>OX327001.1:27282090-28494442 GCA_946800695.1 Geum urbanum
CTAAATTGAGAGATGATCTGTTTTATGGCTGCCTCCTTGGTATTTATAGGCAAGGGAGTTTGCTCTTCTCTCTTCCACCTTGCCTCTTTCATTAAATGCAAGTAATAATCACCATGGCAAGTCACTCCCTTAGTCACCAAGTGTGATCATCATTTATGAACCCTAAGCAAGAGTCACCATGGCAAGTCACCATTTAGGAACCCTAAGCAAGAGTCACCATGGCAAGTCACCCACTTAGTCATCTTTTGTGATGATCACAAAGCAAGAGTCACCAAGCTTGATAACTTTGACTTTTCCTCTTCCCCAAGTTGCTTCCATGCCAAAATTAATGGGCTTGGGCTGGTTTTTGGGCCAAAACAAACTTTGAGAAATGGGCCCAAAAAATGCTATTTGGGCCGGCCCATTCCCGGTGGTCCAAAATCGCAAAAATCGCAAAATCGCCGAAATTCCTCCGAATTGCGCCGTTATTCATCTCCACCGTAAATATCTTCAAAATAACAAATTAAATAAAAAAAACATAAAAACTAAGATTATAACATAGCTAAACGTAAAGGGAAATGCGTTAAGAATAAAGCATAAAATGCGTATCAGTTACCGCGTACTTCGGATGGTAATATTGGTATTTTGGTCATTCTGAGTATGTTGAGTCATTGAGTTCAAGGTTGGTGACTAAGGTTTCCTTAGAAATGTGTAATTTTTTTGGGAGATGTGGTATACTTTACCACGTTATATTGGTCCGTATGTGATCATGGGGTGAGTTTGTGTTGTGACGTATAGTTTGGCATTGCCTGTAGCGTTGGCAAGTGTGTATGTTGTATTCCATGTGGTGGAACTACATTTTAGATTTATTGCATGTTTAGCACCCTATCAGTTCCCTATATAGGAAGACTTGACATTTATGGAGAAGCTAGTTCAGATTCTGGATTTGAGGATGCAGGGATTACAGCACAGAAATATTTCCTATTATGAAAGTCTAATGGCAGAGTCATTCAGTAGAAGTAGTCACTTGGGAGTTTGAGTAGTATGTAGAGGCAGTGTCCCTACTTGTCAGTTGGCAGGCTTGGAAATTTCGAGGTCGAAATTTTTGTACGGGAGGTAGATTTGTGACAACCCGAATTGGAAATGGTATGTTTATCGACTTGATTTGCGAGTTTCGTGATTAGTCACGGTTTTGTCGTAAGTGGTCGTTATGGCGGGTTTGTTAACGACTAAATTATCGGGCAAGAATTTGATTTGAGTTGCTTCACGAAAGTTGTAGAGAATTTCGAGCTCGTGGGAATTTCCGGAGGATTATTTCGAGTTACGTGGGATAAGTTATGAATATTTTCAGCCGTTGGATTTAGTCATGTTTATCCGTTTGGTTTCGATACAATTTGGACGGTATGTGTATGGTATAAATACGAGGGGAATACGTGATGATTTTGGAAACTTTCTAATTTGGGAAACTCAGGTTGTTGACTGCGTCGACCCGTGGGTCGAAATGACCCGTTTTGGTCACCGAGTTCGTCACTGTCATTGTGCTTTATTCCGGCCACGGTTGGCCATGGTTCCTTGATGAAAACTGTTGGGCTTTGTCTCCTCTTCAGTTTGGTAGGTGGATCGCCCCCTATGGTGGCCGGATGAGGGAAAAACGACGCAGCAAAGTTGGTGGTTTTCCGGCGAGATTCGGCGGCGACAGTGGCGGCCGAGTTGGGGGTCGACCCTACAGGGGTTTTGAAGCCCATGGAGAGGTGAGTTGAACCCAAGTGGTCTTGCACCTTGCCGTGGCCGGTGGTGGTCGATCGGAGTTAATGAATTCCGGCAAGGGTTTTCGACTTCAAGGTGAGTTTTGGAGGTTTTCGGTCAAAATTGGGCTTAGCATTGAACTACAAAGTTGTTGGAAATGTCGATATCTTCAAATCCATGTGTAGGTTGCAATTTTCTGGGCCGATGAAATTTTTCGGCGACGGCCCGGCGCGCCGCCGTGTGCGGCGGTTTTCCGGTCAAGGTGATTTTCGACAAGTTTTATGTCGTTTTATTCGGAATCGCGCACCGATCGCAGTGGTGAGGTTTATATTTTAAATTGAGCATCGGAATTTGTGGCGAGGTTTTATAGTGTGTTTATTGGATTTTTGACAATTTCGTTGGTATTTGAGTTATATGTTTTCGGGAATGGTTGGTTCTCGAGTTGTGGTTCAGGGATTTGAATTGTGATTTTGAACAGTGGTATTTATGATTATTCAGGAGATCTTGATCGTCCGTTTGGCGAGAGATTTTCTGCCGGATCACATTTCTTTTCACTGATTGGTTGCGAGTCTTTATTATACGTTTTACGAGCATGAGCATGCATATGTGATTATGATTTATACGATCATGTGTTTTACGATTATGCATTTACGAATATGCATCTACGATTATGCTCTTATACTTATGTATTACGAATATGCATTTACATTATGCTTTATACATTTGCATAGAAACTATTTATGATTTGGTTTACACAGAGTACAATCTCTGTATGTATAGTTGTATCGATAAACTTAGCAACCCGGCTGATCCCCGAGGATGTTTATCGGGGGGGGGGGGGGGGGGGACTGTTACCCTATGCCGAGGACTTTACCGGGTGGGAACAGATACCCTGACCTGAGGCATTTCTAGATGGAATCACGTGAGGGAGTGAGATCTCGTGATTCAGACTGTACTAGCGCGGATATGTCCATGAGTGACCCCGCGGGATTTCCGATGCATGCTCTGTACGCGTGAGGAGTTATAGTCTCCCTCGTGTACCATATGATTTTTATGTATTTAGACCCGCATATGTTTTATAACATATATATTATTTGGCGAAAGACATTTATTTTCGTCCACGTACTCACTCTAACAGTTTATATGTTTTTCCCTGGGCTCTTCGCTTTCTTTGCCAGTTTGCAGTTTGGATTCGGGTGTCGCACGTCGAGGTTGGAGGCATAGTATTCGAGCCACTTTTCCTTTCTCAGTAGGTTTCTAGTTTGGCCTACTGTTGTGTATATATGTATATACTAGAGGTCGCTCTGAGTACTGTTTATGTTTATATTTTCAAATGATTTTCTCGGATTTCTGTAAAGCTATAGTTTTATTTATTGCTTTACTTTTTTGAGAAATTCGGATGGGATTGGAGCCCACATTTTGGCTTTTGTGGCATAGGATGAAGTGTATTTTCCGCTGCAGATTAATGGTAATCGCGTGTTATATTAAGTAAACTCTGTCAAAATTTTTGATTTTTAAAAGTTCACGTTTTTAGAAAGGGTTTGATTCCGGTTTAGGAAACTAAATCGGGGTTGAGTCCTTTCAGAAGTATCCTTTTTGTCATGATGCCAAAGCAAACAGTCCTCCAAACATCAACTACCTAAGGGAATACTCAATATTAGAGCAGCATCATCAGCCCTAAACCACTCATAAACTCGGGTTTCATTCCAAGTTCTGGAAAGGAATCAACTCCGATATAGTTGCCTAAACCGAAATCAAACCTTTTCGAAAACATGACCTTAAATTTTTTTTGCCAGAGTTTACTTTGAAATACGTGAGCCAATATTAGAACCTGCAAAGTGAATCACACTTCGAATATTCCAAAACAGCCAAACTGTGGGGCTCCGTTCCCCATCCAGATTTCTCAACATCATATATATAATAAACCAAAAAGGTTTACAAGAAATCTAGAAACATTCAGGAGTAAACTTAACTGAAAATAAACATAAGTATTCAGAGCGACTCCTATATACATCATATACAAGCAGTCTAAAATCATTAATCACAGGTAAGGTGGTTGTCACAACTTTCCTGGATACCGAATAAAATGTGGAGGCCGTAACTTGAGTACATTTTCCTCAAAGTTACAATCATGCTCAACCAAGGTAAGGGGTTTGTCATAACCTTCCTAGGAGCCATATAATCATGGGTCAGGCGTTTGTCATAACCCCCCTCCCCTCCTCAGAGCATCTCGGGGATCAGCCGAGAAGCCATGCATCGATGCATCCATATATCCATAATCCATGTAAAACAAATCATACATATGCCTCTAAGTAAAAATACATAACCGTAAATGCATAATCATAATTGCATACTCGTAAAATGCATAACCTAAAATGCATAATCAAGACTCGCAAATCGACAGTGAAAATAAAATGTGTACTCACAGTACGAGACTAAGTCTGAGGTCCGGCGGAAGATCCCTCGCCAAACACTCGATCACGATCACCTGAACAAAAGAGATACGATCAATACATATTGAAACACAACATATGGAGCTAATACGTCAAGAACCCCGCGTTCTCGAAAGACGTATCGCTCGAAATATAGACGAGGATAACAAAATTCCTAAAATACACCTAAACAACCCTCGTCCTGAAATAGAATACTCAAATCAACTCAAAAACCTCACGACTACGATTGTGATGCATTTACAAGCAAAACAGTATAAAAATCTCCAAAATCCCAAAAAGTCAACCTCGCCGGAGCTCCGCCGTTGACCGCCGCGCGGCGCCAACGGTGACCAACTCCGGCGACCCATAACTCAAACTCTTCCTCTCCTCAAGCCCAACACCTTTCCCTTCTACCACCAACACCAATTCAACCCACACCGGCTCGAATCTCGGCCGAAAGCTTCGCCGGAACTTCTACTCTGGTCACTGCCCCAAACCACCACAAACCACCTCCAATTCTAAAAAAAGTGCCCACAATTCATCAATGGGTTGAGGGGAAGCAAACCCCCCACCAGCCTGACACCAAAACTCGCCGGAATCCGCCACCCGATTCCTGCGAAATCCCCAATCTTCAACACGTTCGTTCTCCCTCAATTCTCAACCAATTTCAACAAATGAATACACAAATAAATAGTACAAGTTAAGAGCTTTCCAACCATACCAAGAACGTGGCCGGAGGTGGC
Organism: Geum urbanum; assembly: GCA_946800695.1. NCBI lineage: Eukaryota > Viridiplantae > Streptophyta > Magnoliopsida > Rosales > Rosaceae > Geum > Geum urbanum. Next base: position 27,286,991 of record OX327001.1, read on the forward strand.
CGGAAACGCCGGGTCCGACGACGGGAAGAAAACGGGTCAAATTGCCCCAACTCGGTCAACTCGGTCCAAATGTGATTTTTCGACAATTTTTTGACAATTTGATATTTATACGTCGCGAACCGACCACATTCACGATTCGGATAACTCAAACCCAAACGGATAAGTACAACTAACTTGACGATAATTTCAAATATCCATTTTATATTCTCTGATTATCCGAAAAATCCTCTGAAACCTCATACTGACTCGAAATCAAATCCTTTACAATTTCTGCGAAGGAACTCAAACCAAATTCTTGACGGATAATTTAGTCGTGAACAAACCCGCCATATGGAACAATTACGACAAAACTACGACTAATCGTGAAATGCGCAAATCAAGCCAATTAACATACAATTTCTGGTTCGGGTCATTACAGTTTGGTCATCACTAATTAGTGCACTTACATATGCATTCGCCGGAGTTGAGCATTGTACTGGTCGAAAGAAATAGGGTCTTGGTAGCCATGGATCTTTAGTGATACATATAGACTCACCCGTCCCAACTTATTTCCTCATACCTTTCTCCATCATCGCTTTAACAACACTGACACCTCTCCAACAAGCGGATACGTTCCCGTGGTTGACTGCTCCAAAAAAATCACCGTCATTGTAATATTTGGCTTGCAACAGTTTAGCTACAAGAGAATTAGGGTATTTAATTAACCTCCATCCCTGTTTAGTCAATAACGCTAAATTGTGTGCATGAAGCTCACGAAACCCCATCCTCCTTCACCTTTTGATCGACACAGCTTGTCCCAAGAGAGTCACTAGATCTTGCTATCCTCCGACGTACTATCCCACCAAAACTTTGCACACATTTGATACAAAGTCTCACACAAGCTTTGGGGTAAAAGAAAATAATTCATGGAGTATGTAGGTTGTTGGCATAAGCCTGTGCTTCTTGCCCTATTTCGTACAAGCTTGCTAAAAGAAAAGTATAAGCAAAAGGAAACAGAAGGAATAGTGGTGCATCGAGTCCCACATCGAAGGGGGAGAAAATTACGTGTTTCCAGGTAAGTATATGATACATTAATTGTCATTAATAAAGGATGATTCTGATCACTTACTGAAATCACTCTCTTCATTGATACTCGTTCTCTTCCCACTCACTCGTACTTACTTAGGCATCGGAGAGTGTTAGGCGGGCAACCCCGCCTTCACTTCTGACACTCGTTCTTATCTTAGCAGCTCAGCACATGAGAAGTAAGCCAATTCCCATTCCGCTTAGTATTTCTTATTTGGTGTTTTGCCGGTATCTGCTAGGATTACAGTAGCAATATTTGACACCGTCAACAGGTTCTTTCTCCCTGGCATTAGAAAAAACCCGCCCGGCTATGGAGCAGCCTATTACCTCCAGCTTGATAATACCAACTCCTCAGCCTCCACCCAACCCTGGCAATGAGGTCCCATCTAGCTCAGCAATCCCGACACCGCGTGCTTCTGAGAAAGCAGGTGAGGACATATATGTCCGACTCTTTCGAGAATTGGAACTCCTTAGAAATGAGCATGACATCGAGTGCTCAGCTAGGCAAGAACTCCAGAATACCTTGGATGCCCTGTGATAGGGCTGTTCGGAGCGAGAATCCATTCAAAATTACAGGACCACTCGTCCAAATCCCCCATGCATCCAGATCTTGACTCCGCTCCATCACCCCTTTTCCCTTGGTCCCCCCCTCCCCCCGGAGTCTACTACATTTGATGTGCCCCCCCAGATTTTGGCTCGTCTAACTGAGTTATATGCTGAGATTTGTCAAGGATGCTTAGGTCATTAGCAGGGCATGAATGCAATCTACATATCTCGCATGACTCCTTTCTCGGTATCCATCACCAGAGTTGGGCAGGACCAGCATGCCAAAAAGCACCTAAGGGTTCACGGTATTCCAGACGGGACGACCCAGACTTTCATCTGAACAAATTTCTCTCTGCTACTGTAGGGCGACATCTTAACGACACCACCCTGTGTTACCTTTTTCGGGAAACGTTAATAGGCGAGTCATTTAAGTGGTTCTTTGAGCTACCTGAGGGTTTCATTGACTCATTCACAGATTTTGCAGATGCCTTTCTCAAGTGGTACAAATTACAGGGCAGGTATGCTACAACTAATGCCTTATTTGTTGTCAAGCAGGCGGAAGATGAATACTTGTCATCCTTCATCGGTCGATTTCAGACGGGCACCCAATCATGCTGCCATCTAAATAAAAAGATAGTTGTCGCAGTGCTAATGCAAGGCCTCATGCCTTCCACGTTCAAGGAAAAAATCATCAAATGACAACACTCGTTGGACTATGATGAGCTCGTCGACATGTTGGTAGAAAAGACACAGATCGGCAAACTTGTATACTGTGGTCAATCCCGCCCACGAAGCGACAACTCTACGCCTACCCTGCATGGCAAAAACTCACATCCGCATCAGTTCAAGAGTTTTTGCCATGCAGGGTAGGCGTAGAGTTGTCGCCAGTTCAAGAGGTAGAAATTCACTCAGGATGACAAGCGCGGTACCCCGCCCGTTCCACATGAAAATGCCTATCACAGGCGTAACACTACTACCGATCACAACTGGCAAGTGCGACACCCAACCCAAACAATTTTCACTGTTGCCAATGCTACATATGTTGAAATCCTAGCCAATAGCAAGGCGTTTATTGATGTTCTGCCTCCGCCCAGATGCCGAACGGCTTCCCTATGCATCACTAAAAAAGGGTGCGAGTATCACTCTAACGAATCAAACAATATGGAAGAGTGCTTTACCCTAAAGAAAGTCATCTAGAAACTATTTGACGAGGGCAAGTTAGATCAGTACAAAGCAAGCGGTCCACCAAGGTGATAGATCTCGTTCATCAAACCACGGGGGATGATCTGCACAGTATTTGGGGGCAAACAGAAAGCTTGGGATGCCCGGGAAGTATTCAACTTGTCCACTAACATTGGTATCAAGCCTCAAAAGCTCTCATGAGATCCTATTACCTTTTCAGAGATGGATGAGTGTGGTACACGTCCAATGGATGCCCTGTTTGTCATTGATGTCGTGGTTGATCGCTTCAAAATTCAGCGCGTCTTAATCGATTTTGGAGCTACCGCAAACATCATGTTCTTACTCGCTTACGATCAGCTGGGCCACCCAAAAGGCAAATTAATGCAAGATAGTGAGAACTTAATGGGTTTTTCAGGTGACATTATGTACCCACTAGGTTGTGACTCTCTTCATGTATGTTTGGGTGAACCAGGGACACCCCAACGGGAGATCACAACTGATTTTATAATTTGCGATGTGCCATCCTCATATAACATTATACTCGGACGCCCCGCTCTGATGAAGCTCAAAGTCATTTTGGCATCGCATATGCTATATCTCCAATTTCCCACCGATTTTGGTACCATCTCTGTGTGAGGTGCCCAGATCGTGGAATGCCTAGTGAACCCCCATACATGTAAAGTTGTCCAGCAAGAAATTCTGGAACTGAAAAATACTGATCCCATTATTACAACTCAGGACAACCGAAGGGATGGTGAAAATTCTATGCACTGGGCTGGCGATAAGGATAGCTTGGTCGATCCTGATTACCCTGAGCGGACCGTCAAGATTGGCACCTAGTTAAGTCCAGAATTGCCAGGGACCTCATCGCTTTACTCCAATAATTCAGAGGAGTTTTTGCTTGGTCTTATGCTGACATGCTAGGTATCTTTGTGGATCTCATCTCACATAAGCTAAGCATAAATTCAGGGGCCCGCCTAGTCAAACAAAAGAGACGCGCTTATGACGAAGAGCGATATGCTGCAATGCAAGCGGAAGTGGAACGCCTGCTATCTTGTGGATTTCATATCTATCTCATAATGTCAAAAAAATTGACATAAAAAATCGATTTACCTAGTTCCCCCATAAGAAAATAAGCAAAATGTAAGAGAATGGTATTGAAGTCATTTCACCCAAAATCAATTGTAATCTCACCATTGAAAATTACAAGATCTAATCTGAACTATCTAATTATTTTTTACTTTTTTACTTTATATGGTAAATTGATAAAAAAAATTATTACCTAAAGTAAATGAAACTGTAAACCCTTCTATACCCTAAACCTGAAACCCCTAAACTCTAAAGCCTAAACAATGATAAAATAGTAAAATAGATACACAATGCAATGTTAGAACCTTTGTTGTGTGACTCTTTTAACATGACAAGAAGCAAATGACAACAAATTGATTGTTGGCAAACATCCAAAGTTTGGCACTCCCATTTTATTCACACAACAGTGTTGTTATATATTCCCTTATATGAAAGACTACGACACTTAGCATGGGATAATAAAATGCATACAAAGTTTGGCTCATATTGTCTTCACACAACACATGTATATGTGTTTTGTTGTATGAAAAAAGACACATGTGAGAGATGCATACTGACATCTACAATTTGACACCAACATTTTGATTAGACAACAACTTTCTGTATGCTTTGTTGTGTGAGTAAAGAGAATGTTTGAAGGAGCAAAACTGACATTCAAAGTTTGGCTTTCACACAACATTGTAGTATATGTTATGTTGTATGACAAAAATGGATGCCAACTGACAGGTAGAGGTTACCACCAAAATGTTCATCACACAATTAATTTATATATAATCTGTTGTGTGACAAAAATTACATGTGAGGGATCCTTACTGGCATATATAGTTTAACACCAACATACAACATTTTGTTATAAGAATTGTTGTGTGAATAAAGATGGCATACGAAATGACATACAATTTGTGCCATATTTTTCACACAATTAAATGTGATAATATGTGTTGTGTGATAGTTCTAAGGTTATAGAAGCTCGAGGAATTGAATGGGGGAAATGCTATTTTTAGACTCATTTTATACCTAAAAATTGAAGTAGAATTGCAAGTTATTTATTAATGATCACACAACAATTATAATACAAATCGTTGTCTAAAAATAGTTTTACTTTTTACAGACAATGTGTGACGACCCGTACCAGAATAAGCAGTTTGATCAGCTATATACGTGAGTTACTGCGTAGTCGCAGCTGTTCGGCAGTTATTTGAATCGCCGAAGCTTCTTAACGACGAAATTATTGGCCGAGAATTGGAGCTGGGTCTCTTCTCGAGAGTCGTTGTACATGTGATTTCGAGTTCGTGGGCGGTTCCGGATCGTTATTTGGATGACCGAGGAATTAATTATGATTATTTGAAGTTCAGATTTAAATGGTGAGCTACTTAACGACTTAATTACCGGACGAGAATTTTGTTTCGGCTTCTTCACGGAAGTTGTTCAGAATTTAATTTCGAGTTTGTGAGAACTTCCAGAGCATGATTTTGAGTTACGAAGAATTAGTTACGAATATTTCCGATTGTTGGTTATTTAGTCGATTTAGTGTGTGTTGGTTCGAAGGGTTGACTTTTTATCCGTTTGGCCGATGTGTTTGACTTTGGGTGATTATTGAAGGGTACGTCGAGACGAGTTTGTGGCCTCGAGAATTATTGGAATCGGAATTACGACGAGAAAGTTACGCGCGTTTAAAGTTCGTCGAAATGGATAAACATGAGTTTCCAAATCGGGAAAGTCTATAAATAGCAGTTGCCACTTTGGGCAAGTCAAACATTTCCATTTTGGGGGTTGACCGAGTTGACCGAGTCAACTCGGTGGAGAGAGGATGGTGGCCGACGTGCTTCACGGTGGTTCATGGCGGCGCGACGATTCCGGCCACCCCAAGGCACGGGGTTGGTCCCATTAGGTGCGCCTCGGTTCCCTCTACCCATCCCCGGTCACCGTTCCCGGCATAGCTCACCGGAAAAGAAGGAAAATCCGGCCAAAAATGGAGGAAAAACTTTGTGATTCGGGTTCTTGGATTCGGGCCGATTCGAGCTGGAATTTCGAGTGGGCTTTGAAGCTCTCATCACTAGCAAGCTACCATGTAAGTTTGGTGATCTAATTTTGCTTGTGGAAGGAGAATTTTGGATTTGAAATTTGTGTGTACATTCGGTTTTACATGAAATTGACCTAGTTAGAGTGAGAATTGGACTTCGGTGCAGTTATGGAAGTTGCTCAGTGGGTGATTTTGAGTGGAATAGGGGTTGCTCCGCCGTGAAATTTTCCGGTCAGCGGTGGCGCCGCCGTGGGCGGCAGTCAACGGCGGTCAATGGTCAAAGTTTGACTTTTTCGGACTTTCGACAAGTTGCATGTCATTTGACTCGAAATCGCGCTCCGATCGCAGTGGGGAGGTTCGTTTTTCGAGTTGAGCGTCCGAACGTAAAGCGAGGTATTGAGGTGTTATATACGGATTTTCGACGATTCGTCGACTTTGGATTATGTGTTTCCGAGAACGGTGGTTTCTCGTGATTTGATTTGTATTGTCGAGTTACGATTTTGAGATATGGTTATTGTGATTATTCAGGGGTTCGTGATCGTTGTTTTGGCGAGGACATTCCGCCGGATCACGGGTTAACGCGTATCACGTTACGCCAGTCTGTGAGTGGACATTTCTTTTCACGGATTATTTGCGAGTCTTGATATACGTTTTATGAACTTGAGCATGCATATGAGATTTCGGATTACATGAGCATGTGTTTTACGATTATACGATTATACTTATACGGATATACGTATACGAGTATACATATACTTATATGTTGTTTCATGCATTTGCATCGAAATGTTTATGATTTGGTTTACATAGAGTACAGTCGTGGTTACGTTGTTGTATCGATACACTTGCCTCTCGGCTGATCCCCGATGGTAGGCTTTATTCCAGGGGAGGCTGTGACTCCTGACCCGAGGTCTTTACCGGGTGGAGGCAGACCTTTGACCTGAGGCCATTTCCGGCTAGAATCACGAAGTCAGGGACTCCGTGGTTCTGACTGTACTAGCATGGGTGTGTCCACGAGTGACCCCGTGGGATTTTATGCATGCTCCGTATACGTGAGGAGTTAGAGTCTCCCTCGTGTACTCGGATGCGTGAGGAGTTAGAGTCTCCCTCGTGTACCATTTGATTATTTATGCTTTCGACTCGCATATGTTTTTATTGTATTTATTACTTGGTGAAAGACATTTATTTTCATCCACTCACTCTAACGTGTTTTATGTCTTTCCCCTGGGCTTTTCGGTTTCTGTGCCCAGTTTGCAGTTCGGACTCTGGAGTCGCACGTCGTGGTCGGAGGCATAGTACTCGAGCGGTCTTATTTCTTCCAGTAGGTTTATTGTTCTACCTACTGTGGTATATATATATATATATATGTTTATACGTTGTGGTCGCTCTGAGTAATCCGTTGTTGATGTCATACGATTTTTAACCCGGATTTCAGTTTAGTGCATATATATTTACTACTTTACATTATTGCTGATATATTGAGAAATCCGGATGGGATTGGTGCCCACGGTTTGCTTTTTGTGGCATAGGATGAAGTGTATTTTCCGCGTGCAGGTAATGGTAATTCCGCGCTAGTAACGAAACTCTGCCCAAATTTCGAAAAGTTTTTGTTGGTTCGTGTTTTCGAAGGGGTTTGATTCCGATTTAGGAAGCTAAATCGGGGTTGGGTCCTTTCACAATGATTCAATATATCAACTGATGTATGATAGAATTTATTCACTTTCTTTCGATCACACAAATATTTTTTAAAATCAATGTTTATTGAGCGTTGTATAAAACACTTTTTGTAGTAGTGGTCTGTTTATGTTTACACATCTGTCCTACGGTATTTACTTCATATTTTGAGTGGACCATTTAAAAGGACCCAACCCCGATTTAGTTGCCTAAATCAGAATCGAACCTCTTCTGAAAATGTGAACCAACAAAAACCATTAAAAATTTCGGCAGAGTAACGCTACTAACGCGGAATTGCCATTACCTGCACCCGGAAAATAACACTTCATCCTATGCCACAAAAGCCAAACCGTGGGCACCAATCCCATCCGGATTTCTCAATATCATATCATAATCAATAAACAATAAACATAATGTAATATATAGTATATCCGGGAAAAAAACCGTATAAAACATGTATCGGAATGTATCAGAGCGACCTCCAGTGTAAATATATACAATATATACATCAGTAGGCGAAACAAGAAACCTACTGGAAAACACAGGTGGCTCGAACAACTAGCCTCCAACCACGACGTGAAACACCAGAACCTAAACTGCAAACTGGGCACGGAAACCGAAAAGCCCAGGGGAAAGACATGAAAACTGTTAGAGTGGGTGGACGAAAATAAATGTCTTTCACCAATAATATATGTTATAAATACATATGCGAGTCAATGCATGAAAATCAAATGGTACGTGAGGAGATGCTGGCTCTGACCCACGTACAAAGCATGCATAGAAAATCCCACGGGGTCACTCATGGACACTTCCGTGCTAGTACAGTCTGAATCACGGGATCCCAGACCCACACGTGATTCTAGCCAGAAAGGCCTCGGTTCCGGGGTACTGCCCTTCGCCGGTCAGGTCGGGGTACTGCCCCTCCTGGTAGGCATCCATCGGGGATCAGCCGAGATGCAAGTGTATCGATACAACAACATATACTGAGACTGTACTCTGTGTAAACCAAATCGTAAATAGGTCGATGTAAATGCATAAAGCAATATATAAATGCATATACGTATTATATAATGACATAAGCATAATCGTATAACACATGCTCATAATAAACATAATCTCGTATGCCTGCTCATGCTCGTAAAACGTATATAATCACTCGCGATTAACAGTGAAAAGAAGTTGTCCACTCACAGGTGAGCAAAATGCACACTCGCGCTAATCTCGTGGTCCGGTAGACGATCCCTCGCCCGAAGCACGATCTTGATCCCCTGAATAATCATAAAACACATCTGATCAAAACCATAGCCCACAACTCTGTACTTAACCACGGAAACCAACTATTCCCGGAAACATATTAAACTGTATAAAACAATCGACTGAATTTCCGAAATCTCAACTCAAAACCCTCGACTGAAAATCCGATACCCAAATCAACTCAAAAACCTCAAGGATATAATCGGGGTGCGATTACGAGAAAAATGACACTAAAATCATCGAAAACTGAAAAGTCAACATTCTCGTCGGAGCGCCGCCGTTGACCGCCGGCGGCGGCGGCGGCGCGTCGTCAACAGAGAGTTTCTCCGGCGAGGAAGCTCCAATTCTCAAGATCTCCTCAAGCCCAACCATTTCTTCAACTAGGACAACACCCAATTCTAACTAGAACCTCACCAAAACAGCTCGAAACTGGATCGGAGTTCAACTCCGGCAACCAACTAGGGTTCACCCAAAACCTCAACCTCAACTAAATTCAACCTTATGGAGAGCATCACAGGGGCAAGGGGAGTCGAAACCCTCACTCCCCCGCCACCGTAGCTCGCCGGAAGTCCACCCCCCATCATCGGCGAACTCTGGCAAACAAACCCGATTCGAAACCATACAAATCACCATCAATTTTCACGATTCCAACTACAAAACAACTTAGAAACTTAAGGGAAGAAGAATTATACCCCTCACGTGGCCGGAGGTGGCCGGAAAATCCAAGTCGGCCGGCGAAAATTCAAACGGGAAAGTTCTCCCTCACGGTCAACGGTCAAACTGCCCAAAATGGAAAGTCAACGTCTGGTCAAACCTCAAACAGTGTTTTCGACAATTTTTCGACTATTTCCGATATTTATACTCGCGTCTCGGGATGATCACGGTTCAAAACGGATAACCATTACGATTCAGATAAATACGAAACGAACGGATAAACTCGTCGATAAACCAAAACTTTAAATAATCATATTATATTCCTCGGTTATCAGAAAAATCATCTGGAACCGCCCATGAGTTCGAAATCACGTGCTCTCGTGAAGAAAGTCATTTCAAATTCTCTGCCGATAATAAAGTCTCGAACTAATCCGACAAACCACACAATTAACGATTAAGCATAATCTCGTGAATCGTGTTGATTACACTACTGATTCTGGTTCGGGTCGTCACAAATCTACCCCCCTTAAAAAAAATTTCGACCTCGAAATTTACGTACCTGTCATGTGAACAAATGAGGATACTGCTCCCGCATACGCTGCTCAGTCTCCCAGGTGGCCTCCTCAACTGAGTGATTCTGCCACAAGACCTTCACTAGCGGGATCACAAGGTGTCTCAGCTCCTGCTCACGACGATCGAGAATCTGCACAGGCTCCTCCATGTATGTCAAATCCTCTCTGATTGGTAACTGCTGTGGGGCTAATACATGGGAAGGATCTGAGATGTACTTCTGCAACATCGAAACGTGGAAAACATCATGAACACGAGCCATTTCAGCTGGCAACTCAAGTCTATAAGCAACAGCTCCAATCCTCTCTGTGATCTCGTACGGACCAATGTACCGTGGTCGAAGCTTGCCACGCTTCCCAAAACGCACAACACCCCTCCATGGAGATAGTTTCAGGAAGACCCAATCGCCTACCTCAAACTCAAGACTTTTTCTCCTCACGTCCTCATCACTTTTATGACGATCCTGGGCGATCTTCAATCTGTCCCGGATAATCTGGGCGTCCTCCATAGTGCTCTTTACCAGATCAGGGCCAATAAGCCATTGCTCGCCCACCTCACTCCAACACAATGGAGTGCGACACTGCTTCCCGTACATGGCCTCGTACGGTGCCATCTCAATACTGGCCTGATAGCTATTGTTGTAGGCGAACTCTATCAAATGTAGCTGCTGGTCCCAATTCCCGCGGAACTGCAACACACATGACCGCAACATATTCTCAAGTGTCTGTATAGTCCGCTCGGACTGCCCGTCAGTTTGAGGATGAAAAACTGTACTAAATTGCAACTTTGTGCCTATTGCTCGCTGCAACGCCTGCCAGAACTCAGAAGTAAACTGACTATCTCGGTCAGAAATAATCGATACAGGTACACCATGAAGCCGAACAATCTCGGATAATTGATCGTCTTCCACCACCAAAATCTCTATCCTTTGCCGCCGCCGCCCATAATTGATCGTCTTCCACCACCTAATCACTTGACATCTAAGAATTGAGAAAACGGGTCCAGCTGCGGCAGTTGCGGGTTTGGCTCGAACAACCGGCATCACCAGCCTTACGGCGGCCCGTACAACAATCATCGCCAGCAACTGCTTGGAGGCACCTAGGAGACGCCTGTGCATGATGATGTGGCTGATCCCCAACGACCACAAAGCGCAAGATAGATTTTGTTCTTCGATAGGAGCCAGACGTCTATGCCAACTCTACAGGTCCTGACCCTTCACATCACCGTATGCCAAACATGAGTGTACCTGTCCTGCCAGATGTCAATGACGCGAGAAACTCAATACCAGCTGTCGATGACGAGGGAAACCTTATTCACATCCACCCGAAGGAAACATACATCTTTTAGCCATTTGATACACCTCTGAAAAGTGCGAGGATAGCAAACGCATTGACGTCAGAATCATCGGGTAAATACTAAATATATGTATTAATTAATTTCAAACTTTCCAATAATTTGTATATTAAATTGGGTGTTCTTGTTTTAATTTTTTTTACTTTGTCTTATGCGACAGACGTCGGAGGGGAGAGAAAAGTGTAGACCAGAGGCCCTGTTGTGGAGAAGCAACTTCAGAAGGACGCCGAGGACTACAAGCTACTGGTTATAGAGACCGACAAGCAAGGATCGGTGAGAGAGGGAAACATTTTTAGGAGGTACTCCTGTGACGACCCGGAACAGAATCAGTAGAGAAATCGACTTAATTCTCGACTTTGCGCGTAATCTCAGTTTTCCGATAATTGGTTGATTTACAGGTTTTGATCGCGACTTAATTATCGGCCCAGAATTTGAGTTGAGTCTCTTCTCGAGAGTTGTTGTACACGTGATTTCAATTTCGTTGGCGGTTCCGGATGATTATTTCGACGACCGAGGAATATAATATGAATATTTGAAGTTGCGGAATTTCGTCGAGTTTATCCGAATCGTGATTGTTATCCGTTTTGGACTGTCGATCGTCCCGAGCCGCGAGTATAAATATCGGAAATAGTCGAAAAATTGTCGAAAACACTGTTCGGGAAGTTTGACCGGCGTTGACTGACCTTTGGTGTGTTGACCATCGTTGACCGTGGAGAAATTTGGACCGTTTGGATTCCTCCGGTGGACTGGCTGATTCCGGCTGTTTCAGGCCACGACCTTGGAAGGGGATCGAGATCGTGCTTCAGGCGAGGGATCTTCCGCTGGACCACGTGATTAGTGCGAGTGCGTGCTTTGCTCACCTGTGAGTGGACTTTTATATTTTCACAGTCGTTGCGAGTTCGTGATTTTTTGTATTTATTTATATATACGATGTTGAGATTATTTATTATTTTCGGAGGTATTATTTTATATTTTTATGGTGATGGCATACTTGCATCGATGCTTCGGCTACTCGGCTGATCACCGGTAGTCTGACCAGAGTTGAGAGATTCCTCTGGACCAGAGTTGAGAGATTCCTCTGGGCAGGGTTGAGAGATTCCCCTGTTATGCCGCCGGGGTTGAGAGATTCCCCTAGCCTATCACCGTCGGGCTTGAGAGATTCGCCTGGCACCTCCATATATATTTTCCGAACTCGCTATATTTACATTGTTTTATGTATATGAAATTGGTGAAAGGCATATGTTTATTTTCGTCCACTCACTCTAACGTTTTATTGCAACCCTGGGCTTTTCGGTTTCTGTGCCCAGTTTGCAGTTCAGATTCTGGTTTCACGTCGCAGTCGGAGGCTAGTTGTTCGAGCTGCCTTTCTTTTCCAGTAGGTTTCTTGTTTTGCCTACTGTTGTATATTTTGTATATATACACTAGAGGTCGCTCTGATAAGTTACTGATACATGTTTTAAATGGTTTTCCCCCGGATTTTCTATAAAGTACAGTTATATTTACTGGTTTACTTTATTGATATGATATTGAGAAATCCGGATGGGATTGGTGCCCATGGTTTGGCTTTTGTGGCATAGGATGAAGTGTATTTTTCGGGTGCAGGTTAATGGCAATTCTGCGTTAGTAGCGTTACTCTGCCGAAATTTTTTGTGGTTTTTGTTGGTTCGTGTTTTCAAAAGGGGTTTGATTCCGGTTTAGGAAACTAAATCGGGGTTGGGTCTTTTCAGTTTGGTATCTGAGCATTAGGTTGTCAGAATCTGTAGACTCTTGTAGTTGTGATGCTTAGGATATTTGAGTTTATACAGCATGTCTGGAGTGATGACCCGACTGGCCAGCGGTACTCATCAATGCTTCGGGTGTTGTGAATTCTCAAATATCTGAGGTCTCATAATTACGTTCCTTCTGCTTGTACCTAATGCTTGTCTTGTATCAGTTGGATGCCTACTCGACGTGGTCCCCGTGTTGATCGGTATGTGGATCCTGATGAGGATCGCCGGACGCACGACTTGCTGATGCGAGTGTTGCGTTTGGAGGAGCGTTTTGACCCTGTGGTCAAAGCTCGTACTACTGGTGCGACTATCTTTTCGGGTTCAGCTGATCCAGAGATTTGTGAGGCATGGTTGGTTCAGATTGAATGCGTATGTGAGCGTCTGCATTTTACCTCTGAGCAGATGACAGTGGCAACAGTTGGATTACTTGAGTCAGATGCATACTTCTGGTGCGTTAGCAATGATAGAGTTCCAGTTGATACTCCGTGGACTTTGTTTCGGGATTTGTTCATGCGAAGATACTTTAATCAGGCTACCCAGCAGCGAAAGTATGAGGAGTTCATGAACTTGAGGCAGGGCAGTTTGTCTGTGCTTGAGTACGGGGATAGATTTACCCGCTTATCTCAGTTTGCGCGTGACATGGTGGCTACTGAGGAAGCCAAGTGCCGCAGATTTGAGCTGGGTTTGAACTTGAACATAAAGGGGACTCTGACTACGATGCCTCGGAACAACTTTGATGAGTTTGTCAGTGCAGCGCTCCGAGGTGAGGATATCGAGAAGGAAAGGCAGATGAGATACCAGTCTCGACTGTTTGAGGAGGGTGGACCGAGTCAGAGGCCTTCCAAGAGGCTGAGTTTTGATACTTTCGGCTCAGCTTCATCCTCGGGCAATGGACTATATCGAACACTAGCCAGTGCACCGAGACAGAGGCAGAGATGAAGGAGAGATCGACCGCAGCGACCACAGTCTAGTGGGGGTTCTAGCGGTTCCAGTTATCCTCGGCGTACTGGTGGCACTTTTACCGTATCAAGGGAGTACCCATTGTGTAGTCTATGCAGCAGGCATCATGTTGGTCCATGTCAGCGAGGCCTTGTCACTTGTTTTCGTTGTGGCCAGGTGGGTCATTATGTGAGAGAGTGTTTCCAGTTTGATGGTGCTGGTGGACAAGTGGCCCAGAGTTCCGGAGGAGAGGGAGGTGCCACTTCTGGGAGCTCGACCAGTACAGTTTGCGGGCCAGGGCAGACAGCAGGGACATCCTCAACGTGGACGACCAGCCGGGCAGGCCAGGGTTCATGCCATAACGTTACGCGAGGGCAGAGCTTCACTGAAGGTTGTTATCGGTACGTTGCATGTTTTCGGTTATCCAGTACTTACATTGTTAGATCCAGGTGTTACATATTCATTCATGTCGTATAGACTATCATTTTTAGCTACTGTACCTGCGTCTTCACTTTCGGGGTTGTGGAGAGTGTTGTATCCGTCCGGTGAGGTTGTGACTATTGGCTGGGTATACATAGATTGTGAGATTTTTATTGGAGACCATGGTCTAGCCGCGAATTTGTTGTTGTTAGATATCGTCGATTTTGATCTGATCTTGGGTATGGACTTCTTGGAGACATATTGGGCTATGTTCGATTTTCACAAGAAGAGGTTGCGTTTCGACGACCAGGCTTCCCCGAGATATTGTTTCGCGGTGAGCAGAGTACTTCATTGCCATGTGTGATTTCTGCGATGAAGGCGGATCAGTTAATGAAGAAGGGCTGTGTTGCTTATTTAGCTCATGTGGTAGATACTACAGCTGCTGTGCCGAACATTGGTGATATAGAGGTAGTTTCCGAGTTTCCAGATGTTTTTCCGGAGGAGTTACCGGGTGTACCTCCAGTTCGGGAGATCGATTTTACTATTGAGCTATTGCCGGGCACTGGACCTATATCACATGCACCGTATCGTATGACGCCAGCGGAGTTGAAAGAGCTACATATTCAACTTCAGGAGTTGCTGGAGAAGGGTTTCATTCGACCCAGTGTATCGCCATGGTGCCCCGGTTTTGTTTGTGCGGAAGAAGGATGGATCCATGCGGTTGTGTATCGATTATCGGAAGCTGAATCAAGTCACTATGAAGAACAAGTATCCGTTGCCACGGATTGACGACTTGTTTGATCAGCTCAAGGGAGCTTCAGTCTTTTCGAAGATTGATCTCAGGTCCAGATATCATCAGTTGAGAATCCGAGAGTCAGATGTGGCTAGGACAGCTTTCAGATCGCGGTACGGGCATTACGAGTTCTTGGTGATGCCGTTTGGGTTGACCAACGCCCTCGTAGCTTTTATGGACTTGATGAATCGAGTGTTCAGACGGTTTCTGGATAAGTTTGTGATTGTGTTCATCGATGACATCCTGATTTTTTCCAGGAGTGTGGGCCAGCACAAGAAGCATTTGCGAGCGGTTTAGCGGACTTTGCGGGATAATCAGTTGTTCGCGAAGTTCAGCAAGTACGAGTTTTAGTTGGACAGTGTGAAGTTTCTTGGCCACGTGATATCAGCTGAGGGAGTCAGCGTAGATCCTAACAAGATCGAGGCCGTGTTGAATTGGAGTAGACCTACCACCGTACCAGAGATCAGGAGTTTCTTGGGTTTGGCAGGCTACTATCGGCGCTTTGTGCAGTATTTCTCTCGGATTGCTACTCCACTGACTAGGTTGACGAAGAAAGGCGTCAAGTTTGAGTGGTATGATGCATGTAAGGAGAATTACTTGCTCCTGAAGGAAAAGTTGACTACTGCACCGGTTTTGACTTTACCAGACGATAGCAGTGAGTTAGTGGTTTACAGTGATGCATCGAAGTCGGGACTTGGTTGTGTGCTGATGCAGCATGGCAGAGTTGTGGCCTACGGTTCAAGGCAGCTGAAACCACATGAAGTCAACTATCTGACCCATGATTTGGAGTTGGTTGTTATCGTATTAGCGTTGAAGAGTTAGAGACACTACTTGTACGGAGCTCAGTGCAAGATATACACCGATCACAAGAGTCTCACCTACTTGCGGACGCAGCCAGACTTGAATATGAGGCAACGTAGATGGATGGAGTTGATTAAGGACTACGATTGCACCTTCAAGTACCTTCCATGGAAGGCTAATGTCGTTGCCGATGCACTCAGTCGGAAATCCAGGGCTTCGTTGTTTCATGTGTGTTTGGCCAGAGTATCTATGTTAGCCGAGCTTCGGGATACGGGAGCCGAGTTCGAGTGGGATGATGATGGAGCTTTGTTGGCCAGTTTTCAGGTTCGACCCATGTTGGTTGACCAGGTTCGGGAAGCTCAGGATTCAAATTCCTAGCTGTTGAACAAGAAGACCATGATACGGAATGGTGTGCCAATAGAATTTCGGTTGAGTGATGATGGTACGTTGCTGTTCAGAGGCAGATTGTGCGTACCCAGAGATGAGAGTCTGAAGAAAGAGATTTTAGACGAAACTCATTGTTCAGCGTATGCGATGCATCCCGGAGGTGCGAAGATGTTTCGTACACTTCGAGCGTATTACTGGTGGCACAACATGAAGCGGGAGATTGCCGCATATGTGAGCCGATGTTTGATTTATCAGCAGGTTAAAGTGGAAAGGCAGAAGCCTGCAGGAAAATTGCAACCACTAGAGATTCCGGTTTGGAAGTGGGAGCACATTACCGTGGATTTCATGTATCAGTTGCCGCATACTTCGGCTGGCAACACTGGTATTTGGGTTATCGTGGATCGACTGACGAAATCCGCTCATTTTCTCGCACTTCCGGGGAAGATTTCAATGGGCGGATTGGCAAAGCTGTATTTGTCAGAGATCGTTCGTCTGCACGGAGTGCCTGTATCTATTGTTTCTGACCGAGACAGTCAGTTTATCTCCGAGTTCTGGCAGGCATTGCAGCGAGCCATGGGCACTCGATTGCATTTCAGTACAGCTTTTCATCCTCAGACTAACGGGCAGTCTGAGCGGACTATACAGACTCTTGATGATATGTTGCATTCTTGTGTGTTGCAGTTTCGAGGAAATTGGGACCAGCAATTGCATCTGATAGAGTTTGCCTACAACAAAAGCTATCAGGCCAGTATTAAGATGGCACCGTATGAGGCCCTGTACGGGAGGCAGTGTCGCACCCCGTTGTGTTGGAGTGAGGTGGGCGAGCGATGGCTTATTGGCCCTGATCTGGTGAAGAGCACCATGGAGGACGTCCAGATTATCCGGGACAGATTGAAGATTGCTCAGGACCGCCAGAAGAGTTATGCGGACGTGAGGAGAAAGAGTCTCGATTTTGATGTGGGCGATTGGGTCTTCCTGAAACTATCTCCGTGGAGGGGAGTTGTGCGTTTCAGGAAGCGTGGCAAGCTTCAACCATGGAACATTGGTCCGTATGAGATCACCGAGAGGGTTGGTGCCGTGGCTTACAGACTTGAGTTGTCGTCCGAGATGGCTCGGGTACACGATGTGTTCCACGTTTCGATGTTGCGGAAGTATATTCCAGATCCATCACTTGTGTTAGCACCACAGCAGCTACCTATCCTAGAGGATTTGACATATGTGGAGGAGTCGGTTCAGATTCTCGATTGGCATGAGCAGGAGTTGAGGCACCGTGTTATACCGCTGGTGAAGGTCTTGTGGCAGAATCACTCGGTTGAGGAGGCCACCTGGGAGACTGAGCAGCGTATGCGGGAGCAATATCCTCATCTTTTCACTTGGCAGGTACGTAAATTTCGAGGTCGAAATTTTTTTAAGGGGGGTAGATTTGTGACGACCCGGAACAGAATCAGTAGAGTAATCGACTTAATTTTCGACTTAGCCCGTAATCGCAGTTTTCCGATAATTGGTTGATTTACCGGTTTTGATCGCGACTTAATTATCGGCCGAGAATTTGAGTTGAGTCTCTTCTTAAGAGTTGTTGTACATGTGATTTCGAGTTCGTGGGCGGTTCCAGATGATTATTTCGACGCCCGAGGAATATAATATGAATATTTGAAGTTACAAAATTTCGTCAAGTTTATCCGTTTGTATCGAGTTTATCCGAATCGTGATTGTTATCCATTTTGGACCGACTATCATCTGGAGCCGCGAGTATAAATATCGGAAATAGTCGAAAACACTGTTCGGGAAATTTGACCGGTGTTGACTGACCTTTGGTGCGTTGACCATCGTTGACCGTGGAGAAATTTGGACCGTTTGGATTCCTCCGGTGGACTGGCTGATTCTGGCCGTTTCAGGCAAAAACCTTGGAAGGGGATCGAGATCGTGCTTCGGGCGAGGGATCTTCCGCCGGACCACGTGATTAGCGCGAGTGGCGCTTTGCTCACCTGTGAGTGGACTTTTATATTTTCACAGTCCTTGCGAGTTCGTGATTTTTTGTATTTATTTATATATACGATGTTGAGATTATTTATTATTTTTGGAGGTATTATTTTATATTTTTATGGTGATGGCATACTTGCATCGATGCTTCGGCTACTCGGCTGATCACCGGTAGTCTGACTAGAGTTGAGAGATTCCTCTGGACCAGAGTTGAGAGATTCCTCTGGGCAAGGTTGAGAGATTTCCCTGTTATGCCGCTGGGGTTGAGAGATTCCCCTGGCCTATCACCGTCGGGTCTGAGAGATTCGCCTGACCGTCGGGCTTGAGAGATTCGCCTGGCACCTCCATATATATTTTCCGAACTCGCTATATTTACATTGTTTTATGTATATGAAATTGGTGAAAGGCATATGTTTATTTTCGTCCACTCACTCTAACGTTTTATTGCCTTTCCCCTGGGCTTTTCAGTTTCCATGCCCAGTTTGCAGTTCGGATTCTGGTGTCTCACGTCGCGGTCGGAGGCTAGTTGTTCGAGCTACCTGTGTTTTCCAGTAGGTTTCTTGTTTTGCCTACTGTTGTCTATTTTGTATATATACACTAGAGGTCGCTCTAATACGTTACTGATGCATGTTTTATATGGTTTTCCCCCGGATTTTCTATAAAGTACAGTTATCTTTACTGCTTTACTTTATTGATATGATATTGAGAAATCCGGATGGGATTGGTGCCCACGGTTTGACTTTTGTGACATAGGATGAGTGTATTTTTCGGGTGCAGGTTAATGGCAATTCCGCGTTAGTAGCGTTACTCTACCGAAATTTTTTGTGGTTTTTGTTGGTTTGTGTTTTCAGAAGGAATTTGATTCTTGCTTAGGAAAATAAATCGGGGTTGAGTCCTTTCAACTCCGGCATGGTTGTAAGCATTATTCGGGACAAAGTCCCTGTTCTGTGGTCAAAGTGGTCCTCGGTCCCTCAGTCCGTGAAGGACCAAGTGAATAATGCAATGTCGGTGAGTTAGATATTCATTCTGTATGTCTACTTATATTAATTAACTCCTTTTAAATATAAATATATTAACATAAAAAATGGGACATTGCAGGTGTGGTTCATTGTTCGGGAGGAACTTATATCCACCTGGGCAAATGAGGTTCAAGGAGGAAGGTGACGGAAGTTCTATAATATATATTTAGATATGAGATGAATCATGTAATGTGTTTCTAACATTTATGTCACATATATAGGTATAAAGAGTGGAAGAATGAGCTCCGTAAGTTCTGAAAGAATAATAACATGATCAATGATTGTTCGGGTACCCCTATAGAATTCATGTATAAGGAGTACGAGTGGAAGTGGCTTCTAATTCACTTCTACCCCGCACAATTACCGTTCGGGTACCCCTATGGATGGTGTCAAAATCGACCGGAATCATTTTTCGGCAATTTTTGGGCCAATTTCTGGACAAATGGCCGCGACTTTAGTTTTGGGCTAGTTAGGAAAGTTGTTTGCCTCGTTGAGATCTTTCCAACAAGGGGTCAAACGCTCCCATCAGAGCAATTTGCACTAAAGGTGCGTGTGGCTCACGCGCCGCCGCCTGGGGAGGCGCATGAAAGCCACGCACCATCATCCACAGCGAGGCTCCGGCGAGGCAAAAATCAAAAATTGACCGAGGGATTTCCGGGATAATTTCTGAGTTGATTTTAGCATGTTTTATCGAATTCGAGTATTAAATGAATATATTATTTATTTAGGAGACCGTAATCGAGATATTCGTGAGGGGACTTCCGCCAGACCACGGAGATAGCCGTGTACTGTGGGTGGACACTTTATTTTCACTGTCGATTAGTGAGTCTATTACTATACATTTTCAGTTATACAGTTTACAATTATGCATTTATGATTATGCATTTATGATTATGCATTTGCATGGAGGCACATATGATTTTGTTTTACACCGAGCATAGTACAATTGATGCAACGATGCACTGACTTCTCGGCTGATCCCCGTGACGCTCCGGAAGGACTAGGGACCTGACCCGAGGACTTGCACAGTACCCAAGAAGTTTAGGAAAAACACCTGGCCTGGGCATTCTTGTAACTTTGAGAAAAATGAACTCAAGTTACTGCCTCCACACATTACACAGTACCTAGGATGGTTAGGACAAACACTTGACCTGGGATTGTATATTTTTAGACTCGCATCATTTTTATGTACATTTATAGTGAAATGCATATTATTTATAGTTTTCAGTTTAAAGTGAAATATTATTTTCGTCCACTCACTCTAACAATTTTATTATTTTATATGCCTTTCCTTGCCTTTTTCTGTTTCCTCCGCCCAGTTTGCAGTTTATATTCTGAGATAGCACGTCAGCGACAGAGGCATAAAGTTTGTGTCACTATACTCATCTAGTAGGTTCCTAGTTTAACCTTCTAGTCCTATGTATTATGTAAATTAGAAGTCGCTCTGAATACTGTATAGAGTTTACTTCCGTTGTGTTGGATTTCTCCATTCAGTCTTCAGATTTCTTATCATCTTCTATAAACAGATTATATTTCTACACTACCGGAATAAGAACCATTACCGGCGAGATTACCGGAGACAAGGCCGGCGACCGGAAAAGTCGCCGGTAATGTTCATCATTACCGGCGACTTACTCCGGCGCCGGTAATGTCGCTGGAAAATCGCCGGTAATGTTTCAAAACATTACCGGCGACTCCAACCGTCGCCGGCAATGTCAAGCCGAACATTTCCGGCGATTTTCCGGCGAGAATTTCGCCGGAAATGTGTGGCTTGACATTGCCGGCGACGGTTGGAGTCGCCGGTAATGTTTTGAAACATTACCGGCGATTTTCCGGCGTAAAGTCGCTGGTAATGTCTCCATTTCCGGCGATTTAATGAATCGCCGGCAATGCCTCTTATATTAGATGCAGATCGCACGAGCTCATTCATTTTGATCGAAAAAAATCCGGTGAAATCGAAAGAAGGAAAACACTCTGAAATCGATCCTTCGGTACGTATTGTCAAAATTAAGGCGCGTGTCGAAAACTCGATCACTCGGGAAGCTATATATATAGGTACGTATATATACGTATATGTGTATGTATATATATGTGTGTGTGTTGATCAAATCCAATTCGTGAGATATGAAATGTTGTTGATGTCACCGAAACGAGAAAACTGCTTGTAGTTAATCTTATCTTGTGTCTGAATCAACGACTGGTATTATCGTAGTGCTATTGGAGTCAGGCTTAAGAGAGCCTCCTACCTAGTCAAATACATTTTGAACTGAAAAAAGAAGAATACCATCATCGAGTACTGAATCGAATTCAGAGATTAGATCGATATATATATATATGCATGCATGTGTTGATTTAATTAGAGTTGAATTGAGATATCGCATCGATTATTAGTACGTAGTGAATGTGTGTATATATAATACGTAAAATTGTTAGAATTTTCAGGATGGACAAGAGTTGGATGAGCCTCGAAAGATGGGATGTCAGATATCACCAGGGAATTAGGAGTTTTGTGAATTTTGTGAAGGCTAATTGTGGAGACACTACACTTCATTATTGCCCGTGTAAAGAATGTAAGTGTTTCAGCGATCGATTTCGTTTTCCCATTGATAAAGTTCAGAAGCACCTGAGTAAATACGGGTTTTGGGATAAGTACACTTGTTGGATTTATCACGGTGAAACATCGTTAGCGGGTCCGCATGATCATGGACAATTTGGTGAGAGGGCCAGTCCACGCTATGATCATGGAGATTTTGCTGAGAGGGGCAGTTCATCCTATGATCCAACATCGATGTTAATCAATGATATGTTTCCTCATGAGAGCGGTGTATTTGCTGATGAAGCACCAAATGTCCCTCCCGTCGTTGAGGGTTTCCCCCATATTGAGCCAGTCGAGCCATTACCTGGAGCTCATGTCAACACAAGCGGTATGGACAAGTACAACAACCTGATTGCATTGCAACAGACTCCGTTGTACGACGGTTGTAGTAAGACTGTTCTTGAAAGTCTGATGGGAGTGATGCAGCTCAAAATGGAGAACAAAATGTCTGTCAAAGCTGTTGATTCTTGGTTGAAGTGGATTGCTTTGCTACTGCCACCCGGTCATCGTCTTCCTACCACTCATCATAAGGTGCGACATATCCTGAAAGATCTTGGGCTTTCCTACATCAAAATCCATGCATGCAGATATGATTGTATTCTCTTCTGGGGAAAAGATCTCGAAGACCTTGAAGCCTGCCCGGTATGTTTTACAGAAAGGTATAAGTTGACTCCTGCAGGCAACAAGAAAGCTGTGAAGATACTTCGATATTTCCCGCTTATTGATAGGCTGGAGCGGTTGTTCATGTGTGCTTTCACGGCCGAGGCAATGAGATGGTGGGCTGAGAGGAATTTTCCTGACGATGACACCCTTATACACCCTTCCGACGGAGAGGCTTGGAAGCACATGGTCAGGGAGTTTGATCATTTTGCAGCAGAGGTCCGAAATGTTTGGCTAGGGCTCTTCAATACAGTATATGGCCAGTTATTTTGGTACCGTACAACCTTCCACCATGGATGTGCATGAAGAAGGAATACAATATGCTCACTCTGTTAATTCCGGGCCCGGGTTATCCAGGAAAGTGTCTCGATGTGTATTTGAGGCCTTTGATTGAGGAGCTTAAGTACCTGAGTGAGTGTGGCCACCCCACTTACGATAGGTTCAAAAATGAGATGTTCCAGATGCATGCCATGCTTGTTGGCACCATCAGTGATTTTCCTGCCCGCGGTATGTTGTCGGGCAACGTTACCAGGGGTTACAGGGCTTGTTCAGAGTGCATGACGGTTGATTGTTGCAGTCCTCATTGTAGTAAAATTGTTCAGATGCGTCACCGTTGTTGGCTTCCATATGATCACCCATTTAGGCAGGATCCAGACGCGTTTGATGGGACTGTGGAAAAGGGTGTGGCACCCAGGCGATGGACAGGGGAAGAAATTTTGCAAGTGTTGAATGAATATGATTTTGGCCAGCTGAGCAATCATCCTGACATAGTGGCGTCAATTCCAGAGAAGCCCGAAAGGTATAAGTTTTGGACACACAAGAGCATATTCTGGGAACTCCCCTACTGGCCCAGGTTGCCTATTAGACACTACCTAGATGTCATGCACATAGAGAAGAATGTGTGTGAAAGTGTGGTGGGCACAGTTCTTAACTTGGAGGGGAAAACAAAAGACATCCCTAAGGCACGTATTGATCTGAAAGCTATGGGACTGCAGAAACATTTGTGGTTAAGAGATGGTAAGAGAAAAATGCCGCAAGCTCCTTACACCGTCAAGCCGAAGCATAAGCATGAAATTTTTCGGTGGCTGAGTAATGTCAGGTATATATTCTTATATATGACTATGCAGTACGGAAATTGGTTTGCCTTAAATTTTTACCGGATTATGGTGATATGCGAGAAATATAATTGTTGCCTATGGCTATATATATATATATATATATATATATATATATATATATGCAGGTATCCTTATGGCTATGCAGGAAATATAAGCAGGTGTGTTAACTTTCGGGACAATAAGATGTACGGATTAAAGAGTCATGACTGCCATGTACTGCTTCAACGGCTTTTCCCTATTTTCATTCGAGGGTACCTGCCCAAAGAGGTGGTGGAGCCGTTGGTGGCCTTGTCAAGATTCTTTCAGAAGTTATGCACCAGGGAAGTTAAGAAATCAGATCTTAGGGAGATGCAAGATGACATCATTTTTATCATGTGCAAGCTTGAGAGGATATTTCCGCCAAATTTTTTCGACATCATGCCTCACCTAATGATCCATCTTCCCGAACAATTGTTGCTTACCGATCCCGTACACTACACTTGGATGTATCCCATGGAAAGGTACATTTGGTTTGCCTCTGTTATTATATGTAAAGTCTTATTTTTACCAACGTTAACATGCACTTGTTAACTTGTAGACAATTGGGAGCCTACAAGGACTATGTGAAGAATAAATATGCACCTGAAGGGTGTATCGCTAAAGCATATGTTGCGCACGAGTGTGTAACGTACACCAAAGTGTATTTGGGAGCGCTTGAGGACCCCCAACAACAGATGCCGATAGATGAACCTCAGTTCAACCTTTCTATCATCTCCAATGACGTGGTAGTACAGGGAAGCTTGCCAAAGTCGTACAAGTTGGATGGAAATGAGGTAGTCATTGCCCACTGGTCGGTACTGATTAACTGTGAAGAAGTACAATATTGGAAAAACTATCATCTTCACTGCCCTGCTATTGCCAAAAATGTTGATTACCACAACAGGACGTTTGCAAACTACTTTGGTCAATGGGTAAGGGTATATATGTATATGTCTTTTTTTTTATTGCCATTTTCCTTATATAGCATGTGTGTACGTGGTTTTGTGGTTTCTATGTTCATAATTTCTTGTGTGGTTTCTTATCGTTTTCAGATGAACCATGTAGCAAATGATGGTTGCCCAGAGTGGTCAAACGAATTGAGGGTCCTGGCGATGAAACCGATAGCTTCAAAAGTTTACTCGATGTGTCAGGTCAATGGCGTGAAGTTTATATGTGAAAATCGAGACGACCGACTGAAAACACAGAATTGTGGGGTGATGGTCCATGGTGGGCAGGATGGCGTTGACTATTATGGTGTCCTTCATTCAGTAGTTGAACTAATTTATGGGAACCGCATGAAAGTGCACTTGTTCAAGTGTAGATGGTTTGATACTAGCCAGGAGAACACAAGGACCGATCAGTACGGAACATTTTCGGTGAATACTGCTACTACCTGGTATGAAGATGACCCTTTCGTTCTTGCCTCATCAGTAAAACAAGTGTTTTACCTGGACGATCTTCTTAACAAAGTCCCGTGGAAGGTGGTTAACCATGTTGCTCATAGAAACATATACAGTGCTGCCACACTTGGTGATACCGCAGATGATGAGGAAGTTACTGCATACCAAGAGCCGAACGCTTTTGACATTCCGGAATCATCTACGATTCGCCTTAATAATGTGAGATCTGGGAGTGTGGTTCGAATTACTGGAGCAGAACTTCTCGATGTTAATCCATATGAAGTTGACGCTGATTCAGATGACGAGGAGAGGCACATATTGCCAGAGGTTACCTATGAAACCGAGTCAGACTCAAGTGATGACGATGATTACGATTATCATCCTTAGTACGTTAATGATGTAGTCGGAAATTTTTGTCGAAAATATGATGTAGTCGGAAATTAATAATGGAAATTGATAATGGAAATTGTAGTCGGAAATAGTAGACGGAAATTGTAGTCGGAAATCGTAGACGGAAATTGATAATGGAAATTGTAGTCGGAAAATGTAGTCGGAAATCGTACGTAGACGGAAATTGTAGTCGGAAAATGTAGACGGAAATCATAGACGGAAATTGTAGTCTTCAAATGTAGATGGAAATCGTAGACGGAAATTGTAGTTGGAAATTGTTGTCGGATATTCTTCAGGAAATAATGACATTACCAACGAGTTATAAGCAACTCGTTGGTAATGACATTACCCACGACTTAACTCGTTGGTAATGTCATTACCAACGAGTTATAAGCAACTCGCCGGCAATGTTGTCTGGATAGGAACTGCCCAGCTCGAGCCCGACCTGTATTTCTCCTTATCCTCTCCTCCTCCCCTCCTCCCCTCCTCTCCTCCTCCCAACTCGGTCCGGCGAAAAAACTAGCTCACCTCCTCCTCCTCTCCCTCTCCTCCTCCTTATCCTCTACTCCTCCTTATCCTCTCCTCCTCTCCACCGATTCTCATCTCCTCTCCTCCTCCGATCCTCTCCTCCTCCCCTCCTCCCCTCCCCTCCTCTCCTCCCCTCACCTCCATCGCCGGCAAAGCAGAACGGACTCCACCATGGCAGGTCCGATCCTCTCTCTCTCCCTCTCTCTCTCTCTCAATTTTTAATTATTTTTGTGTATGTGTATGTGTATGTGTATGTGTATGTGTATGTGTATGTGTATGTGTATGTGTAAATTAATTAGGGTGCTAAGTTGGAAATTAGGGTGATAAGTTGTAAATTTATATGCAATGTATATATATGTGATGTATATATATATAGGTATGTGAAAATTAAGTGATGTATATATATGTGAAAATTATGTATATATGTGGTTTGGATGAATATGTGATGTATATATATGTGAAAATTAAACCTAATTAAGATGCATGAAGTATATATATGTGTGAAAAATGTGGAAAATTAATTAGGGTGTGTGATTTGGATGAATATGTGAAAATTAAATTTAATTAAGATGCATGATGTATATATACATCGAAAATGTATATATGTTAATTTAGGTGATATAGTTGTTAATTAATCGTATAAATTAAGGTGGAAATCGGGATCGGAACGGTTTAGAACCAGAACGGTTTTAAACCGGAACGGTTTGGAACCGGAACTGTTTGTAACCGGAACCGTTTGAAACCGAACGGTTCCAGTTCCAAACGGTTCCAGGTTCAAACGGTTCCGGTTCCAAATCGTTCCGGTTCCGATTTGTTATAGAACCGAATCGGTTTGGAACCGGAACCGTTTGGAACCGAAACCGTTTGGAACCGGAACTGTTTGTAACCAAAACCGTTTGTAACATAACGGTTCCAGTTCCAAACGGTTCCAGGTTCAAACGGTTCCAGTTCCAAACCGTTCCGGTTCCGATTTGTTATAGAACCGAATCCTTATGACTATTACGGTGTCTAGGAGGTTTTGCGGCAAATTGGCTTCGGAGAGGTTCCCGAAATAGTGGAGGGAGCAGTAGTCAAGCTTCCTCCTCACCTGCAGTTAGCAACACGCCCAGTGGGCCAATGATGAGTGCTCGCACGAGAGCCTTGCTAGATGCGCGAGCTGAGGAGGAAGCTACACGATCAAGAGCCGTGCAACCGGAAGTCGAGGCTCGAGCCTCAGTCAGCAGAAGCTCAATCAGCAGACGTCCCTCCGGTGGCAGAGCCTCAGACGAGCGACAGTCAACGGGGGCATCAGAAACTCCCTCAATCCTAATGCCCCATATTCGCCCGGTGCCTACTCCCGTTTCACGGGAATCATCTGAGGCACATGGTGGTGCTGGCGCCTCATCGTCGAGGCCTCGTCTATCTCCGCCGTCTGGTCTCTTCCTACCCGACGAGATTCCTGTGATCCCTGAATTCGATGATATGGGGATGCCTGTTTATGTTGAAGGACGGCCGGAGTTCCTGAGCGTGGAGGAAGCGTACAACTTCATCCCGTTCGACCCTGTGTATCTTTGGAGTGTGAGGTGCACCAACCAACAAACGGACGATGCAGGTAAATTTTATTTGACATCAGATTGATGACTTAATTATTACTTAAGATTTACGATAGGTTCAATTAATGATATCAATTTGTTGACATTGTATTATTAGGCAATTTCGTTAATGGGACTGGAAAACGGAAAGGGGCTAGAGGCACCTGCACCGGGAAGAGACTTGAGCAGGCCACCGGGGGAAGGAAAACACCCATAAGGGCCAATGAGGATGGCGAGGTGATCGAGGCATTCGACACCACGCGCAAATATGTCAGCATGGCCGGTGCGATCGTGCGGGACAAGGTCCCAATGCTTTGGCCAGATTGGGAATCTGTGCCTATCTACGTGAAGATGCAAGTGCCTAATGCACTCAGTGTGAGTAAAATCGTATTTTCATTACGTAAATTTTACATTTATTAATTTTAAGTCCGAATAAATATATAATTTTACCTTTTATATATTCATATTGCAGGTGTGGTTTGACGTGGATGAAGTTCTTATTCACATGTGGGTAGAGCGTCAACTACATATGAGGTGATGTGCTTCGACTTATTTGAATATATATCGAGTTAGATTTTTGTTTATCAAGTGTTTTAATATCTCTAACTTTTTTTCCTTGTTTTAATATAGGTATAAAGAGTGGAAGAACGAGCTTTCTTCCCATTACACTGTATACAAGGAGCTAGGCCGAGGTTCTACCCCTTGCGAATTCCGGTTTAGGGAGTACGAGTGGTTGTGGCTGATAGCCCACTTCGAGCACCCCAAAGCGAAGGTATGCATCCTGAATATATCTTACAAGCCTAATGTATCGTTTCAGATTGAAATAGTTAGTTACTAATTTTTTTTCATATGTTTATCAAACAAGGCGATTTCGAAGACGAACCGGGCGAATAGATTGAAAAACACCAGGGCCCATCATGCAGGTTCACTCAACTACATGGGTTGGTCGACTAAGGCGCAGCAACAACAAGATGTGAACCCGTTGGTGTATATTCATCAGAAGTTCTATCCGCAGTGCCCTGAAGAAGTGGTAAGTCTTTCGCCTCTCCATGTGTTAATAAAACTATTTTTCGATATTAATAGATTTTGTTAGCTAATACGTTATTCATTTTTGCTTTTCAATTAGGCGAGAGTGGAGGACGCGACCGCAGAAGTGACCATGAGTATAGCTCGGTCTAACCATCCTGATTGCTCCGAGGAAGAAGTCACCCAGTATGCCTCTCAGATCGATCCGCTTGATCGCCCGATAGCGGCTCAGATCATGGCAAAAGAGTGCGGGACTGGAAATAATACCTACTACTCTAGAGGAATGGGCTCGGCGAGCGAAGGAGTATTGAAAAACACTTCAGAATACTCTACCGGGTCAAGAAGTTCAACTTCTAGTCGTAACGTCGTAGCGGAGCTTCAGAGGACGCGGAGGGAGTTGGAGGACCAAAAGAGGCAAGCAGCCGAGCAGCAGGCAATCAGAGATGCCGAGTACCAAAACTTGGTCCGGCAGCAGGCAATCAGAGATGCCGAGTACCAAAACCTGGTCCAGAGTCAGGCACAGATGTTCACATGGATGCGGACGATGTACGAGGCTCAGACTACCAGACAACTGTTAGCCACACCTCCACCACCACCACCACCGCACCAGTTCCCTGTGTTCCCTAGTTATCCACCACCATCGCCGCACCAGTCAACGCCAGAGCAAGACCAGGGTTGCCACCGGAATTCAAATGAGTACATGGATTACTTCGACCCTGACCCGCAAGTTCCTCGACCCTGACGTGTAGTTGTAGTTAATTTTCGTATCGTCATTGCTATTTGTACTGTACGTTGGACATTTATGTGTACTGTTGAACTTGTATGATTGTACGGTTTATGTCTTTCAATGCAGGTTCTGGAATTGGGCCCAATCCAGAACCGCGTTTTTTTTTCAAAATTTTTCCAGACATTGTCGGCGACATGGACCTCAGTCGCCGGCAATGTCTCACATTCCGGCCACGGCGGCGCTGCCATTGCCGGCGACGCCGTCGCCGGTAATGCTATCTCCGGCGGGAAATTTCCGGCAACGGCATTTCCGGCGACGGCATTTCCGGCGACTTGTCACCGGTAATGACAATTCCGGCGATAAAAAAAACAAGGCCGGCGACTTTAAGTCGCCGGCAATGTCTCTTAATGTGGTAGTGCTAGTGGATTCAGTGTTTGATTGATTTGAAAAATTCGGATGGGATTTGGTGCCCATGGTTTTTTTCGTGTGGACATTTTAGAAGTGTGTTTTCTTTGCAGGTTTTTGAGTTTCTTGATTTTAGAAGAAACTCTCGCAAATTTTCTATAGATTCTATTATCGTTAGGGCTTAATTCCGATTTAGGCAACTAAATCGGGATCATGTCATTTCATAAATAAATAAGATTTATTTTATGGTCCAAACATTGTCCTCTCATGCCTCGAGATTAGGCCCAACGGATGCGATTGAAGAGGCCTTGTACAAACCAGACCTAAGGACATGGTTAACATAATGATTCGGCAGAGATTTCCACCAGACCTGACCAACGGATTCTTCTTGTCACCAAAGCAGACTCCAGCAGTGGGCAACATCTTTGTCTAGAGCTTATCATGTCTAGACCGTAGAATCCCAGAGGCTGCAGTCAGCTTTTAGCTGTATACCCCCAATCACTTTCCTCGGCAGTTCTGAATGACCTAAAACATTTTGTACCCGCTGATCGACTCAAGGAACAAATATACCTTTTGGAGGTTCTCTGCCAAGCCTTGGAGGTTCTCTACTAAGCCGTTAGATGCTGAGTCAGCAAGTGCATCGAGTAATTTCGTCCTCCAATCAATTTCCTATGAGACTGCCATACAAGCAGAGCTGACCATCCGACCACACTTTGGTATTACTGGCCCCTATCTTTAATTGAGGAATGACCACTTCAAGTCCATGTGGTGTGAGGCCTTGAAGAAATCTTCGGGAATATCTTCTATGGCTTCTCGAAATTCTTCACTTCTGAGATTGACATGGAAATAATCAAGGCAGTCCCTAAGGGACTCCCTGACACACATAAGAAAAAGCTGGAGAAAACTACTCTGAAGGTACGTACATTTTGTCACTACTCAAGCTCTCTTTCCCTGGTTTTAGTCAAACGAGAAATTAAATTTCTGTTTAAACAGGTGTGCCAAACAACTAGTGGTGCAGCGAGTAAGAATGCCAATCCTTCAAGCAGCAGGAAACCAACAACTCGCTTCCAGAAACACAAGCGAGTAGTTGACGATCAACCTCTCGAGGAAGAGGAAGAAGCAAAAGAGGAAGGTGAATATGCAAATTTGGTATGCTACTTAACACTTCTCTGCATAAGTTGAACTACCATCGAGAAGAATTCAGTTTGTTCACCTTTACTTTTTTGTCATCGTAGATTTGTTGAAGAAAGTAGCGTGGTATGTCTTCTACACCCAACTCTCTTGAAGACGAAGATGACAACTTACACGTTGGGCAGACCTTCAAGCGTCTGAGAGGGTCGGTTGTGGGCTCCTCCACTGAAACCTCTCCCAGTGAGGGAAGCCCTGCACTTGCTGAGGGTTTGATAGCAGAGACACATGTGAGTCTTGCTAAGCAAGCTGCTTAAGAGACTCGTACACCCCAAGCAGAAACGGCTAAGGTAACGAAGATTTGCACAACTCCTCAATTTTTTTAATAAGTATCCCCTACCCTAACTGTTACGAGAAGAGATCCTTGACTCTAACGCCACTGAACCTGAGGAATCATATCTAGGCAACCTACCGTTTGAAAGGGAAGACTCTCCCACGAGTGACGATTCTGCTCAGTCCCTTGCTTTCCTCAAGGGAGTTCTCGACCGAGCACACCGTGTTGCCCCTCAGCCTGCTTCATCGAATCAACCTAGCTCATCTTCTCCTCCTCCCGCCAGAGCAGGAACTTCAGCCCTCCGTGGCTTAACAATTCTAGAAAAGGTACGAGAAACAGAGAAGAGGTATAAAAAAATCCCCTCGACTGATGTTGAACCACCAATGACCCAAACTGCGAAGGCCCTGTTCAGGGACGTGTGGGAAATCAACTGGAGGGGTTTAATATTGTTGAGTCACTCCAACAACCACTCGAGATCATCTGTAGCTCGAGAGCTCGTATGTCCACACATTTCTTGGATGAAATAGCTCTTGGGCTTCATGAGATAAACGAGCTTTGCATCCTTATGGATGAGACCACATAAGCTGAGAAGGCCAGTATTTCTTTTCGGAGATAGAAATAATGTCGGTGGTGGGTTTGCAGGGAGCAAATCATAAACTTTATTGCTGCAGTTATGGCTGATACCGCTGAGATTGCTCAGAAGCAAGCGAAGTTGGATGCACTCGGGGCTAAATTTTGAGAAAAATGGGAAGCCGCTTTCCAGACTCTGGAACTTGGAGAGAAACTCGCGGACGAGGTCGAGCGAGTAAAAGCTCAAGTAACAGCATCCTCGCGGGAAAGCTCTACAACATGGGCTGCCTAAGAATGCGCAAAGATCAGGATAAAAGATTTAGGTGGTGTTTGTAAAAACAAAATTTTGGCCACAAGTGTTGGCCATTACAATATATAGTTGCCCCATAGTTTGGTTAGGTGAGAAAAAAAATAAGCCTCTGACACAGGCTCAATGCAAACTTAAGAAAACCAAGTAACTTGGTCTGGTGGATAATCGTACTCCCACAGTGGCTCGTTATATTTCTTCAAAAATTGGTCGTTGATAGGATTTTAGTGCTGTATGCAAGACTTCGCTCTGTCGATCCGATTGTTTGCTTCAGAGAGGTGTGACATCAGCGGCGCATACTACTTTTCTTGATGCCAGTAACGTAAGGCAGCATACACTCTATTTTCACTATAGACCATGTCCCTAATTTCCTCCGGAATCTTGACGACAAAAGCCATGACGGATTTTGTTGTCGTGCCAAACTTTTTCTTGACTTCTGAAGGTGAAAGCCCACAACAGGCTATTGAGTTATGCTTGTGGAAAGCTGATGTTGGATGTTTATTGCAACTAAGGTACTGCTTCTTATTATTGTAGTGAGACATGAAAGTAAGGTCCCATTAGGTGTGCCAAAATGTTTGGCTCCTTCCAGGAGTTTGGGTAGTACAAACTCTCCTTTCTAAGTTGTGTTAGGCGTGCCATTACCGAGGGCAGAACATCGATGGAGAGTCGCGCTGTTGAGCTTGCTTCTACACAAGAGACTGAAATGAGGAGAGCACCTGCCTTGTCTGTTGGATTCTTTATGCCTAGATGACATAAGAGTTGTGTTTGTGATCTCATTGCAGAGCCACGAAAATGGTTGCCTTGTATACTCTGTCTAGTACAAAGCAGAGCAATCTTCTTAGTGTGTGTTGAGAACACAGGTTTGTGACTTCGTAGACCGCCGAAAACTTCACGCCTTGTCTGGTGAACCTTCCCTTGATCACCGTCTTCTGAAAAGAGTGAATTATCGAATTGCACATGCCCTGTCTGGTAAGAATTCGAAATTCACTGCTACCAGTTTTTCTCGCGAGGAGAGTTTGTTTGCTGAGAGCAAATTTGCGTATGTGTGTAGAGGTCTGGAAATCGTTAAGGATCCCTCTATATATAATGATCGCTCCTAGCATATCCCTCGATTCATAAAAAGTAGGAAATTCAAAGCCTTGAAGGACTTTGAATTCACAATATTTCGTCTTCTTTGCTCAACAAGAGATACATCAACGGGCCGCATGAATCGGCCTATGGGATTTATTCATAGTTAGATAAATACGATTTAATTTATGATCCAAACAGTTCTTACTGCATGTAATGTAGAGGAGGTCGTTGAAGGGCGTGAGATATTTGATTCTATGGTCAATGAAAGAAACTAGATTAAGGCTAGCTCGTTGGGTTCGACACTCGACTTCTTTACAAATACTATAACTTGACCCCGTACACTTGCGGATAAGAGAAATTCACTTAGCCTTAGACTAATCATTAGTTAAAAGGTTGGGGGGATAAATCTCATGAACACCCAGCATCAACAAAACCAACCAAGACATCACAAGATGACTCTAAATAGGGGACTCCACTGAATAGAGTCACAATGCTTGCATCCGGACCTGTCTTCGAAGGGTCGAAGGTATTGCCCTGGTCTCTTTAGAGTGCAACATTCGACCAATCGGGAGGATCATTCGACGGGTCAAAGGCCCTGGAATCAGCATGCTGCGATTCAACCATCCATTTTCGGGGAATTTCATGCTTCTCTTTAAATTCTTTGTAGGTAAAGTACGAGCCCAAGTCCATGGAATCCTTCAAGTACCTAAAGATGTGTTTTATACCATTCCAATGATGTTGTTTAGGCGCAGAACTAAACCGAGCTAAGAAGTTCACAAAGAATGCAATGTCTGGTCTTGTGCATTGAGCTAAATACAACAAAGCTCCAATGACACTAATTAAGGTATGGCACCTCATCATCATCATCATCGATCATCATCATCATCATCATCATCTTTTGGACGGTACATATCTTTATTGGGTTTCAGACTGCGTACGACCATTGGTGTGCTAAGAGGGTGTACTTTGTCCATGTTAAATCGCCTGAGCATCTTTTGGACATGAGCAAACTGATAAATAAGTATTCCACCAACTCGATGTTCTAGTTCCAAACCAAGAGAAAATCAAGTCCTACCAAAGTCTTTCTTCTCAAACTCGGATTTCAAGTAGCTAACCATCTCATTGATTTCATAAAGAGACCTAATGATATTCATATCATCAACATAGACCGCTACAATGGCAAATCCTGAACTTGTTCTCGTAATGAATGCACATGGGCATAAATCATTGTTCTTGTATCCTTTCCCAATCAAGTAGTCACTGAGACGTGTGTACCACATTCTACCAGATTATTTCAGACCACATAATGAACACTTCAATCTCATCACATGAGCACTCCGTGGTGTAGAGTTACTTGAATTGGGTATGACCACGCCTTCCGGCACTTTCATTTGTATCTCGGAATCAAGGTTCCCATAGAGATATGCAGTCACCACATCCATCAGCTGCATGCTCAGTTTTTCGGACACTACCAAACTGACAAGGTAGCGGAAAGTAATGATGTCCATAACCGGAGAGTATGTCTCCTCATAATCAATGTCAGGGTGTTGAGAGAATCCTTGTGCAATAAGTCTAGCTTTATACCACATGACTTCATTCTTCTCATTGCGCTTCTGAACAAATACCTATTTATGTCCAACCGGCTTCATATTTGGTGAGCCCCACTATCAGACCAAATACCTGCTTTTTCTTTAGAGAGTCTAGTTCGGCCTGCATTACCTCTTTCCATTTCGGCCAATTTTCTCTCCGATGACATTTAGCAACCGAGTGAGGTTCTACTTCATCGTCGTCAATGATATCTTGAGTGAAGGAATAAGCAAAAACATCATCAACTACCTTGAATTGTCTATCCATTACAATGCGTGCATCATTGTATCTTAATAAGATTTCACCATTCTCTGACATCACATATGGATCTGAAGCGTTCTCTAGAAATGTCATTTGTGATTCTAAGAGATAATTTTAGTCAGAAACAATCTCATATATGGGATTCACAATGTTGATGATGAAAGAATCATTTTGTGCCTAAATGGCCTACCTATTCGCCGACAGCTCATCTGTGGATTTTCTTAGTCTCCCCCTTTTCCTAGTGGGAGCCGAGGTCGATGCTACTCCATCCACATGGGCAAGAGACATATTACTCTGCCTTGGAGTTGCTTTAAACTACCCCTTAGGGACTTCCAACCTTGCAGGAATATTTGCAGCATGAATGTGTGATCTCGTCACTTTAGCAATATCAGTGAAGGAGTCAGGCGTCAATTATGCTACTTTCTGAAGATCAAGTATTCTTCGCACTTCAATCTCACTTTGAGATGTGCATGGATCTTCTTAAAATATAATGTGAGGAGCTTTCCACGTCAATTCCTAACGTTTAACTGGAATGGAGGCATTCCTATCTCCCCCTAACATCGGGAAGTATGTTTCGTCAAAGTGACTATATGCACATCTTATAGTAAAGAGATCTCTTGTCCAAAGTTCTAAGTAATGGAAAATTATTGGAGATTCATAAACAACATATATGCCTAGTCGACGTTGAGGACCCATTTTAGTGCGCTGTGGTAGCGCAATTGACACATACACTGCATAACCAAATATGCGTAGAAAAGAAATATCAGGCTCAAATCCAGTTATCAACTAGTGCGCACTCAATTGTTTGTGTGCTACAAGTCTCAAGCGGAGAAGCATTGCTGCATGTAATACTGCATATCCCCAAGCAGATACCGATAAATTAGTATGCATAACCATTGCCCTAGCCACAAGATGTAACCGCTTGATTTGTGTTTCTGCTAAACCATTCTGATAATGAACATGAGGGACGGGATGTTCAACGTTTATCCCAATTGACATACATTATTCATCAAAAGTCTTTGATGTGAATTCTCTTGCATTATCAAATCGAATTGACTTGATTGGATTGTCCGGATTGTGAGCCTAAAGCTTAATAATTTGTGCAAGGTGTTTTGCAAATGCAGCATTCCTTGTGAATAGCTAAGCAATGTGTGACCATCACATTGATGCATCTACCAAAACCATAAAATATTTAAATGGTCCGCATTCCGGTTTGATACGTCCACAAATATCACCATGGATTCTCTGTAAGAATGGAATATTTCAGTGTTATCAACTGCAAAAGAGGGTCTAACCTGCAATTTTTCCAATGAGCAAGCTTTGCAAAAAGAGCGATGAGCATCAGAGATTGCAATAAAAGAATCTTGAGGAATAACACTAGGTTTTGAAACCGGATTGAAATTGTTAATCTCATCCACTCCATCAAGTCCGATGGTTTTGGGGATTTCCACATGCTTCTTTCCTTTGAAAAATAGATGACCATGAGAGTTCTTCAATATTTTGATCATCATATCACGACCTATGTGTCCCAATGCCAAAGCTTGTATAAGGTCGTGTCACACACAGTAGCTAGTGTGACAACATTGGATTCAATGATCCTAACTGTAGTAAGATATAATCCACTACGGATTGCCCCTAATTTCTCTAAGGTGTGCTTTCTACTACACTCCTCTAAAGTTATGCATAAAAATGCTTTTTCATTCTCACTATGAGTTTCCAAGTGTAAACCATTGGCTCTTATGTCCTTAAAACTTAGCATAGTTCGGTTGGTCTTAGGCGCGTACAATGCATTAGTGATATGAATTTTAGTTCTAGAGTGATACCATCGATTGGTCGAGGAAAAATCCCGATGGGTCGAAAATCTCTAGAATCAAATCATCCTTTCTTTTGTGTAATTTTTATGGAACTTTGGTGTCATAATGCTATAGGCTTTTGTAGAATTTGAACCTTGTAAGCAATATGTATAACCATTCTTAATACTTTCAAATACCAAAAGAAAGACTTTTTATTGCTTTGCCAACATCAAAACTTACATCAAAAAATTGTTATTATTCAATAACCATGACCAAAAATTAAGTCAAATAAAATGCTAAACTTGATTACATAGTAGAGATATCATCTAAGCGAAATCTGTAATCGCTAGGTTTACATTGGGGATATCTTCTACAACTAGATTGGCTTCAGCGCCATCTTCCATCTCTTCACGCGCAGTGTAATTGGTCTCATGAACCAGATACTACTTGCATATTTTGTAGGCATTTTGGATGTCCTTGGGTGCACGACATTGTTTGTGCATATGTTTTCTTGAACCACACCTATAGCAAGGTGTTGAGCTATGTGTCGAAGGAGCAGACTTCGAAAAATTTCCATTGTTGTTGGAACCAGAACTTGATGGATTGTTATTGTTGTCTTGGCAAGTCCAAATCAGATTTCGACTATTTCATCCTCTGCCATGACCTCAACCACGTCCTTCTCAACCACCACGAGTTTGATAAGGTTCCGAACGATTGTTCTACTTATCTTTTCGTGTCTTTCCAGTATGATGAGCCTCATGGAATTTTTTTGTACCGACTGACCTGACATTATTGTGGAGAAGAATCTCCTGGTGCCATTCTTTCTTGGCCAATACACTTAAAAGATCACTGAATGATCTAAGTCTTCCTTGCTTATAATCAATTCTATATTAGTGAGCAAGGGTGTCCATGGAGGTAGGAAAGGTAGTCAATGACTTTTCCACCATAGCTTTTTCGTTCTTGACAACGCCACAAATGACAAGCTTAGATTGTAGCTCTAACATATTCTAGTAAAAATTATTGATTTTTGGGTAATCCAATAACCGAATTTGATCCAATTTTTCTATGAGTTCAGGAAGTTGTGCGTCATGCACATTGTTAAACCATTCTTGCAAAGTCACCCACAAATCCGTGGGGTCGTTCTTTAGTAAGTACTGTTTCCTTAGAGCAAGATGAATATGTCTCCGAAGAAACATGAGAGCTTGAGCTTTTCGGGCTATAGTGTCGTCATCGGTTTGAGTGCCTGATGGTAGTGGTTTTATGGTATTCATGAGTCTCTTTTCAATGAGAGTATTCTTCACATATGAGACCCACCTATGGTACTCTACTCCTTGAAGATCAAGGATGTCAAGATGTGAAATCAGTTTACTGATCGAAAACCACGATCACTAATCAAGTTTAGAGACTAAGCTAGAAACATGATCAATTGATGTATGGTCACAAATATCAATGCGATAAATGGTGGTTTCATACCACACCCATAAAACCGTGACTGACTCAGAGTCATAAATTATCGACTTCCTGTTTTTTTTTTCATACATACCGTGACTCCCTCTGGACCGTCACTATTGTTTAAACTTTAAGGAGGAGGATTTAATCCGTCACTCACTCATACCTGCAATAATTCATAGGAACTATAGGCATATATAAAATTCATGGTATTTAAACCTAAATCTAGATCTAAATCTAAGGTGTTATGGTAATTAAATTTTGTAACATAATTCTAAATTGAATAATTTTGAAAATTTACCTCGAGAGTAATATGCTCAGAATGAAAACTTCGCTGTGAAAAGAACTTTGAAGCGAAAAAATCCTCGAAATCCGGCAACGGGCGACGTTGCTCCGGCGGTTGTACGTAGGCAATGGTGAGATTTCGTCAAGGAGGAGGAGACCAACGGCGATTTGTAGTGTTTAGAGATTTTTCTGTTTAGGGTTTGGATTAGCTATCAACTCAAAAACTGTTGATAACGTGTTGAAGGATAAATATAGATACGCAAGTAGTAAATCTGAAAACTGTACTTTATTCATTGATAGAGGGCCTTTAAATAGGCATTACAATCTGATACAATAAATCTCCTAGTAAATCAATAATTGAGAGAATCTTTATATCTACTCTAATAAGTACAAGACACACACCGGGATACCAGGAAGATTATTCCCTTAAACAGTTATAGAATTTCTTTTTTCTCTATGGGCCGGGACGGGCTTTGATGAAAATAAAAACATGGGCCTATAACCCTTCCTGCTTTGGTAAAATGGGTCGGGACGGGCCTGGTTTCATTTATAAAAATTCAAAACCGTCCCATCCTATTGCGGGTCAGGACAGTACAAGGACGAGCTGGAATTTTCAGGCCAACTCCATCTTTGGCGAAATCCTTCAATGCCTTCAAGTCCACTAGCAAGAATAAAGCGCCTAAAGAAGCAGAATAAAAGTCATTTACATGATCAATAAATTTTACATGTTGGTGAGAGAGCAAGGTGCAAAGTGCAAACAAGAGCAATGGTATTTGGGTCATTTTTTTCTCCAAGAACTTGAGGTAAAACTTTAGGCTCAACAACCAGCAAAACTTTGCAGTTAAAATAATTTTTATTCTCTATTATACAAAGCAAAAACCACAAAGCAGACAAGATATCTCCTAACGCAAGGTGCTACAACCAACAGACAACAACAAATGCACCCCAATTTCAATTACAGAGGAAAATCAGTTGCTGTGCACAGCAACTCAGAAAACAAAAGAAAAAGTGCAAACAAACAAGAAATTTAGGACATAACAGCTATACTTCAGGTAGAGAAAGTAATGAATAAGGATCTGATCATAAAACTAATGACTAACACCATTTTGGTTGCAGCAATATTTTGGGTAATGACAGGTTTTTACCGCAATCAAGCAGAGATCTTGACGAACCTCGCACCTTTTTCCATTACTGTAAATATTTCTGAACATACCTGTCTAATGATGTGACCTCGGCCTCAAGCTGCACGGCTCTTTCCTTTGCATCACTTAAAGGCATTGACAATCCCAGCTTCTGCTCACTGTCCTGAAGTCGTTTCCTCAATTCACAATCCTACGATTCAGTGCAAACAAAAGAAAAGCAGCAGACTAAAAACCATGGAAGACATAATAATTGGAGAGAAACCGAAAAAGATACCACAGTGTATATCTGACCCTTCTTTCAGCTCTGTCGATACATAGCAAGCTCATCTTGACAGAACGGTTCAATGTCATTGATTTGCAGACCTGCAATAAACTGATGTCTTTAAAGAAAAAGTTGTGAATAGCAAAGTTCTGGTCCAATTCATCAAGATTGCAACTATACTCATGCCAAAGATTGTTCTAAAAAGAAACTACTATAACAATAAAAAACCTCTCATAATTCTCAAACGATCAGCAACCCTGACCAGGTACTTTCATTTATTCTGCTATTTCTTTTCTCTAGGAGAAATAACACAAAAGTATTTAATTCAAATTTTGACAACAGAACTATGGAATTAAACATTGAGGATTTATGATGATTACTGATTTCTCCAGTTCTCCATGTTAGCAGAGAGAGGCACATAAAGTCTACTATGCATTTGAAATTTCTGGTCTCTTTTATAAAGAAATAAATGAAGATATTTAAATTCATGGAATGGTTCAAGTCTATAACAATGAAAGTGCAGAGCTTAAACAAAAATAGATTCTTCAAAATCCCATCACACAAATCAACATCTTCAAGCACATGAGACGCAATTTCTTGTGGAATAATTGGTGAAGGCGGGCCGGTCATTAGATCATCGCCCACCAAAATGGTTTCCTCCATGGTTGTGAATCAACTGAAACCCAGAAAACATAATATCAAATGCTTGGTTATAACTTGGTTATAAATTCATAGATTATATCTTTGGGTTGAATAGTTTCTGACATTCTGATCAACAATATATAAATTAACAAGGAGAGAAATTGGGATTGGATGTTAAGTTGTTAATGGATTGATGTGTAAACCTCAAATGACGCACTTGTTACACAATATGGAGACAAAAATACACATCAATATTAGAAAAGACGTCATCAGGCAGAGAGGCTATGGGCATCATAAAACCTTTTCTAATTACCAAAGTACTGAAACAAGGTGTACTGTATGAGTTCTTCATTTATTTTCAAATCTCTAGCCGCAGAAAACTTCCTAGCATCAAATAACTTTCAGAACAAAACACACTCGTACACACCAAAGCAATATATCTATTTACACATACCATCCATGGTTGCTTTCTTGTAAGCCACCTTCCACGACCAAAACCAGTGGCACCGAAAGGAGACAACTGTAAAAATTAATATAACCTGGAGATTAGAAAAGGAAAAACATAACTTAGATGAATAAAACTATGGATGCAGTATGTCTGTCAAATACAGCAATTTATCGAACATGTTGTGGGCATTGTCTGAACCCAGTTTCTATTATAAAAGTTTCTAATTTCCACACTATGGGTATTGTACGAAGACTCTAAACTGTTAAGCAAAATCAATTTCAAATATTTCAGTATCATGTAGAACATTTCACTCGAATGACGTGGAGTTTGAGGCATTTTATCAAACACCTTGTGTGCACATTGGAAACAGTGTATATTTTACTACTAGTCATCCTAATGGAGTTACCATATACCTAAAAATTAGTCAGAAGTAGATTCTATGATCAACATTAACCAAACTACGAAATGGATTTCCACTAAAATATGAAGAGATTGCTCACCCACCAAGTGCAGAATAGCTCAGAATTTCGCCAAGTTGATCTACCCAAAGTGAATGAAAAGATGGACGTTTAGAACTACGCAAAGTTGAAAATCTTTTGAGGAAAGAGATGAAATTATGGGTGTTACTTTTTGTTACGACAGTGCTGGGTTTATGTGTTCAGTTAAGTTATTTGACGTTCAGAACTGTTCTTTACTCCTGTAACTCGGGCACACTGCTCATGGAGAAAACTTGAGTCGACCAAACTCAACTTTAAGTGAAGGTCCAAACCTAACATATACTAGGTGTAAACCCCGCGCTGAAGCGCGGGTCGACAAAAGGGACTGCGATTAAGCCGAAATATATTGTGAGAGACTATCTTATCGATCAACATGTTTTGCTCCAACAAAAGACTCTTAATAGTTCCGAGGGTAACATTAGTGGCGAAGAGCCTCTCTCTAATCCCAGTACAACTCAAAATGGGTTTCTCCTCAGTTGAGCTCACTTTAGACGATGTTTTTGCAGTTGTTGCTTGCTGGTCAATGACCTTTTTTTCATCAGGGCTGAACATTGTTGGTGTTTTTGCCGATATGGCTTGCTGCTCAGTGCTTCTCAATGGCTTTCTTCGCTTTCTTAATGGCCAACCCGATTTCTTCTTTGGCTGATGAGTTTCTTTGGCATCAGCAATTTTCCTATAAAAAAATGTATAAGTACTTATTCAAAATGAATGAAAATTTATTTTTCATGTATTAAATATTTTTTGAACAAACCTTTTCTGTGGGTTCCTTGGTATTCCTTTAAGTTAGCCTCCCTTTTTTTTATTATTGTTGTAGTTGCATGAGCCTTTACCTTGCGTTCCCTATATAATAGTTTAAGATAAATTATAACAAATTCTAACAACATATATAAAGCAGGGGCCTTTACTTTGTGTATTTCTAAATTCAAGCATAATTAATTAATATAGTAGTGAAAAGAAAGATATATATGAAAGTACAGTTTGCGCAAAGATTACAAACCTTGGTTATCCTCTCGATTTCTTAGGTTCAGAGTCAATAGTGAGATCAATCTCTGGTATATCTATTCTCGATGTCTTCTTCTCTTCTCTTGTGAAAGACCTTTTAAACTTGCTTATGCTTGCACATTGTGTTCCTTTTGAGGTTTTTGTGTCCTTTTGATTTGGGTCATTGAAAGCATGGTCTCGAGGCTATGTAGATGATTGAGGCAGTGATGGGGTATTTGGTAATGAGAACTGTGATGTTCCAGCTATTTGGTGGTTAGATATCTACAGTTGGAGAACTTGTCGGAGAGTCGCAAGATTTCTTCATTTAGGATGGCGTAGTCCATGTTCTGATCCATTTGTGTACCTAACAATTAAATTAGATGTTAGAACCTATACAACAGAAGTTATGCTAGCAAGTTATTAGCTAACTTAGATACCATTGAAGCAGCTAAGAAACACAACTATAAAGCATACACATGCATTGTTCTTGAAACCTATTGAGCAACCAATTGAATATAATAAAAATCAATCACTCTATAGTCAATCATGGAATAAAAATATAACACCCAAATACTCAAACCCATAGAACAAAGTCCCATTCATAATGAACATGCCTATTTTGATGGCCTCAATTAGCATGGGAAAGAGATCTACTACTACAAAATTTCTTCTGATTTCTTCCCACCTAATCACCATCAATTGATCTAACGTGGCGAAAAAATCAGTTGATCAAACAAAAGAGTAACAATTCGAATAGAATCACAAAATCAATCAAAGAGAGAAAATATCCACGTATGAGATGAAAACTAAATAAATAAATAAACGTTCTCACTTTCGTGTGTTTACCGAATGATATAAAATGAACGCATTTGATGTGCAAACATGTTTACTTTGCCTGGAATCAATGACTACTAATTCTTTCACATCATCACTATCATCACATCATACATACATTTTACTTCAGCTCACATCATCACAAATACTTCAGTTCACAACACATCAAAAGTATTGATCAACGTACTTTTTTCCTCCAAACGCAAGCTGCAGCCTCTAAATATAATCTCAAGCCTCTAAACGTAAGCTCATTCTCCAAAGTTTCATTGAACCTGAAGCAAATATTCCTTGCAAAAACAAAAAGATGAAATAATAAGCCAGACTCTTGGCACGTAGAGATTAAACAGTTAAATAATGTATTCTTTTCGCTAGATTCCAGTCTTCGTTTGAGTTTATTGGCTCATAGTCACATAATAATATTACAGTACATAAATTCTCGTTTATAATTTCTTGATAACAACAATTCAATTGAACATCATCAAAACTCATATATTCACTGAACCCAACTATTATAAGTTACCAATACCAGAAATATAGCAATTTAAACCATAGAAACATACTAAAAAAACTCACTTCAGCTACTCAAGAACTCACTTCAGCATCCCCAAAGCCCTTTTTAAAGTTGTTCCCTGAAACCAAAAACCAAATACATCAGTGATTCCACCAAACCCATCATTATAACATGGAAACTCATTACAATATAGAAACAACCATTGTAGACTCTGATACGACTGTAAGTCTGGGACACACCAATATGTATCCAATCA
Organism: Geum urbanum; assembly: GCA_946800695.1. NCBI lineage: Eukaryota > Viridiplantae > Streptophyta > Magnoliopsida > Rosales > Rosaceae > Geum > Geum urbanum. The sequence goes on from OX327001.1 coordinate 27,331,306, forward strand.
TATTTATGTAGGAAAATAATTTTTCAAAGGTTCAATTTAGAGCTGCCATTTCAGTGTCTTTTCAATTTGTCCTACAGGAATTTAAAAATATGCTCAAGATCAAATTATTTATTGGAAGAGCTCTTTTGTGCCTCATTATATAGCATCATATCTACTTTCTAACCATACAAAATAAGGCCGCCAATTTTTTTGTTTACAAACTCTAATATACGCTTCAATATAATATAAGAAATTTTTTTAACCCAACTATTTTGATGAAAACTACTATATGCTCCATTCTTGATACAAATTCATCAACATCAACATAATACAGGAAAAAGTTAATCACGAATTCATTGAAGTAAATGCCACGATGAAAATACTATATTATAAGCCACTTTATGTCTTCCATACCCGATATAACTTGATGAGCATCTTCATCATTGTTGTTGTCTTGTTCTGATGTCGCTTGACATGCTGACACTTGATCAGTAATAGTAGATTGAAGCAATCGTTGTCTGTTGGTGAGATAGCCTCCATCTAATTCAGAATAGTTGAACGGTGCATCTGCCTCATGGCATGCCGACGATCCTTCGGTAATAGATGAAAAAGTACGTCGTCTCTTGTCTGCGCAGGCTTGGTTTGAACCAATATAGTCCAATGCTGCTAATCATTTTCCTTTGTTCCCAAAATTTAAACTTCTCTTTGGTCCCATACCTAAAAACAAATGCAATTAAATAATATAACCCATGTACATCATCGACAGTGTTTTTAATAAAGCATAATCATTTTTATCTAGGAAAAGCAAGTAGTTGGAAAATATTTTTCCAAGGGTTCAATATACAATGATGTTAAGTTTCAGCATTATACATTTCAAAGCAAGAACAAAAAACTCATCAAGAGTATTAAAGTCACTGGTATTTGTAATCAGAAATAGGAAATTATTAATCATACACTGCAGACCACAATATAAGTCAATTTTAAACGTACCTGAATGTCGGTCACAAATTGAAGAAAGCGGCGACAATTGCCAGAAAAGCAACAGCAAAATGATATACTGTAATATGTTTTGCATACAACTGTTGGAGCCTACATAATACACCAAATGGAAAATAGATTCAGAGCTATAAGACATTATGTCAAATGTCAACTCTATGGGAAAAATATGCACTATACACCAAAACGAAGAACACATAATTCAGCAATCACACCATCACATACAACAAAATAATTGAAGAACGGATCATTTGACATTGGAGAACCTTTCTTATATTCACATGCACATCCTTAAGACACACAATGATGAAGATCGGATAATGAAAGTCCAATGATCAAAATCCAACTATTAAAAGTCCTCAAAGAAACCACAAAAGTCCTTAAAGGTCAAACCTGGGATCTAAAATATCGCAAGGATCAACGGAGATCAAAGCCGCAAAGATGGATCCGATCGATGAAATGTTGGGCTCCAAGCAAAGATTTTGTGATAAGCAATCAAGAACCTAAAAAAGATACATATCAAACCATTAATTAATCAAAGCTTCCGGATAACAAAACCATATATTAGTATAATCTCTTAAGGCCATAAAAATCGAAAACATAAACAAAACTAATACTTGTTAACACTTATGAGCCATAATCAAGCTCTAGGAGCCATTACACAAAAGTTGAGAAAGAGAAAAAAGGAATCCAAACTGCTTTCATCGTAAGCATATAATTAAGACCCTATATTATAAAGTGAAGAAGACACCTCCACAATTTCTACTTCTCTACTCCTGCTATATATAGCTAAGAGCACAACGTTTCCACAAACAATCCATTTCCTATATAACATTTCTTGCTGCTTCCAAGAAAATAAATAGGTACTGTTAACGTCCATTAAATTGGAAAACTATAGTCCATTAAATCCAACTATTAAAAGTCCTCAAAGAAACCACAAAAGTCCTTAAGAGTCAAACCTGGGATCTGAAATATCGCAAGGATCAACGGAGATCAAAGCCACAAAGATGGATCCGATGAATGAAACGTTGGACCCCAAGCAAAGAGATGTTGTGATAAATAATCAAAAATCTGCAAAAGATACATATCAAAACATATTAAGTACCTGTATTCTACTGCTGAAATTATTAACAAACATTGATCGATAACGAAATAGGCAAAGCACGTGGTGATACCTATATGGTCCATGGAATTATTCTACTGCTATAGTCTTGCCATTATAGATGAATCCAATATGCTGCTTGAATGCTAAATAAATAATACATGAATCTGGAAGATAAATGGATGTGGGACAATAAATGGAAATTTGTGGATCAAGTATATATATGTATGCAGGATAAATATGCTGAGTGCATTGAACTTCTACATTTTTATCCTTCATTATCTTGGCATTCTACAATTTCACATAAATAGCATGAACTAACAGTTTAAGAAAGAATCTTTACTCCCGTAGGAGTTCTGAAACCAAAAAGATAATGTCTCGCATTTCTAATCTTGGAATAATGGGTCATGTCCTCTTAAAGCCATACAAATCGAAAATAAAAATAAAACCAATACATGTTAACAATTATGAGGCATAATCAAGCTCTAGGAGCCATTAAACAAAAGTTGAGAATGGGGATCCTAAAGATCCTTGTGATCTTTCAATCTATTGCAGTTTTAGTTTTAGTTTGAGTTAATTAGTTGTGGGCTCGTGGTGGGGTAAAACCAGTCTTTTTGTCTAATATTACACAACTTCCTTCCTAGCTCTTTGACTATCTGTGAATGCTCCCACAACCAATTAGAAGCGAATGAGATCTCCCTCATATCATTAATTAAGCTAGATCGATGTGAATTCGATATGGTTAGGCCAGCTAGCCTACATGATCGAGGCTGAGAGCCGTTTCTACTCTCTCTGTTTTTGTTAATGACTACATGCCCCTACAAAGCTTTTGGTTCTATATATACATATTCATAGCCACGTTAGTCGACATAATTGCTACTACTCGCACAGGAACCTCAAGCATCTGGAAATAGTTGTGGATAATGAAACCTTGAGAGAGAGAAAAGTATATAGGGGAGAGCCTTTTGGAACTGTGACCTTGAAACTCGAAATAGATCAACAAAGGTAGGCTACAGAGGTACATAACCGATACCATGATCGGTGATGATAGTGTCATGATAGTTATCAACTTATCATTACCACTACAATTAGTATCTCAGTTTTTTGGCCAAGACAATTAGTATCTCGGTTAGTATGTAAGAATAGATATAACTTCACCCATCATACGTACTCATGAACTTAATACTGTTGAAGTTCAACATTTTTCATTTTGAACATGTCCATGAACAGAAAAGACCTTATCACACTATTATGAGATCTACCTAAAATCTATTGATGTCGTCGACTTCATATCAGCTTATATGTTTTTTAACTTAGACTATTATAAAAGCCTTGATCAAGCTTTTGATTAAGGATTTCTAGTATCTAAGTACATAACTAAACTATTTCAAAATATCGGGAGAGAATCACAACCATACCCTTATCCCACATCTCATCATATAACCTCTCATGTATTTTCCATCCCATTCAGAAACTTTAAATAATATTGAACCAAACACACAGGGAAACAAATACAGGGCTATGGCATCCTTTCAACTATCACAAATCTATTTGAATATTAACACAATAACTTACAGGAACCAACCAATGCCAATACCACAGCAAGGCAGGCGACACTCTCTCACAGGCCAAACTGTCCAATGAGCAAAAAATTATCATCCAAAAAGAAGAGGGGTTGCTCTCACCTTGGACAAACTATCCAATGCTTTCTCGTCGGCTGTTCTACTGAGATCAATTTCTTAGATGGCTCCAAGTGTATCAGGTCCTCAACCTAATTATAGTTGAATCCAGACAACCATATCAGTTCACACATAGTTTAAAAAATGCAAAAACAAAACATCAGTTTTAAGCTCATATATACATTAGTGAACGCCTATGAGCATGAACGCCTAGCTCATATAAGAGAGACGATGTCACAATCAAAGTTCAAAACTCGAAAGTGCCTAGCTCATTGAGTAATATTTGTTAAAGATTTAAAGGCTATTGTTCATTGATTAGATCGATGAAGTCGTTAGACGTCTGTGAAGAAAGTCATCAATGTAGATATAGTAAGAAGAAAGGAACGTCGATCTCATAGGTATGTATATAAAACCGAATGTCAAACTTCAATATAGATAGAATCTCTTTTCAACATGATCTGAAAACTAAAGATACCTCATATAGAAATACACAACCCAGCAATTACAAACCAAAATCACAAAACTCAGCAAATTCCTTAATTATCTAGACCCAGCAAATTCTAAAATCACAAAACCCAGCATCGAATCCTATTGTTCTTGCCCCCATAATTTGTTCTTACTCAATCAAAACCCAACACTCAAATAAATAAAAAAGAATAAATCACGGAGGAGAGGAGAGGACACAGCCCAGCAATTACAAACCAAAATCTAAAAACCCAGCAAATTCCTTAATCATCTAGACCCAGCAAATTCCAAAATCAGAAAACCCAGCATCGAATCCCATTGTTCCTACCCTTATAAACCCAATTGAAAACCAACACTCAAATAAAAAAAAATGAAGAAATCACGAAGAGAGGAGAGGATTGCTACCATATGAGAGGAGAGTCAATGAGAAAATTTCAACCACGATTGTTGAGGGAATAAAGGCCACGATAGTTGGGGAAATCGGAGAGATCGGAGTCTTCAGACCTGTTAAGAGAGAGAGAGAGAGAGAGAGAGAGAGAGAGAGTCAGAGAGAGAGAGCAAGTTTGAGAGAGATAGTTGACCGAGAACAGTGGATGAAGCGTGCGAAGCATGCAGACCAAATGACAGAAACACCCCCAATGAACAGTAATTGAAACAGTGAAATGAATAATAATTGAAACAGTGAAATAAACAGTGAATCACGAGTAGTGCAAAGTGAGGACCAAGATTGTTATATAAGTAAATTTATCTTCAAACCTAACATATATTATTTCATAATGATCCAAAAAATTTGATTAAGTTGGATATCGTTTGTTCATTAAATATTATAAAATAAATGTATTGTTGTCAATATAATGTTAAAATTCACAATAATTGTCAATTTATCCAATAAAATTAGATACTTCAAGGATTTTATTTTAATTCATTTTTGAGTGAGTTGACATTCAACCCATGATCTATAAAATAGGTGGTCTCGATTGTAAAATTACAAATCGAAATTTGTATAAAAGGGAATACTTTGGACTTCGACATCTAATTAAGTTTGGACCCAAGTTTTATCCTACAGATGTGAGACTTTCACCTACAGTAAATCCGTGGGCTCAGGTGAGTCTCTTTAAATATGGAAATTTTGAAGATTTACATTGCGAGGTGTCCTTTATAAATAAGGAAAATACTTGGGTCCAAACTACTCATTTATACAAATTTTTCAATTGTAATTTTATAATAAATCGAAACTACCTAAAATATAATTTACCTCGTAATGATTATGTATGCCAAAATTTGATTAAATCAGAGATCGTTTGCTCAATAAATTTTGAAAAAAATAAAATAAACGGTTGTTAATGTAATGTTAAAATTCATAATTAAAGTTAGATAACCAAACAATCTTCATTTTTTGGTGAATTGATCTTCAACCTATGTTCTATAAGATAAGTGGTCTCGATTGTAAAATTACAAATCGAAAGTTGTATAAATAACAGTAGTTTGAAACATTGGCATCCAATTGAATTTGAACCCAAGTTTTGTCTTATAAATAATACAGTGTAATGGGACAATGACAAAATTCGAAACACTACTAAAACACTATTTATCTTTAGGAGATACGAAATTGCATTAACACAATTAAAATAACAAAGAGTAGAAAATACAGAAATACATATATACAATAAAAATACTAAATACCCAATAAAAGACATCCTCGTCTTCGTCTAGGTTGAAAGCGAGGACATAAGTCAATGTCTACTTTGAAGTTAACACAAGGGAAAAACATTAGCTCCACAAAATGACTACATCCTAAAAAAGAGACTCGACCAAAACAGTCGATCTTGCTTCCAAGAAACAGTGGTAAACACTACAAAAGGGCCTCATTAAAACATTGTCAGATAAAATCCAGTGAAAGATTTGTGCCGAGGAAATCTAACACAAGTTACACAACACAAAAACAAATTAGAACACAACAAAAAGATGAAACTAAATGAAAGATCATTGGTCTGCAGCAGTATTTACTTTCAAACAAAATTCAAAACTAAATGGAATCTTCGGGCCTGATGTAACTGTTTTGTGAAGCTGATGTTCTTCAATTGGATGTCCGTCATCAGAGCTTGTTTTGGTAATATCAATCTGCATATGAATCCAGCTTGGCGCTTTGCTTCCTCGAACGCAACTAACTACCCAGAAAAATAATACAATGGCATAATAACAATGGGAGAGTGAATCCTTGACTCAAAGAATTTACTTAAAATGGCAGAAGTACAATATCAACCCACTGTTGTCCACTTATCCAGTTACAGAAGTCCGGGACATGAATCCCAAGTCAGAGACTCGGAAATAGTTACCGACTTAAGTTCTGGTTTTATAAGGTACACTATACGCTTTGGGGATGCTCTATCAATGCACCAATACTATAAGAAAGTAGTTTTACTTCTCATTCCCAAGAGAGTATGCTAAATGTAAGAATTCTATATCACCGCCTATATTCATCTCCGCAATCACCAATGACATGAAGAAGATTCTTCCCTTTCTTTGTGACTTCTTCTATGCTGCTTATATCATCCTCATCAAGAGCAAGTGAAAACACAGCATTAGAGTCCTGGATATGTTCTGACAACCCAAGCCTAACACCTATCATCGATCCTGCCACACCTCGCTGAAATTTTCCCCAAATCAAACAAAGCAAATCAATATGCAGTTATATCACTGATGTAAACATAAATGTAGGAAGAAAATCAATTCCTACATATTAGTTGAACTGACCATACCTGATCTAGTATGTATTTCACAACAACATTGGGAATTGTGACACCATGTTTAGTAGCAATTTTTTTTAATGTCTGAAGAAGAGTTTGAAATAGGCCCCAGCCTCCCCATGCATCAACCATCTGCCACACTCAAAGAAATTAGCACAAAGATCTCATGAACAAAAAGATCACATGGACATATACACATTCATATAACAATTTTTTACAATGTGCCACATATTGCTCAAACCCTTAGAATTGTGTTTTTAAGAAGACTTAATGAAAGGACATCAATTCAAATCCTGGATTTTCTCAGAAAAAAAAGTTGTATTGGAAATGGTAGTTACCCACCCATTATGATATGTATTTCTTGTCCTATTCAACTTCATTTCTATCAATTCATAGCTGTGGATCTTTCAGTACATTTTTTTGTTGTTGAGGTCACAGTTAGGTACATCTTAATATAATACTAACTAACAAATTTATCAGCATTAATGAGTTCAAGAGATACCCGCTTATATTTTTGGAGGGACGGAGTGTTTAAAGGAGGGCCAGCAAATGGAATGGACAAGTTGGTATCAAGGAACTTTTCAGATAGCAGACCACCCATTACCGTCCCATACCTGCAACAAAAACCATTAGTTTCACAAGGAGTCTAGAAATGCTTGAAACCATATTGTGATCTATAAAATGTGTCATCTACATAAAAAAAATTACTGGGATCACATCATGGATACTTTCCAGGACACAGAATCCTTTTGAGGAAACTAATGAAATAATAATGTTACAACTTGTTTTGGAGAAATTAATTCAGCAGGCAAATATTGTTAATAATGGTAGTCGTGAATGATTATGCCTTTGGATTGATTGTGTGTGTGTGTGTGTGTTCAGAGAGAGAGAGAGAGAGACGTTATAAGTTTGACTCCTGTGAGTTCACAAAGCTCTGCCATTTTCTGTTGAGGGCGCATGTCAACAATTGAATGTTGGACCTGATTACATTGCAATATGAATTTGGTAGTAAATTATAGTGAGATGTAAAGCATATTCCATGAAATTGTAGAATACAGTAAGCACAAGACTATACCTGATTGCTTACAACAGGAATCTCATTTTCTAGGATTATTTGTAGCCTCTCAGTATCAAAATTTGTCAAGGCTACTGTCTTTATTTTACCTGCAAACAAGTAGCTGAAGTAGTGCAATCAAACCGAACAATGCAGGTTTAAAATCTCAACTGTAAATACAAAGATTCTGTAAAACCTTCATCTTTCAAATCTGTAAGGTGTTTTAGTGCATCAAGGTAACCCGAATTCGCATAATCCCACCTATCTCAAACAGAAAAAAATTTGCTCTCAGGATTAAGTCACTTCATTATTCATAAGTTTAAGTCCATAGAGACTTGAACTATGTACTTCAAGAGATAAACAGCTTATACAGTACTAATAGTAGGAAGCAACAATAGAACCAGGTTTTCATTTGAGGGTAAATGTGCATGAAAAAATGCTTAATCACGATGGAGCTTCCTTGTTAATAATTTAGATATTGAGGAGCTTCATATAATAATGCTCTGAACTCAAATAATTATCAAATGGAGAAACCAAAAGAGCAGTCATTGAAACGTTAATGATACAACTGCAGAATACAGTCCCACTGAGATGCACACCCTCTTAACGCACAACTAACAGATGGATGGTACTATTAAGTATTAACATAAAGCCACTATCCTTTAAATGCAGCATGCATAAACATAATGAAAGACACAAAATGGATCAATTCACAAAAATTCGAGGTTGAATTCATGGTTCCAATCAAGTAATGACACGTGAAAGAAATTCGAGCAAATAAATTAAGGAAACATTTTCAAAACATCAAAATCCACACTAAAATCCAGCAATAGTCAAATTATTTGTACCAATGAAACTGAAGCATGTCCAAGGAAGCCACGTCCATTCTCTTTCTTGAAACATTTATACTGTCCCTCACAAAACTGCTTGTCATCTTAACAGGTGGCGGCACCCATTTCGTGAGCCTGCATCACAATGTCATGTTGGAAAGGGAAAAAAATGTGAAATTTTTAATTCCATACTCTTACCAGGTATGTATAGTGACTCAAAAGCTCTTTAAAATCATCCACTCAATTACGTGGAAGCAACTTACCCTCTAACCTTCTCCAATAATTCTGGGGGTCGCTCATTACGAACACGGTTGATAAAAATGCCATATAGATCCTCTGCCGGTCCATCTTGAAAATCCAGAGATCAAATCAATATAATGTACTAGCCAGTAGCCAGCTCCAGGGTGTAAAAATTTATATAAAGCGTTAAGTGCCCGGAATACATTCAAATAGCATCACCACCGCAGAAAAAAAAAACTTGCTGAAATTCTAAATTAAACGAGTAACATGTTTACCAAATGCAATTAGAGTAGAAATGCTGTATAACAACCATTCAGATCCGTACTCATAAAAAAAACTTTCAGTATTTTGTGTGTAACTGCTAAGTGAAAACCACACTACCATTTACATCAAAATCAAACACCAGATAAGAAAAAACTTGAGTGCTTTACATATATCTGCCATATCAAACGTAGTGAGTCCAGCACCAGCATATTTAAGCATAGCATCAACTGCATTGTCTCTATCACTTTGCCCCAGCCGCCACTCATCTGCCACATCCCATTCACAACCCTGCAAATATCTAATGAATCCTTCCCATTCTTAACCACCACTCGATTATCTTCGGTTAACACACACTCAATTCCCCTCTAACTACTGAATTTTCTAACTCTTTTAGCTCTTTCTTTTGTGACAGAACTAAATCTAAACTTGGTTAAACAACTGTGACCCAAAACCTCTGCCATTTCCTAACAGAATCACACTGCTTCTTCTTCTTCTACAAATTATCTCTTATCTAGCTGGCTCCTCTACATTCCTCCATCAATTTTGGCAAGGGTATAATTGTAAATTAAAAACTGTAAACACGTGTATGATTTTCTAACAGAGAAAATGGAGGTGTGATTGTCTGAGTGAGTGAGTAGTGTAATTACAGTGGTCCGCCATGTCGAAAGTGGAGAGGCCAGCGTCGGCGTAGCGGAGCATAGCCTCGACGGCGTCCTCTCTGTCGATTCTGCCCCAGGCGCCGCTCGTCTGCCACATTCCGTTGATGACTCTGCAGATCTCTAAGGAATCGTTGCCGTTGCTCACTGTGACTACTCGGTTGCTGCCGGTGGTGGTCGTCTGAGTCTCCTCGCCGGCGCTGCTCTGGACCGAGTTGGACCGGGCCGGTCTGCGTGAGACCTGCCAAGTTGACTTTGAGGACTTGAACGACGTCGGATTCAGATTGAGGTTGTGTAAATGGAGAGTGGCCATTTTCGACGGGGGATGAGTGCAACTAAATGGCGGTACTTGGTTGTAATGAAATGATGGGTACTATACAATTTTCGTACGACCAAAATTCTGGAGTCCTGGAGTACCAAATTTATCGATTTTAGAGTATTTGATGACTTTAGTTTTTCAAAAATAAGAATCGTAAAAGTTATCGATGTTCTAAAATTAGAGAAGTTTTATAATTTAGAGTAACATAGAATTTTTGTATTGTATATTAACTTCACCCTATAATTTAGTTATTTATTAAAAGACTATACCTATATGTACTATTACCATAAAGATTGAGTTTGATAAAATTTCAAAAATATCACTTTATTTATCATAATACTTTTACTAAACCACTTATCATAATTTCTGTATTCTTTTTCTTGTGAATACACACTGAATTATTAACAGCAAGTTAATAACCTTTTCTTCAATTATGTTTTTCATAATAGCAATTGAAAAGCAGTTTTTTTTTTGAAAGGGGAATATGGACTATAATTAAACCAAATCAAGTGTTATAAATAAGGTTTAATTATCCTACAGTATGGATTGGTCCCTTTTAGTTGGAATAGTTCCTTTATAGTCAAAATTATAACAAAAAAGTAAGACACTTCTACCTTTGCCTCCTTTAACACATGACAAACCTAGATTAGGCAACTCATTAGTAATCGCCTTAAAATCACTTATCACGGTACCAAAATCACACTCATCCACCACCTCATCTTATATATATGAGTCAACAACTCACTTACAATCAAATTCAAAACAAACATGAGAGACGCCAAACTTACAGACAAACTCTGCTACAACTCGACTCGCCACAGCTTCAACTATGATAGCTGATGAAACATGTTTGATCATATTGCAAGCTCCAGCTAAGACCTGGCAATCATGATTTCGAATGATGACTCCAATACCTCAACTACCTTTTGAAACATCAATAGCCCCGTCTGTATCACATTTCAGCCAACCCATACTCTGCTTCTTCCAAACATGCTGCCCTCGGGTCTACTTCATTTTTTTCAACCTCAAAAAATGTAGAGTACAATAATAAGAGTGTACTTGGTATGCAAGAGTATCCAAAGTAACAAACTCGTTAGATCAAACCCTCTTATTTCTCTTCTTCCAAACAAATTAAACTACAACAAATTAAGGAGCAAAGCAACATTTTTTGTTGACAATTTGTCAAAACACACCAACAACTAATCAATAATGGAGGTTTCTTCCATGTCCGCTTCCAATGCTACATGCAACTCCGAAAATTTACCAATCAAATCACGAACAAAGCAACGATCATGACTAATATGATTGATCGTTTCTTCACCTTCAAGACACAACACGCACCCTCGATTAATATATACTCGCTTCGTATCAAGAAGATCCAATTATAGGGAGGACATTAGTACACACCCCCAAAAATAGAGACGAACCTTAATAGGAAATTTATTATTCCATACTTGTCTCCAAAAAGATCTTAGCTCTTCGTCATTGGATGAGGATGCCATAAGCCGCATTATAAGCTAATTTGGTCGTAAAATGACCATGGTCATCTTAGATTGCGCAACTTTCTACCTCAAGCCCTGATGAAGAAGATATTGTGTAGTAAAAATGCCCTGCCAATACGACGAAGGAGATAAGGGAGCATCATAAGTCAAGAAGTCACCATTAGGGAAGCACCAAGCTCGATATAATTGACTTAGTAAATAATTCAGAATTTAACAATCCTTTAACCTTGCTTAGTGAATAACACAAGATTATGTGCATATATATCCCTAAAACCTACACCATCAGCTTCGTTAAACTTCCTCAATTTTTCCCACGAATGCCAAGATCTGTTTCACGTCTTTAGTACTCCACCACTAAAACTTAGCACACATTTGATGAAGAGTCTCACAAAAACCTTTGGGTTATAGGAAGCAGTTAATAGTATACGTAGTAAGGATTGGGCCACTATTATAATAATCAAGCAATTCCTTCCCGACACTACTTAGTAGTTTACCTTGCCATCCTTCTAGTTTTGAACTCAACTGTTTCTTAATGTAAGAGAACGTTTAAGTTTGATGTATACCTACAAAGGTAGATAAACTAAAATATTTTTCAGGCTTTGCTTCAATCACCACTCCCAAATACGCTGCCATCTCTTCTTTCTTCTCCATAAGAATTTTCTTGCTAAACACCACACGGCTCTTCTCAAAGTTCAACTTTTGACCTTTACGTCATTTATAATCCAATAAAACATGTTTCATAGTTTGACATTCAGCCATCATTGCCTTCCCAAAAAATAAGATTGTCAACTGCAAAGAGAAGAGAGGTGTATCAAAGGAGCCCCATCACAGATCCAAATAAGAGTGTAATTAATCTCACTCAAAAGTCATCTTGTATGTAAGGAAACTCTTAACAACTTTCACAACATCTAACCCAATCGTCTCCCAATACCTCTGAAAGAATAAAAGAGGTATCGCATCTGGACTCGATGCCTTTGTAGGATACATCTGAAACAAAGCACGCTAAATTTTCTCTTCTACATACGTAGCACACAAAGCTGTGTTCATCTTCAATATCACTCATGGTTCAACTAGTTGCACCACCGAATGCATAAATGTTTCATCCATTACTAACATAGAGAACATGTTCTGAAAATGTTGCACCACTACCCGCTCTATCTAGGTTGGGGAAGACTTCCAAACACCACTAGTATCAAACAAACCTTTCAGTCGGTTCTTAGCTCTTTGGTTGGAAGCTTTCCAATGAAACTATTTCGTGTTGTGATCTCCTTCCTCAACCACATAGTCTTCAGTCGTTGCTTCCAATATTTTTTGTTTCGAATCTAGTAGCTCATCCAAATGATGTGATAATTGTAGCCCTCCTCTTGTCCATGAACCGACATAGGCAAGTTCAATATGACTTGTAACCTGTTACGAATATCACCAAATAATCTCAACCTAGCTTTGAAAGTATTACGCTTCCAAGTCAACTAAGCACATCTTGTATGCTTTATATTATGTTCCACCTAAAAAACATGCTATCTCGGAATATGACAGATGATCTACACATTTTATGCTTGATTCTTAACATATTTCTCTCTACATTTAGCAATGTTTTGACCTTAATATTATATATCCTTAATTACTTACTTTGTTATTTTTAGGTTTTTAATAAAGGAGGTGGAAATGAGCTAAAAACGCGCTAAATGAAGGTTTCCTATTTCGACTAGGAAAAATTGTCTTTTCCTACTTTGACTAGGATTTCTACTCGAATCAGGAATGCAACTCGTCTGAGATTCCAGAAGTTTCAAGGAGCTGAAAAATGAAATTTCCTATTTCAACTAGGAATGACATGGCGGAACCTTCCAGAAAGTAGCAAAATAGTCCAAGAAATGATCTTCACGAAGTTACCAAAAATGGTGTGCAAAATGGTTTCTCAAATGGTGTCAATAAATAGAAACCAAAATGACAAATGAAAATGATGTCAAATGGTGCAAATGAAGACGAAGCATTTCTCATACTCGGACTAGGAAAGAAGAAGGTCGCGGATCAAGCAAGAGATGGTGGCCGAATTATATGTATCCCAAATATGCCTGATTTAAATATAGAAATATATTACAAGAATATGGCAAGTTCGGCCAAGATATTCCTTGGAGAGCTAGAAGAACAAAATAAAGAAGGTGGATATCTCCTCATTGCAATATTGAGAAAGAAAATCAAAGCTGCAGACCTGTAACTTCAAAGGAGCATCGAGATTGATTTTGAAGTCCAAATATAGTGATAAGATACCTCTCTGGAAAGTTCTTGAAGTCTTCTTTCAAATGAGCCCAAGATCATAATTTTCTGAGGTCTACAACTTCAGAAAATTGTGATTCATCATCTCACATCATAGAAGCTGAACCTCTGCCTGAAACACCTCTCCTCTCTTCGATCCAAATTAAAAGCCAGAAAACTCTCTAAGGAAAAACACCATCTCCTCCATGGATGAAGTGCAAGACGCTCTTCATTCTTGTTCTTGAGAAGCATCCACTTAGGCATTATAGTGCTCTTCACAGGCTCTAAAGTGTAACGCTGAACCTTCTATTCCATATTTCTCCTTTTATTGGGTTCGATTTTTATATGATTGAAGTTTTGTTTGATAAAAGGCTTTATGTTTATGATTTGTGTTAATATCTTCCATGTGTTCTTAGTTTCCAGCCTTTGATTCATATGTGTGCTTATGTGCTTTAATGTTTCAATGCCATGTTTAGATGATACGCTCTTCGTTCCTCTCTTAGCTTGTTTCATATGATTTTTGGATGATTAAGGTGTTGCACTCTTTGTTTACATTCTTAATAAGCATGTGTATGTGTTTTAGGTTGAAATTAAGGATTTCGTTGATATGACACTTTGATGAACATGAATCAGCTAGGTTATGTGATGATAAATTATATATATGTTAGTGTTTCTACCGAGTTCCACTGGGATCTTTAATAGAGACATGGCTCCCTGTTACAACAAAATGCAAATGACGTTAGAGGTGAAAACGGTGTTGGCCCGCCTTCAACGCTCTGATGCCTAAGTTAGTAAGCATGTAGATTAACAAGTAAAATAATTACACTAGAGTGGAAGTGTGTTATGTACCTTGAGTGAGGTGAGAGACCTTCTTATATAGGCAAGAGTAAGAGACATATTCCATCTTCTAGCAATGTGGGATTGGTAGGATACTTGCTTTGGCTGAGGGTAAAGTAGTCATTTTCTAATAGTGGATGGCTCACCAAGTTGACAAGTGGCTTGTAGAATATTCCTTTCTGATACATTCTCTTTGTTTTCTCTAATTTGGCTAGTTAAAGTGCTAAGTGTGGCTTAATTAGGGGTTAACCCCTAGGAGGTACAAACAAGTCCTTATGTCAAGGAGATCAATCTTGATTGGGGAGTTGAAAAAATAAAACCCCTAATGTGGCCATACTTAGTGCTGCTAGGCCGGTGTAGTGTAGTAGCTTACCCTAGAATCCCCTCGACTCTGTAACCAAGATTGGTCTCTTACGTAAAATATATGTTGGTGGGTATTGCCTAGTGTTTGGCAGGCCACTCTTAGTGAAGCGCTTTTAAGATTGAAACGTCATGCGTGAGAGAAATGAGCATTGAAGCAGGGAGCCATGCGCACTAGGGCAGCAAGCATTGAGCTTGAAACGTTGTGTGAGAACAACGAGCGTTAAGCAAGGAACATCATACACTGAGGCAGCTAGTGTTAATCTTGAAATTTCATGTGAGAACTGTGAGTGTTAGGCAAGGAATGTCATGCGTTGGGGCAGTGAGCGTTGAGCTTCAAACGTCGTGTGTGAGAAAAATGAGTGTTAAGCAAGGAATGCCATGTATTACAGCGACGAGGGTTGAGCTTGAAATGTCGTGTGTGAGAACAACGACCGTTATGCAGGGAACGTCATGCGTTGAGGTAGCGAGCGTTAAACTTGAAACGTCATGTGTGAGAACAACGAGCGTTAAGCAAGGAATATCATGCGCTAAAGCAACAAACATTAAGGCCATTTGAGGCCGCCTGATGGGTAACAACGACGCCAGGGATTTTTTTGGGCCGAAGAGAGTCTAAGTCCCCAAGTAGCCAATGTGTCCTAGGTCGAGGACCGTTTAGGAGACACACATAGAAGGATCAATTGCTAGGAGGTCTGTTAGTGAGTGAGGTGTATGATACAGCATGCGCTCACGCTGTTGGAGGTCGCTTAACAGTTGACATCGATGCTAAGGTTTTTTCGGGTCCGAGAGGAGTCTAAGTCCTCAGGTAGCCAATGCCGCTAGGTCGAGGACTAGGTCAGGGGACATCCCGTTAAGGGAGATCTGCCACTGGTGGGGTCCGTATAAGAGAGATAGGCGCCAGTCGCGTAGGTAGGCTGTTTGTGCTAAGGGCGAAAGTACTTGTGAAAAGTGGGGTGCAATCCCAGAGTCTGCTATGTGATGTAATCTGTCATGTGTGACCGAATGGAGGGATGTGCACCTTGATGGAGCTTATTGCTGTAACAAACCTTGTGCTGAGTGAGTTGGCGTCAGAAGCATGTTCATGAGTCGTTTATGGTGACTTTAAGCGAGAAAAGCGCTGACTGACGTGCCGCTAGGCCGAGAGCTTGGCTAGCAACACGTGTGTGTTCGCTGAGTCTAGGTTGGTTAGCATTTTTCCGTTTTGTGGCGTGCGCATGAGCGCACATATCGAACCATAGTGTTGGGCACATAGGTGAATAGTGTTGCCCATTGTAGGCGGACTTGTAAGTGTAGTGATACCACGGAGTACCCTGTCACGTTAGTGCAACATATACCTTGAATTTTATTTGAGTTCATAGTATGGCAAGACATATTTAGAGCATGTTTGAAGCACATATTTGTAAGACATATACTGAGTAAGTAATCATTGTAGCGAGCTGAATTAAATCACAATAACATATGCTTAAATATAGATGTTCGTGAAGTACTTAAAGCATGTAGGTTGAAGCGTATATGAAGGATTGTTGTTTGGTAATCTAAATTGAGTAATGTGTAATTGAGTAAACTATGTGAGTTGGTGAGTAAGTATTTAGAGGTTTTCCTAAATAATGTAACCATGTCCCGGAGGACGTAATGTCTATCGTGGAGGACGTATATGAACCAATTGATTAACTAAGCTAGAATCAATTTCCATATAGTACCCATGCATAGTTTAGGTGATCACATTTGTTAAAGCTACTGTGAACATGCTTGATGATAAAGGTTGTTCATGTAGGCTATGTAGCATGTGAAGTGTACAATAGTAGGCATGCTTAGTAATCTTGATATAGAGTAGGCATGCATGACTAAGTTAAAGAAAATAGCATTGAGAAAGGAGACTTAGCTCTTAGCGGACTCCTTTGGAATATAATAGTTATCGTATGATGTTTAGGGTTTAAGTAAACGAAGTCCCCAAATTGGTTGCAAATGTTAAGCCAAATTATGGCGGGAGAAGCCTAGCGGGGGCTTGGGCACGGGCAAGGGTGCCTGGGCGGGAGCCTTTGGGAGGCACCTGAGCGAGGGCCTCTAGGGTCGCCTGGTTGGAGGCCTGTAGGGGCATTCGAGCTAGGGTCTGTGGGGGCATTCAGGTGAGGGCCTCTGGGGTTGCCTGGTTGGGGGCCTATGGGGGTGTTCGGGCTAGGGCCTATGGGGGCATTCGGGCGGGGGCCTCTGGGGATGTTTGGGCTAGGGCTCTGGGGGCGTTCGTGTAGGGGCCTCTGGGTGCACTCGGGGGGTGGGATATAGTTTTGTTCGGACTGGAGAGCTCCGGGGGGTCCAAGCAAGGGTGCTCAGATGGGGGTGTCCAGGAGACTCGAGCGGGGAATACAGGAAATGACCTCTGTGCGCCTGGACAGGGGGTGGGGGGAGGGATTCAGTGGCCTCTTGGATGGCGTCTGAGGGTGAGGGCGTATGGATGGGAGCGTCCAGGGTCCTCTAGGGGGCCTCTGGCTAGTTAAGTAGAGCAACGCTTCTTTCTATGTGGTATTTGAAAGGACCCAACCCCGATTTAGCTCCCTAAACCGGAATTGAACCCCCCTCGAAAACACGGACCAACAAGAACCGTAGAAATTTTGGCAGATTTTCGTTACTAACGTAGAATTACCATTACCTGCACGCGGAAAATACATTTCATCCTATGCCACAAAAATCAAACCGTGGGCACCAATCCCATCCGGATTTCTCAATATATCAACAGTAAAGTAAAACAATAAATATATCTATACTTTACTGAAATCAGGTGTAAAATCGTACAATGTAAACAACAGATTTCTCAGAGCGACCTCTATTATATAAACATATAAGTATACCACAGTAGGTAGAACAATAAACCTACTGGAAGAAATAAGGTAGCTCGAGTACTATGCCTCCGATCACGACGTGCGACACCAGAGCCTGAACTGCAAACTGGGCACGGAAACCGAAAAGCCCAGGGAAAAGACATGAAAACTGTTAGAGTGAGTGGACGAAAATAAATGTCTTTCACCAGTTGATATATATGTTTAAAATAACATATGCGAGTCCAGGTAAATAAAAACAATAAGTACACGAGGTAAAACCATAATCCTCCAGCGTACTGAGCATGCAAGTAAAAATCCCACGGGGTCACTCATGGACACACACCGTGCTAGTACAGTCAGAACTACGGAGTCCCTGACTTCCACGTGATTCTAGCCAGAAAGGCCTCAGGTCAGAGGTCTGCCTCCCCCCGGTAAAGACCTCGGGTCAGGAGTCACAACCTCCCCTGGTAAAAGCCTACCATCGGGGATCAGCCGAGAGGCAAGTGTATCGATACAAGAACGTAACCAAGACTGTACTCTGTGTAAACCAAATCATAAACAGTTTGATGCAAATGCATGAAACAACATATAAGTGTATGTATACTCGTATACGTATATTCGTATAAGTATATCGTATAATCGTAAAACATATGCTCATGTAATCCGTAATCTCAATACGCATGCTCAAGTTCGTAAATCATATAAAAGACTCGCAAGAATTCCGTGAAAAGAAATTGTCTACTCACAGACTAGCGTAACGCGATATGCGTTAACCCGTGATCCGGCGGAAAGTCCCTCGCCAAAAGAACGATCACGAACCCCTGAATAATCACAATAACCATTTCTCAAAATCATAATTCGACAATTCAAGACAAATCACGAGAAACCACTGTTCTCGGAAACACATAATCCGAATACGACGAATCGTCGAAAATCCGATATGTACACCACAATACCTCGCTATACTTTCGGACGCTCAACTCGAAAAACTAACCTCTCCACTGTGATCGAGGCGCGATTTCGAGTCAAATGACATGCAACTTGTCGAAAGTCCAAAAAAGTCAAACCGTTGACTGTTGACCGCCGCCCACGGCGGCGCCGCCAATGACCGGAGAATTTCACGGCGGAGCAACCACCATTCTATGCAAAATCACCCACTGAGCAACTTTGTCAACTACAACAAAGGCCAATTCTCACTCTAACTCATCCAATTTCAAGCAAAATCGGATTGTTCCCAAAATTTCAAATCCAAAATTCTCCAAACACAAATCGAATTAGAACTCCATACTTACATTGTTAGAATCATGGAGAGGAGAGCTACAAAACCCAGTCCTTGTTTGAGCTCAACACGGCTCGAGTCGAAAATCACCATTAACCCAAAATTTTGCAAACTTTGGTTCCAAAATTCTCTCTCCACCGTGAGCTCCACCACGAGAGGAGGCCGGCACGGGGATGGGGGCATCGAGACGCACCGAACGGGACAAGGCCCGAGCTCGGAGGTGGCCGGAATCCAACGCCACCGTGGAGCACCGCCTTGCCGTCGTCCTCCTCCTCCGACTCGGTCAAACCGAGTCAACTCACCAGGTCAAGGTAATTAATTCAGCTTTGACTTTCCAAATCAGGTAAGCCCACTATTTATAGTTTCCCAAAATGGAAACCCCAATAAATACATTTGGCGATAAACTTTAAACTCCCGTAACTTCCGTGTCGTAATTCCGATTCCGATAATTCTCGCGGTCACAAACTCGTCTCGACATACTCTTCAATTATCACCCAAAGTCAAACACATCGACCAATCGGATAAAAAGTCAACCATTCGAACCAACACATATTTAATCGACTAAATAACCAACAATCGGAAATATTCACAACTAAATCTTCGTAACTCGGAAAAATGTTTCGGAAGTTCCTACAAGCTCGAAATTAAATTCTGAACAACTTCCGTGAAGAAGCTGAAACAAAATTCTCGTCCGGTAATTTAATCGCTAACAAACCTGCCATTTAAATCCGTTTCCGTCGAAACTTCAAATATTCATAATTAATTCCTCGGTCGTCCAAATGACGATCCGGAAACGCCCATGAACTCAAAATCACACGTACAACGACTCTCGAGAAGAGACCCAGCTCCAATTCACGGCCAATAATTAAGTCGTTAAGAAACCAGGCGAGTAAATCCATTATCGGAAATCTGCTATTAACTCATAATCTGTCGGACCCAGCTGATGACACTGCTCAATCTGTTTCGGGTCGTCACAAATCCACCCCCCTTAAAAAATTTCGACCTCGAAATTTCCGAGTCTGTCGGCCAAACATAGGAGCACTGCGTCTGCATACTGCTCAACTTTCCAAGGGCAAACTCAACTGAACAACTCTGACAACCGTCTCCACAATAGAAGATAACTCACTGTGCTGAAATCCATGTACCCAGAAATCTCAAATCTGAACTGGCTCAGCACAATCGCCAAGTGTTCCTGCATAAGGAACAGGTAGGGCACACAACACGTAGCAAACCTGAAACACAGTTCCGCCACACGGAACACAACACACATAAAAGCCAACACTATAGGCGATGCCGAACTATACGGCACAACACAAACTCGCCTAAGTTCACACACGGATCAAAATAACATGGAAAATCACTACTCAGTCTGCTTACATCAACACAACTCACACTCATAACAACACAGCTCAAACGTCAAACTCAAGCAATAATCAGCCCATTTCCGCTAACCTGACAGTCAGTGGTAACACATTCCACAAAATCATAATCAAACGTCAACTCAAACTCAGCCAAACTCACTCCAACACAGTGGGGTACAACAACATCCCTCAAAACGACATCACGCAACGTCAATATCACAGTGGTTAACAAACTGGTACTGCAAGCAATCTCGAACAGCTGAAACTGCTGGTCCCGAATCCTCCGGAACTGCAATACCGAGGTCCACAACATGCCCTCCAAGGCCTGAATAGTCCTCAAAGATCGCTCATCAATCTGAGGATAAGAACCAGTATTATCTTGTAATCGGGTCCCCAATGCTCGCTGCAAAGCTCACCAACACACAGTCGTAGCTGATTACCTCGATCAGCGAACTGGGACATAGGCACATCACGAAAATGGACAATCTCCATCAAACACAGCTATACCAGCTTGCCACGGAAATCATCTCCGAAAGTACAAGGAGATATACGGAGTTCGTCAAATGGTCCACAATAACCTGACAACTGGTATCACAAATCAAAGTGCATACAAACACACACAATCACAGCAACAAACACCACGTCTAACTGGAAATCTTCAATGGCTGACACATCTCGGCAATCTCTGTCTCCTAGCCATCGCCTGTCACCAAGTGGGGCATCTGCACACACCAATTGCTATTTTGCTCTTCATGTAGCGTCACGAGTAGTAAACTCGAAGTATCTGACACATCTCCGTTTCACTAGCGCCAAACGCACGCAAAACAATGAGCTTTAACATCATTATACTCGAACACAGCTCTCATAGCTCGCAACTCGGCTAACATGGAAACTCAAGCCACACATACACACGAAACACTGAAGCTCCCGACATCCAACTGAGCGCATCAGCAACAACATCCCAAAGGGATAGTCAAAGTGCAACTACTAATCTTTCCCGAACAAGCTCAAAGGTGCAGCCATAGTCGTGAGTCGACCCCATCCATCTACACTGCCTCAAGCCCAAATCTGGCCGAAAATGCAAGTGGATGAAACTTAAGTGATCAGTGTACGTCCTACACCGCGCTGCACGCCATAGCTGTAGTGTCTCGAACTCTCTGATGCTAACATAAGAATAGCTACATCCGAATCATACATAGGATACGTAGCCTCATAAGGTTTCCACTGCCTGAATCATGAGCCACCGCTCTGCTACACAGCATCAAAACATAACCAAATCCAAACCTCGATACATCACCATAACCGACGAACTCGTCGCGGTCGTCAGGTAAGGTCAAAACCGAAGCAACGGTCAACCATCCTGCAGGAGTAAGTAACTCTCCTCGCGTGCATCGAACCACTCGAACTTGACGCCTTCTTCGTCAATCCAGAAAGTAAAGTGATAATCCAGGAAAATCCTGTACAAGCCGTCAGTAATAGCCTGCCGAACCCAAGAGACTCTCGATCTCTGGTACAATGGTAGGTCAACCCTAAATCAACATAGTCTCTAATTGATCGGAATCCACACTGACCCCTTCAGCTAACATCACATGACTCAAAATCTTCACGCTAATCGGCCAAAACTCACACTGGTCGAACTTCACAAACAGCTAATCACCTCGCGAAATCCGTAAAACCGCTCGCATTTGCTTCAGGTACTGGCCCACGCTCCTGGAGTACATCAGGATATTATCGACGAACATGACCGCAACTCGTCCAGAATCGTCTGAACACATGGTCCATCAAGTCCACACGATCTACGAGGGCATTGGTCAACCAATGGCGTGACCAAGAACTCGTAATGCCTGCACCATGATCTGAAAGCCAACCTAGCCACATCTGACTCATCGATCCAGAACTGATGGTATCCGGATCCGAAATCAATCTTCGAAAAGACCGAAGCTCTCGCGAGCTGATCAAACCAATCGTCAATCCGAAGCGGAGGATACTCACACTCCTCTGAAATGAATCAGGCTTCGGTATTCAGTGCACCATCTCGTCGAACCATCTAGCATCCATACAAACAATGCAAAAGCACACCACGCATATACGCGGGGTCGCACGACATCTCCTAAAACCTCCTCCAGCAACTCCTGGAGTCGAAACTATAGCTCCATCAGCTCCGCTGGCTCCGTACGACAAGACGTCGGTAAAATGAGCCCAGCGCCTGGTACAAGCTCAATGGTGTAGTCGGTCTCCCGAACTGGAGGAACATCTGGTAACTCCTCCGGAACACACCTCAATGTCGCCAATGTCGGGTACAGCAACTGTAGTATCCACAACATGAGCTAAGCAAACCACACAACTCGTCTCCACCATTCACTCGACCATCACCGCGAAACAGCATCTCGGGGAAATCTGGTCGTCGAATCACCACCACCATTTCGAGGCACTCGAACACAGCTAAACACATCGTCAGTAAGTTCATATTCACAGTCACACTAAAACCACGATGTCCAGCTATAACAGATCTGCGGCTAACACATAACCTCCAACAAAGATATCACAACCTCCGGATGGATGCAACACTCTCCAAGACCTCGGAAGTGGAGATGCAGGTACAATAGCCATGGATATCAAACACCAGCAACCTCGGAGAAAAGTCTGTTCTCAAACAAGGTCCTAGCACGAACTCCAACATGCCCAACTAGTCGCCCACGATAATTGCGACTTACTGAATAACTCAACAAAAGAGTACATTGATCAGACTTCAGGAACAGCATCATGACCTCCTCGTGAACTCTGAGCTGTCGAACCGCTAAAACAGCTGGCTGAGGGCGCTCCCTCGTAACGTGACCCTCCTGGCCACCGAAACAGCAACTGAAAGTGTTCCATGAACACAAATCACCGCAACACCTGCTGCGTGAAAGGATAACCAACGATCACCCAAACTCATGCCACAGGAGCAAGTTCGCTACACTGTGATCTCCACCATCGTCAAACGGATCCTCTGCTTGATCTGATGACCCTCAACATAATCGAAAAGACTACAGCCTGATGAAGTCACTGATCCCGAAGTGCCTGAACTCAACCTCATCAAAATCTCGACTAAGTCCACTTTCCCCAAACCATCACATCGGAAACCACGTACAACTTTCCTTCTCAATAGCCTCACCACTGAGTGCAGCACACTAAGCTTCTCACGGATGTCTCGAGGCACATCAATCAGACTCTCTCTGATGCTCAGGTTCAAACTCATCTCGAACCTCGTGCACCGCTTCCTCTGAAGCCACATAACTCGTGCACATGGAAACAAACACATGAACAATGCATCTCTGCCTCAGGTGGACAAGCACTCCACATTCGATTGCTGGGTAACCTGATAAAACCATTACCGTATAAACAACACTCTGAATGTAGACTATGGAGTCGCAACCGGAACTCACATAATATCAGCCCACCAAATGCAATGATCTAACTCAGGCAAACATCAACTGCCACAATCCTCAGCTCTGAGGCAACATGTAGACGCTCATACACACATAACCAGGCAAACCGTGCCACACAGTTCTCTGAACTCAGTATACTCATCCAAATCTTTAGTTCACTGGCAAACCACGCGTCGATTGATCCTCAATAGGATCCACAACCGAAACGACACGGAAAGCACGTCAGGAGGCATCCTAATGAATACAATATCGTTCACAACAAGTGGAACGTAATCATGGAACTTTAAATATTTGAAAGTATACAACACCCGGAATATTGATGATTATCCGCCGGTCGGTCGGGTCACCATTCCAGACATGCTGTACATTCTCAAATATCCTTAGTAAACACGACTACAGAAGTCTACAGAACCTACAACCTAATGCTTTGATACCAAGCTGAAAGGACCCAACCCCGATTTAGCTCCCTAAACCGGAATTGAACCGCCCTCGAAAACACGGACCAACAAGAACCGTAGAAATTTTTGCAGAGTTTCGTTACTAACGTAGAATTACCATTACCTGCACGCGGAAAATACACTTCATCCTATGCCACAAAAATCAAACCGTGGGCACCAATCCCATCCGGATTTCTCAATATATCAACAGTAAAGTAAAACAATAAATATATCTATACTTTACTAAAATCCGGTGTAAAATCGTACAATGTAAACAACAGATTTCTCAAAGCGACCTCTATTATATAAACATATAAGTATACCACAGTAGGTAGAACAATAAACCTACTGGAAGAAATAAGGTAGCTCGAGTACTATGCCTCCGATCACGACGTGCGACACCAGAGCCTGAACTGCAAACTGGGCACGGAAACCGAAAAGCCCAGGGGAAAGACATGAAAACTGTTAGAGTGAGTGGACAAAAATAAATGTCTTTCACCAGTTGATATATATGTTTAAAATAACATATGCGAGTCCAGGTAAATAAAAACAATAAGTACATGAGGTAAAACCATAATCCTCCAGCGTACTGAGCATGCAAGTAAAAATCCCACGGGGTCACTCATGGACACACACCGTGCTAGTACAGTCAGAACCACGGAGTCCCTGACTTCCACGTGATTCTAGCCAGAAAGGCCTCAGGTCAGAGGTCTGCCTCCCCCCGGTAAAGACCTCGGGTCAGGAGTCACAGCCTCCCCTGGTAAAAGCCTACCATCGGGGATCAGCCGAGAGACAAGTGTATCGATACAACAACGTAACCAAGACTGTACTCTGTGTAAACCAAATCATAAACAGTTTGATGCAAATGCATGAAACAACATATAAGTGTATGTATACTCGTATACGTATATTCGTATAAGTATATCGTATAATCGTAAAACATATGCTCATGTAATCCGTAATCTCAATACGCATGCTCAAGTTCGTAAATCATATAAAAGACTCGCAAGAATTCCGTGAAAAGAAATTGTCTACTCACAGACTAGCGTAACGCGATATGCGTTAACCCGTGATCCGGCGGAAAGTCCCTCGCCAAAAGAACGATCACGAACCCCTGAATAATCACAATAACCATTTCTCAAAATCATAATTCGACAATTCAAGACAAATCACGAGAAACCACTGTTCTCGGAAACACATAATCCGAATACGACGAATCGTCGAAAATCCGATATGTACACCACAATACCTCGCTATACTTTCGGACGCTCAACTCGAAAAACTAACCTCTCCACTGCGATCGGGGCGCGATTTCGAGTCAAATGACATGCAACTTGTTGAAAGTCCAAAAAAGTCAAACCGTTGACCGCCGCCCACGGCGGCGCCGCCACTGACCGGAGAATTTCACGGCGGAGCAACCACCATTCCATGCAAAATCACCCACTGAGCAACTTTGTCAACTACAACAAAGGCCAATTCTCACTCTAACTCATCCAATTTCAAGGAAAACCGAATTGTTCCCAAAATTTCAAATCCAAAATTCTCCAAACACAAATCGAATTAGAACTCCATACTTACATTGTTAGAATCATGGAGAGGAGAACTACAAAACCCAGTCCTTGTTTGAGCTCAACACGGCCCGAATCGAAAATCACCATTAACCCAAAATTTTTCAAACTTTGGTTCCAAAATTCTCTCTCCACCGTGAGCTCCACCACGAGAGGAGGCCGGCATGGGGACGGGGGCACCGAGACGCACTGAACGGGACAAGGCCCGAGCTCGGAGGTGGCCGGAATCCAACGCCACCGTGGAGCACCGCCTTGCCGTCGTCCTCCTCCTCCCACTCAGTCAAACCTAGTCAACTCACCAGGTCAAGGTAATTAATTCAGCTTTGACTTTCCAAATCAGGTAAGCCCACTATTTATAGTTTCCCAAAATGGAAACCCCAATAAATACATTTCGCGACAAACTTTAAACTCCCGTAACTTTCGTGTCGTAACTCCGATTCCGATAATTCTCGCGGTCACAAACTC
Source organism: Geum urbanum (assembly GCA_946800695.1). NCBI lineage: Eukaryota > Viridiplantae > Streptophyta > Magnoliopsida > Rosales > Rosaceae > Geum > Geum urbanum. The sequence continues at coordinate 27,357,943 of OX327001.1, forward strand.
GTCTTGACATACTCTTCAATTATCACCCAAAGTCAAACACATCGACCAATCAGATAAAAAGTCAACCATTCGAACCAACACATATTTAATCGACTAAATAACCAACAATCGGAAATATTCACAACTAAATCTTCGTAACTCGGAAAAATGCTCCAGAAGTTCCCACAAGCTCGAAATTAAATTCTGAACAACTTCCGTGAAGAAGCCGAAACCAAATTCTCGTCCGGTAATTTAGTCGCTAACAAACCTGCCATTTAAATCCGTTTCCGTTGAAACTTCAAATATTCATAATTAATTCCTCGGTTGTCCAAATGACGATCCGGAAACGCCCACGAACTCGAAATCACAGGTACAACGACTCTCGAGAAGAGACCCAGCTCCAATTCACGGCCAATAATTAAGTCGTTAAGAAACCAGGCGAGTAAATCCATTATCGGAAATCTGCTATTAACTCATAATCTGTCGGACCCAGCTGATGACACTGGTCAATCTGTTTCGGGTCGTCATAGTATTTATACATGGTTTGGAATATACGATTTCTACAGCTGGCACCAAATGTTTCTTCTGCGTTCCGCTGGGGACTTTGATAGAGACATGGGTCCCTTTTACAATAATATGCAAATGGCGTTAGAGGTGAAGACTGGGTTGGCCCGCCTTCAACGCTTCGATGCCTAAGTTAGTAAGCATGTAGAGTAACAAGTAAATTATTCCACTAGAGTGAAAGTGTGTTGTGTACCTTAAGTTAGGTGAGAGGCCTTCTTATATAGGCAAAAGTAAATGATATATTCCCTCTTCTAGCAATGTGGGATTGCTATGATACTTGCTTTGGCTGACGGTAAAGTAGTTATTTTCTCATTGTGGATGACTCACCAAGTTGGCAAGTGGCTTGTAGAATATTCTTTTCTGATACATTCTCTTTGTTTTCTCTAATTTGGCTTGTTAAAGTGCTAAGTATGGATTAATTAGAGGTTAATCCCTAGGCAGTACTAACAGTTTGTAAGGTTTTATTTTCAATCTAGTAAGCATGTTTAGAGTTCTAGGATTTTTGATTATTTTGCTTATCTATGAGTTGAAGCATGTTAGAAGTCTAGGGTTCTTGATGTGGTTGCTGCCATGTTTTAGCCTTATATGCGTAGATAAGTAAACCAATTTCCAACTCCCCCCCTAAAACCATAGCATATTCATGCATGCACCCTCAATCTTCGGTTAAGAATGATCTTTACTTGTCAATGCTACACCTGCAAAATAGGGTTTTAAATTGTATACGTTATTTCTGATTATTAAGTGTTTATTTGATAGTTTGTTATAACGTTATCAATTTTTGGAGTCGTTGCCGGGAATTGTAAAGTAATTGTGTGATTTTGTTTGTGAATATGTGAAATTGTGTGAATAAATACAAAAGCATGTCGATCTATAGTATACAAAATTTTCATACTTGTTTATAATTTTTATACGGTTTACGATACTTGTTCATACTTACAAATTTGTTTTGCATCCATATTACACGTTAAAGGAAGTCTTCGATTTACATTAAGCACATAAGCATGGTTGATTAAGTTCCACTCTTCTGGAATAGATTACGCCTATTTTTCTTATTTATCTCCTTAACCCCTCGTGATGTGTAGATTTCATCACCGTATACCATAACCTAAGAGAAGTTATGGACATGAGGTTGATGGCAGAGTTTACAAAGGACTTAAGGGTGTGTGTTATATTAAAATTTTGGTTGATTGTTTGTTCATGGTGTCTAGATGGGTTATGACTGGTGACAAGTTTTGGATCTAAGAGAGAGAAACATTAATAAAGTATATACCATTGGCCCGGTTAACCTCGGGGTATTTCTTAAAATTAGTCCTACCTCTTGTATTATCTCTATCCCTATTTGCCATTTTTAAATGTTTAATAAGCCAAATGATTGAGATTAGCATACATTATCGTGCAAGTCGTACGTCTGTTGAAAGACGAAAAGATCAAGTTAGTATACTCTCTTTAAATCTTAGACGCACTGAATTTGGACAATGCTCGTAAATAATACATGACGAAATTGTGTGTTTGTAAGCTTATAAACTTGTAAAGGACTAACCACATTGTATTTAGCTTGCATAACCTTCTGGCAGCTTTGTGATGCACGGACTTCATCATCGGGGTACCCTAATCTAAATGAAGTTAGGGACATGAGGCCAAAAGAAAGGTCACATTGCGTCATGATTTAGCACATAATTTGTGTGTTTTGTAGATTTCTAACGTTTTCTTTTCTGCATTCACTCCATACTTCACTTAGGTTCTTGTTTGATGTATTTAAATGACGATTTAAATATGTTATGCATGAATTCGATGTGATTTGTTGTGTGCTTGCATTTTTAATATGTATATATGTCTTCCTAACATTTTATTCTAAGTCTTGCTGTGACGACCCGAACCAGAATCAGTAGAGTAATCAGCATGATTCACGAGTTAGTGCGTAATCGCGGTTTATCGATAATTGTGTGGTTTGCCGGTTTTGTTTACGACTTGATTATTGGCCGAGAGTTTGAGTTGAGTCTCTTCTCGAGAGTTGTAGTACACATGATTTCGAGCTCATGGGCAGTTCTGGATGATTTTTCCGATGACGGAGGAATATAATATGATTATTTGAAGTTTCAGAATATCGACAAGTTTATCCGTTCGTATCGAGTTTATCTGAATCGTAATGGTTATCCGTTTCGGTCCGTCGATCGTCCCGAGGCGCGAGTATAAATATTGGAATTAGTCAAAAATTGTCGAAAATGCACTGTTTGGAAGTTTGACCTACATTTGACCAAATTTGGAGAGTTGACCCGCGTTGACCGAGGGGAGAAACCGGCCACCGTTTGACTCACAGACGACCTTCATTTTCCGGCCACCTCCGGCTTGGACCTTGGTATATTTCGATTCCTTTCTTGATTTCTAGTTGATTAGAACTTGGAATTGCTTGGTTTGATGATGAATTGAGGGAGAAATGTGGATTTGAAAAATTGGGAATTTTGGCCAGAATCGGCTTCGACGGTGGGTGGCTCTCAAGCGAATTTCCGAGGGGGGTTTGTGTTGGAAAATTTTGGGTTTGAGGTAGGTAGGTGGTCCCTTGAGGATGGAAGGCCATGGTGGCCTCACGGTGACGAATCGGGCGGCGGAGCATTTTCCGGCCGATTGTGAATCCGTGGCTTTCAAGCTATTTTCCGGCGTGTTTGGCCGGAATCAGACTTAGCTATAGAAGAGAGATGTGTTGTACTCCTCGAGATGAAGCTTCAGTGAGCTTGGTTGCCGGGAAAACTCTCCGGATGACAGCGCGCCGCCGGCGGCGGCGGCGGTCAACGCCGGAGCTCCGGCGACCCGTTGACTTTTTGGAATTCGATGATTTTAATGTCATTTTTCTTGTATTCGCGCACCGATCTTCGCCTTGAGGTTTTCGAGTTGATTTGGGTATTGGATTTTAAGTCGAGGGTTTTGAGTAGAGATTTCGGGAATTTCATCGATTATTTTGCACAGTATTATATATTTCCGGGAATGGTTGGTTTCCGCAATATGGTACAGTGTTGAGAATTGTGATTTTGATAAGATATATTTTGTGATTATTCAGGGGATCGAGATCGTGCTTCGGGCGAGGGATCTTCCGCCGGGCCACGTGATTAGCGCGAGTGCGCGCTCTGCTGCTCAGTGAGTGGACATTTTTATATTTTCACAGTTATTGCGAGTTCGTGATTTTCGATATTTACTTTATATTATGTTGAGTTATTTATTATTTTCGGAGCTATTATTTTATATTTTATGGTGATGACATTACTGCATCGATGCTTCTGCTACTCGGCTGATCACCGGTAGTCCACCAGAGTTGAGAGATTCCTCTGGACCAGAGTTGAGAGATTCCTCTGGGCAGGGTTGAGAGATTCCCCTGTATGCCACCGGGGTTGAGAGATTCCCTTGGCCTATCACCGTCGGGCTTGAGCGATTCGCCTGACCGACGGGCTTGAGAGATTCGCCTGGCACCTCCATATATACTTTCCGAACTCGCATTGTTTTACATTGATTATATATATGAAACTGGTGAAAGGCATATGTTTATTTTCGTCCACTCACTCTAACGTTTTATTTGCCATTCCCCTGGGCTTTTCGGTTTCCGTGCCGAGTTTGCAGTTCGGATTTTGGTGTCTCACGTCGCGGTCGGAGGCTAGTTGTTCGAGCTACCTGTGTTTTCCAGTAGGTTTCTTGTTTCGCCTACTATTGTATATTTTTTTTTATATATTTACACTAGAGGTCGCTCTGATACGTTACTGATACATGTTTTATACGGATTTTCCCGGATATACTATATATTACAGTCATATATACTGTTTATTGTTATTGCTATGATATTGAGAAATCCGGATGAGATTGGTGCCCACGGTTTGGCTTTTGTGGCATAGGATGAAGTGTTATTTTCCGGGTGCAGGTAAAGGCAATTCCGCGTTAGTAGCGTTACTCTGCCCAAATTTTTACGGTTTTTGTTGGTTCGTGTTTTCAGAAGGGGTTTGATTCCAGTTTAGGAAACTAAATCGGGGTTGGGTCCTTTCATTTGCATTATATATATGCCTAATTTTGCAGAAAATATTGTGTATGTGTGTGTCTTAGCTTGTTTTAAGCATTTTTAGATCATTCTAGTTACTTTGCTTACATTTTAGGTTGTTTAAATCATTCACATACTTGTTTACATTACATTTAGTGTCTAAATATCAAGATAGTGTCTTAGAGTGTCAAGTGGTTTAAAGTGCTTAGACTATTCACTACTAGAAATACACACTTAGGCGACAAAATTTTTTTTCGTCTCCCAAAAATAGATTTCGTTGTCTAAATTGGACTTAGACGACGAAACATGATGTTCGTCATCTAAGAAATACTTTAGACGACGCATTACATAATTCATCGTCTAATTGTGTACTTAGATGACAAACACTAGTACAAAAACTGCCTCAGACAACTATGCTCACACAACTGAATGTTTTGAGTCTGTTGTCCCAAAGTGGAGACAACTGCGCCTTATGTGCTTCAGTTGTTGGAATGTTGTTTAAACATTATTTTTTTCGTGTGGATGTATTTTTGAGAAAGATTTAAGATTTGTTGAAAAATTAAGATGACTGAAATAAAAACTTTAGTTGTCTTAACTTGTTAGGAAAACGTTCAGACGACAAATATTCATTTCGATTGTCTGATATGAGTTTAAATTTGTGCTCTTCAGACAACAGTTACAACGATCAGTTGTCTGAATCATATTCAAACTAAAAAAACCCTAGTTAATATTTGGGCGGCAATTATTGCACTTGTTTTTCTCTCTCCCAATTAATCCACATCGATCTCATTCTTCGAACACTTAGAAAAAAGAGAGCCCCCACCCAAAGTTCAACCAAGCCCTCTCTCTCACATGCAAACTCAATCCTCTCTCTCACAAACTCAATCTTTCAATCAAACTTCACAAAATTAATTCTGTCTCTTATATCGATCTACACCTACCTCTATCTCAACCTAGCTTCACTCAGAATCGCGGTTTGAGGCCAATCGGGTTTGAGCTCCAACTGTTTCAATCATGGATTTCTTCAAGCTCAACAAAGTTTTTTGTTGATTCTATACATGGGTAAGCTCAATTGATTACTTCTATGAATATCTTGTTTGATTTTAGGGTTTATTGTATTACTTCTATGAGTATCTTGCTTTGATCTGTAGCATTGTTGGTTGTTAAGCGGCGGTAGCATGGATTAGGCCGGCGCTGAAATCCAGCTAGTCAAGCACAGCGAGATTGAGATTGTAGCTCGATTCTCCAACCATGACAGTAGTGGCATCGCTGCTGCTGATGGCCTAAACGCTAAGCTAGTCACCCACTACGTCATCATCAATAACTTAACTAGCTTAGGGTAATTTCTTTATCTCTAATTTGATTAGGGGTAGGAGTACTACTAGTTCAATGCAATTTGGTTGCGAGATTGGTACGATAGAGATTGAAATTGATAATGGTGAGAGCGTAGAAATGAGTTTGTCAAGAACGGAGAATGTGGTGAGATGATTTTCTGAATTGTTTCTGAGTCTTACAAGTGTTGCTGCTTTATGTGGTAAGATGTTTAAGCTCAGGTTAGGTAATTTGAAGAGTGCGAATATAAGGTTATGTGGAGATGTTGAATTGTTTCTGAGTCTTAAGAATCTTATTGGTTTCATTCTGAGGATGTTTGAGGAATGTTTGGGACAACATTTGCTGCTCTGCACATTGCTATGTTCATGTTCGCAAAGTGTTGGAGTTGTGCAGTTATAACCAATATAAAGTTAATTTTGGCATTTATGAAAGGATTCGACCCTAGATTAACTAGTAATCTAGAATCAAGCCCAATTGACTAACCCTAATCTACTAGTTTTTATGAAAATTTTGACATAACTTCTCTTATAAAAGAGGCAACCAAAAATCTGCAAGGAAAACTAACACTCCACAGATAAACCCACAAACAATACCGTGGACAACCGATGTCCATCTGGATTTCTCAACAATAAAACGGAAATCAAAACTGATACATTAATCTGAATTTGAAAACATAACTCCAGCAAACACACTGAATCACAAACAAGAAAACTCAACTCGACAACTATACGAGTGACAACCTATTCACAAGACTCTCACAATGAAAATACTACTAAACCAATGTCTAGAGTGACTTCAATAACACAATAGACAAACTAATAGTGAGCTAGAACCTACAACTGAAGGAATTGACTGGTGGACTTGACGCCCTCGACGACATCTGGCACCCACATGATACATACTGCAATCTGGGCAAAGAAAACTGAAAAGCCCAGAGAAAAAGGCATATAAATAATAAAACCATTAGAGTGAGTGGACGTAAATCATAATATGCCGTATAAATAAATCCAATATGCTTTTCACAAAAAATGCACATAAAATCATGCGAGTCAAAACAAACAAACCCAGGTCAAGTGCTCATAAAGACGTAACTCTCCTGAGTACTGTGTGTGTGGAGGTAGTAACTTGAGTACATTTTCCTCAAAGTTACAACACGCCCGGGTCAAGTGCTCATAAAGACGTAACTCTCCCAAGTACTGTGAATCATGGGTCAGGTGCTCATATAGACATAACCTTCCCGGAGCATCTCGGGGATCAGCCGAGAGGCAATAACATTGATGCATCATATATCCATACTCACTGTAAAAACAAATCACATGTGCCTCTAAATCAATGTATGCTCATAAAATACATAATCATAAATGCATACTCGTAAAGGCATAATCATAAAGCATACTCGTAAAATGCATAAATCAAGACTCGCAAATCCACTGTGAAAATCAAAGTATGAAAATCGACGTGGGATAAGATGTGCACTCACAGGTTGCCGAGATAAACATAAAGCCGAAACCCTGTCGATCGGCACAATTATTCATCTGACACGCCCGCTAACTCAACATCCTGAAACCATGATTAAAAATAATATCTGATCATCGGATTCACATTGAATAGCAAAGTGTGACAACCCGAACCGGAAATAGTAGTTAATCGGCTTAATTCGCGAGTTTTACGCATAATTGTAGGTAGTCGTAATTAATCGGTTATGCGGCCTTGTTCACGACTTAATTATCGGACACGAATTTGGTTTGGGTTCATTCGCGGAAAATGTAGAAGATTTGATTTCGAGTTCGTAGGAGGTTTCAGAGGTTTTTTTAGATAATCGAGAAATATTAATAAATATTTGAAATTATCGTCGCGTTAATCGTGTTTATCCGTTTGAGTTTGAGTTATCCGAATCGCGGATAGGGTCGGTTCGTGACGTATAAATAGCGGAATAGTCGTAAAGTTGTCGCAAAAGTTGAAAATTGGGTTGATTGACCGAGTTGACCAGCTTTGGACCGAGTTGACCAAGTCAACCCGTGTTGACCCACTGAGTTTGTGACTCGCCGTTGAGGTTGTCACCGGAATAGGCATGGTTGCCGGGGTTTGAGGTATGGATTTGAAGCTCTTTTCTTGGGCTTTCGATTGATATGTATATTGTGTTGTTTGGTATTGTTTTGGTTGGAGAATTTTGGAAGAGAAGGTGAATGGAATCGGGGTTATCGGAGGAGGGTTTTCCGGCGGCTTTCCGGTGGAGTTTTGGGTTGGAATGGATTGGGTTTGAGCTAAGGAAGGGAACCCCTAAGGTTTGGGGGACTTTGGTGGAGCGACGGCGTCAGAATTGGCCGGAGAAATTTTTTGGCGATTTTCGGGCCATGGGTTTTCGAAGAATTTTTGAAGTGGTTGCCAACCGATTTGGGTGTTGGCGTAGTGGAGAGTTGGACTGGGCTTGAGGAGAGGAAGCTTTGGGGGTCTTAGTCGCCGGAAAATCTCACCGGTGACGTCGCGTTGACTTTTTGGAATTTTGGGAAGTTTTATACCGTTTTACTCGTAATCGCGCCCCAATCGTAGTCTTGAGGTTATTGAGTTGATTTGGGTGGTGGATTTTGTGTCGAGGGATAAGTAGAGTATTTATGAGATTTTCGACGATTTCGTTGATATTCGAGTTATATGTTTCCGGAAATGGTTGGTTTCTGAGGTGTGGTTCAGAGTTTTGAATTGTGATTTTGATCAGTGGTATTTGTGATTATTCATGAGATCGGAATCGTATGGTTGGCGAGGGAACTTCTGCTGGATCACGGGATTAGCGCGTTTTCACGTTGTGCTTGTCTATGAGTGGACATTTCTTTTCACTGTTGGTTGCGAGTCTTTTATATACGTTTTATGAGCATGAGCATGCAGTTATGATTATGACTTATACGAGCATGTGTTTTATGATTTTGCATTTACGAATATGCTTTTATAATTATGCATTACGAGTATGCTTTTACTTTACGCTTTATGCATTTGCATGGAAACCTTTATGATTTGGTTTACACAGAGTACAATCTCAGTAGTTGTATCGATACACTTAGCATCTTGGCTGATCCCCGAGGGATGTTTAGCGCGGGGGGGGGGGGGGGGGGAGCAGATACCCTGGCCCGAGGCCCTTTCTGCCTGGAATCACGTGAGGATCAGGGATCCCATGATTCAGACTGTACTAGCGTGGATGTGTCCATGAGTGACCCCGCAGGATTTCCGATGCATGCTCTGTACGCGTGAGGAGTTAGAGTCTCCCTCGTGTACCATGTGATTTTTATGCATCTAGACTCGCATATGTTTTATAACATATATATTTATTTGGCGAAAGACATTTATTTTAGTCCACTCACTCTAACGGTTTATATGTCTTTCCCTGGGTTCTTTGTTTTCAATGCCCAGTTTGCAGTTTGGATTCAGGTGTCGCACGTCGAGGTTGGAGGCTTAGTGTTCGAGCCACTTTTCCTTTCTCAGTAGGTTTCTAGTATGGCCTATTGTTGTGTATATATGTATATACTAGAGGTCGCTCTGAATACTATTATGTTTATATTTTCACATGATTTTTTCGGATTTCTGTAAAGCTACAATTATGTGTATTGCTTTACGTTATGTTATGTTTTTGAGAAATCCGAATGGGATTGGTGCCCACAGTTTGGATTTAGTGGCATAGGATGAAGTGTATTTTCCGCTCCAAGTTGATGGTAACTATGCGATATAGTGGAACTCTGCCAAAAATTTTATGATTTTTGAAAGTTTATGTTTTCAGAAGGGGTCTGATTCTGATTTAGGAAACTAAATCGAGATCGGGTCCTTTTAGATTTCTTGTGATTTCGATTCTAAATGATTCCGATTCTTAGTGATTCTGATTCTAAATAAATAAACGTGCCATTAATATCTTGGACTGCTGAAGATAGACTCGTGACTTAACTGGCGTACTTTTTATTCTTATAGGTTAATAAATGGCTTAAAAGTAAATAATATTTTACCCCTAATGATTCATTCCACCTCATTTCGAGCAATGTGCTCATTGTCTTGCAGTGATGAGAGTAGTACAAAGAAAAGTACCCCCAAGTTCCGATTGATATCTCTCTCGTGGCGTTCGAGCGAAAGTTAGATCTCTGTCTGAAGACCTTTCTGCAACAGAGAATAGTCTGTCCATGTCTCTTTCCACTGTCAACACCATTCGCAGAGACATGCAAGACCCCATTTTGACATCCCCTTCTCCCCTTTCTCTATATAAACATCACCCAAAACTCCTCAGAACAATAACACCACCATATAAACTTCACCCAAAACTCTTCACTCTTCCTCTTTCCCAGTTTTGGTTGTGTACCATATTTACGTGTGGGTCTGGAATCCCGTGATTTGGACTGTACTAGCGCAGATGTATTCATGAGTGACCCCGCGGGATTTTATGATGCACACTCTGTACACGTGAGGAGTTAGAGTCTCCCTCGTGTACCATTTGATTTTAAGCACTTAGACTCGCATATGTTTTTATAAACATATATATTATTCGGCGAAAGACATTTATTTTCGTCCACTCACTCTAACAGTTTATATGTATTTCCATGGGCTCTTTGCTTTCAATGCCTAGTTTGCAGTTTTGATTCTGGTGTCACAAGTCGAGGTTGGAGGCTTAGTGTTCGAGCCACTTTTCCTTTCTCAGTAGGTTTCTAGTTTGGCCTACTGTTGTGTATATATGTAAATACTAGAGGTTGCTGTCAATACTATTATGTTTATATTTTCACATGATTTTTCCGGATTTCTGTTAAGCTACAATTTTGTTTATTGTTTTACGTTATGATATGTTTTTGAGAAATCCGAATGAGATTGGTGCCCATGGTTTGGCTTTTGTGGCATAGGATGAAGTGTATTTTCGGGTGCAGGTTAATGGTAACTACGCGATATAGTGGAACTCTGCCGAAATTTTTATGATTTTTGAAAGTTCATGTTTTCGGAAGGGGTCTGATTCTGGTTTAGGAAACTAAATCGGGGTCGGGTCCTTTCACAAAGATCATAATCTGGTGAGTAAAAACATCGAGAATCCCGAATACTCGAATAACGTATTTTCCTGTTTAATTACTGAGTCAACCAAATTCTGAATTCAATTCTCTGAAATCCCTTACTTTAAAGAGTCGTAACCACATTTCAAATATTAAATGACTCGCAATTGAACGGATAATCAAAGCGTCATTTAATATTATCGTGAATTAAACTGATTATTGTCCGATTAAATACTCGCCCAAATTTAACAAACTCAAATCTAAATAAAAACCTCACCACTGCGTTCGGCATGCGAAAACGAGAGAAACAACATAAAACTTTTCCAAAATTCTACCTCGTCAGAGATCCGCCGCGCACTGCGGCGCGTGGGGCCACCGCCGGAATTCCACCGGCCCAGAAAACTTCGACCTATATATGAAAATGTTCATCTCAACGAGCGCAACACCATTATACTACATCACAAAACCAAAAACTAACCGGAAAACCTCTAATTTGCCGAAAAACCAAAAACCCCACAGGAATTTCATTACCTCCGTCCGCCAGAATCCGGCCACGGCAGATGTCAAGACCACTTGGGATAGATTCACCATCCCAAGGGCTACAAAACTCTCATAGCCTCGACCACCATCGCCGCTGTTCTTGCCGCCTCCGTCACCGGTAAAAAACCACCGCCGCAGGCCAAACTTCAACATGTCATAACTTCCTCCTCTGGCCACCAACGGGGGCGATCCAACTACCAAATTTAAGAGGGAAAAAAGCCCAACAACTTTCATCAAAGGAGCACGCCCAAATATGGCTGAAATCGAGCTCACCGGTGTCGAGAAGATTCGAAGCAAAACATGTCAGTTTTGACCCGTGGATCAACACGGGTCAACGGCCAGAAATCCAAAAATGGAAAGTTTCCAATCTTGTCTCATATTCATATCATATATATATATACCATACACATACATACCCAAATCAATGGTTCAAAATAAATCTGATCCAAATCGGACGGTCACGATTAAATCAAAAATAAAAATAACACTTTTATATATATTCACCAACCGACTTCAAAACTCGATAAAACATTGCTTGCATATCCGAAAAATTCCCCAAAAATTCCCATGAGCTTGAAATTAAATAGTCTGCAGTTCTCATGAAGAAAGTCAACACAAATTCTGGTCGAATGCAAAAATCGTTAACAAACCCAATTATGCGACTAATCTGCGATAATTCAATTTCGTGCTTATTAATACGTAGATTTTTGTTCGGGTTGTCACATTTATTTCTGGATTATGTGAGCAGCTTGAAATTTGCAGATGCGGAAACTTTAGCATTGGAGTGCTCCAAATGTTTCATCCGAAGGACAATTTAGGCTATCAACTGATATCCAATCGGCTTTTAATCTTGCACCTTTGTAGCCCACTGTTGAACAACCTTTTGTTACCACTTCAATTCCGCCGGTAAGAAGTCTCTTTTCTAATATGCATCTTACTCACATGTTTTCTCCTCCTCCTCATATCCACTTTTAAACCTTGATAATAATGTTCTAAATTTCAAGAAACAAGAGTTTCAATTTCAATCAATCTTAATTTGGTTAATATATGTGAAATGCGATGATGCTAATTTTGTAGGTGGTGTGACACCTGATTCTTGCCGGACAACTGTGGGTTTGTGAAAAAACCCAACCCCGATTTAGCTTCCTAAACCGGAATCAAACTCCTTCTGAAAACACGAACTTTCAAAAGCCATAGAAATGTTTTGCAGAGTTTCACTATATCGCGAAGTTACCATTAACCTGCACCCGAAAATACACTTCATCCTATGCTACAAAAGCCAAACCGTGGGCACCAATCCCATTCAAATTTCTCAAAATCATAACATAATCTAAAGTATTAAGCAGAAACTATAACTTTATAGAAATCCGGGAAAAACCATATGAAAATATAAACATCAGAGTATTCAGAGCCACCTCTAGTATATATATATATATATACATAAATACACGGCAGTAGGCTAAACAAGAAACCTACTGAGAAAGAAAAGTAGATCGAATACTAAGCCTTTGACTGTGACGTGCGACACCAGAATCCGAACTGCAAACTAGGCGTTGAAAACAAAGAGCCCAGAGAAAGACATATAAACGGTTAGAGTGAGTGGACGAAAATAAATGTTTGAAAGGACCCAACCCCGATTTAGTTTCCTAAACCGGAATCAAACCCCTTCTGAAAACACGAACTTGTAAAAACCATAGAAATTTTGGTAGAGTTTCACTATAACGTGGAATTACCATTAATCTGCACCCGAAAAACATACTTCATCCTATGCCACAAAAGCCAAACCGTGGGCACCAATCCCAATTCAAATTCGTGTCTGATAATTAAGTCGTGATCAAAACCGTCAATTCGATTAATTACGATAAACCTCGATTACTCGCAAAACTCACGGATTAAGCCAATTACCATACCCATTTCGGTTCGGGTCGTCACAAATCTACCCCCCTTAGAAAAATTTCGACCTCGAAATATATGTACCTGCCAGGTGAACAGATGAGGATACTGCTCCCGCATATGCTGCTTGGTCTCCCAGGTGGCATCCTCAACTGAATGATTCTACAATAAGACCTTCACAAGCGGTATAACTCTGTGCCTCAATTCCTATTCACACCGATCGAGAATCTGTACCGGCTCCTCCACATATGTCAAAATCCTCCCAGATTGGAAGCTGATGTGGTGCTAACACATGTGATGGATCTGAAATGTATTTCCACAACATCGAGACATGGAAAACATCGTGTACTCGAGCCATCTCAGAAGGCAACTCTAATCTATAAGCCACGACACCAACTCTCTCGGTAATCTCGTATGGACCGATATACCGTGGTCGAAGCTTGCCACGCTTCCTGAAATGCACAACTCCCCTCCAAGGAGATAGTTTCAGGAAGACCCAATTGCCCACCTCGAACTCGAGACTTTTCCTTATCACGTTCACATAACTTTTCTGGCGATCCTGGGCAATCTTCAGTCTGTCCCGGATAATATGAATATCCTCCATGGTGCTCTTCACCAGATATGGCCCAACAAGCCATCGCTCGCTCACCTCACTCCAACACAATGGAGTGCGGCACTGCCTCCCGTATAGAGCTTCATACGGTGCCATATCAATACTGGCCTGCTAACTATTGTTGTAAGCAAACTCAATCAAATGCAGTTGCTGGTCCCAATTTCCTCTAAATTGCAAAACACAAGACCGCAACATATCCTCGAGAGTCTGAATAGTCCTCTCAGACTGCCCATCAGTCTGAGGATGAAAACTGTACTGAAACGCAATCTGGCACCCAAGGCTCGCTGCAATGCCTGCCAGAACTCTGAAGTAAACTGACTATCTCGGTCAGAAACAATGGATACAGGCACACCATGCAGACGAACGATCTCCGTCAAATACAGCTTTGCCAATTTGCCCACTGAAATCTTCCCCGGAAGTGCAAGGAAATGAGCGGATTTCATCAATCGATCTACGATAACCCAAATACCAGTATTACCAAACGAAGTACGCAGTAACTGATACACGAAATCCGTGGTAATGTGCTCCCAGTTCCAAACCGGAATCTCCAGGGGCTGTAGTTTTCCCGCAGGCTTTTGTCTCTCTGGTTTGACCTTCTGACAAATAAGACATCTGCTCACATATGCGACAATCTCCCGTTTCATATTTCGCCACCAGTAATAAGCTCGAAGTGTACGAAACATCTTCGTACCGCCGGGATGCCTCGCATACGCAGAACAATAAGCTTCGTCTAAAATCTCTTTCTTCAAACCCTCGTCCCTAGGTACACATAATCTGCCTCTGAATAGCAGCGTACCATCATCACTCAACCGAAACTCTGTTGGTACACCATTTCGAATCATGGTCTTCTTATCCAACAGATAGAAATCCGCATCCTGAGCTTTCCGAACCTGATCAACCAATACCGGTCGAACCTGGAAGCTAGCCAACAAGGCTCCATCATCATCATCCCACTCAAACTCAGCTCCCGTAGCTCGTAACTCGGCTAACATGGAAACTCTGGCCACACACACATGAAATAATGAGGCTCCAGATTTCCGACTGAGTGCATCAGCAACGACATTAGCCTTCCCTGGATGGTACTCAAAAGTGCAATAATAGTCATTGATCAATTTCATCGATCTGCGCTGTCTCATGTTCAAGTCTGGCTGCGTGTACAAATAGGTGAGACTCTTGTGATCTGTGTATATCTTGTACTGAGCTTCGTACAAGTAATGTCTCCAACTCTTCAAGGCTAATACAATAGTAGCCAACTTCAAATCATGGGTAGTATAGTTGACTTCATATGGTTTCAGCTGCCTGGAACCGTAAGCCACCACTCTGCCATGCTGTATCAAAACACAACCAAGTCCCAATTTCGATGCATCGCCGTAAACCACAAACTCTCCACTATCGTCGGGTAAAGTCAAAACCGGTGCAGTAGTCAACTTCTCCTTTAAGAGCAAGTAACTCTCCTCACATGCATCGGACCATTCGAACTTGACACCTTTCTTAGTCAATCTGGTAAGTGGAGTGGCAATCCATGAAAAATCCTGCACAAAGTGCCGATAATAACCTGCCAAACCCAAGAAGCTCCTAATCTCTGGTATGGTGGTAGGTCTACTCTAATTCAACACGGCTTCTATCTTGTCAGGATCCACGTTAACTTCTTCAGCTGATATCATGTGACCCAAAAACTTCACACTATCCAACCAAAACTAACACTTGCTGAACTTCGCAAACAACTGATTGTCTCGCAAAGTCCGCAAAACGGCTCGCAAATGCTTCTTGTGCTGGCCCACACTCCTGGAGTAAATCAGGATGTCATCGATGAACACGATCACAACCTTGTCCAGAAACCGCCTGAACACCCGGTTGATCAAGTCCATGAAATCTGCGGGGGCATTGGTCAACCCAAATGGCATAACCAAGAACTTATAATGCCCGTACCGTGATCTGAAAGCTTTCCTGGCCAAATCTGACTCTCCGATCCTTAACTGATGGTATCCGGACCTGAGATCAATTTTCGAAAAGACTGAAGCTCCCTTGAGCTGATAAAACAAGTCGGCAATCCGCGGCAACGGATACTTGTTCTTCACAGTGACTTGATTCAGCTTCCGGTAATCAATACACAACCGCATTGAACCATCCTTCTTCCGCACAAATAGTATAGGAGCACCCCACGGTGATACACTGGGTCGTATGAAACCTTTCTCCAGCAACTCTTGAAGTTGAATCTGTAACTCTTTCAACTTGCCGCCTGTCCACCAACACCAGCAGGCTGGAAACATTCCCTCGCAAAGTGACCCTCCTGGCCACAACGATAGCAAATGGTAGGGCTTCGCTGACAAGGACCAAAGTGATGCCTGTTGCAGAGATTACACAATGGGTATTCCCTCGGTACGGCAAAAGTGCCACCGGTACGTCGAGGATAGCTGGATCCGCTAGAACTCCCACTAGACTATGGTCTCTGTGGTCGATCCCTCCTCCATCTCTATCTCTATCTAGCTGAACTACCCGGTGGTCTATATGGTCCACTGCCAGATAATGATGCCTATCCGGAAGTGTCAAAACTCAGCCTCTTGGAAGGTCCCTGACTCGGTCTACCCTCCTCAAATCGTCGAGACTAGAATCTCATCTGTCTTTCCTCCTCGATATCCTCGCCTTGAAGTGCGGCACTCACAAACTCATCAAAGTTGTTCTGAGGCATCGTAGTCAGTGTCCCCTTGATGTTCAAGTTCAAGCCTAACTCAAATCTTCGACACTTGGCTTCCTCTGTAGCCACCATGTCACGAGCAAACCGAGATAAGCGAGTAAATCTATCCCGGTACTCAAGTACTGACATGTTGCCCTGTCTCAAGTTGGTGAACTCCTCATACTTCCGCTGTTGTGTAGCCTGGTTGAAGTATCTCTGCATAAACAAATCCATGAACAAAGTCCATGGAGTATCAACCAGAACTTTATCGGTGCTAACCCACCAGAAGTATGCATTAGACTCAAGTAAAACAACTGCTGCCGCTGTCATCTGCTCAGGAGTGAAATGCAAACGCTCACAAACTCGTTCAACCTGAACCAACCATACTTCACAAATCTCTGGATCAGCAGAGCCCGAGAAAACAGTCGCTGCAGCAGTTTGAGCTTTGACCACAGGGTCAAAACGCTCATCCAAATCCAATACTCGCATAAGCAAGTCATGCGTCTGGCGATCCTCAATAGGATCCACATCCCTATTAACACGGGAACCACGTCTAGGAGGTATCCTAATGATACAAGAAAAGCATTAGTCACAAGCACAAGGAACGTAATCATGAAATTTCAGACATTTGAACATATACAACACCCAAAGCATTGATGAGTAACCGCTGGCCAGTCGGGTCATCGCTCCAGACATGCTGTACATACTCAAATATCCTAAGTATCACAACTACAGAAGTCTACATAACCTGAAACCTAATGCTCTGATACCAAGCTGAAAGGACCTAACCCCGATTTAGTTTCCTAAACCGGAATCAAACCCCTTATGAAAACACGAACTTGCAAAAACCATAGAAATTTCGGCAGAGTTTTACGATAACGTGGAATTACCATTAACCTACACCCGAAAAACACACTTCATCCTATGCCACAAAAGCCAAACTGTGGGCACCAATCCCAATTCAAATTCATCTCCGATAATTAATTCGTGATCAAAACCACCAATTCGATTAATTACGATAAACCTCGATTACTCGCAAAACTCGCGGATTAAGCCAATTACCATACCAATTTCGGTTCGGGTCGTCACAATGTCTTTCGCCGAATAATATATGTTATAAAAATATATGTGAGTCTAAATGCATAAAATCAAATGGTACACGAGGGAGACTCTAACTCCTCACGCGTATAGAGCATGCATCGTAAAATCCCGCTGGGTCACTCATGAACACATCCGCGCTAGTACAGTCCGAATCATGGGATCCCAGACCCACACGTGATTCAAGCCAGAAAGGCCTCAGGTCAGAGGTCTACCCCCCCCCCCTCGGTAAAGGCCTCGGGTTAGGGGTCACAGCACTACCAGAAATGGAGACATTACCGGCGACCTGCCGTCGCCGGCCTTGTCTTTTTTTTTTCGCCGGAATTGACATTACCGGCGACAAGTCGCCGGCAATGACGTCGCCGGAGATTCCCCGCCGGTGTTAACATTGCCGGCGAAGGGAAACGCCGTCGCCGGCAATGGCAGCGCCGCCGTGGCCGGAATGTGAGACATTGACGGCGACTGAGGTCCATATCGCCGGCAATGTGTGGAAAAATTTTGAAAAAAAAACGCGGTTCTGGATTGGGCCCAATTCCAGAACCTGCATTGAAAGACATAAACCGTACAATCATACAAGTTCAACAGTACACATAAATGTCCAACGTTACAGTACAAATAGCAACGACGATATGAAAATTAACTACAACTACAGGTCAGGTCGAGGAACTTGCGGGTCAGGGTCGAAGTAATCCATATACTCATTTGAATTCCGGTGGCTACCTTGGTCTTGCTCTGGCGTTGACTGGTGCGGTGGTGGTGGTGGATAGCTAGGGATATGAGGGACCGGGGGAGGTGTGGGGAACGGTTGTCCGGTAGTCTGAGCCTCGTACATCGTCCGCATCCATGTGTACATCTGAGCCTGCACCTGTGTCTGCTGCATTTGGTACTCGGCCATCTGCCTCTTTTGCTCCTCCAACTCCCTCTGCGTCCTGTGAAGCTCCGCTGCGAGGTTACGACTAGAAGTTGAACTTCTTGACCTGGT
The DNA here is from genome assembly GCA_946800695.1 of Geum urbanum. NCBI lineage: Eukaryota > Viridiplantae > Streptophyta > Magnoliopsida > Rosales > Rosaceae > Geum > Geum urbanum. Next base: position 27,376,636 of record OX327001.1, read on the forward strand.
AGAGTATTCTGAAGTGTTCTTCAATAGTCCTTCGCCCGCCGTACCCATTCCCCTACAGTAGTAGGTATTCTTTCCAGTCCCACACGCTTTTGCCATGATCTGAGCCGCTATAGGGCGATCAAGCGGATCGATCTGAGAGGCATACTGGGTGACTTCTTCCTCGGAGCAGTCAGGATGGTTAGTCCGAGCTATATTCATGGTTACTTCCACGGTCGCCTCCTCCACTCTCGCCTAATTGAAAAGCGAAAATGAATAACGTATTAGCTAACAAGATAAATTAATATCGAAAAATAGTTTTATTAACACATGGAGAGGCGAAAGACTTACCGCTTCGTCAGGGCACTGTGGATAGAACTTCTAATGAATATACACCAAGGGGTTCACTTCTTGTTGTTGCTGCGCCGTAGTCGACCAACCCATGTAGTTGAGTGAACCTGCATGATGGGCCTTGGTGTTTTTCAATCTATTCGCCCGGTTCGTCTTCGAAATCGCCTTGTTTGATAAACATATGGAAAAAAATTAGTAACTAACTATTTCAATCTGATACGATACATTAGGCTTGTATGATATATTAAGGATGCATACCCGAGCTTTGGGGTGCTCGAAGTGGGCTATCAGCCACAGCCACTCGTACTCCCTAAACCGGAATTCGCTAGGGGTAGAACCTCGGCCTAGCTCCTTGTATACAGTGTAATGAGAAGAAAGCTCGTTCTTCCACTCTTTATACCTATAGTAAAACAAGGAAAAAAAGTTAGAGATATTAAAACACTTGATAAACAAAAATCTAACTCGATATATATTCAAATAAGTCGAAGCACATCACCTCATATGTAGTTGACGCTCTACCCACGTGTGAATAAGAACTTCATCCATGTCAAACTATACCTGCAATATGAATATATAAAAGGTAAAATTATATATTTATTCGGACTTAATTAATAAATGTAAAATTTACGTAATGAAAATACGATTTTACTCACACTGAGTGCATTATGCACTTGCATCTTCACGTAGATAGGCACAAATTCCCAATCTGGCCAAAGCATTGGGACCTTGTCCCGCACGATCGCACCGGCCATGCTGACATATTTGCGCGTGGTGTCGAATGCCTCGATCACCTCGCCATCCTCATTGGCCCTTATGGGCGTTTTCCTTCCGCCGGTGGCCTGCTCAAGTCTCTTCCCGGTGCAGGTGCCTCTAGCCCCTTTCCGTTTTCCAGTCCCATTAACGAAATTGCCTAATAATACAATGTCAACAAATTGATATCATTAATTGAACCTATCGCAAGTCTTAAGTAATAATTAAGTAATCAATCTGATGTTAAATAAAATTTACCTGCATCGTCCGTTTGTTGGTTGGTGCACCTCACACTCCTAAGATACACGGGGTCGAACGGGAGGAAGTTATACGCTTCCTCCACGGTCAGGAACTCCGGCCGTCCTTCAATATAAACAGGCATCCCCCTATCATCGAATTCAGGGATGACAGGAATCTCGTCGGGTAGGAAGAGACCGGACGACGGAGATAGACGAGGCCTGGACGATGAGGCGCCAGCACCACCATGTGTCTCAGATGATTCCCGTGAAACGGGAGTAGGCACCGGGCGAATATGGGGCATTCGGATTGAGGGAGTTTCTGATGCCCCCGTTGACTGTCGCTCGTCTGAGGCTCTGCCACCGGAGGGACGTCTGCTGATTGAGCGTCTGGAGACTGAGGCTCGAGCCTCGACTTCCGGTTCAACGGCTCTTGATCGTGCAGCTTCCTCCTCAGCTCGCGCCTCTAGCAAGGCTCTCGTGCGAGCAGTCATCATTGGCCCACTGGGCGTGTTGCTAACTGCGGGCGAGGAGGAAGCTTGACTACTGTTCCCTCCACTATTTTAGGAACCTCTCCGAAGCCAATTAGCCGCAAAACCTCCTGGCATAGACACTGTAATAGTCATGGAAACTGGGGTTCTATAACAAATCGGAACCGGAAAGGTTTGGAACCGGAACCATTTGAACCTGGAACCGTTATATTACAAACGGTTCCGGTTACAAACAGTTCCGGTTCCAAACGGTTCCGGTTCCAAACCGTTTCGGTTCTATAACAAATCGGATCCGGAACGATTTGGAACCGGAACCGTTTGAAACCGGAACTGTTTGTAACCGGAACCGTTTGTAACATAACGGTTCCGGTTACAAACGGTTCCGGTTATAAACAGTTCCGGTTTCAAACCGTTCCGGTTCCGATTTGTTATGGTTCCAATATCACCTATTATACGTTAAATTAACAACTATATCACCTAACTTAACATATATACATACATCATTTCCGGCTTTAAACTTTTCACATATATATACATCAAATATACACTTTGTATACATCGATCATGCATCTTAATTTCACCTTAATTCACACACATATATATATACATCACATATTAATCCAATTCACCCTAGCTAATTAATTTTCCACATTTTTCAAACATACGTATATATATACATTCCATATATATTAATTAATTTTTCACACATATACATCGTGGAATATATTTCTCCTTCACCCCACAATTATCCACATTATTTTCCCACAATTTTCAAACATACCTTAATTACATTTTACAAATATTTTCCACATGCATACATATATACATCCAACAATTATCAAAAATTAATTAATCAAAATACACAAAAATAAAATGTGGAATGAGAGAGAGAGAGAGGGAGAGAGAGTGAGCTATTACCTGCCATGGTGGAGCTCGACCCAACTGAAAACGTCCGGCGACGGAGGTGAGGGGAGGAGGAAGAGGAGGAGGGGAGGAGGAGAGAGGGGAGGAGAGAGGGGAGGAGAGGAAGAGAGGGGAGAGGGGAGGAAAGGAAGCTAATTAGAGAGGATTGAGGAGAGGGAGGAGATGAGAGAATTTCGGTGTAAGAGAGGGAAGAGGGAAGAGAGATTCGGCCGAAGAGAAATGGGGAGGAGGAGAGAGGGGAGGAGAGCTCGAGCTGTCCTGGTAATACCGCCACCATTGCCGGCGAGTTACGTCAACTCGTTGGTAATGTCATTACCAACGAGTTGCTTATCAACTCGTTGGTAATGTCATTATTTCTCGAAGATTATCCGATCGACCAATTTCCGACCAATTTCCGACTAAATAATTTCCGACAACATTTCTGACCATATATAACTACAATTTCCGACTACAATTTCCGACTACGATTTCCGACTACAATTTCCGACTACATTTTCCTAGTACAATTTCCGACTACGATTTCCGACTACAATTTCCGACTACGATTTCCAACATGATTTCCGACTACGTACAATTTTCGACTACATTTTCCGAGTACATTTTCCGAGTACATTTTCCTAGTACATTTTCCGACTACAATTTCCGACTACAATTTCCAACGTACTAAGGATGATAATCGTAATCATCTTCATCACTTGAGTCTGACTCGGTTTCATAGGTAACCTCTGGCAATATGTGCCGCTCCTCGTCATCTGAATCAGCGTCAACTTCATATGGATTAACATCGAGAAGTTCTGCTCTAGTAATTCGAACCACACTCCCAGATCTCACATTATTAAGGCGAATCGTAGATGATTCCGGAATGTCAAAAGCGTTCGGCTCTTGGTATGCAGTAACTTCCTCATCATCTGCGGTATCACCAAGTGTGGCAGCACTGTATATGTTTCTATGAGCAACATGGTTAACCACCTTCCACGGGACTTTGTTAAGAAGATCGTCCAGGTAAAACACTTGTTTTACTGATGAGGCAAGAACGAAAGGGTCATCTTCATACTAGGTAGTAGCAGTATTCACCAAAAATGTTCCGTACTGATCGGTCCTTGTGTTCTCCGGGCTAGTATCAAACCATCTACACTTGAACAAGTGCACTTTCATGCGGTTCCCATAAATTAGTTCAACAACTGAATGAAGGACACCGTAATAGTCAACGCCATCCTGCCCACCATGGACCATCACCCCACAATTCTGTGTTTTCAGTCGGTCGTCTCAATTTTCACATATAAATTTCACGCCATTGACCTGACACATCGAGTAAACTTTTGAAGCTATCGGTTTCATCGCCAGGACCCTCAATTCGTTTGACCACTCTGGGCAACCATCATCTGCTACATGGTTCATTTGAAAACGTCCAGTAATACGTACAAAAGAAATTATGTCATCTTGAAACCACAAAACCACGTACATATATACATGCTATATAAGGATATATATAAAAATAGACATATACACATATACCCTTACCCATTGACCAAAGTAGTTTGCAAACTTCCTGTTGTGGTAATCAACATTTCCGGCAATAGCAGGGCAGTGAAGATGATAGTTCTTCCAATATTGTACTTCTTGACAGTTAATCAGTACCGACCAGTGGGCAATGGCTACCTCATTTCCATCCAACTTGTACGACTTTGGCAAGCTTCCCTGTACTACCACGTCACTGGAGATGATAGAAAGGTTGAACTGGGGTTCATCTATCGGCATCTGTTGTTGGGGGTCCTCAAGCGCTCCCAAGTACACTTTGGTGTACGTTACACACTCGTGCGCAAGATATGCTTCAGCGATACACCCTTCAGGTGCATATTTATTCTTCACATAGTCCTTGTAGGCTCCCAATTGTCTACAAGTGCATGTTAACTTACTTAAAAAATAAGAATTTACATATAAAAACATAGGCAAACCAAATGTATGAATCATTTGTACCTTTCCATGGGATACATCCAAGTGTAGTGTACGGGACCGGTAAGCAACAATTGTTCGGGAAGATGGATCATCAGGTGAGGCATTATGTCGAAAAAATTTGGGGGAAATATCCTCTCAAGCTTGCACATGATAAAAATGATGTCATCTTGCATCTCCCTGAGGTCTGATTTTTTAACTTCCCTGGTGCATAACTTCTGAAAGAATCTTGACAAGGCCACCAACGGCTCCACCACCTCTTTGGGCAGGTACCCTCGAATGAAAATAGGGAAAAGGCGTTGAAGCAGTACATGGCAGTCATGACTCTTTAATCCGTACATCTTATTGTCCCGGAAGTTAACACACCTGCTTATATTTCCTGTATACCCATAAGGATACCTGCATATATATATATATATATATATCCATAGGCAACAATTATATTTCTCGCATATAACCATAATCCGGTAAAAATTTAAGGCCAAATTCCTGCGTAGCCATAAGAATATATACCTGACATTACTCAGCCACCGAAAAATTTCATGCTTATGCTTCGGCTTTACGGTGTAAGGAGCTTGCGGCATTTTTTTCTTACCATCTCTTAACCACAAATGTTTCCGCAAACCCATTGCTTTCAGATCAATGCGTGCCTTAGGGATGTCTTTTGTTTTCCCCTCCAAGTTAAGAAATGTGCCCACAACACTTTCACACACATTCTTCTCTATGTGCATGACATCTAGGTAGTGTCTGATAGGCAACCTGGGCCAGTATGAGAGTTCCCAGAATATGCTATTGTGTGCCCAAAACTTATACCTTTCGGGCTTGTCTGGAATTGACGCGACTATGTCAGGATGATTGCTCAGTTGGCCAAAATCATATTCATTCAACACTTCCAAAATTTCTTCCCCTGTCCATCGCCTGGGTGCCACACCTGTTTCCACAGTCCCATCAAACGCATCTGGATCCTGCCTAAATGGGTGATCATGTGGAAGCCAACAACGGTGACGCATCTGAACAATTTTACTGCAATGAGGACTGCAACAATCAACCGTCATGCACTCTGAACAAGCCCTGTAACCCCTGGTAACGTTGCCCGACAACATACCGCGGGCAGGAAAATCACTGATGGTGCCAACAAGCATGGCATGCATCTGGAATATCTCCTTTTTGAACCTATCGTAAGTGGGGTGGCCACACTCACTCAGGTACTTAAGCTCCTCAATCAAAGGCCTCAAATACACATCGAGACACTTGCCAGGATAACCCGGGCCCAGAATTAACAGAGTGAGCATATTGTATTCCTTCTTCATGCACATCCATGTTGGAAGGTTGTACGGTACCAAAATAACTGGCCATATACTGTATTGAAGACTCATGTTGCCAAAAGGGTTGAATCCGTCAGATGAGAGCCCTAGCCAAACATTTCGAACCTCTGCTGCAAAATGATCAAACTCCCCGACCATGTGCTTCCAAGCCTCTCCGTCGGAAGGGTGTATAAGGGTGTCATCGTCAGGCAAGTTCCTCTCAGCCCACTAACTCATTGCCTCGGCCGTGAAAGCACACATGAACAACCGCTCCAGCCTATCAATAAGCGGGAAATATCGAAGTATCTTCACAGCTTTCTTGTTGCCTACAGGAGTCAACTTATACCTTTCTGTAAAACATACCGGGCAGGCTTCAAGGTCTTCGAGATCTTTTCCCCAGAAGAGAATACAATCATATCTGCATGCATGAATTTTGATGTAGGAAAGCCCAAGATCTTTCAGGATATGTCGCACCTTATGATGAGTGGTAGGAAGACGATGACCGGGTGGCAGTAGCGAAGCAGTCCACTTCAACCAAGAATCAACAGCTTTGACAGACATTTTGTTCTCCATTTTGAGCTGCATCACTCCCATCACACTTTCAAGAACAGTCTTACTACAACCGTCGTACAACGGAGTCTGTTGCAATGCAATCAGGTTGTTGTACTTGTCCATACCGCTTGTGTTGACATGAGCTCCAGGTAATGGCTCGACTGGCTCGATATGGGGGAAACCCTTAACGACGGGAGGGACATCTGGTGCTTCATCAGCAAATACACCGCTCTCATGAGGAAACATATCATTGATTAACATCGCTGTTGGATCATAGGATGAACTGCCCCTCTCAGCAAAATCTCCATGATCATAGCGTGGACTGGCCCTCTCACCAAATTCTCCATGATCATGCGGACCCACTAACGATGTTTCACCTTGATAAATCCAACAAGTGTACTTATCCCAAAACCCGTATTTACTCAGGTGCCTCTGGACTTTATCAATGGGAAAACGAAATCGATCGCTGAAACACTTACATTCTTTACACGGGCAATAATGAAGTGTAGTGTCTCCACAATTAGCCTTCACAAAATCCACAAAACTCCTAATTCCCTGGTGATATCTGACATCCCATCTTTCGAGGCTCATCCAACTCTTGTCCATCCTGAAAATTCTAACAATTTTACGTATTAATTATATATATATATACACACATTCACTACTAATAATCGACGCGATATCTCAATTCAATTCACACATTTTCTGAATTCAATTCAGTACTCGATGATGGTACGTATTCTTCTTTTTTCAATTCAAAACGTATTTGACTAGGTAGGAGGCTCTGTTAAGCCTGGCTCCGATAACACTACGATAATACTAGTCGTTGATTCAGACACAAGATAAGATTAACTACAAGCAGTTTTCTCGTTTCGGTGCCATCAACAACATTTCATATATATCTCACGAATTGGATTTGATCAACACACACACATATATATATACATACACATATACGTATATATACACGTACCTATATATATAGCTTCCCGAGTGATCGAGTTTTCGACGCTCGCCTTAATTTTCACAATATACCGAAGGATCGATTTCAGAGCGTACGTTTTCCTTCTTTCGATTTCTCTGGATTTTTTTCGATCAAAATGAAAGAATGATCGAGCTGATACAATCTTCGTCTAATATAAGAGACATTGCCGGCGACGGAGTAAGTCGCTGGAAATGAAGACATTACCGGCGAATTTACGCCGGAAAATCGCCGGTAATGTTCCAAAATATTACCGGCGACTCCAACCGTCGCCGGCAAAGTCGAGCCACACATTTCCGGCGAAATTCTGGCCGGAAAATCGCCGGAAATGTTCGCCTTGACATTGCCGGCGACGGTTGGAGTCGCTGGTAATGTTCCAAAACATTACCGACGATTTTCCGGCGACATTACCGGCGACGGAGTAAGTCGCCGGTAATGTTGACCGGCGACTTTTCCAGTCGCCGGCCTTGTCTCCGGTGATCTCGCCGGTAATGGCAACAAATGTGGTAGTGCAGCCTCCCCCGGTAAACATCCTCGGGGATCAGCCGGGATGCAAGTGTATCGATACAACCACATATACTAAGACTGTACTCTGTGTAAACCAAATCATAAATAGTTTCATGCAAATGTATAAAGCATAATGTGAATGCATATTCGTATTACATAACTATATAAGCATATTCGTCGATGCATATTCGTATATGAATAATCGTAAAACACATGCTCTAATAAATCATAATCTCATACGCATGCTCATGCTCATGCTCATAAAACATATATAAAAGACTTGCAATCAATTAGTGAAAAGAAATGTGTCCACTCACAGACAAGCACAGCGTGCAAACGCGCTAATCCCGAGATCCGGCGGAAGATCCCTCGCCAAGCGTACGATCTCGATCCCCTGAATAATCACAAAATATCACTGATCAAAATCACAATTCAATACTCTGACCCACACCTCGAAAACCAACCATTTCTGGAGATATATAACTCGGATAACAAAAGAATCGTCGAAAATCCCTAAATACTCCACATAAACCCTCGACTTAAAATCTACTACTCGAATCAACTCGAAAACCTCAAGATGACGATCGGGGCGCGATTACGAGCAAAATGACATAAAACTTGACAAAATCCAAAAAGTCAACTTGTCGCCGGAGCTCTGCCGTTGACCGCCGTCACCGGAGAGATTTTCCGGCGACCATGACCACCACAGCTTCCTCTACTCAATCCAAGACTAAAACTCTTCTTCACCAACCCCCAATTCCACCGACAACCCCTCGAAAAACAGCTCGAAAGCTCCACGGCCAAGAATCGCCTGGAAACTTTCCCGGCTGATTCCGGCACCTTCCCGCCATTAAAATGCTTCAAACCAAGGGAGTTTTCACCCTTGGCTCGAGCCCAACCAATTTCAGCCCAAAAACTCACCGAAAAAACGCCGGAGCACCACCCACCGTTAAACCCGATTCAGTCCAAATTTCTCCTCAAAATTCACCAAGCAAACCGCCAGCAAATCACATCATATATATATATATATATATATATATATATATCAATCGAAAGCCCAAAGGAAGAGCTTCAAAACCATACCTTAAACTCGGCAACCATGCCGTATTCCGGCAGCCACCACGACGACGAGTTCATGACTCACTGAGTCAACACGGCTGACTCGGTCAACTCGGCCCAGCTCTGGTCAACTTGGTCAAAACAGCCGATTTTTGAATTTTTCGATAACTTTACGACTATTCGGCTATTTATATGTCGCGAATCAACTCTATCCACAATTCGGATAACTCAAACTCAAACGGATAAACACGACTAACTCGGAAATAATTTCAAATATTCTTTTTATATTCCTCGATTATCCGAAAAATCCTCGGAAAGCTCCTACGGACTTGAAATAAAATTCTCTACATTTCCCACGAACAAATCCAAATCAAATTCGTGTCCGAAAATTAAGTCGTGAACGAAGTTGCATATCCGATTAATTACGATAAACCTCAATTACTCATGAAACTCGTAGATTAAGCCGATTACTATTCCAATTCCGGCTCGGCTTGTCACAAATCTACCCCCCTTACAAAAATTTCGACCTCGAAATTTACGTACCTGCTAAGTGAATAGTTGAGGATACTGCTCCCGCATACGTTGCTCGGTCTCCCAAGTGGCTTCCTCTACTGAATGATTCTGCCATAAGACCTTCACGACGGAATAACTCTGTGCCTCAACTCTTGCTCACGTCGATCGAGAATCTATACCGGCTCCTCCACGTAAGTCAAATCTTCCCGAATAGGAAGCTAATATGGCGCTAAAACATGTGATGGATCTGGAATGTATTTCCGCAACATCGAGACATGGAAAACATCGTGCACCCTCGCCATCTCTGAAGGCAACTCCAACCTGTAAGCCACGACACCAACTCTCTCTGTGATCTCATACGGACCGATATACCGTGGTCGGAGCTTGCCGCACTTCCCAAAACGAACAACTCCTTTCCATGGAGACAATTTCAAGAAGACCCAATCACCCACCTTGAACTCCAGACTCTTTCTTCTCACATCTGCATAACTCTTTTGTCGATCTTGGGCAATCTTTAACCTGTCTCTGATAATCTGAATATCCTCTGTGGTGCTCTTCACCAAATCAGGAACAATAAGCCATCGCTCGCCCACCTCAATCCAACACAATGGAGTACGACACTGCTTCCCGTATAGAGCCTCATACGGTGCCATGTCGATACTGGCCTGATAACTGTTGTTGTAAGCAACTCAATCAAATGCAGTTGCTGGTCCCAATTCCCTCTAAACTGCAAAACACAGGACCGGAACATATCCTCGAGGGTCTGAATAGTCCTCTCAGACTGCCCATCAGTCTGAGGATGGAAAGCTATACTGAAATGTAATCTGGTCCCTAAGGCTCGCTGCAATGCCTACCAAAACTCTGAGGTGAACTGACTATCTCGGTTAGAAACAATAGACACAGGCACACAATGCAAACGAACGATCTCAGCCAAATACAGCTTTGCTAACCTGCCCACTGACCTTGGAAGTGCAAGGAAATGAGCTGATTTCGTCAAACGGTCTACAATAACCCAAATACCAGTGTTACCCACAAAAGTACGCAGTAACTGATACACGAAATCCATAGTAATATGCTCCCACTTCCAAATTGGAATCTCCAAAGGTTGTAGCTTTCCTCCAAGTTTCTGTCTCTCTGCCTCCACTTGCTGACAAATGAGACATCTGCTCACATATGTTGCGATTTCCCTCTTCATGTTTCGCCACCAATAATAAGTTCGGAGGGTACGAAACATCTTTGTACCGCTTGGATGCATCGCGTAAGCAGAACAATGGGCTTCATCTAAGATTTCCTTCTTCAAACCCTCATCTCTGGGTACACAAAGTCCGCCTCTAAACAGCAATGTACTATCATCACTCAACTGAAACTCTGTTAGCACACCATTCCGAATCATAGTCTTCTTGTCCAACAGATAGGAATCCGCATCCTGAGCTTCACGGACCTGATCAACCAATACCGGTCGAATCTGAAAACTAGCCAACAAGGCTCCATCATCATCCCACTCTAACTCAGCCCCCGTAGCTCGTAACTCTGCTAACATGGAAACTCTGGCCATACACACATGAAACAATGAAGCTCCAGATTTCCAACTGAGTGCATCAGCAACAACATTAGCCTTCCTTGGATGATACTCAAAAGTGCAATCATAGTCATTGATCAACTCCATCCATCTGCGCTGTCTCATATTCAAATTTGGCTACGTGCTCAAATAAGTGAGACTCTTATGATCTGTGTGTATCTTGCACTGAGATCCATACAAGTAGTGTCTCCAACTCTTCAAGGCTAATACAATGACAACCAACTCCAAATCATGCGTAGGATAATTGACTTCATGTGGTTTTAACTGTCTGGAACCGTAAGCCACCACTCTGCCATGCTGCATTAAAGCACAACCAAGTCCCAATTTTGATACGTCGTTATAAACCACAAACTCTCCACTGTCATCAGGTAGGGTCAGAACCGGTGCAGTAGTCAACTTCTCCTTCAAGAGCAAGTAACTCTCCACACATGCATCGGACCATTCGAACTTGACGCCTTTCTTCGTCAATCTGGTAAGTGGAGCGGAAATCCGTGAAAAATCCTGCACAAAGCGTTGATAGTAACCCACCAAACCCAAGAAACTTCTGATCTCAGGTACGGTGGTAGGTCTACTCCAATTCAACACGGCTTCAATCTTGTTAGGATCCACGATGACTCCCTCAGCAGATATCACGTGACACAAGAACTTCACGTTGTTCAACTAGAACTCACACTTGCTGAACTTCGCAAACAACTGATTATCTCGCAAAGTCCATAAAACAGCTCGCAAATGCTTATCAGGTACAGTGGTAGGTCTACTCCAATTCAACACGGCTTCAATCTTGTCAGGATCCACGATGACTCCCTCAGCAGATATCACATGACCCAAGAACTTCACGTTGTTCAACCAGAACTCACACTTGCTGAACTTCGCAAACAACTGATTATCTTGCAAAGTCCGTAAAACAGCTCGCAAATGCTTCTTGGGTTGGCCCACACTCCTGAAGTAAATTAGAATATCGTCGATGAACCCGATCACAGACTTGTCCAGGAATCGTCTGAACACCCGGTTCATCAAATTCATGAAAGCTGCAGGGGCATTGGTCAACCCAAACGGCATAACCAAGAACTCATAATGCCCGTACCGTGATCTGAAAGCTGTCCTGGGCACATCTGACTCCCCTGATCCTCAACTGATGGTATCCAGACCTGAGATCAATCTTCGAAAAGATCGAAGCTCCCTTAAGCTGATCAAACAAATTATCAATCTACGGTAACGAATACTTATTCTTCACAGTGACCTGATTCAGCTTCCGGTAATCAATACACAACCGCATGGAACCATCCTTCTTCCTCACAAACAGTACATGAGCACCCCACGGTGATACGCTGGGTCGTATGAAACCTTTCTCCAGCAACTCTTGAAGTTGAATCTGTAATTCTTTCAACTCCGCTAGCGCCATACGATACGGTGCCTGAGATATAGGTCCAGTGCCTGGTAAAAGCTCATTGGTGAAATCGATTTCTCGGATTGGAGGAACACCTGGTAACTCCTCCGGAAACACATCTGGAAACTCGGAAACAACCTTAATGTCACCAATGTCTGGTACAGCAGCCTTTGTATCCACAACATGAGCTAAATATGCAACACAACCCTTCTTCATCATTCACTCGGCCTTCATCGCCGAAATCACACATGGTAAGGAAGTATTATTCTCACCGCGAAACAATATCTCTGGGAAACCTGGACGTTGAAACACTACTTCCTTCTTGTGACAGTCAAACATAGCCCAATGTCTCTCCAAGAAGTCCATACCCAAAATCACATCAAAAGCGATAATATCCAGCAATAACAAATCCGCGGCTAAACTATAACCTCCAACAAAGATCTCACAATCCCTATACTCCCAACCAATCCTCACAACCTCACCGGATGGATACAACACCCTCCATAACCTCGGAAGTGGAGATGCAGGCATAGTAGCTAAAGATGACAATGAAAGGACCCAACCCCGATTCAGTTGCCCAAATCGGAATCGAACCCCTTCTGAAAACACGAACCAACAAAAATCTTTCAAAATTTCGGCAGAGTTTCGTTACTAACGTGGAATTGCATAAACCTGCACCCTGAAAATAACACTTCGTCCTATGCCACAAAAGCCAAACCGTGGGCACCAATCCCATCCGGATTTCTCAACATCATAATATAAACCATAAACAGTAAACATACTGTACTAAATATAGTATATCCGAGAAAATCCGTATAAACACGTATCAGAGTGTATCAGAGCGACCTCTAGTGTAAATATATACAATATACACAACAGTAGGCGAAACAAGAACCTATTGGAAAACACAGGTAGCTCGGATCACTAGCCTCCCACCACGACGTGAAACACCAGAACCTGAACTGCAAACTGGGCACGGAAACCGAAAAGCCCAGGGGAAAGGCAAATAAAATGTTAGAGTGAGTGGACGAAAATAAACATATGCCTTTCACCAGTTATATACACAATCAATGTAAAACAGTGCGAGTTCAGTGCACATATACATATGGAGGTTGTCGGGCGAATCTCTCAAGCCCGACGTCAGGTGAATCGCTCAAACCCGACGATGATAGGCCAGGGGACCTCTCAAACCTGGCGGCATACAGGGGACCTCTCAACCCTGCCCAGAGGAATCTCTCAACTCTGGTGGACTACCAGTGATCAGCCGAGTAGTCGAAGCATCGATGCAGTAATGCCATCACCAATAAATATAAAACAATACCTCCGAAAATAATACATATCACAATATCGTATAAAGTAAATACAAAAAATCATAAAATCCACGAACTCGCAAAACAACTGTGAAAATATAAACGTGTCCACTCACAGATGAGCAAAACGCGCACTCGCGCTAATCTCGTGGTCCGGCGGAAGATCCCTCGCCTGAAGCACGATCACGATCTCGATCTCGATCCCCTGAATATTCATAAAACACAACTGATCAAAACATAACCCACAACTCTGTACTGAATTACGGAAACCAACCGTTTCCGGAAATAAACAATGCAGTGCAAAATGATTAACGGAATTCCCGAAATCTCCACTCGAAACCCTCGACTGAAAATCGGCTACCCAAATGAATCCGAAAACCTCTGGACGATAATCAGGGCGCGATTATGAGAAAAACGACATTAAAAACACCAAAATCCAAAAAGTCAACTCCTTGTCGGAGTTCCGCCGTTGACCGCCGTCGCCGGTGGCGGCGCGCCATCAACGGTGGAATTTCACGGCGAAAAGCTCCAGTTTACAAGATCTTTCCAAGCCCAAACCTTTCATCTTCTACCACGAAGTCCAATTCTCATCGGAACCATGCCAATTCCAGCCCGAAACCCGAACGGAATTCTTCACCGGTGACCTAATCGGGTTGCACAAAATCCTCCACCAAACCCAAAACTATTCACATGGGGAGCATCCCTAGGCCGAGGGGAGTTGAACCCCTAACTTCACAGCCACCGTGGCTCGCCGGAACACGGCCAACCAACTCCGGTGACATAACCCAGTTCGACTTGATTCGGGTTCAACCAAAACGAAATCAATTTCAACCAAACCAAACACCATACAACTCGAAATCGAAAGGAGAAGCTAACCATACCTTCCTCTTGACCGGAGGTGGCCGGAAAATGGTCGTCGGACGGCAAGAACCAAAATGGAAACTTTCCTCTCTCGGTCAACGGTCAACTTTCCAGTTTTGGAAAGTCAAAGCTTGGTAAACGTCAGTCAAAGCTCAAACTGTGATTTTCGACTAATTCTCGACTATTTTCGATATTTATACTCGCGCCTCGGGTCGATCAACGATTCGAAATGGATAATAATCACGATTCGGATAAACACGAAACAATCGGATAAACTCGTCGAAAACTGAAAATTCAAATAATCGTATTATATTCCTCGGTTATCGGAAAAATCTTCTGGAACCGCCCTCGAGTTCGAAATCACGTACTCTGCAACTTCCGTGAAAACACTCGACTCAAATTCTCGGTCGAAAATATAGTCGCGAATAGAATCGACAAATCACATATATAACGTAAAACTGCGACTATAACCAATCTCGGGAATCGTGCAGAATACTCAACTAATTCAGGTTTGGGTCGTCACAGACAATCTAGACAATCTATATGATATGAATGAATACGTAGCACCTGGATCTAGCAAAGTAAGTACTGGATAGCCAAAAACATACAACGTACCAATAATAACCTCCGGTGAAGCTCTGCCCTCGCGCAATGACATAGCATGAACCCTGGCCTGTCCAGCTGGTCGTCCACGCTGATGGTGACTCTACTGTCTACCCTGACTAGAAGACTGTACTGGCCGAGCACCTGAAGTAGTAACTCAATCTCCTCCTGAACTCTGAGCTGTCTGTCCACCAACACCAATAGGCTGGAAACATTCCCTCGCAAAGAGACCCTCCTGGCCACAACGATAGCAAATGGTAGGGCCTCGCTGATAAGGACCAAAGTGATGCCTGTTGCAAAAATTGCACAATGGATACTCCCTCGGTACAACAAAAGTGCCACCGGTACGTCGAGGATAGCTGGATCCGCTAGAACTCCCACTGGATTGTGGTCTCTGAGGCCGATCCCTCCTCCATCTCTGTATCTGTCTAGCCGTACCAACTTATTATCTATATGGTTCACTGCCAGATGATGATGCCAATCCGGAAGTACCTGAACTCAGCCTCTTAGAAGGTCCCTGACTCGGTCCACCCTCCTCAAATCGTCGAGACTGGAATCGCATCTGCCTCTCCTTCTCTATGTCCTCACCTCGAAGTGCAGCACTCACAAACTCATCAAAGTTGTTCTGAGGCATCGTAGTTAATGTTCCTTTGATGTTCAGGTTCAAGCCCAACTCAAATCTCCAGCACTTGGCTTCCTCTGAGGCCACCATGTCACGTGCAAATCGAGATAAACGAGTAAATCTGTCCCGATACTCAAGTACTGACATGCTACGCTGTCTCAAGTTATTGAACTCCTCATACTTCCGCTGCTGTGTAGCCTGGTTGAAATACCTCCGCATAAACAAATCCCTGAACAAAGTCCATGGAGTATCAACCGGAACTCTATCAGTGCTAACCCACCAGAAGTATGCATCAGACTCAAGTAAACCAACCGCTGCCACTGTCATCTGCTCATGAGTGAAACGAAGACTCTCACAAACTCGTTCAACCTGAACAACCCAAGCCTCACATATCTCTGGATCAGCTGAACCCAAGAAAACAGTCGCTCTAGCAGTTCGAGCTTTGACCACAGGGTCAAAACGCTCCTCCAAATGCAATACTCGTATAAGCAAGTCATGCGTCTGAAAATCCTCATCAGGATCCACATCCCTATTGACATGAAAAACCACGTCTAGGAGGCATCCTAATGATAAGAGAGAAAACATTAGTCACAAGGCACAAGGAACGAGGGAGACTCTAACTCCTCACGCGTACAGAGCATGCATCGTAAAATCTCGCGGGGTCACTCATGGACACATCCGCGCTAGTATAGTCTGAATCACGAAATCCTAGACCCACACGTGATTCAAGCCAGAAAGGCCTCAGGTCAGAGGTCTGCCTCCCCCCCCCCTTGGGTCCGGGGTCACAGCCTTCCCCGGTAAACATCCTCGGGGATCAGCCGGGATGCAAGTGTATCGATACAACCACATATACTAAGACTGTACTCTGTGTAAACCAAATCATAAATAGTTTCATGCAAATGTATAAAGCATAATGTGAATGCATATTCGTATTACATAATTATATAAGCATATTCGTCGATGCATATTTGTATATGAATAATCATAAAACACATGCTCGAATAAATTATAATCTCATACGCATGCTCATGTTCGTAAAACGTATATAAAAGACTTGCAATCAATCAGTGAAAAGAAATGCGTCAACTCACAGACAAGCACAGCGCACAAATGCGCTAATCTCGAGATCTGGCGGAAGATCCCTCGCCAAGCGTACGATCTCAATCCCCTAAATAATCACAAAATATCACTTATCAAAATCACAATTCAATACTCTGACCCACACCTCGGAAACCAACCATTTCTGGAGATATATAACTCGGATAACAAAAGAATCGCCGAAAATCCCCAAATACTCCACATAAACCCTCGACTTAAAATCCACTACTCGAATCAACTCGAAAACCTCAAGACGATGATCGGGGCAAGATTACGAGCAAAACGGCATAAAATTTGACAAAATCCAAAAAGTCAACGCGTCGCTGGAGCTCCGCAGTTGACCGCTGCCGCTGGCGATGGCTCACCGTCACCGAAGAGATTTTCCGGCAACCAAGACCACCACAGCTTCCTCTCCTCAATCCAAGACTAAAACTCTTCTTCACCAACCCCCAATCCACTGACAACCCCTCCAAAAACAGCTCGAAAGCTCCACGGCCAAGAATCGCCGGGAAACTTCCGGGCCGTTTCTGGCACCGTCCTGCCACCAAAATTCTTTAAGCCAAGGGGGTTTTCACCCTTGGCTCGAGCGCAACCAATTTCAGCCCAAAAACTCACCGGAAAAAACGCTGGAGCACCACCCACCGTTAAACCCGATTCCATCCAAATTTCTCCTCAAAATTCACCAAGCAAACCGCCACCAAATCACACTATATATATATATATCAATTGAAATCTCAAAGGAAGAGCTTCAAAACCATACCTTAGACTCTGGCAACCGTTCCGTATTCCGGCAGCCACCACGATGGTGAGTTCGTGACTCACTGAGTCAACACGGCTGACTCGGTCAACTCGGCCCAGCTCTGGTCAACTCGGTCAAAACAGCCCATTTTCGAATTTTTCGATAACTTTATGACTATTCGGCTATTTATACGTCGCGAATCAACTCTATCCACAATTCGGATAACTTAAACTCAAACGGATAAACACGACTAACTTGACGATAATTTCAAATTTTTTTTTATATTCCTCGATTATTCGAAAAATCCTCGGAAAAGCTCCTACGGACTCGAAATAAAATTCTCTACATTTCCCACGAATAAACCCAAATCAAATTCGTGTCCGAAAATTAAGTCGTGAACGAAGTTGCATATCCGATTAATTATGATAAACCTCAATTACTTGTGAAACTCGTAAATTAAGCCGATTACTATTCCAATTCCGGCTCACGTTGTCACAGTTTGATACAATTTTTTCTTTCTAGGGTCAAGTAAAATAAAATATCACTACCTATGAGTATTGCCTAAGATCAGCATTTCGAGAATACTATGTAATCAATTGAAAGTTTGAGTGCTGCTGATTGTTGGTGGCATTTTTGCAGATACCATAGGTGAAAAGCAAGCGCTGGCATTTGGAGTGGTGGTCTGTTGCTACTGCTCTCACTCTTGTTGCTGCTAAACTTGGACTGTCCTTCCTACTTGTTGTTCGTGCTTTCATGGGGACTGGTGAGGTTAGGTGCTGAAGTTCAATCTTATTAATATTATGATTATTAATCCCACCATTAGCTTTCAGTGGACATGTCATATCACTCATATATGATCTGCTCAGCTGTTAGCCAATATAGTTTTGCTTAATCTTACTATCATGCTAAATATAGCATTTATTTGAAGACTTATATGTCAAGTTCAATTCATAGTGGTTTTGCAATTCACTTTTTCTGCTGTTGTACCACTTAAATTTGTTATTTCTGATTTTAAATGGTATAGTTATTTGTGAATGAGGGTATTGCAATTAAATGACTTGTGAAAAGTCAATCTTGTACTTCTTGATGTTATATCGCTTCTTAACTGTAATAGTAAGTAGACTCTTTCAGCATAGACAGAGAGTCTGATTTTAGCTTCTGTTACTCTCATGTGTTAGTCAAAAAGGAATTTATCGATATTTTACCTTTTTGTAGTTCCCGGCAAGTAGCTCTGATTTTTCTCTTGATTTATTCGACTTAGAGCACCATAAAGATTATGGTTCCGCCTTATATGAAGTGCTGCAAGGAGAAACTGATAGCCGAATATCCGGGTACTAGCTTCTTTTATTTCTAGACTGATGCCCTATGCCATGTCAGTTATTATCATCATCAATGTGGTACAGTTACGGGGTCTTTCTAAATTTATATGCTCTTTATTTATAATTAATGTTAATCAAATAGCAGTTTAGGTTATTTTAAAATGCTGCTATAAGGATCTCAACATTGTAATGCTTGTGCTACTAATCTATTCTGACAATCGTCTAGGTCCATGATTTAATTAATGGTATTCACCCTAGTTAAGTGTTTATTTCTCTCTTCACGCATGAATGATTTCTAGATGGGTTACACTTCAATGGAATACAGAACTAAAAAAGACTGTTCAATTTCTTTTAAATTTCTTTTTTTTTGTGATAATTAGAAACCCAATTCTTGACATTGATTGGTAGACGATAAACCACGTCATGGCCAGTCACAACTTAAAACAGAGTGAGTGTCTGTGGAAATATGAATTCCTTTAACAATGTCTAACAGTTTGTTCTAGACTTGATCTTACTAATAATTCTTAGCTAAAAGCCTTTAACAATGTTCACGGTCTAAAAGTTTTTTCTAAACTTGATACCACTATTTGTCAGGGATTCTCTTTTTAATTTCAGAGCTCCTTGTCCTGGTTTTGTTGTTCATTAATATATTCATTTGTTGGGTGAGACCCCTCAATTGTATACTGCCCTTCTATTTCTCAACGTATCATAATTTATGGAGTACTATTCATTTTCTTTCCCTCAACTTTTAGGACTCCTGGGAGTTGCAAGCAGCTAGTCAATAATGAAGATGGTATTGTCAATGACAAGTGGTGGGAGCTGTATGACATTTTATGGGTTATTATTAGTCAGATGAAGGGTAAAGGACCAAGCAAGTCTTTTCCTAAATCATCGCCAACTGCAGGTCCATCTTTAGGGCAGAGAGCACGTGGCTTAGTAGAATCCCTGAACATTCCAGCTGCAGAGGTGGCTGCAGTAGTTGTATCAGAGAAATATGTACTGCATTAGGTGGCAAACCAAACAAAAATGTGGATAAGGCAATGCTCCGACGAGGAGAGAGGTGCCTGAGAATTATTTTTCAACTTGTAATCCTTTATCTCTGTAGATCTTCTTTGGAAAGAGCATTACGATGCGTGCAACAAGTCATTCCTCTTTTGCTGTTTCTCTTAACAGCTGATGACGAGCAAAGCAAAAACAGATTGCAGTTGTTCATCTGATACCTATGTTTCTCCTTTAATGCTTCTTAACAAGTAGATTTTCAGAGGCATTCATTGAAACATGCTTATGGAAAACATACAAAATTGTGGTTTTATTTGTCTCTAACCTTATTGACATGGATGTAACTTTGATTTCATGTTGTCGCCAGGGCATTGCTTGCTGTTAGGTCACAATTTGGAGTTTTGGATGATGGTGCTCGTTTTCATGTCATATCACACTTGATTCGAGAAACTGTCACCTTTGGAAAATCAATGTTAGCTAGTACCATC
Source organism: Geum urbanum (assembly GCA_946800695.1). Lineage (NCBI taxonomy): Eukaryota > Viridiplantae > Streptophyta > Magnoliopsida > Rosales > Rosaceae > Geum > Geum urbanum. The sequence continues at coordinate 27,397,239 of OX327001.1, forward strand.
ATGGGTAGAGAGGACTCCTTGGATTCAACCAGCAATAATAAAGAAACATTTCTCTATTACTAGTCATAGCTTTCATGAATAAATAAAATATGGAGGACGCAATATTTTCGTTCATTACATTCGTTTTCTCAAACTTGTGATAACGTATTAAACTAACAGTTAGATTCCAGGAAAATTGGATTCACATGTTTCGTGCTTTAATTGATGAGAGAGGTCCATGGTCTGCCAATCCTTTTCCAAATACTGTTGTATGGCATTGGAAACTCGACAAGATAGAAGATACCTGGCGACAGAGACCAAAGCTGAGACAACTGTTCATCATTTTGATGAAAAGTTGTGCCAACCTTCATCCTCTATGTCTAGCATTGAGGTGACAACTCCGGTGAATGAAAGTAAATCTAGTTTTGTCGACCACATTCCTGAGCAAATGAAGCGTTTTTTGTTAAAGGGAGCATGGAAGATTACTGATGAGGGGAGCTTAGAGCCCAGTGAAACTGATAATGAGCTCAATGGGCAAAAGCCCTCTATCAACATGGGCCTTTCAGATAGCCACTCCTTAGAATGGATACCTGAGAGGAAAGATTCATCTTCCTCACATGAGACAAAAACTACTGAGGTACATGGGATAAAGTATACAATCTGAAGTCCTTATAATTGAATAGAATGTCTTATATCTGTGTTTGCATTTTAGGTTCTTACATCAGTTCCTTGTGTACTTGTGTCCCTAAAAAGAAAGTTAGCTGGACATTTGGCAGTCATGAAAAATGTCTTGCATTTCTTTGGTGAAATTTTGGTCGAAGGTAGCGAAGGGTCATCCATCTTTAGGAACTTCCTTGCTTCAAGCAACTATGATTGTTGTCAATGTATATTGTTTTTTATTCTAAAAAAGGAGCCACGGTCTCTCAGTTTGAGGCGATGAGTGAAAATGTTCTCAGACGAAAGGATTTAAAAAATATTAAACGCCACAGGAGATGGAACATCAGCGAGGTACTTCATTTCATCTTTTCCTTATAAACTTTGATAACAATCATTAATCATTCACATTTTCTCCTTTTGTCTTCTTGTGGTGTATATAGATCAAATCTATTTGTTGGACTCGTTATTTTCTCCGGTATACTGCAATAGTCTGAAAATAAGTGCTACTCTCCTCTCATGATTTGATTTGGTCTTCATATTATTCTCCTCTCAGTAAGTTATCCACATTTTCCCCTCAGACTAGTTCATGTTTTTTCAGTGGATGCTTTTTTATTCAAAGTAATTGTAAGACACATCAGTTTTCTACTGTGTTGCAATCACTAATAGAACCTGTCATAGAATCATGGTGTTAGTTGAAACATTTGCTAGTATTTTTTGTATGTAAATGTAATGTTACTAGTTTGGTCTGTATGCGTAAAGATATGATATTGAAGCTGTGTGTAATACTTTAATTCAAGGATTTGGTTATCTATCATGTAGCTTCACAACGGATATGGTGAGCAATCACCAGCTGCAAAAAAAAATTCGCAGAGGTAGTGCCACATATACCCAGAGACTTGATAACTTTTTCATCAACAAAGGAAGATCATGATATATAGTTCCATTTAGAAAATTTTGGTTTTGCTAATTAAATGCTTCTGGTTCAGAAAATTTAGAATCACAAGGTGCATAAGGGATATATAGATATGAGTGGAGATCGTTCTTTGGTTTCAAGGTTGAGACTAGACCCAAACAAGGATGCTGATTTTGTTCCATTACCAATGCAACTTCTCCGCAAGTATATTGCTTATGCGAGAACCTTCGTCTTTCCAAGGTTATTACAGATGATATCTTGGAATTCTTGTTCATCTGATCACTTGTGAATTGACTAAATTCCTCCCTTTTGTTTTTTATTTTCTAAGTCCAAGTTTTCTCATTTATATGCTTTCTTCGGTAACTAGGATGTCAAAGCTAGCAACAGAAATCCTGTATAAATTTTACTTGAAACTGAGAGACCATGCTACATCTGCTGATAGCACACCAATACTTGGATTATATTCAGTACTAGCTTGTATGTTTATGTGGTTTAATTTTATGTGGACATCTTAGGTAGTTATCTATTCCATCATAGGAAGAACAATTATGATGACATGGGTTTAGGCAGTTAGTTAGGGTTTATGGACTTAATGTCATGCTTTTGGACAATTTATATCTTGCTATGGGCAACATGTATTTTGCTACCTAGCTACTTAAGTTTGATGATGAGTATGTTGCTAAATGTTTGAGCTATATATATATATAGGCTGCTTTGTGTTGAGATTGTGTAGAACGTAGTTTGGATACATATATGTACAGGCAACTAAAAACAAACCAAAGTCTGTATTGTAACTCATGTACAGACAACTAAAAGCAAACCAAAGTTGGTCCTGTAACTTATGCACAGACAACTTAAAACAAATCAATTTCTGTCTTCTGAGTCATACTCATTCAAGGACAATTGTGTAATGATCAATCTAACAACAGATATCACTAACTCTAACAACAAATATTACTAACTCTAACAACAGATATCACTAAAAAAGCAACTATATACATACTATTATGACAACTAAATGTTTTAAACTTTGTCTTCAAAGTGAACTTCTAACAACTTAATATATGTTCTTACTAATTACTTTAGACAACAAAATACTTAATGAAATTCAGTTGTTTAGAACAAATTGCAACATCAGATATTTTGTTGTCTTCTATCATGTCACCCAACAAAATATCAGTTGTTTGATATAGTATGAAACATCAGATACGTCCTTAAATAGACATATTTTTGTACTTTTTAAACAAATGAATTAGAGTTGTTAGAAGGCATGAATCAAACAACCAATTTTTCGGTTGTGTGAGCTTGATTCAGACAACTGCTAGATATACAACAGATTTTTAGGTGTTTCAGACAACTGATTTCCACCGTTGTCTGAAGCACTTTTTGTACTAGTGAAATATCATGTTTCATCTTCTAAGTTTTACACTAAGACAACATATAATATAATTCGTCGTCTAAGTTGGACACACTTTGACGATGAAATACTCTTTGTCATCTAAAGGGTCACTTAGATTGCGATTTATATAATGCGTCATTTTAAAGTTAACAACCTAGATGACAAAAATACTCTCCCTCGTCTAGGTACATACTCAGACGACGAAGACTATAATTCGTCGTCTAGGTGATCACTTAGATGACGAAAATAGTTCCTTCGTCTAAGTACATACAGTTAGGCGACGAATTATTTCGCCGTCTAAGAAAACTCAATTATTTAGATTAGATTCCTTTTCCAGATCCGGGAATTCTCTCTCTCTCTCTCTCTCTCTCTCTCAACGTACACCCACTTTCGGCCGGCCACAATTCAAATAATCATTTTTTCAACCCCCGGAGTTCTAGTTTATCCACTTATCTCTTTATCGGTGAAGGTATTAACTCGTTTCTCTCGATAAATTTTTTTGAATTTAATTACATATAGTGATGGATTTTTCGGGTGAAATATACCGACGGATATTGTGGCGACCCAAACCAGAATCAGTAGAGTAATCAGCATAATCCACGAGTTAGTGTGTAATCGCGGTTTATCGATTATTGTGTGGTTTGCCGGTTTCGTTTACGACTTAATTATCGGTCGAGAATTTGAGTTGAGTCTCTTCTCGAGAACTGTAGTGCACGTGATTTCTAGCTCGAGGGCGGTTCCAGATGATTTTTCCGATGACCAAGGAATATAATATGATTATTTGAAGTTTCGAAATATCGACGAGTTTATCCGTTCGTATCGTGTTTATCCGAATTGTAATGGATATCCGTTTTGGACCGTCGATTGTCCCGAGGCGCGAGTATAAATATCAGAAATAGTCGAAAATTGTCGAAAATGCACTGTTTGGAAGTTTGACCGACGTTTGACCAAATTTGGTTAGTTGACCCACGTTGACCGAGGAGGAGAACCGGCCACCGTTTGACTCGCCGGCGACTTTCATTTTCCGGCCATCTCCGGCTTTGATTTGGGTATGAATCGATTCCTCTCTTCATTTGCAACTGTTTAGAACTTGGAATTGCTTGATTTGGTTTTGATTTGAGGGAGAAATTACTGTTTGAAAATTGGGGATTTTTGGCCGGAATCGGCTTCGACGGTGGACGGCGTGCCGGCGACTTTCCGAGGGGGGTTTGTGGTGGAAAAGGTTAGGCTTGAGGTAGGTAGGTTACCCCTTGAAGTTGGGAGGCCATGATGGCCTTACGGTGACGGAATTGGTCCGGGAAGTTTTCCAGCTGGTTTGGACCACCGTGGCTTTTGAGCTGAATTCCGGCCACGGTGGTGGTTGGATGGTGGCGGTCCCTTTGTTAAAGTTGTTTCCCTTGTTGAGGAGATCATTGTGGCAGCTCGGTCCCCGGGAAAACTCTCCTGTTGACGGCGCGCCGGTGGCGGTCCCTTTGTTAAAGTTGTTTCCCTTGGATTTTGATGTTTTTAATGTCGTTTTTCTCGTAATCGCGCCCTGATCGTCGCCTTGAGGTTTTCGAGTTGATTTGGGTATCGGATTTTCAGTCGAGGGTTTCGAATGGAGATATCGGGAATTTCGTCGATTATTTTGCACAGTATTATATATTTCCGGGAATGGTTGGTTTCCGCGGTGTGGTACAGTGTTGTGGATTATGATTTTGATCAGATAAATTTTATGACTATTCAGGGGATCGAGATCGTACTTCGGGCGAGAGATCTTCCGCCAGACCACGTGATTAGCGCGAGTGCGCGCTCTGCTGATCTGTGAGTGGACATTTTTATATTTTCACAGTTGATTGCGAGTTCGTGATTTTTCGTGATTTTTCGTATTTACTTTATACGATGTTGAGATATATGTTATTTTCGGAGGTATTATTTTATATTTATTGGTGATGGCATTACTGCATCGATGCTTCGGCTACTCGGCTGATCACCGATAGTCCGCCAGAGTTGAGAGATTCCTCTGGACCAGAGTTGAGAGATTCCTCTAGGCAGGGTTGAGAGATTCCCCTGTATGCCACCGGGGTTGAGAGATTCCCCTGGCTTATCACCGTCGGGTTTGAGCGATTCACCTGACCGTCGGGCTTGAGAGATTCGCCTGGCAACCTCCATATATATATACTTTCCAAACTCGCATTGTTTTATACTGATTATGTATATGACACTGGTGAAAGGCATATGTTTATTTTCATCCACTCACTCTAACGTTTTATTTGCCTTTCCCCTGGGCTTTTCGATTTCCGTGCCCAGTTTGCAGTTCGGATTCTGGTGTCTCACGTCGCGGTCGGAGTCTAGTTGTTCGAGCTACCTGTGTTTTCCAGTAGGTTTCTTGTTTCGCCTACTATTGTATATTTTTTTTATATATTTACACTAGAGGTCGCTCTGATACGTTACTGATACATGTTTTATACGAATTTTCCCGGATATACTATATATTACAGTCATATATACTGTTTATCGTTATTGCTATGATATTGAGAAATCGGATTAGATTGGTGCCCACGGTTTGGCGATTTGTACAGGATTTTTCTCGGATTGCTACCCGTTTGACCAGACTAACAAAGAAGGGCATCAAGTTTGAGTGGTCTGATGCATGTAAGGAAAGTTATTTGCTCCTGAAGGAGAAGTTGACTATTGCACCGGTTCTGACATTACCAGACGACAGCGGTGAGTTTGTGGTTTATAGTGATGTATCGAAGTTGGGACTAGGTTGTGTGCTGATGCAGCATGGCAGAGTTGTTGCCTACGGTTCCAGGCAGTTGAAACCACACGAAGTCAACTATCCGATCCATGATTTGGAGTTGGACGCTATTGTGCTAGCGTTGAAGAGTTGGAGACATTACTTGTACGGGGCCCAGTGTAAGATTTTCACCGACCACAAGAGTCTCACCTACTTGCGGACGCAGCCAGATTTGAACATGAGGCAACGCCGGTGGATGGAGTTGATCAACGACTATGATTGCACTTTCGAGTACCATCCAGGGAAGACCAATGTTGTTGCTGATGCACTTAGCCGAAAATCCGAAGCTTTGTTGTTCCATGTGTGTGTGGCTAGAGTGTCTATGTTAGCCGAGCTTCGGGCTACAGGTGCCGAGTTCGAGTGGGATGACGAGGGAGCCTTGTTAGCCAGTTTCCAGGATCGACCCGTATTGGTTGATCATGTTCGGGAGGCTCAGGATTCAGATTCTTACCTGTTAGGCAAGAAGACCATGATACAGAATGGTGTGCCTACAGAGTTTCGATTGAGTGACGACGGTACGTTGCTTTTCAGAGGCAGGTTGTGCATACCCCGAGATAAGAGTCTGAAGAAGGAGATTCTAGATGAGGCTCATAGTTTGGCGTATGCGATGCATCCCGGAGGTACGAAGATGTTTCATACTCTTCGAGCGTATTACTGGTGGCGCAACATGAAGCGGGAGATTGCTACATAGGTGAGCCGATGTTTGATCTGTCAGCAGGTTAAAGCGGAGAGGCAGAAACCTGCAGGGAAGTTACAGCCACTGGAGATTCTGGTTTGGAAGTGGGAGCATATTACCATGGATTTCGTTTATCAGTTACCGCGTACTTCGGCTGGCAACACTGGTATTTGGGTTATTGTGGATCGACTGACGAAATCCGCTCATTTTCTCGCACTTCCGGGGAAGATATCAGTGGGCAGATTGGCAAAGCTATATTTGTCAGAGATTGTTCGTCTGCACGGTGTGCTTGTGTCTATTGTTTCTGATCGAGACAGTCAGTTCACCTCTGAGTTTTGGCAGGCATTGCAGCGAGCCATGGGCACGAGGTTACATTTCAGTACAGCTTTTCATCCTCAGACTGATGGGCAGTCTGAGCGGACTATACAGACACTTGAGGACATGTTGCGGTCATGTGTGTTGCAGTTTCGCGGGAATTGGGACCAGCAACTTCATTTAATAGAGTTCGCCTACAACAACAGCTATCAGGCCAGTATCGAGATGGCACCGTATGAGGCCCTGTACGGGAGGCAGTGTCTCACTCCATTGTGTTGGAGTGAGGTGGGCGAGCGATGGCTTATTGGCCCTGATCTGGTGAAGAGCACTATAGAGGACGTCCAGATTATCCGAGACAGATTGAAGATTGCCCAGGATCGTCAGAAGAGTTATGCGGACGTGAGGAGGAAGAGTCTTGAGTTTGAGGTAGGCGATTGGGTCTTCCTGAAACTATCTCCGTGGAGAGGTGTGGTGCGTTTCGGGAAGCGTGGCAAGCTTTGACCACGGTACATTGGTCCGTACGAGATCACCGAGAGGGTTGGAACTGTTGCTTACAGACTTGAGTTACCGGCTGAGATGGCTCGTGTTCATGATGTTTTCCACGTTTCGATGTTGCGGAAGTACATCTCAGATCCTTCCCATGTGTTAGCCCCACAGCAGTGACCGATCCGAGAGGATTTGACGTACGTGTAGGAGCCAGTCTAGATTCTCGATCGCCGTGAGTAGGAGTTGAGGCACTGTGTGATCCCGCTAGTGAAGGTCTTGTGGCAAAATCACTCGGTTGAGGAGGCCACCTGGGAGACTGAGCAGCATATGCGGGAGCAATATCCTCATCTGTTCACCTGACAGGTACGTAAATTTCGAGGTCGAAATTTTTTAAGGGGGGTAGATTTGTGACGACCCGAACTAGAATCAGTAGAGTAATCAGCGTAATGCACGAGTTAGTGTGTAATCGCGGTTTATCGATTATTGTGTGGTTTGCCGGTTCCATTTACGACTTAATTATCAGCCGAGAATTTGAGTTGAGTCTCTTCTCGAGAATTGTAGTGCACGTGATTTCTAGCTCGAGGGCGGTTTTGGATGATTTTTCCGATGACCAAGGAATATAATATGATTATTTGAAGTTTCGGAATATCGACGAGTTTATCCGTTCGTATCATGTTTATCCGTTCGGAATCGGCTTCAACGGTGGACGGCGTTCCGGCGACTTTCCGAGGGGGGTTTGTGGTGGAAAAGGTTGGGTTTGAGGTAGGTAGGTTACCCCTTGAAGTTGGGAGGCCGTGATGGCCTCACGGTGATGGAATCGGTCCGGGAAGTTTTCCAGCTGGTTTGGACCACCGGGGCTTTCGAGCTGGATTCCGGCCACTGTGGTGGTTGGATGGTGGCGGTCCCTTTGTTAAAGTTGTTCGCCTTGTTGAGGAGATCATTGTGGTAGCTCGGTCCCCCGGGAAAACTCTCTGGTTGACGGCGCGCCGGCGGCGGCGGCAGCGGTCAACGCCGGAGCTCCGGCGACCCATTGACTTTTGATGTTTGTAATGTCGTTTTTTTCGTAATCGCGCCCTGATCATCGCCTTGAGATTTTCGAGTTGATTTAGGTATCAGATTTTCAGTCGAGGGTTTCGAATGGAGATATCGGGAATTTCGTCGATTATTTTGCACAGTATTATATATTTCCGGGAATGGTTGGTTTCCGCGGTGTGGTACAGTGTTGTGGATTATGATTTTGATCAGATAAATTTTATGACTATTCAGGGGATCGAGATCGTACTTCGGGCGAGAGATCTTCCGCCAGACCACGTGATTAGCGCGAGTGCGCGCTCTGCTGATCTGTGAGTGGACATTTTTATATTTTCACAGTTGATTGCTAGTTCGTGATTTTTCTTGATTTTCCGTATTTACTTTATACGATGTTGAGATGTATGTTATTTTCGGAGGTATTATTTTATATTTATTGGTGATGGCATTACTGCATCGATGCTTCGGCTACTCGGCTGATCACCGATAGTCCGCCAGAGTTGAGAGATTCCTCTGGGCAGGGTTGAGAGATTCCCCTGGCCTATCACCGTCGGGTTTGAGCGATTCACCTGACCGTCGGGCTTGAGAGATTCGCCTGGCAACCTCCATATATATATACTTTCCAAACTCGCATTGTTTTATACTGATTATGTATATGACACTGGTGAAAGGCATATGTTTATTTTCATCCACTCACTCTAACGTTTTATTTGCCTTTCCCCTGGGCTTTTCGGTTTCCGTGCCCAGTTTGCAGTTCGGATTCTGGTGTCTCACGTCGCGGTCGGAGTCTAGTTGTTCGAGCTACCTGTGTTTTCCAGTAGGTTTCTTGTTTCGCCTACTATTGTATATTTTTTTTATATATTTACACTAGAGGTCGCTCTGATACGTTACTGATACATGTTTTATACGGATTTTCCCGGATATACTATATATTACAGTCATATATACTGTTTATTGTTATTGCTATGATATTGAGAAATCCGGATGAGATTGGTGCCCACGGTTTGGCTTTTGTGGCATAGGATGAAGTGTTATTTTCCGGGTGCAGGTAAAGGCAATTCCGCGTTAGTAGCGTTACTCTGCCCAAATTTTTACGGTTTTTGTTGGTTCACGTTTTCAAAAGGGGTTTGATTCCGATGTAGGAAACTAAATCGGGGTTGGGTCCTTTCAGATATATAGTTTCTGGCAACCTTAGCTTAATTACTTGTTTTTATTGCTTTATTGTTAATCTAATTGTATGTTAATTGGTTAGTTAGTATGTTTAATTTGATTAATTAGCTAAAAAATGTTAGATTAAGCTAAATGGGACTTTAATCTAGATAGTTAAGCTTAGAGGTTATTCTCATCAGCCCTAATTTTAGAGAATTCTTTCCCACTAGCCTAAATAAGATTGCAATATTACTATCAACCAACTAACTTTAAGAGGACTCTAAGAGATTCTTTCCCATCCACCAAATACCACCTAATCTGCCATATCTTCTTTCCCTTTTTGCCCTTCCATATATGTGGTCCAAACTTTCCCTATTCAAATCTGTTTTATTTGATTTTCGAGTGTTGAAGCCGAGTTTCAGAGAGAGAGAGAGAGAGAGATAAGCTTTGAGTGGAGATTCAAACGTTCCTCTGAAGCTTTGATTTTGTGATAGACACAGATTCAAACAATGATTTTCTTTCTGGATATGCAATGGGAACATTAGTCAATGATTTTCTTCTCGATTCAAACAATGGAGCTAGGTTCGATCTCTCTTCTCTCTCTTTATTTAGGATTTTTGATATGGTTTGTGTTTTTATTTGTGAATTTTGATTTTGTGATGATGATATAGTGCTTAATTCGTTGTTTTTGTTATGTTACGTTGTTTCTGTGCGTGGAGATGTATGTGATTTGTTGTGTATTTCTAAAATTTTGCAGATTTTGGTATCAACTGATAGTCAGTTTACTCCAAAACTGATACTCAATTGATGGTTTCTCTGTTTATATTCTGGGAAGAAACTGAATATGAGTGACTCTCAATGGAGTATCAATGGACCTTCAACTGATACTCAGTCGATCCCCAACTGATACTCAGTTGAAGTTTATGTGTTTAGGTTCTACGATGAATTGAGTATCAGTTGACGCTCAACTGATACTTAGTTGAATGTTTCTTTGTTTTAGACCATTTTGAATGATTATGTGTTTCAATAATAACTTTTTTTGTTATTTTTTTTTGTGCAGTAGTGTTGCTGTTAAGTTCTTGTATTTAGGGAAAGGATTTGTTTTATCTTGTAATGAGCACATGAGTTATGCCATTCTTTTCAAGTACATTTGTCAGAGGTTTGAGTTCTGTGAAAGTGATGTAATCAAACTTGATTACTCACTTCCTGGATGCAGCGGTTGCTCTCTGAATAGCGAGAATAATTAGAAGATGCTATTGACCGGTGCAACTTTGTATAAGGTGAATTTTGTTGATGTCAATGTGTTTAAGAATGGTGGAAGCACAAGTAAGAGATTTTCAGCGGATGATGATGAGACTTCTTGTGTAATTGATGAAAATGATTACCTCACCGAGGCATATAGGAATGAACCTAGCAAGATCTACTTGTCGAAGGAGTGGGAAAGTTACATCCATTCCAAAGGGAAAAAATTCCGAGGAGGTGCTGATGAGTTTAGAGAAAAGCTTACCAAGTATTCTATTCAACTTGGTTTCGAGTTTGTCTATTTGAGGAATGATTGCTACAGGATTGTGGCAGTGTGCTTAAATGTTGGTATAGTGCATTGCGATTGGCATGTTGCAGGGTATTCCAATTCCCCCAATGGCTATTTTTTTGTTGATGACATGAAAAACTTGCATACTTGTCAAGGTGTTATGACCAAGGAGACTCATCTTTTGCTTGGCTCGAAGATTATTAAGACTTGCATCTTGGAGGACATGACGTACAACATGGCAATGAAGCCGAGGGATATCATCAACAAGTCGAAGACAGCATATGGTCTAAGTATATCTTACAAGGTTGCTTGGTTAGCAAAGAAAAAAGCCAAGAAAATGATTTATGGATCCGAGACCGAATCTTTTAACAAATTAAGTTGGTATAAAGATTCTTTTTTAGAGAGTAACCCTAGCTCAACATTTTTTTTGGATGTGGATCCATAAACTAATCAATTTTGGAGGCTTTTTGTTACATGTGTCGGGTGTGTTAAAGGTTTTGAATACTGTTTACCCTTGTTGTATATTGATGGCACATTTGGGAATAGCTTATACAAAAGGCAAATCCTTGCTGCAACTGGTAGGACAACACATAAAGGTAAATTTTTCTTTTTCATATTTGAGCGTCAACTGATATGAGTTTTCTTTCTATTGAAATGAAAATGCAGACTTAGTAGTCTCAAATGATACTTAGTTGACACTCAACTAATACTCAGTTGACTCTAAAATGAGTGTTAGGTGAAGGCTGCAGTGTTGTGTTTTTGTTGAACATAATGTGTTTTAGCCTCAACTGATACTCAATCAACCCTCAACTGATACTCAGTCGACCCTCAACTGATACACAGTTGACCCTCAACTAAGTGTCAATTGACCCTCAACTAAGTGTCAGTTGAACATTATCTTTTGATGAATAGACTAACTGAACTTTTTTTGTGGTTCTGTTTTGTGTTTAATGTGTGTAGGCTTCTTTCCTTTAACATTCTTTGTATGTGATTCTGAGACAGAAGATAACTAGTTGTATTTCTTCCAACACTTGAAGAGTTTGCTCGAACCACGAGGTAGAGAGATAACATATATCAGCGACCGTGGAACTGGACTTTTGAGCGCTTTTAATAAAGTGTTTCTTGGTAATCCTCACCTTTTCTGCTACAAGCATTTGGTACAAAATCTGATGGGCAATATCTAGTATACAATTGCTGATCACAAAACTTTAGTGAGAATTTTTTTTTTCGGTTGGCATATTCATGTTCCGACAATGAATACCGTTTTCATTTGAGAGAGATGAAAGAAGTTGGTGGGGATTCTACTATAACTTATTTTCTGAAAGACTTGCCTGTTGAATGTTGGTGTTGTGTTTTTTTTTTCAGGGATCTCGTTATGAAGTTATGGCAAATAGCATTGCCGAATCTTTTAATTCCTGAATTTCAGTTGAGCGCGAGATGCATGTGTATGCCATGCTAGACCACACTCGGATCAAGATTATGGATCTAATGGCTAAGAGAAGAGATGAAGCTTTGCAATAGACATCACAACTCACTCCTACAATGGAACAACATTTGGAGGAGAATATGGATGTAACTTTGAAATGTTATGTGCACTACTCACATACAAATGTGTATGAGGTGAGATCAAAGTACTCATATGTCGTCGACCTTGGTTCTTGCTCTTGTTCTTGCTAGAAGTGGGAGGTTGAATGTTTCCCATGTGCACATAGTCTTGCTGCTATGCATGCTTCTAATGCCATCATCTATGATTTTATGGACAAGCATTTTCATGTAGTCGGTGTCTGAAAATGAGGCATCATAACAGGTCAACTTGTAATGAGCCTATGACTACAGGTTCTGTTGAGTAGAAGAATTCTTCTTCTTTTTTTATAATGCAGTGAACCTAAAATAAGTGTTAGTTGACATCAACTGAGTATAAGAAGAAGAGAGCACCGGGCAGGCCAAAGAACAAGAGGATCAAGTCTGCAGGAGAGATTGAGAAGAAGTTGATTCGATGTAGTCGGTGTCTGAAATGGGGCATCATAACAGTTCAACTTGTAATGAGCCTATGGCTGCAGGTTCTGTTGAGAAGAAGAATTCTTCTTGTTTTTTTATAATGCAGTGAACCTGAAATAAGTGTCAGTTGACATCAACTGAGTATAAGAAGAAGAGAGCACTAGGCAGGCCAAAGAACAAGAGGATCAAGTCTGCAAGAGAGATTGAGAAGAAGTTGATTCGATGTAGTCAGTGTCTGAAAATGGGGCATCATAACAGGTCAACTTGTAATGAGCCTATGACTGCAGGTTCTATTGAGTAGAAGAATTCTTCTTCTTTTTTTTATAGTGCAGTGAACCTAAAATAAGTGTCAGTTGACATCAACTGAGTATAAGTTGAATCTTTTCATAACTTTGATATTTCTTTGTAGATAAAGAGATGCCAAAAGGGGCTTCGTACTTCCCAAACAGATCTTGCATTTCCAATTGGAATTTGGGTATTCGCCATGTATAAGTATCCCCACAAAGCATCTAATGCTTAGTTGTTAGGTAACTGTGTTAATTATGTGTTGAATCTGTGTTTTTTTTAAGGAACGGTTTTGAATCTGAACGTCAACTGAGTCTCAGTTGAGCATCAACTAAGTGTCAGTTAGCCATCAACTGAGTGTTAGTTGGCTATCAACTTAGTATCAGTTGGCCATCAATTGAGTGTTAGTTGAACCAAATTATCATCCACAAAACGGAATGGCTTTGAATCTAAACGTCAACTGAGTCTCAGTTGGCCATCAACTGAGTGTCAGTTGAACCAAATTATCATCCACAAAACGGAACAGTTTTGAATTTGGACGTCAACTGAGAGCATCAACTGACTGTCAGTTGGCCATCAACTGAGTGTTAGTTGAACCAAATTATCATCCACAAAACACAACCAGATCTTAAACAGAAAAGGTTGATGTTTATAAGTTCAACATTAACACTTAAACACAATCATAGACATAAACATAGTCATACCAAAAAGAAATTTACATAACACTTAAACACAATCATAGACATAAACATATCATAAACAACCTAAAACACATCTTCTCCACATACTTCTTTGATTTTGAGCACAATATCAGTAAGGTCTTCGATCTTCTAATCCATATATTTTATCCTCTCCATCATTTCATCAATCTTCGCACGATCATAGTTAATGTTATCAACCTTCCTAGACATCGATCAACTTTCCAATCCAGATTACGGATATCTTGCAAGCTTATTTCAAAATTTACCTCCAGAATACCCTTGATGTGTTGAAACCGTTCCTCCATCGTTGGTGGCCGTGGAGGCGATGGTGGCTCTTGCTTTGGGGCAAAGGAGGTTAAAGCGCTCTTGCGTTTGGCCATTGTTTTCTGAAGAGGTTGGGAGATAAGATTTGTGTTTAGGGTTAGGGTTTTCAGAGGGAAGAGCAAGTGAGAACGGCTGTGCTGGGACAGATTGCTTTTCTTTTTATAGAGAGAAATGGGTAGACGGAAAGACTCCTCTATAATATGCGCGAGAGCCATGCGTCAATGTCCCGTGGTTCGTTTTTGAAAAAAAAAATGTGCACAAAAATGACCCTCAATTTATACTCAGTTGTCGCTCAACTAAGTATAAGTTGAACCATTTTTATAACGCAGTTGTGTATTAGTATTATTTTTGAACTCCCCTCAACTGAACTCAGTTGAACCACTTTTTAGAAAAGAGATTTGCATTATGTATGTTTACACTGCCGTCAACTGAGAGTATCAGTTGACTCTTAACTAAGACTCTGTTTACCCTCAACTAAGACTCACTTTACCCTCAACTTAGACTTAGTTAACTCTTAACTGATATTCAGTTGAACCGCAATTTTATGCATTCATACCTAACCCTGTTCCATTTGATATATTCACACATCATTCTAGTTAAATTCATATTGTCAAGTACAATTCAAAGTGATAATCTAGTTAAAATCTAAACTTTTAATTAGAATTCTGTACAATTCAAAGTGATAATATAAATCAAACTACTATTAATCTAAATCAGAGTACTTTTGATTTAAGGCATGCTGCAAGCAAATCTGCATTCGATTCTCTTGTGCCCATCAAATATCTGACTATCTTAACCCTCATGTTGTCAGCTTCATCTTTAATAGGTTCTCCTCTGGATGCAAGCCCCTCGATAAAATGCAAACCGTATGCCCCACAATCTAACTTGCAAATTCATTCATTTTTCAGTCACTTTGATTTCATTAAATATTTTTATAAGGATCTGTTTACTAATCAGGAACAGAACATTAAGAGCCTTGTACTTATGATCCTTCATTTTGCTCAATGCAATGGAGAAATTCACCAAAATTTTATATATCAAGTCAAACTTTATTGTTGATAATGAATTCCCTTGATCTTCTCTCCATGTCCATTATTAGACGCTTTTCAAAAACAATCTCCCCTTCATTTTCAACCCCGACCTACCTCTATGGTGTTCTCCACATCTTGGCTGTCATTTTCTTTGAACATTACTGAATTATGGACCTCTTTAAAGAATATGTCAAGGTGTTTTTTATGTTCAATCAAGATGAATAGAAATATAAGTTCAAAAGCTGTTATTTTGATGTAAAACTGACACTCAGTTGAACCTCAACTGACACTCAGTTGAACCTCAACTGACACTCAGGTGACGTAAAACTTAAATTCAGTTTGTGTAAAATAGAAACTTAGGAAAGAATAAAAAGCTTACTATGAAATCCACATTCTTTCGGTACTTGTGGTTAGGTTTGTACTTGGCTATGGGATGTTTGTAGGAGTTGAAATGTCCGATGCGCATCCGGTTGTTGTCAATCACTAACAAGGAGTAGTGGTTGTTTTGAGAATAGTTCACTGGGATGAAGAAGAGATCATAAGAAAATGTTTCCAGAAACTTCATGTGGAATTGAAGATAGATGTTATTCTTTTTCCCTTTGAAATTTGAGTAAGAAGTACCCTTCCCCATCTTTTTGAACTGTTGCACCTCCTTTTCGTGGTCAACAATGGGACCCTGTAAAAGAGCCATAAACCATATTTTTTACTAATGAACAATAAAATTGAAGAGCTTTTTAATCAAATGTTGTTTTATTACTTATTGTGTAGTAGTTGCTGTGACAACCCGAACTGGAAATGGTAGTGAAAGGACCCAACCCCGATTTAGCTCCCTAAACCAGAATCAAACCCTTTCGAAAACACGAACCAACAAAAACCATAGAAATTTTGGCAGAGTTTCGCTGCTAACGTGGAATTGCATTAACCTGCACCCGGAAAATACACTCCATCCTATGCCACAAAAATCAAACTGTGGGCACCAATCCCATCCGGATTTCTCAATATATCAACAGTAATGTAAAATAATAAATATATCTGTACTTTACTGAAACCCGGAGTAAAATCGTATAAAATATACAACAGAATACTCAGAGCGACCTTTAATGTATAATCATATAAGTAAATTAACCACAGTAGGTAGAACAATAAACCTACTGGAAGAAACAAGGTAGCTCGAGCACTATGCCTCCGACCACGACGTGCGACACCAGAGTATGTACAATATGATGTTACTCGAAGCCCCGACCCTGGTATACCCTGGATGTCCAGAGAATGTAATGCGATATATAATAGAGGAAGTTCAGATAAATTGAAGAACAAATTTTAGATCGTCACAAACTTCTAGAAACTCATTATAAGGTGAGAAAGATTTTGAGCAACCTCGGCCTAAAGTATAAGAAAATTCATGCCTAAATAAATTATTGTGTGTTGTTTTACAAAGAGTATACACATTTGGACTACTGTCCTATATGCAACCAGTGTAGATATGTGAACTGGAATAGAAGGAGTTTGAAGAAGAAAATTCCTGTGAAGGTGCTTCGCTATTTTTCGTTGATTCCCAGACTGCAGCGTTTGTACATGTCTCTATACACAGCAGAGGCGATGAGAAGGTACGTGGAATAGCGAATAGATGACGATGTACTCAGACACGCGGCAGATGGGGATGCTTTTAAACATTTCAATAGAGAATTTCAAGACTTTGTAGCAGTGATTCGAAATGTTATACTCGGACTTTCTACAAATGGATTCAATCCTTGCGGTAGTAAAAGTGCAGTCGTCAACACTTGGCCAGTTATTCTCATACCGTATAACCTGCTTCAGTGGATATGCATGAACAAGAAAATTAATTTTCTTACTCTGCAAATTTCAGGTCCTAAATCTCCTAGAAAGTGTTTAGATGTGTACCTCAGACCATTGATTGACGAGCTGAATCTGTTGTGAGAAAATGGAGTTCCAACTTATGACAAGTTCACTGACACAATTTTCATGATGAGAGTAGCCGTAATGTGAACCATCACCGATTTTCCTGCGTATGAGATGTTGGCATCTTGCACAACTAGAGGATATAATTGTTGTCCTGTCTGTTTGGACGACATCAACTCCAGTTAATACGCGGGGAAGGTGTATTACATGGGTCACCATAGATGGCTTGCTCACCACCACCCGTGGTAACAAGATAAGGATTAGCTGGTTTAAAAGTGAAGCACCTTACACAACGAATCTGACATTGAGGGGTTTTGTATTTAGCTAGTTTAAAAGTGTTCGTTATCCATCTACTTATGCAACGAATATATTTAGAGCAGTCAACGTTGAGAAACACAAGTTCATTGGTCTAAAGACTCATGACTATCACGTTATGCTACAACATCTGATTCCAGTGATAATTTGACCATATTTCCCTCGCGATGTCGTCAAACTAATAGTAGCATTGTGTAGGTGGTGGCAGAGATTATTCACTAGAGAGTTGAAGAAGTTAGATGTCGTCGAATTGTAATATGAAGTTGTACACATCCTTTACAAATTAGAGAGGATTTTTTCCCCTTGCTTTCATTGACATCATGATTCACCTCATGATCCACCTTCCCGAACAACTGATGCTTTCTAGTCCGATCCACTATACTTGGATATATCCTCAAGAAAGGTACAATTATTTATACTAGGTTTTCATCATTTACATATGTTTTTGTGTTTCTATTATTCGTCAAATAATTAATTGTATATATAATTTTAATTTTGTAGACAACTCGGACAGTATAAAGGATTCGTCAGAAATAAATCTGCCTCGGATGGCTCTATAGTAGAGACATACCTAATGCATGAGTGTGTTACCTACTGCAACAAGAACCTCAAGGATATAGTCCAGATCACTGCCTCTAATCCAAATGCCCGCAACAATCTTTCAGTCATCTCAGATGTTGTACAACCATTTAGAGTATTAAAGGAAAAATTAACTAAAGAAGAACTTGTTGAAGTGCATTGGGTAGTGTTGCGAGACTGTGATTGGGTCGAACTGTACATGCAACGCTACTGGGAAAGAATTCAAACAGTCAAATCGGACAAGAGCCATACCTGGGTTGAAAAAGTGCTTAAGAAGAAGCTCCCTGATTATTTCCTCAAATGGGTACTGTGACGACCCGGAACAGAATCAGTAGTATAATCAGCTTAATTCGTGAGTTAGCGTATAATCGCAGATTTCCGATAATTAATTGAATCGCCAGCTTTGATCACGACTAAATTATTGGCCAAGAATTTGAGTTGAGCCTCTTCTCGAGAGTCGTTGTACGCGTGATTTCAACTTCATGGGCGGTTCCGGATTATTATTTGGACGACCGAAGAATGTAATATGAATATTTGAAATTTCAGTATATTGTCGAGTTTATCTGTTTGTGTTCGAGTCTATCCAAATCATGATTGTGATCCGTTTTGGACCGTTGATCGACCCGAACCGTAAATGGAATGATTATCGACTTGATTTGCGAGTTTCGCGATTTGTTGTAATTTTGGCATAATATGTTAATATGGCGGCTTCCTTAACGACTAAATTTTCGGGCGAGAATTTTGAAAGGACCCAACCCCGATTTAGCTCCCTAAATCGGAATCAAACCCCTTCGAAAACACGAACCAACAAAAACTTTTAGAAATTTGGGCAGAGTTTCGTTACTAGCGTGGAATTACCATTACCTGCACGCGTAAAATACACTTCATCCTATGCCACAAAAAGCAAACCGTGGGCACCAACCCCATCCGGATTTCTCAATATATCAACAATAACGTAAAGTAGTAAATATATATACACTTTACTGAAATCCAGTGTAAAATCGTATAACATATTCAATAGGAAGCTCAGAGCGACATCTAATACATAATCGTATACTCAAACCACAGTAGGTAGAACAATAAACCTACTAGAAGAAACAAAGTAGCTCGAGCACTATGCCTCCGACCACGACGTGCGACACCAGAGCCTGAACTGCAAACTGGGCACAGAAACCGAAAAGCCCAGGTGAAAGACAATAAACACGTTAGAGTGAGTGGACGAAAATAAATGTCTTTCACCAGTTATATATGTTATAAAAACATATGCGAGTCCAAGTAAATAAAAACAACATAGTACACGAGGTAAAACTCACACTCCTCCAGTGTACAGAGCATGCAAGTAAAAATCCCACGGGGTCGCTCATGGACACACACCGTGCTAGTACAGTCCGAATCACGGGATCCCAGACCCACACGTGATTCTAAGCCAGAAAGGCCTCGGTTCCGGGGATACGCCCCTCGCCGGTCAGGTCGGGGTAACGCCCCGCCTGGGATGCCTACCATCGGGGATCAGCCGAGAGGCTAAGTGTATCGATACAACAACGTAACCAAGACTGTACTCTGTGTAAACCAAATCATAACATTTCGATGCAAATGCATGAAACAGCATATAAGTGTATGTATACTCGTATACGTATATCTGTATAAGTATAATCGTATAATCGTAAATCATATGCTCATGCAAATCCGAAATCTCATACGCATGCTCAAGTTCATAAATCAAATAAAAGACTCGCAAGATTTTCCGTGAAAAGAAATGTCCACTCACAGACTGGCGTAACGCGTATCGCGTTAACCCGTGATCCGGCGGAATGCCCCTCGCTAAACAAACGATCACGAACCCCTGAATATTCACAATGTCCAATACTCAAAGTCATAATCCGACAATTCAAATCAAATCACGAGAAACCACCGTTCTCGGAAATACACAATTCGAATACGACGAATCGTCGAAAATCCATATATACCACCTCAAATACCTCGCTTTACGTTCGGACACTCAACTCGAAAAACGAACCTCCCCACTGCGATCGGGGCGCGATTTCGAGTCAAATGACATGCGACTTGCCGAAAGTCAAAAAGTCAAACCGTTGACCGTTGACCGCCGTTGACCGCCGTCCACGGCGGCGCCACTGTTGACCGGAAAATTTCACGGCGGAGCTTCACCAATTCCACTCAAAATCGTCCACTGAGCAACTTCCATAACTGCACCAAAGTCCAATTCTCACTCTAACACATCCAATTTCATGATAAACCGAAATGAAACACAAAATTCAAACCCAAAATTCTCCATGCTCAAATCGAATTAGAACACCATCTTTATATGGTTAGAATCACCTTAAAGAGGGCTACAAAACCCAGTCCTTGTTTGAGCTCAACTCGGCCCGAATCAAAAGTCACCATTAAACCCAAAAACCTTGAACTTTGCTTCAAGTTTTCTCTCTCCACCATGAAGCTTGCCGGAAAGTGAGACCGGAAATGGGTAAAGAGCATCGGGGCGAGTTGAATGGACCACGGGCCGAGCCCGGAAGTCGCCGGAATCCGGTCGCCGGAGTGGAGGCCGACGCCACCGTCGTGACTCACTCTCCCAACTCGGTCAAACCGAGTTGACCAAGGTCAACCATAATAAATCAGTCTTTGACTTTCCCAAAGGGGCAAGTCACTATTTATAGCTTTCCCAATTAGGAAACTTCATACTTATCCTTTTCGTCGAACTTCAAACGCGCGTAACTTCCTCGTCGTATATCCGATTCCGATAAATCTCGCGGCCACAAACTTGACTCAACATGATCTTCAATAATCACCCAAAGTCAAACACATCGGCCAAACGGATAAAAAGTCAACCCTTCAAAGCAACACACATTAAATCGACTAAATAATCAACAAACGGCAAAATTCGTAACCAACTCCTCGTAACTCCAAATCATGCTCCGGAAGTTCCCACAAACTTGAAATTAAATTCCGAACAACTTCCGTGAAGAAGCCGAAACCAAATTCTCGTCCGGTAATTTAGTCGTTAAGTAGCTCACCATATAAATCTGAACTTCAAATATTCATAACTAATTCCTCGGTCATCCAAATAACGATCCGAAACCGCCCACAAACTCGTAATCACACGTACAACGACTCTCGAGAAGAGACCCAGCTCCAATTCTCGGCCAATAATCAAGTCGTTAACAAGCTTCGGCGATTAAAACGACTGTCGCAAATCTGCGACTACGTGCAAGCACATCAATCAAGCTGATCATACTGCTGATTCTGGTCCGGGTCGTCACAAATCCACCCCCCTTAGAAAAATTTCGACCTCGAAATTTCCAAGTCTGCCAACTCAAAGGTAGGAGCACTGCCTCTGTATACAGCTCAACTGCCCAGTGGCTACATCAACTGAATAACTCTAGCAACTGACTCCACAATAGGAGATAGCTCTGTGCTGAAATCTCTGTACCCACAAATCACAAATCTGAACTGGCTCCACACAAGCGCCAAGTGTTCCTACATAAGGAACAAACAGGGTACACAACACATAGCAAACTTGAAACATAGTTCCGCCACGCGGAACACAACACACAAAGCCAACACTATAGGCGATGCCGAACCATACGGCATAACACAAACTCGCCTATGACCACATATGGATCAAAACATCAAGGCAAATCACAACTCAGTTCACACATCAACATAACTCAGACACTCATATCAGCATAGTTCAAACATCGAACTCGAGCAATAATCAACCCATTTCCGCTAATCTGACAATCTGTGGTAATACATTCCTCAAAATCAGAATCAAACATCAACTCAAACTCAAACCAAACTCGCTCTAGCACAATGGAGTACAACCTCGTCCTCAAAACGACATCATGCAATGTCAAAACCATAGTGGTCCACAAATTGGTACTACATGTAATCTTAAACAAGTGAAACTGCTGGTCCCAAATCCTCCGGAACTGCAATACCGAGGTCCACAAAGACCCAACAACCGGTATCACAAACCAAACTGCGTATAAACACACACGAGATCACAACAGTAACCGCCACGTCTAACCGGAAATCTCAAATGGCTAACACAATGAAAGCTACACCCAAATCATACACAGGATATGTAGCTACATAATGTCTCCATTGCCCGTAACCACAAGCCACTACTCTGCTACATAGCATCCAAACACAACCATCTGTAAACCTCGATGCATCGCCATAACCCACGAAATCGTCGCAGTCATCAGGTAGGGTCAAAACCGATGCAACGATCGATCATCCCGCAAGAGTCAGTAACTCTCCTTGCGTGCATCGAACCACTCGAACGTGATACCTTCTTGTCAATTTGGAAAATAGAGTGGCAATCCAGGAAAATCCTGCACAAGCCGTCGGTAATAGCCTGCCAAACTCAAGAGACTCCCGATCTCTGGTGCAATGGTAGGGCAAACTCCGAATCATCACGGCTTTAATCTGGTCAGGATCCACACCAACTCCCTCGGATAGCATCACACATCCCAAAATCTTCACGCTAATCGTGCAAAACTCACCCTGGCTGAACTTCGCAAACAACTGATCATCTCGCGAAGTCCGCAAAATCGTTCACATTTGCTTCAGGTGCTGGCCAACACTCCTGAAGTACATCAGGACGTTGCCAACGAACATGACCGCAACTCATCCAGAAACCGTCTGAACACATGGTCCATCACGTCCACACGATCTACGGGGGCACTGGTCAACCAAACAGCGTGACCAAAACTCCTGATGCCCGCACTGAGATCCGTAAGCCAACAAAGCCACATCTGACTCACCGAACCACAACTGATGGTATCCGGTCCCGAAATCAATCTCCGACAAGACTGGAGCTCTCACGAGCTGAACAACCCAATCGTCAATTCGAAGCGGAGGATACTCACTCTTCTCTGAAGCGAATCAAGCTTCCGGTAGTCAGTGCACCATCGCGACGATCAATCCATCATCCGTACACACAATGCATGAGCACACTACGCAAACACGCGGGATCGCATGAAATCTCCTGAAACCTCCTCCAGCAACTCCTGGAGTCAAAACTGTAGCTCCATCAGCTCCGCTGGCTCCGAACGACAAAACATCGGTAAAATGGGTCTAGCGCCTGGTACGAGCTCGATTGTGCAGTCAGTCTCCCGAACTGGAGGAATACCTGGTAACTCCTCCGGTATACACCTGGAAAACTCGGGAACCACCTCAATGTCTTCAACATCGGGCACAGCAACCGTAGTATCCACAACATGAGCTAAGCAAACAACACAACTCGTCTCCACCATCCGCTCGACCATCACCACGAAACAGCATTTCGGGGAAATCTGGTCGTCAAAACACAACCTCCTTCTCGAGGTAATCAAACACCGCCAAAATGCATCATCAGTAAGTTCATATTCACGATCACATCACAACCACAATGTCCGGCTACAACAAATCCACGGCTAAGTCATAACCTCCAACAAGAATCTCGCAACCTCCGGATGGATACAACACTCTCCAAAGCCTCGGAAGTGAGATGCAGGTATAATCGCCATGGATATTAAGCAACAATAACCTCGAAGAAAAGTCTGTCCTCAAACAAGGTCATGGCACGAACTCCAACATGCCCAACTAGTCGCCCACGTCACATGCGACTTGCTGAATAACTCGTCAAAAGGGTACATTGGCCAGACTACAGGAACAACATGAGGATCTCCCTGTAAACTCTAAGCCGTCAAACCGCTACAACAGCTGGCTGAGGCGCTCCCTCGCAACGTGACCCTCCTGGCCACCGAAACAGCAACTAAAAGTGCTCCTCGAACACATATCACCGCAACACCTGCTGCGTGAAAGGGTCACCAATGATCGCCCAAACTCATGCCACAGGAGCAAGTCCGCTACACTGTGATCTCCGCCATCGTCAAACGGATCCTGATCTGAAGACCCTCAACAATATCAAAGAGACCATAACCTGATGAAGTCACTGATCCCAAGGTGTCGGAACTCAATCTCTCACTACTGAATCCACTTTCCTCAAACCGTCACATCGAAAACCGTGTACATCTTTCCCTTACACTAGCCTCGCCACTGAGTGCAGCACACTAAGCTCCTCACGGATATCTCGAGGCACATCAATCAGAATCTCTCTGATACTCAGGTTCAAACTCATCTCGAACCTCGTACACTGCTTCCTCTGAAGCCACATAACTCGTACAAACCGAAACTAACATGTGAACAATGCATCTCTGCCCCCGGTGGGTAAACACTCCACATCAATTGCTGAGTAGCCTGATAACACCATCACTGTTTACACAACACTCTGAATGTAGGCCGTAGAGTCGCAACCGAAACTCACACAATATCAGCCCACAAATTTCAACAAACTGAATCAGGCACACATCCCTGCCATAAATCTCAGCTCTGAGGCAACACATAGATGCTCATATACACATCCCCAGGCAAACAATGCCACACATTCTCTGAACTCTGAATATTCATCCGAATCCACTGTTCACTAGCAAATCACGCGTCGTATGATCCTCAACAGGATCCACAACCGAAACGACACGGAAAGCACGTCAGGAGGCATCCTAATGAATACAATATCGTTCACAACAAGTGGAACGTAATCATGGAACTTCAAATATTTGAAAGCATACAACACCCGGAATTTGATGATTATCCGCCGGCCGGTCGGGTCACCATTCCAGACATGCTGTACATTCTCAAATACCCTTAGTAAACACGACTACAGAAGTCTACAGAACCTATGACCTAATGCTCTGATACCAAGCTGAAAGGACCCAACCCCGATTTAGCTCCCTAAATCGGAATCAAACCCCTTCGAAAACACGAACCAACAAAAACTTTTAGAAATTTGGGCAGAGTTTCGTTACTAGCGTGGAATTACCATTACCTGCACGCGTAAAATACACTTCATCCTATGCCACAAAAAGCAAACCGTGGGCACCAACCCCATCCGGATTTCTCAATATATCAACAATAACGTAAAGTAGTAAATATATATACACTTTACTGAAATCCAGTGTAAAATCGTATAACATATTCAATAGGAAGCTCAGAGCGACATCTAATACATAATCGTATACTCAAACCACAGTAGGTAGAACAATAAACCTACTAGAAGAAACAAAGTAGCTCGAGCACTATGCCTCCGACCACGACGTGCGACACCAGAGCCTGAACTGCAAACTGGGCACAGAAACCGAAAAGCCCAGGTGAAAGACAATAAACACGTTAGAGTGAGTGGACGAAAATAAATGTCTTTCACCAGTTATATATGTTATAAAAACATATGCGAGTCCAAGTAAATAAAAACAACATAGTACACGAGGTAAAACTCACACTCCTCCAGTGTACAGAGCATGCAAGTAAAAATCCCACGGGGTCGCTCATGGACACACACCGTGCTAGTACAGTCCGAATCACGGGATCCCAGACCCACACGTGATTCTAAGCCAGAAAGGCCTCGGTTCCGGGGATACGCCCCTCGCCGGTCAGGTCGGGGTAACGCCCCGCCTGGGATGCCTACCATCGGGGATCAGCCGAGAGGCTAAGTGTATCGATACAACAACGTAACCAAGACTGTACTCTGTGTAAACCAAATCATAACATTTCGATGCAAATGCATGAAACAGCATATAAGTGTATGTATACTCGTATACGTATATCTGTATAAGTATAATCGTATAATCGTAAATCATATGCTCATGCAAATCCGAAATCTCATACGCATGCTCAAGTTCATAAATCAAATAAAAGACTCGCAAGATTTTCCGTGAAAAGAAATGTCCACTCACAGACTGGCGTAACGCGTATCGCGTTAACCCGTGATCCGGCGGAATGCCCCTCGCTAAACAAACGATCACGAACCCCTGAATATTCACAATGTCCAATACTCAAAGTCATAATCCGACAATTCAAATCAAATCACGAGAAACCACCGTTCTCGGAAATACACAATTCGAATACGACGAATCGTCGAAAATCCATATATACCACCTCAAATACCTCGCTTTACGTTCGGACACTCAACTCGAAAAACGAACCTCCCCACTGCGATCGGGGCGCGATTTCGAGTCAAATGACATGCGACTTGCCGAAAGTCAAAAAGTCAAACCGTTGACCGTTGACCGCCGTTGACCGCCGTCCACGGCGGCGCCACTGTTGACCGGAAAATTTCACGGCGGAGCTTCACCAATTCCACTCAAAATCGTCCACTGAGCAACTTCCATAACTGCACCAAAGTCCAATTCTCACTCTAACACATCCAATTTCATGATAAACCGAAATGAAACACAAAATTCAAACCCAAAATTCTCCATGCTCAAATCGAATTAGAACACCATCTTTATATGGTTAGAATCACCTTAAAGAGGGCTACAAAACCCAGTCCTTGTTTGAGCTCAACTCGGCCCGAATCAAAAGTCACCATTAAACCCAAAAACCTTGAACTTTGCTTCAAGTTTTCTCTCTCCACCATGAAGCTTGCCGGAAAGTGAGACCGGAAATGGGTAAAGAGCATCGGGGCGAGTTGAATGGACCACGGGCCGAGCCCGGAAGTCGCCGGAATCCGGTCGCCGGAGTGGAGGCCGACGCCACCGTCGTGACTCACTCTCCCAACTCGGTCAAACCGAGTTGACCAAGGTCAACCATAATAAATCAGTCTTTGACTTTCCCAAAGGGGCAAGTCACTATTTATAGCTTTCCCAATTAGGAAACTTCATACTTATCCTTTTCGTCGAACTTCAAACGCGCGTAACTTCCTCGTCGTATATCCGATTCCGATAAATCTCGCGGCCACAAACTTGACTCAACATGATCTTCAATAATCACCCAAAGTCAAACACATCGGCCAAACGGATAAAAAGTCAACCCTTCAAAGCAACACACATTAAATCGACTAAATAATCAACAAACGGCAAAATTCGTAACCAACTCCTCGTAACTCCAAATCATGCTCCGGAAGTTCCCACAAACTTGAAATTAAATTCCGAACAACTTCCGTGAAGAAGCCGAAACCAAATTCTCGTCCGGTAATTTAGTCGTTAAGTAGCTCACCATATAAATCTGAACTTCAAATATTCATAACTAATTCCTCGGTCATCCAAATAACGATCCGAAACCGCCCACAAACTCGTAATCACACGTACAACGACTCTCGAGAAGAGACCCAGCTCCAATTCTCGGCCAATAATCAAGTCGTTAACAAGCTTCGGCGATTAAAACGACTGTCGCAAATCTGCGACTACGTGCAAGCACATCAATCAAGCTGATCATACTGCTGATTCTGGTCCGGGTCGTCACAAATTTGTTTTTGGATCCTTCGTGGAAGTTGTAGAGAATTTAATTTCGAGCTTGTGGGAACTTCCGGAAATTTTTTTCGAGTTACGAGGAATAAGTTGTGAATATTTTCGTCCGTCGAATATTGTCGTATTTATCCGTTTGGGGTTCGATACGCGTATGGTATAAATACGGGAAAATACTTGCCGAAATTGGAAACTTTCCAAAACAAGAAACTGGGCCTTGACCCGCGTTGACAACAGGTCAAGGGTGGGCAACCCGTTTTACCCAAAACGGCCGTTCGGTTTTCACGTTTTTTGAGGCCGATTCCGGCCACGGTTGGCCGGAGTCTCTTCATGAAAGTTGTTGGGCTTGAGCTCCTCTTTCTTTTGATAGGTCAATCGATCAATTTGGTTGCCGGATGAAGAAGTTATGACGTTTTGAAGTTTGGTGTTTTCCGGCGAAACTTTGGGGTAATCGGAAGTGGCTTTTCCGGCCAAGTTGATGGTGGAGCTTTGAGAGATTTTGTTATAGCCTCGAGCCAAGGAAGCTTTTCCAAGTGGTCTTGAAGGTTGCCGTGGCCGGAGGAGAGAGATCCGTCGATTTGAAATTCCGGTAAGGGTTTGGAACTTTGAGGTGAGTTTTGTACCTTTTCCGGTCAAAATCGGCCTTAACTTATAACTGGAAAGTTGTTGGAATCGTCGAGATCTTCAAAACCATGTGTGCCATGTACTAATCTGGGCAGGTATAGATTTTCCGGCAATGGCGGCGGTGACTTTTCGCCCGGCGTGGTTTTCGACGAGTTATATGTCGTTTCACTCGAAATGGCGCCCCGATCGCAGTGGTGAGGTTTGTTTTTTGATTTGAGAATCGGAAATTATAGCAAGGTGTTGTGGTGCGATAATTGGATTTTCACGATTTCGTCGTTATTGAATTATACGTTTCCGGGAACGGTTGTTTCTCGTGATTTGATTTGAGGTGTCGAGTTATGATTTTGAGAAATTGATTTTATGATTATTCAGGGGTTTGTGATCATTCGTTTGGTGAGGGATTTTCCGCCGGATCACGGGATTAACGCGAACTGCGTTACGCTAATCTGTGAGTGGACATTTCTTTTCACGAATTGATTGCAAGTCTTTTATATACGTTTTATGAACTTGAGCATGCAGTATGATCATGATTTTTATGAGCATGTGTTTTACGATTATACATATACGAATATGCGTATACGAATATACATACATATATATTATGTTTTATACATGTGCATGGAAAGGATTTATGATTTGGTTTACACAGAGTACAGTCTCAGTTATCAGGGTTATATCAATACACATTGGCTTCTCGGCTGATCCCCGAGTACGCTCCGGGGGGGGGGGGGGGGGGGGGGGGAGGGGGGGACAAATATCCTGACCCGAGGCCTTTCTGGCTTGGAATCACGTGTGGGTCTGGGATCCCGTGATTCAGACTGTACTAGCGCGAGGGAGTCCATCAGTGACCCCACGATATTTATGGTGCATGCTCTGTACGCGTGAGGAGTTAGAGTCTCCCTCGTGTACAATTTGATTTTTATGCATGTGACTCGCATATGTTTTTATAACATATATTATTCGGCGAAAGACATTTATTTTCGTCCACTCACTGTAACAGTTTTCATGTCTTCCCCCTGGGCTTTTCGGTTTCCGTGCCCAGTTTGCAGTTCAGATTCTGGTGTCGCACATCGTGGTTGGAGGCATAGTATTCGAGCGATGTTTCTTTTATGGTAGGTTCTTAGTTTGGCCTACTATTTGTATATCTATATTAAAAGTCGCTCTGAGTATTCTGCTGTATACTTCTATACGATTTTCCCCGGATTTCTGTAAAGTATAATTATATTTATTACTTTACATTACTGTTATGATATTGAGAAATCCGGATGGGATTGGTGCCCACGGTTTGTATTTGTGGTATAGGATGAAGTGTATTTTCTGGGTGCAGGTAATGGCAATTCCGCGTTAGTAGCGTTACTCTGCCAAAAATTTTATGATTTTTGTTGGTTCGTGTTTTCAGAAGGGGTTTGATTCCGGTTTTGGAAACTAAATCGGGGTTGGGTCCTTTCAGCTTGGTATCAGAGCATTAGGTTATAGGTTCTGTAGACTTCTGTAGTCGTGTTTACTAAGGATATTTGAGAATGTACAGCATGTCTGGAGTGGTGACCCGACCGGCCGGCGGATACTCATCAATACTCCGGGTGTTGTATACTTTCAAATATTTGAAGTTCCATGATTACGTTCTACTTATTGTGAACGATGTTTTATTCATTAGGATGCCTCCTTGACGTGCTTTCCGTGTCGGTACGGTTGTGGATCCTATTGAGGCTCAGTCGACGCGCGACTTGGCAGTGAGTTGTGGGTTTGGATGAGCATTCTGAGTTCAGAGATTTGTGTGGCATGGTTTGCCTGGTTGTGCGTGTATGGACGCCTACATGTTGCCTCAGAGCTGAGAATTGTGGTAGTTGATGTTGTGCCTGAGTCAGATCATTGCATTTGGTGGGCTGGTATTGTGTGAGTTCCTGTTGTGACTCAATGGCCTACATTCAGGGATGTATCGTTCATATGTTTGTTTCTGTTTGCACGTGTTATGTGGCTTCAGAGGAAGCAGTGCACGAGGTTCGAGATGAGTTTGAACCTGAGCATCAGAGGGATTTTGACTATTATGCCTCGAGATAACCATGATGAGTTTGATGTGCTGCACTCAGAGGCGAGGATATTGAGAAGGAAAGGCGTACGCGGTTTCCGACGTGTTGGTTTGAGGAAAGTGGACTTAGTCGAGATATTTTGATGAGATTGAGTTCATGCACCTTGGGATCAGTGACTTCATCAGGTTGTGGCCTTTTTTATTATGTTAAGGGTCATCAGATCAAGCAGAGGATCCGTTTGGTGGAGGTGGTGACCACAGAGTAGTGGACTTGTTCCTGTGGCATGAGTCAGGATGGTCATTGGTGATCCTTCTACACAGTAGGCGTCGCTGTGATTTGTGTCCGAGTAGCACTCTCAGTTGCTGTTTCGGTGACCAGGAGGGTCACGTTACTAGGGAGCGTCCTCATCCAGCTGTTTTAGCGGTTTAGT
Organism: Geum urbanum; assembly: GCA_946800695.1. Classification (NCBI taxonomy): domain Eukaryota; kingdom Viridiplantae; phylum Streptophyta; class Magnoliopsida; order Rosales; family Rosaceae; genus Geum; species Geum urbanum. The sequence goes on from OX327001.1 coordinate 27,427,691, forward strand.
AGCTCAGAGTTCACGAGGAGGTCATGATGTTATTTTTGGAATTTGACCAATGTAGCCTTTTTGACGAGTTAATCAGCAAGTCGCAATTGACGTGGGCGGCTAGTTGGTCATGCAGGAGTTCGTGCTACGACCTTGTATGAGGACAGAGTTTCTTTGAGGTTACCGTTGCTTGACATCCATGGCTATTGTACCTGCATCTCCACTTCCGAGGTTATGGAGAGTGTGTATCCATCTGGAGAGGTTGTGAGATCTTTGATGGAGGTCTTGGGTTAGCTGCGGATCCATTATTGCTGGATATCGTCGGTTATGATGTGATTATGGGTTTAGACTTTTGGCGGCACATTTGGCTATGTTCGAGTGTCTCGAGAAGGTGGTTGTGTTTCGACGACCAGACTTTTTCCCGAGATACTGTTTCGCGGTGATGGTCGAGCGGATGGTGGAAACGTGTTGTGTTGTTTGTTTAGCTCATGTTGTGGATATTACGGTTGTTGTGCCCGACATTGGTGACATTGAGGTGGTTCCCGAGTTTCCAGGTGTGTTCCGGAGGAGTTACCGGGTATTCCTCCAGTTCGGGAGACCGACTACACCATTGAGCTTTTACCGGGCGCTGGACTCATATCACCGGCATTTTGTCGTTCGGTACCAGCGGAGCTGATGGAGCTACAGGTTCGACTTCAGGAGTTGCTAGAGGAGATTTCATGCGACCCAGCGTACCTGCGTGGTGTGCTCTTGCATTATTTGTGCGAATGTTGGATGGTTCGACGAGGTGGTGCATTGATTACCGGAAGCTGAATCAGGCTTCAGGGGAGAGTAAGTATCCTCCACTTCGGATTGATGATTGGTTTGAACAATTCGCGAGAGCTTCAGTCTTTTCGAAGATTGATTTCGGGTCTGGATACCATCAGTTGAGGATCGATGAGTCAGATGTGGCTAGGACGACTTTCGGATCACGATGCGGGCATCAAGAGTTCTTGGTCACACCGTTTGGTTGACCAATGCCCTGCAGCTTTTACGGACTTAATGGACCAGGTGTTCAGACGGTTCTGGACAAGTTTACCGTCGTGTTCGTCGACAATATTTTGATTTACTCCAAAAGTGTGAGCAAGTACCTGAAGCAATTGTGAGCGGTGTTGCGGAGTTCGCGAGATAATCTGCTGTTTGTAAAGTTTAGCCAGTGTGAGTTTTGGTTGATTAGCGTGCAGATTTTGGGCCACGCGATGTCAGCCGAGGGAGTTGGCGTGGATCCTGACTAGATAGAAGTCGTGTTGATTTGGAGTTGACCTACCATTGTACCGGAGATCAGGGGTCTCTTGGGTTTAGCAGGCTACTATCGATGCTTTGTACAGGATTTTCTCGAATTGCCACTCCACTTTCCGGATTGACGATTAAGCGTCAAGCTTGAGTGGTCCGATACATGTGGGATGAATTACTTACTCCTAGAAGAAGGTTAACTATTGTACCGGTTTTGACTCTACCTGACGATCGTGGTGAGTTCGTGGTTTATAGCGGTGCATCGAGATTTGGATTTGATTATGCTTTGATGTAGTGTGGCGGAGCGGTGGCTCATGGGTTTAGGCAGTGGAAACTTTATGTAGTTGCATATCCTGTGTATAATTTAAGAGTTGCTGTCCTTATGTTAGCATCGGAGAGTTGGAGACACTACTACTACGGCGTGCAGCGCAGTGTAGGATGTACACTGATCACATGAGTTTCATCTACTTGCATTTTCGGCCAGATTTGGGCTTGAGGCGACGTAGATGGATGGGCTCGATTAACGACTATGGCTGCACATTTGAGTTTATCCGAGAGAGAGGCTATTGTTGTTGCTGATGCATTCAGTCGGAAGTCGGGAGCTTCCGAGTATCATGTGTGTGTGGCTCGAGTTTTCGTGTTAGCCGAGTTGCGAGCTACGGGAGCTGAGTTCGAGTGAGATGATGTTGAAGCTTGTTGTTTTGCGTGCGTTATGCACTAGTGGTACGGAAATGTATCAGATACTTCGGGTTTACTACTCGTGACGCAACCCGTAGAAGAACGTAACAGCTTGTGTGAGCAGACACCATATTTGTCGACAGACGATGGCAGCGAGGCAGAGATTTGCCGGAAAGTTACAGCCATCAGAGATTTCCGATTAGAAGTTGGAGTTAGTCGCTATGGATTTTGTGTGCCAGTACGCAGTTCGGTTTGTGGTACCAGTTGTTAGGCCATTGTTGACCATTTGATGAACTTAATTCTTTTCCTTGTACTTCCGGAAAAGATTTCAGTGGCAGGCTGGCATAGCTATGTTTGGTGGAGATTGTCCATTTTCATGATGCGCCTGTGTCCCAGTTCGCTGATCGAGATATTCAATTACAACCAAGTGTTGGCAAGCTTTGCAGAGAGCATTGGGGATCATATTACAGTTTAGTACAATTTCTTATCCTCAGATTGGTGGGCGATCTTTAAGGACTATTCAGACTTTGGAGGGCATGTTATGGTCTTATGTATTGCAGTTCCGAGGGATTTGGAACCAGCAGTTTCAACTGTTCGAGATGGCATGCAGTACCAGTTTGTTGACCACTATGATTTTGACGTTGCTTGATGTCGTTTTGTGGAACGATGTTGTACTCCATTGTGTTGGAGCGAGTTTGATTTGAGCTGATGTTTGATCCTGAGTTAGTGGAATGTGTTACTACAGACTGTCGGATTAGCGGAAACAGCTTGATAATTGCCCGAGTTCGATGTTTGAGTTATGTTGATGTAAGTAGGTTGAGTTGTGAATTGCCACGTTATTTTAATCCGTATGTGATCATAGGCGAGTTTGTGTTGTGCCGTATAGTTCGGCATTGCCTATAGCGTTGGCTTTTGTGTGTGTTGTGTCCTGTGTGGTGGAACTACATTTCAGATTTGTTGCGTGTTTTGTACCCTATCAGTTCCTTATGCAGGAAGACTTGGCGTTTGTGAGGAGCCAGTTCAAATTCAAGAATTGTGGGTACAGAGATATTTTTCTATTGACAGAGTTGTTTAGTTGAGGTTGCCACTGAGAAATTGAATTGTATGTAGAGGCAGTGTTCCTACTTTTAGGTGGCAGACTTAGAAATTTCGAGGTCGAAATTGTTTTAAGGGGGGTGGATTTGTGACGACCCGAAACAAAATCAGTAGTATAATAAGCTTAATTCGTGAGTTAGCGTATAATCGCAGATTTCCGATAATTGATTGAATCGCCAGCTTTGATCACGACTAAATTATTGGCCGAGAATTTTAGTTGAGCCTCCTCTTGAGAGTCGTTGTACGCGTGATTTCGAGTTCGTGGGCGGTTCCGGATTATTATTTGGACAACCGAGGAATATAATATGAATATTTGAAATTTCAGTATATTGTCGAGTTTATCTGTTTGTGTTCGAGTCTATCCAAATCATGATTGTGATCCGTTTTGGACCGTTGATCGACCCGAACCGTAAATGGAATGATTATCGACTTGATTTGCGAGTTTCGCGATTTGTTGTAATTTTGGCATAATCTGTTAATATGGCGGCTTCCTTAACGACTAAATTTTCAGACGAGAATTTGATTTTGGATCCTTCGTGGAAGTTGTAGAGAATTTAATTTCGAGCTTGTGGGAACTTCCGGAATTTTTTTTTCGAGTTACGAGGAATAAGTTGTGAATATTTTCGTCCGTCGAATATTGTCGTATTTATCCGTTTGGGGTTCGATACGCGTACGGTATAAATATGGGAAAATACTTGCCAAAATTGGAAACTTTCCAAAATAGGAAACTGGGCCTTGACCCGCGTTGACCACGGGTCAAAGGTGGGCAACCCGTTTTACCCAAAACTGCCGTTCGGTTTTCACATTTTTTGAGGCCGATTCCGGCCACGGTTGGCCGGAGTCTATTCATGAAAGTTGTTGGGCTTGAGTTCCTCTTTCTTTTGATAGGTCAATCGTTCAATTTGGTTGCCGGATGAAGAAGTTATGACGTTTTGAAGTTTGGTGTTTTCCGGCGAAACTTTGGGGTAATCGGAAGTGGCTTTTGCGGCCAAGTTGATGGTGGAGCTTTGAGGGCTTTTGTTAGCCTCGAGCCAAGGAAGCTTTTCCAAGTTGTCTTGAGGATTGCCGTGGCCGGAGGAGAGAGATCCGTGGATTTGAAATTCCGGTAAGGGTTTGGAACTTTGAGGTGAGTTTTGTACCTTTTCCGGTCAAAATTGGCCTTAACTTATAACTTGAAAGTTGTTGGAATCGTCAAGATCTTCAAAACCATGTGTGCCATGTATTTTTCTGGGCAGGTATCGATTTTCCGGCGACGGGGCAGCGGCGACGGCGGCGGTGACGGCGGCGTGGTTTTCGACGAGTTATATGTCGTTTCACTCGAAATGGCGCCCCGATCGCAGTGGTGAGGTTTGTTTTTCGATTTGAACATCGAAAATTATAGCAAGGTGTTGTGGTGCGATAATTAGATTTTCACGATTTCGTCGTTATTGAATTTTACGTTTCCGGGAACGGTTGTTTCTCGTGATTTGATTTGAGGTGTCGAGTTATGATTTTGAGAAATGGATTTTATGATTATTCAGGGGTTCGTGATCGTTCGTTTGGCGAGGGATTTTCCGCCGAATCACGGGATTAACGTGAACTGCGTTACGCTAGTCTGTGAGTGGACATTTCTTTTCACGGATTGATTGCAAGTCTTTTATATACGTTTTACGAACTTGAGCATGCAGTATGATCATGATTTTTATGAGCATGTGTTTTACGATTATACATATACGAATATGCGTATACGAATATACATACATATATATTATGTTTTATGCATGTGCATGGAAATGATTTATGATTCGGTTTACACAGAGTACAGTCTCAGTTATCAGGGTTGTATCGATACACATTAGTTTTTCGGCTGATCCCCGAGTACGCTCCGGGGGGGGGACAGATATCCTGACCCGAGGCCTTTCTGGCTTGGAATCACGTGTGGATCTGGGATCCCGTGATTCAGACTGTACTAGCGCGAGGGAGTCCATGAGTGACCCCGCGGTATTTATGGTGCATGCTCTGTACGCGTGAGAAGTTAGAGTCTCCCTCGTGTACCATTTGATTTTTATGCATTTGACTCGCATATGTTTTTATAACATATATTATTCGGCGAAAGACATTTATTTTCGTCCATTCACTCTAACAATTTTCTTGTCTTTCCCCTGGGCTTTTCGATTTCCGTGCCCAGTTTGCAGTTCAGATTCTGGTGTCGCACGTCGTGGTTGGAGGCATAGTATTCGAGCGATGTTTCTTTTATGGCAGGTTCTTAGTTTGGCCTACTATTTGTATATCTATATTAGAAGTCGCTCTGAATATTCTGCTGTATACTTCTATATGATTTTCCCCGGATTTCTGTAAAGTATAATTATATTTATTACTTTACATTACTGTTATGATATTGAGAAATCTGGATGGGATTGGTGCCCACGGTTTGATTTTTGTGGCATAGGATGAAGTGTATTTTTCGGGTGCAGGTAATGGCAATTCTGCGTTAGTAGCGTTACTCTGCCGAAATTTTTATGGTTTTTGTTGGTTCGTGTTTTCAGAAGGGGTTTGATTCCGGTTTAGGAAACTAAATCGGGGTTGGGTCCTTTCAGGTACGTATGTTTATTTAATTTAAACCATGTACGCATATAGATTTGTGATTAGTTTTTTTTTTAAATTGAAAAATCCGGATGGGAATAGGTGCCCAAGGTAAATTGGAATGACATTTTGTGTTTGCTTATGCGAAGTGTATTGCCTCAGTGTGTGTATGCAAGTTTTTGGTTTCCTTTAATTTTTGGGGAAACTATGTCAAATTTTTGGTTGAAATTAAATACACATTCATATATATTCTTCAAATTTTTGAAGATGATTGATCTAGAAAAATCCAGTAATCATGATGGGTGGTGGTCATGGGAAAAGTACTTGTTGGCCCATAAGCTAGTTCAACACTATATATACCCTGGCTGTTTTGTGAATGGTGTAAAGTTTCATTCATTGGCCCGAGATGAAGAACATAAAATAACGGGATCGCGATTGGGGAAGGTATTGATGTCTATTTCGGAGTTCTTGTTAATGTCGTTTTGTGACGACCCAGAACAGAATTAGCAATGGAATCAGCTTGATCGATGAGCTTGCGCGTAGTCGCAGAGTTGCGACAGTTGTTTTAATCGCCGAAGCTTCTTAACGACTTAATTATTGGCCGAGAATTGGAGCTGGATCTCTTCTCGAGAGTCGTTGTACGTGTGATTACGAGTTCGTGGGCGGTTTCAGATCGTTATTTGGACGACGAGGAATTAGTTATGAATATTTGAAGTTTCGACGAAAATGAATTAATATGGCGAGCTACTTAGCGACTAAATTATCGGACGAGAATTTGGCTTCGGCTTCTTCACGGAAGTTGTTCAGAATTTAATTTCGAGTTCGTAGGAACTTCCGGAGCATGATTTTGTGTTACGGAGTCTATGTTGAGAATATTGCCGTTTGTTGATTGTTTGGTTGATTTAATTATATGTTGATTGGAACAGTTGACTTTTTATCCATTTGGCCGCTATGTTTGACTTTGGGTGATTATTGAAGAGTATGTCGAGATGAGTTTGTGGCCGCGAGAATTATCAAAATCGGATATACGACGAGAAAGTTACGTGCGTTTGAAGTTCGTCGAAATGGATAAACATGAAGTTTCCTTTTTGAGAAAGCTTTAAATAGTGGACTTACTAAAAGGGGAAGGTCAAACCTGCATTTATGGGAGTTGACCCGATCAACTCGTGTTGACCGAGTTGGTGCGTTCGACGTTCGACGGTGGCGAAGGCTCACGGCGGCGAGCTGCCGTTCGACCACCACGAAGCTCGGCTCCGGTCCGGTTCCCCTCGCCCCGACCTCCCGAGTCTACCCTCGGCCACCACGCACGGCGTGGCTTGCCGGAGGAGCTTGTTTTTCCGGCATGAAGTGAAGGTATTTTTGGTGAATTCGGGTTCCTCAAATTTGGCCGAATTGAACTTCAAGAGGTACTGGGTTTTGTAGCCCTCTTCAATGTGATTCTAACCATATAAACATGGTGTTCTAATTCGATTTGTAGATGGAGAATTTTGGGTTTGAATTTTGTGTTCTAATTCGGTTTTGCTTGAAATTGGATGAGTTAGAGTTTGAATTGGACTTCGGTGCAGTTATGAATGTTGCTCAGTGCATGATTTTGAGTGGAATAGGTGCAGCTCCGCCTTGAAATTCTCCGTCCGGCAGCGACGCCGCCGTGGACGGCGGTCAACGGTCAACGGGTTGACTTTTTGACTTTCGACAAGTTGCATGTCATTTGACTCGAAATCGCGCCCCGATCGCAGTGGGGAGGTTCATTTTTCGAGTTGAGCGTCCGAATGTAAAGCGAGGTATTGAGGTGTTATATATGGATTTTCGACGATTCGTCGACTTTGAATTACGTGTTTCCGAGAACGGTGGTTTCTCGTGATTTGATTTGTATCGTCGAGTTATGACTTTGAATAATGGACTTTGTGAATATTCAGGGGTTCGTGATCGTTTGTTTCGCGAGGAACATTCCGCCGGATCACGGGTTAACGCGTATCGCGTTACGCCAGTCTGTGAGTGGACAGTTTATTTTCACGGAATTCTTGCGAGTCTATTATTTATGATTTACGAACTTGAGCATGCAACTTGATTGTGGTTTTACGAGCATGTGTTTTACAATTATACATATACGAATATGCGTATACGAGTATACATACACTGATATATTGTTTCATGCATTTGCATCGAACTATTTATGATTTGGTTTTCACAGAGTACAGTTGTAGTTTATGAGGTTGTATCGATACACTGCATCCCGGCTGATCCCCGAGGATGTTACCAGCTAGGATCACGTGTGGGCTAGGGACCCCGTGGTTCTGACTGTGAGATTTTTACTTGCATGCTCTGTTTACGAGTTGGAGTCAGCGTCTCCTCGTATGCGATTTGATTTGATTTATTTATGTTTCGACTCGCATATGTTTTATGACATATATTACTTGGTGAAAGACATTTATTTTGGTCCACTCACTCTAACGTATTTATTGTCTCTCCCCTGGGCTTTTCGGTTTCCGTGCCCAGTTTGCAGTTCAGGCTCTGGTGTCGCACGTCGAGGTCGGAGGCATAGTGCTTGAGCAATCTTATTTCATCCAGTAGGTTTATTGTTCTACCTACTGTGGTATGCGTATATGATTATGTATTAGATGTCGCTCTGAGCTTTCTGTGGTATATGTTAAACGATTTTATACCGGATTTCAGTAAAGTATATATATATTTATTGTTTTACTTTACTGTTGATATATTGAGAAATCCGGATGGGATTGGTGCCCACGGTTTGCTTTTTGTGGCATAGGATGAAGTGTATTTTCCGCGTGCAGGTAATGGTAATTCCACGCTAGTAACGAAACTCTGCCCAAATTTCGAAAAGTTTTTGTTGGTTCGTGATTTCGAAGGGGTTTGATTCCGATTTAGGAAGCTAAATCGGGGTTGGGTCCTTTCACGTTCAGCTATGGTACGAGAATAATATTAATGTTTTTCTATTCAAGTGTAAATGGTTCAAGTATATAAAGGAGGATCTTGGAATTTTATTAGTCGATACAAACTCAAGCTGGTATGAGGATGAGCCATTCGCTCTTGCCACCTTAGTTAGGCACGTCTTCTATCCGAAAGTTGGTGAAGGTTGGAAATAGCAAACCATATGTCTCACCGAGAAATATTGTGTGCCTCAACACTTTAAGGGATACCAGCGACTAACACTAAAGCACACAGAGAGAATGCATATCAAGATCCTAATACTTCTATCATCCTCGATGTAAGGGAACTGATTTAGTCTAATGAACGCTTACCCATGCCTAATGGCGCCACAGATCTTACTCAAGAGGAGATTAGAGAGTTAGAGAAGAATGCGCCTGAAGAGGAGCTGGAGGATGATGATGACGACATCGGATACGATTCAGACGATGGAGATTATGATGATGAGGATCATTCAATTGATAGTCAGGAGGATGATTCAAATGATGATGATTATCAAGATGAGCATTATTAATTTATTAATATGTAATTAATTAATTAAAGTGTTCAAATTAAAATTCTATTATTTTAAAGAGGTTTATATTATTTAGAGTGTACGTACGTACATATATACGTTTGTATTAGTTATGTATGACACGAATCCGAAAAGTATAGACAAATTAAATGTAAGATCTTTTTTTTTTGAATTTTCACACATTCAAGGGGTTTAAGCAGCCGCACCAAAGAGAGAGAGAGAGAGAGAGAGAGAGAGAGAGAGAGACCCTAGACAGAAGAGAGTGTGAGAGAGAATGCCTGCCGGATATGGTCTTCAATCTCGAATCGGGACTTGTTCTCTAGGGCTTTCAGGAAGAAGGGTTACATCCCACTCTCGACTTAGCTGAAGACTTACTGAATCTATGACTTTGTCGACTTCAAGGCCAAGGGTGAGGTCATCAGCACCAAGAGGCAGCCAAAGGATCCCAAGCCTGGTTTCAGGAGACGTACTGTTACTCATATCCCATACGATGTGGTCAATGATCTTGAGGGAGGGTGCTAGGTTTATATTTGCTTGGCTTTGTTTGCTATCCGGATTAGTTGGAATTCTCTTTAGTTTGTCATCTGATAAGTTTTTGAGATATTTTTATTTGCGCGCTGCAATAGAACTGCGTTTGTAATTAATTAATTAATTAAAAAATTTCGATACATGTGTTGCTTGAAGTACAATTATGTTTATGTTTGAAAAAAAAATAAAAAATTGCAAGATCATTTTTTCGTTTACAAATGACATCTTAGACGATGAACATATATTATTTCGTTGTCTAAGGTTCACTTAGACAACAAAATAACATATGTTCATTGTCTAAGTGGCACTACATAGACGAAGAACATATGTTCGTCGTAACATAACTACTTAGACGACGAAGATAGAGTGATTTCATCGTCTAGGTCAATCTTGAACCCTAAAAGCTAACCCTAATCCCTTTACCCTAAACCCTAAAACTCTTAGACGATGAATGTTTTACGTCGTATAAGTCACACTTGGATGATAAATAAGGTATAGTTTTTTTCGTCTAAGTGAAACTTAAACGACGAAAATGATCACTTTTGTCGTCTAAGTAGATTTTCAAAATCTGACCTCCACGAGTAAACTATTCTTGGATTATGGGTGTCGACAGTTCAAAAATCGGAGTTATGAAGATTCGTAAATTAATCAACTATTTCGTTTCGATCAAATTAATTTCGGTTTTCTGCATGGTTGACTACACCAATCAAACCTTTAACGAACTTCTTATTGAATGAAAATTTATCTACTTACATATTAAATGGTGATGAATATATCTAATGGTTGTTTTGCCCAAATTTGATTTTGTTACTATAGATGAAGAGTATAGACAGACATATGAACACATATGTTATTCAACATAAATAGATGGAGAACGAGTATTAACTCGTCAATGTAGTTTTTAAGTCAAATTTCAATTAATTTAAATGTAATTGATATATAAAGTCAAATTTCAAAATGTCTGTCCCGTTGGAAATGGTTTTACGATTATTAATATTTACGATCATTTTCGTCTTTTAAAATTTTGTCAATATTCACAAAACTGTACGCATCGATCGAATGCCAAACGATACCAATTGAATTGGCGTCAATTTTGTTATAAAGTATTATATAAATGTAATGATTACATCTGACGGCTAACTGGGTCTCACCCGTTCAAGTGGTACCAAAGAAGTCCGAAATCACTGTTGTGAAGAATGCAGTGACAAGACCCGCCCCAGATTAATTATCGTAGTAATCCAGAGTAAGTCTTACAGGACCCATATTCGAGTATCTAACATTGACTAATCCGAGTATCTAGCACTGATTGACCTAGGGAAAGACATAAAAATATAAAACATTAGAGTGAATGGACAAAAATCATAAACAGTAAATTTGTAAAACTCTAACTATACGCATTTCTGCTGATTTCTGTGAAATAATGTGAGTTAAAGTATCACAAACTGAACTGCAAATTGAGTTGAAAGTTCATGGTGTTTGTCCTAACCCAGAACGACTGTATAAATGAAAAGTAAAGGTGATGAGAGCATCTAGGGTGTTTGTCTTAAACTGAGATGATCTGGGTCGGGCAGGGCGTTTGTCCTGACCTGGTCTAATCGGCTATTCAGTGATCAACCGAATACCTAGAGCATAGATGCAACTAAATAAAACCATCACAAATTAAACCTCAAAATTAAAATGCTACGAAACATACTGCAAAATGTACTGTAATATTGGAATGCTGAAAAAAATGAACTCGCTATCGATTGTAAAAATAAAAAGGATCCACTCACAGTACAGTGTCGTGATTTCTATCAAGCCAAAGCACGTCTATTGGTGCTACTATACATCTGTCACGGGCCGCGAGCATATTATCGTGAAACAACGATTATTACTTAATAACTAATCGTCAAAAATAAAAATGAATAGCTTTACTCGATCATCAACGAGCATTGTCGTCGAGAACCTCGCATTCTCGAAGAATGTGATTTAATATAATTCTAAATTCTAATTTCTGAATTCTTTTTAAAGTCACAACAATTTTATCTAATGTTACGTGACTCGATGTTGAATCGACTTAACCGTTGGATATAATTATAAAATCGTTTAATTAATATCTGATTAATCACACGTCTTAATCAATTATGTCCAAATAAATTCAATAACCTCTTCATCACAATCGGTATGAAATTACGAGCAAAATGACATAATATTGTATCAAAATACCCTTCGCCAGAGCGCCGCAGTGGACCACCGCAGTCGTCGGCAGTAAAATGTTTCGGCAATCCGAAGCTCATTCTGCTCAAAACCAACCCAACAACAACTTCTCTTCTACAAAAAATTTCAATTCTAACTATAACTCACCCAATTTCATTTTCAAGCCAAGAACGCCAAAATCTTTAAATCATCGATTCTTCCTCCTCGGTTGGAATTAGAGAGCCATCTATATATGGTTAACTTTGTGATGATGAGTGCTTTAAAGCCCAATAGGTATCGATCACCGATTTAAGCTCAAACTCGACGCCCCAAAAGCTTAGGTTTTGAGAGTTCTTCCAGGGGATATCACGGCTAAGGCTTAGACTGCCCGTCAGTCTGAGGATGAAAAGCTGTACTGAAGCGCAGTCTCGTGCCAATGGCTCGCTGCAATGCCAGCCAGAACTCAGAAGTAAACTGACTGTCTCGGTCAGAAATAATAGATACAGGCACACCGTGCAGTCGAACGATCGCTGACGAATACATCTTGGCCAATCTGCCCACTGATATCTTCCCCGGAAGTGCGAGAAAATGAGCAGATTTCGTCAGTCGATCCACAATAACCTTAATACCAGTGTTGCCAGCAGAAGTACGTGGCAACTGATAAACGAAATCCATGGTAATGTGCTCCCACTTCCAAACCGGAATCTCTAGTGGCTGTAACTTTCCCGCAGGCTTCTGTCTCTCCGCTTTAACCTGCTGATAGATCAAATATCGGCTCACATATGTGGCAATCTCCCGCTTCATGTTGCGCCACCAGTAATACGCTCTAAGTGTGCGAAACATTTTCGTACCACCGGGATGTATCGCATACGCCGAACAATGGGCCTCATCCAGAATCTCCTTCTTCAGACTCTTATCTCGAGGTATGCACAACCTGCCTCTGAAAAGCAACGTACCATCATCACTCAACCGAAACTCTGTTGACATGCCATTCCGTATCATTGTTTTCTTGTCCAACAGGTAGGAATCTGAATCTTGAGCTTCCCGAACCTGATCAACCAACACAGGTCGAACATGGAAACTGGCCAACAAAGCTCCCTCATTGTCCCACTCGAACTCGGCACCCGTAGCCTGAAGCTCGGCTAACATAGACACTCTGGTCACACACACGTGAAACAACAAAGCTCCGGATTTCCGACTGAGTGCATCGGCAACAACATTGGCCTTCCCTGGATGGTACTCGAAAGTGCAATCATAGTTGTTAATCAACTCCATCCACCTGCGTTGCCTCATGTTCAAGTCTGGCTGCGTCTGTAGGTAAGTGAGACTCTTGTGGTCAGTGTAAATCTTACACTGGGCTCCGTACAAGTAATGTCTCCAACTCTTCAACGCTAACACAATAGCGGCCAACTCCAAATCATGGGTCGGATAGTGGACTTCGTGTGGTTTCAGCTGCCTGGAACCGTAGGCTACAACTCTGCCATGCTGCATTAGCACACAACCAAGTCCCATCTTCGACGCGTCACTGTAAACCACGAACTCACCGCTATCGTCTGGTAATGTCAGAACCGGTGCAGTAGTCAACTTTTCCTTCAGAAGCAAGTAACTTTCCTCACATGCATCGGACCACTCAAACTTGGCCCCTTTCTTCGTTAGTCTGGTCAGTGGAGTAGCAATCCAAGAAAAATCCTGCATAAATCGTCCATAGTAGCCTGCCAAACCCAAGAAACTCCGGATCTCCGGTACGGTGGTAGGTCTACTCCAATTCAGCACGGCTTCGATCTTGTCAGGATCTACACTGACTCCCTCAGCCGATATCACGTGGCTCAGAAACTTCACACTGTCCAACCAAAACTCGCATTTGCTGAACTTCGCAAATAACTGATTGTCCCGCAAAGTCCACAACACGGCTTGTAAATTCTTCTTGTGCTGGCCCACACTCCTAGAATAGATCAAAATATCATCGATGAACACGATCACGAACTTGTCCAGAAACCGTCTGAACACCCGGTTCATCAAGTCCATAAAGGCTGCGAGGGCATTGGTCAACCCAAACGACATAACCAAGAAATCGTAGTGCCCATACCGCGATCTGAAAGCTGTCCTGGCCACATCAGACTCTCGGATCCTCAACTGATGATATCCGGACCTGAGATCAATTTTCGAAAGACTGAAGCTCCCTCGAGCTGATCAAACAAGTCGCCAATCCGCTGCAACGAATACTTGTTCTTCACAGTGACCTCATTCAGCTTCCGATAATCAATGCACAACCGCATGGATCCATCCTTCTTCCACACAAACAAAACCGGGGCACCCCATTGCGAAACACTAGGTCGTTTGAAACCCTTCTCCAGCAACTCCTAAAGTTGAATATGCAACTCTTTCAACTCTACTAGCGCCATACGATACGGTGCCTGAGAAATGGGTCCAGTGCCCGGCAATACCTCAATAATGAAATCAATCTCTCGAACTGAAGGTATACCTGGTAACTCCTCCAGAACACATCCGGAAACTCAGAAACAATCTCGATATCACCGATGTCCGGCACAGCCACCGTGGTGTCCACAACATGAGCTAAATAAGCAACACAACCCTTCTTCATCATCCGATCCACCTTCATCGCAGAAATCACACATGGCAATGAAGTGTTCTTCTCGCCGCGAAACAATATCTCGGAAAAGCCTGGTCGTCGAAACACAACCTCCTTCTTGTGACAATCAAACATGGCCCAATGTGTCTCCAAGAAGTCCATACCCAAGATCAAATCAAAATCAACGATATCCAACAACAACAAATCCGTGGTTAAACCATGGCCTCCAATAAAAATCTCACAGTCTCGATACACCCAGCCAATACTTACAATCTCACCGGACGTGGAGACACAGGTACAGTAGCTAAAGATGATAGTCTATACGACATAAATGAATGCGTAGCATCTGGTTCTAACAATGTAAGTACTGGAATACCAAAGACATGCAACATACCAATAACAACCTCTGGTGAAGTTTTGCCCTCACGCAAAGTCATGGTTTAAACCCTGGCCTACCCAGCTGGTCGTCCACGCTGAGGCTGTCCCTGCTGTCCGCCCTGGCCTGCAAACTGTACTGGTCGAGCTCCCGAAGTGGCACCTTGCTCTCCTCCGGAACTCTAGGCCACCTGTCCACCAGCACCATCAAGCTGGAAACACTCCCTCGCATAGTGACCTACCTGGCCACAATGAAAACAAGTGACAGGGCCTCGCTGACACGGACCAACATGGTGTCTACTGCAGAGACTACACAACAGGTACTCTCTCCGTACGAAAAAAGAGCCACCGGTACGCCGAGGATAATTGGAACCGCTAGAACCCCCACTAGACTGTGGTCGCTGCAGTCGATCTCTCCTCCATCTCTGCCTCTGTCTCGGTGCACCAACTCGTGGTCGATATGGTCCACTGCCCGAGGATGAAGCCAAACCGGAAGTATCAGAACTCTGCCTCTTGGAAGCCCCTGACTCGGTCCGCCCTCCTCAAACCGTCTAGGCTGGTACCTCATCTATCTTTCCTTCTCGATATCCTCACCTCGGAGTGCTGCACTGACAAACTCATCGAAGTTGTTCCGAGGCATCGTAGTGAGAGTTCCCTTGATATTCAAGTTCAAACCCAGCTCAAATCTGCGGCACTTGGCTTCCTCAGTAGCCACCATGTCAGGCGCAAAACGAGATAAGCAGGTAAATCTGTCCCGGTACTCAAGCACAGACATACTACCTTGCCTCAAGTTCATGAACTCCTCATACTTCCGCTGCTGGGTAGCCTGGTTGAAGTACCTCCGCATAAACAAATCTCGGAACAAAGTCCACGGAGTATCAACTGGTACCCGATCGGTGCTAACCTACCAGAAGTACGCATCTGACTCAAGTAAACCAACTGCTGCCACTATCATCTGCTCAGGGGTAAAACACAGACGTTCACAAACTCGTTCAACCTGAACCAACCATTCCTCACACATCTCTGGATCAGCTGAACCCGAAAAGACAATCGCACCAACAGTACGAGCTTTGACCACAGGGTCAAGACGCTCCTCCAAACGCAACACTCGCATCAGCAACTCGTGTGTCTGGCGATCCTCATCAGGATCCACTTCCCGATCAACACGGGGACCACGTCGAGGAGGCATCCTATTGATACAAGACAAGCATTAGGTACAAACAGTAGGAACGTAATCATGGGACCTCAGATATTTGAGAACACATAACACCCGAAGCATTAATGAGTACCACTGGCCAGTCGGGTCATCGCTCTAGACATGCTGTACATACTCAAATACCCTAAGCGTCACAACTACAAGAGTCTACAGAATCTGACAACCAAATACTCTGATACCAAGCTGAAAGAACCCAACCCCAATTTAGTTTCCTAAATCGGAATCAAACCCCTTCTGAAAACACGAACCAACAAAAACCAATAAAATTTCGGCAGAGTAACGCTACTAACGCGGAATTGCCATTAACCTACACCCGGAAAATAACACTTCATCCTATGCCATTATGGCACCAATCCCATCCGGAGTTCTCAATATCATAACAATAGCAATAAACAGTAACATAACTGTAATACATAGTAAATCCGTATAAAACATGTATCAGTATCGTATCAGAGCGAACTCAATTGTACATATACAAAATATACAACAGTAGGTGAAACAAGGAACCTACTGGAAAAGACAGGTAGCTCAAACAACTAGCCTCCGACCGCGACGTGAGACACCAGAATCCGAATTACAAACTGGGCACGGAAACCGAAAAGCCCAGGGGAAAGGCAATAAAAACGTCAGAGTGAGTGGACGAAAATAAAGATATTCCTTTCACCAATTTTATATACAATAAAAAAGTATAGTAAGTTCGGAAAATATATATATGGAGGTGCCAGGCGAATCTCTCAAGCCCGACGGTCAGGCGAATCGCTCAAGCCCGATGGTGATAGGCCAGAGGAATCACTCAACCCCGGCGGCATAACAGGGGAATCTCTCAACCCTGCCCAGAGGAATCTCGCAACTCTGGTCCAGAGGAATCTCTCAACTCTGGTCAGACTACCGGTGATCAGCCGAGTAGTCGAAGCATCGATGCAGGTATGCCATCACCATAAATTATAAAATAATACCTCCGAAAATAATAAATAAGCTCAACATCGTATATAAACAACAACGGAAAATCACGAACTCGCAACGACTGTGAAAATATAAAAGTGTCCACTCACAGATGAGCAAAGCGCGTACTCGCGCTAATCACGTGGTCCAGCGGAAGATCCCTTGCCCGAAGCACAATCTCGATCCCCTGAATAATCATAAAATATATCTGATCAAAATCACAATTCACAACACTGTACCACACCTCGAAAACCAACCGTTCCCGGAAATATATAACACAGTGCAAAATAATCGACGAAATTCCCGAAATCTCCACTCAAAATGCTCGACTGAAAATCCGATACCCAAATCAACTCAAAAACCTCAAGGCAAGGATCGGGGCGCGAATACGAGCGAAACGACATATAACTCGACACATTTTCAAAAAGTCAACGGTCGCCGATGCTCCGCCGTTGACCGTGGCCGCCGCCGACGGCGCGCCGTCAACCTGAGAGATTTTCTGACGGCCAAGCTCACCGTAGCTTCTCCTCCTCAAGACCAACACATTTCTCAACTGTGACAACCTCCCATTCAAACTCAGTTCGCCAGAAATCAGCTCGAAAGTCAAGAAATCCAATTCCGGCCGGCGAAGCTGTTCCTCCGTCGATCTCTGTCCACGGCGCACGGCGGCCCTCGAGGCCACTCCCAAAGGCTCCGCCGTGGCCCCATGGGTCGAACCCCCCTAATCCCTGGCCACCCCCATGGCCGGAGTGCCGCGGTCGAACCACCCCGAATCCGGCCGGAAAATCCCAAATTTCAACTTACAATTTCTCCCTCAATTCAACATCAAATTCCAAAATTCCATGTTCTAAACAATAGGAAATTAAAAGAAGAATCGATCCATACCAAGTTCCAAGCTGGTGGTGGCAGGAAAATGAAGTTCGCCGGCGAGTCAGCGGCGGTGGAGTTTTCCTTCACTGGTCAACGCGGGTCAACGCACCCAATTTCAGTCAACGCCGGTCAAACTTCCCGAACAGTATTTTTCGACAATTTTCGACTATTTTCGATATTTATACTCTCATCTCGGGACGATCGACGATCCAAAACGGATAACCATTACGATTCTGATAAACTCGATATGAACGGATAAACTCGACGAAATTCCAAAACTTCAAATATTCATATTATATTCCTCGGTCGTCAAAATAATCATCCGAAACCGCCCACGAACTCGAAATCACGTGTACAACAACTCTCGAGAAGAGGCTCAACTCAAATTCTCGGCCGATAATTAA
The DNA here is from genome assembly GCA_946800695.1 of Geum urbanum. Taxonomy (NCBI): domain Eukaryota; kingdom Viridiplantae; phylum Streptophyta; class Magnoliopsida; order Rosales; family Rosaceae; genus Geum; species Geum urbanum. The sequence goes on from OX327001.1 coordinate 27,445,837, forward strand.
GTCGTAATCAAAACCGGCAAACCACACAATTATCGAAAAAAAACTGCAATTACGCGCTATCTCGTGAATTAAGCCGATTACTCTACTGATTCTGGTTCGGGTCGTCACATACTCACTATGCACCTGATACATGAAAGGGTCTTGTTGCAAACTCTGTAACATAACCACCTAAGACATCTGATTTCCATGCCAACTCTATTGGCAATTGCTATTAATGATTTCGGCATGTCCAATCAGTTCAGTCTTCAATTGCAGTTCTGATATGCTAGTTATCTAGATGGCGGTGTGGCTCTAATTCCTGAAGTCTCTCCAGATTACCACGTAAATCTAGCACCACAAGTCTATCAGAGGTATCCCTCCATTGGCACTGTTACATAAAAGTGACCCTCATGGTCGCAAAGGTAACAAGCTAAAGACCTAGACTGTAAAACCATAACATAAGTGGGCATCTAACAGATCTTAAGGAATGTTCTGACCCTACTTAGTTCTCTTATTCTCGAAAATTCTACTGAAAATTTGGCATAGTTTCTCCTAAAACTCAAGGAACCCAAAAACCTGCATAAGGAGAACACTTCGAGTAATCAAATCCTAAAAACAAACCGTGGGCACCGAATCCCATCTAGATTCTCATAATCAAACTGATTAACACTTATGAACATAAGTCACTCATACTCATCTGAATTTATAAATCACCATGATTGCAATAACAAAAATCTGCATAGTTTAATCTATAAGGACTAACTCAAAAATAAAAATTAATAACTGTGTAGCGAGACTCATAAGAAATCACTGAAATTTGCCTCAAATACGCCCAAAACTAAGGGCGGACTCGAAAAAGTCAAACAGTCAACTCAATTCACTGTCTATTTTGGAGATATGAACTCAACATCCCATTTAAGATCGGATTTATCCTAATAAGCTATGCATCTTTCTGCGTTAAATGAGTAATAATTGTATGCAACTTAAGTCCTAAAACCCAATGTACTATTCTCCTAACTTAAAGACTCTAAATCAATAACAACTCACCCAAATATGAATATCCCTAGCTCACATACATGGCTAATATATAAACATATCCATTATTATCCAATGCCACAAGATTTGTTGGTAATAAACATAATAAGCCTCTGCTTACACAAGCGCATGTCTACAAAATTTGTCCACTTGTAGAGGTAACACAGTGAAGCGCTAGTCCACATATCTAGTTTCAAACTCAAATTGAATAATTGAAATTTCTGCCACCTCCTTCACTGTACAACTATAAACATTTATGATTCCCCTTGACACTGGATACTTAACCAATGAAAACAAACTAGAGAATTAGAGTACTGTGAAGTTCAAGGAACGGGACAATTCCTTTGTAGTAATCAATGATCAGACTCTGTATCCCAGAGGACTGATAAGGTACATTTTTGTCAAAGACAATCAAAACTAGTCGGAAGTTGGCATTATCATGTATGATTCTCATATATACTCGGGTGAGTGATGATCGCTAGGTCATCTGCATGATACTCCTCTAGCTAGTCTAGTGAGAAATAAGAGATTGTGCAACATGTAGTCTCAAATCATACTCATCTTCCTTCTCGCGAATTCCCATAATTCATGACTGAAAATTTCACATTGCCGAGCTAGCTGTACATATCAAGTACCTCAATCAAAATAATTAGCACCCTATAGTACTCTATAGTTATACGGGGATTCTATTTAAATTATGAAGATTAATTCATGACTCAGATAACTCCACAAAAACCTTAAAAAAACTGAAGTTGAGCAATGGGTTTTGTACTTAAAAGAAGCTATCTCCCATAAACAAGGGAGACCCAATAACTTCTTGGGAAAGCTAGCATGATTCCTCATGAATCACTATTCACGTACACTGTAGTGAAGAATACTAAAGTACCATTTTGTATTCCCTCCACGTTTCTGTTACGTTACTTTGACATACGATCCTCAAAGCAAAGATTACTTGCATTGTCTAGAAGATACTCCTTCATCTATTCTAAAAGGAATCCTGTAAACATGCATCACCCACTGGATCAACTGACACATATCTCTTTACTCTTAAGCATACTAAAAAATAATACTATTTCTCAACGATTAACACGCTTTAAAATTTCTCTTTAAGGACTGTTGTAAACACAACTATGGCCCGTACGTAGACACAATCTCTCTAGTAAGTTCTCGTGATTTCTAACTAAACTGAAGAAATTATAATCTCATGCTAATTGTTCCATGCTTGACATCCTGCAAGTGAGGAGAATGTTAACGGTATACAACAAGCGATGACTAGCTCCTGTAACGAAAAGAAATTGGCATCCAAATCTAAGAGTCATTTTCTTGGAAAATAAAACTACATAGGTTAACTCACACGTGGGTGGATGAATCTAAATCATTGACAGTCGATTGGAATTTGCCAAAAGTCAAAGCAGTTATATAGCTGGTCATATAAAACTTCATAATGTAGTTAGATGAAGAACGATACAAATCGTCCAATATGTACCCACTCTTATAATAAAGTCAAGCAAACTAATTGAACTCCTATAATGAAATAAAATGGACACACGCAAACAGTGTGTCGAGCTGAAATCATCATGAATCGCGACGAAAATATGGAGTTCTAAGCTAGTGACACAATCTGCGTTAAAGGACAAGGAGTTCACAATGCTGAGTTAACAAAGGGTACATGCCTAAGAAACTACTACATTCATCATAGTACTAATTGATTATTCAATTCTGGTTGCATACCATACAGAAAAATCGTTAATGTGACGACCCGGAACAGAATCAGAAGCGTAATCAGATTTATTCGTGAGTTAGCGTATAATCGCAGATTTCCGATAATTGATTGAATCGTCGGCTTTGATTACGACTTAATTATTGGCCAAGAATTTGAGTTGAGCCTCTTCTCGAGAGTCGTTGTACGCGTGATTTTGAGTTCGTGGGCGGTTCCGGATTATTATTTGGACGACCGAGGAATATAATGTGAATATTTGAAATTTCAGTATATTGTCGAGTTTATCCATTCATTTTCGAGTCTATCCGAATCGTGATTGTGATCCATTTTGGACCGTTGATCGACCCGAATCGTAGATGGAATGATTATCGACTTGATTTGCGAGTTTCGCGATTTGTTGTGATTTCGACATAATCTGCTAATATGGCGGCCTTGTTAGCGACTAAATTATCGGGCGAGAATTTGATTTCGAATCCTTCATGAAAGTTGTAGAGAATTTAATTTCGAGCTTGTGGAAACTTCCGGAGGATTATTCCGAGTTACGAGGATTAAGTTATGAATATTTTCGACCGTTGCTCAATTAATCGGATAAGTTTGTGATGGTTTGAACCGTTGATTTTTTATCGGATTTGTCGAAATGTTTGACTTCAGGTGGAAATTGAAGAATTTGTCGAGATGAGTTTGTTGCCGCGAGAATTATTGAAAACGGATTTACGACGCGGAAGTTACGTTTGCTCGAAGTTTATCGAAATGTGTAATTGGAAGTTTCCAAAAATAGAAGGTATATATGGAGGTTTCCTGTTTGAGAAAGTCAAAATCTTGCATTTATGGTTGACTGGTCAACGCGGGCTCGGTGGAGGAGAGGAGCGACGATGCCACGGCTCGCCGGCGGTGGTTCGCCGTCCGGCCACCTCCGAGCTCGGCCTTGGTCTCTTTCGACTCGGCTTGGCCTCCCCGTGGTGGTGCCGGCCACCGTTCACAGCGTGGGTCGCCGTAGGGAGGAGTTTTACCGGTGGAAAGTTTGGAAAATTTGGGGGTTTTGGTTGATTTCTATTCTAGCCAATTTGAGCTACAAGAAGTACTGGCTTTGAAGCTCTCATCACCATGAATCTAACCATATAGGTATGGAGTTCCAATTTGATTTGTACATGGAGAATTCATGGATTGAAAAGTTTGTGTAATTTCGGTTTTGCTTGAAATTGAAATAGATAGAGTGAGAATTGGACTTCAGTGTAGTTATGGAAGTTGCTTGTTGGATGATTTTCAGTGGAATAGGCTTTGGTTCGCAGGGAAAATTCAAAGTTGGGTGCTGCCGCCGCCGGCGGAAGCGGTCAACGGTGGTCAACAATTGACTTTTCGGGGTTTTTGACAAGTTGCATGTCGTTTCACTCGGAATCGCGCCCCAATCGCAGTGGTGAGGTTTGTTTTTCTATTTAAGCATCGGAAATTATAGCGAGGTTTTGAGGTGTGATTATTGGATTTTCGACAATTCGTCGTTATTGAATTATACGTTTCCGGGAACGGTTGTTTCTCGTGATTTAATTTGAGTTGTCGAGTTATGATTTTGCGAAATGGATTTTATGATTATTCAGGGATTCGTGATCGTTCGTTTGGCGACGGATTTTCCACCGGATCACGGGAGTAACGCGAACTGCGTTACGCTCATCTGTGAGTGGACATTTCTTTTCACGGATTGATTGCGAGTCTTTATATATGATTTACGAACATGAGCATTCAGTATGATCATGATTTTTATGAGCATGTGTTTTACGACTATGCATATACGAATATACGTATATGAATATACATACATATATATATATTATGTTTTATGCATGTCCATGGAAAGGATTTATGATTTGGTTTACACAGAGTACAGTCTCAGTTATCAGGGTTGTATCGATACACATTGGCTTCTCGGCTGATCCCCGAGTACGCTCCGGGGGGGACAGATATCCTGACCTGAGGCCTTTCTGGCTAGGAATCACGTGTGGGTCTGGGATCCCGTGATTCAGACTGTACTAGCGCGAGGGAGTCCATGAGAGACCCCGCGGTATTTATGATGCATGCTCTGTACGCGTGAGGAGTTAAAATCTCCCTCGTGTACCATATGATTTTTATGCATTTAGACTCGCATATGTTTTTATAACATATATTATTTGGCGAAAGACATTTATTTTCGTCCACTCACTCTAACAGTTTTCATGTCTTTCCCCTGGGCTTTTCGGTTTCCGTGCCCAGTTGGCAGTTCAGATTCTGGTGTCGCACGTCGTGGTCGGAGGCATAGTATTCGAGCGATGTTTCTTTTATGGTAGATTCTTAGTTTGGCATATTATATGTATATCTATACTAGAAGTCGCTCTGAGTATTATGATGTATATTTTTATACGATTTTCCCCGAATTTTGGTAAAGTATAGTTATATTTATTACTTTACATTGCTGTTGATATATTGAGAAATCCGCATGGGAATGGTGCCCACGGTTTGGTTTTTGTGGCATAGGATGAAGTGTATTTTTTTGGTGCAGGTAATGGCAATTCCGCGTTAGTAGCGTTACTCTGCCAAAATTTTTATGGTTTTTGTTGGTTCGTGTTTTCAGAAGGGGTTTGATTCCGGTTTAGGAAACTAAATCGGGGTTGGGTCCTTTTAGCTTGGTATCAGAGCATTAGGTTTTAGGTTCTGTAGACTTCTGTAGTCGTGTTTACTAAGGATATTTGAGAATGTACAGCATGTCTAGAGTGGTGACCCGACCGGCCGGCAGATACTCATCAATACTCCGGGTGTTGTATGCTTTCAAATATTTACAGTTCCATGATTATGTTCTACTTGTTGTAAACGATGTTTTATTCATTAGGATGCCTCCTTAACGTGCTTTCCGTGTCAGTACGGTTGTGGATCCTATTGAGGATCAATCGACGTGCGATTTGCCAGTGAATTATGGGTTTGGATGAGTATTCTGAATTCAGAGATTTGTGCGGCATGGTTTGTCTGGTTGTGCGTGTATGAGCGTCTACATGTTGCTTCAGAGCAGAGAATTGTGGTAGTTATTGTTTTGCCTGAGTCAGATCATTGCATTTGGTGGGTTGGTGTTGGGTGAGTTCCTGTTGCGACTCTATGGCCTACATCAAGGGTATTGTTTTTACGGTAATGATTCAATCAGGCTACCCAACAACGATATGTGGAGTGTTTACCCACCTGAGGCAGGGATGTATCGTTCACATGTTTGTCCCAGTTAGTACGTGTTATGTGGCTACAGTGGAAGCAATGCATGAAGTTCGAGATGAGTTTGAGCCTGAGCATCAGAGGGATTTTGACTGTTATGCCTCGAGACAACCGAGAGGAGCTTAGTGTGCTGCACTCAGAGGCGAGGCTATTGAGAAGGAAAGGCGTACGTGGTTTCCGACGTGTTGGTTTGAGGAAAGTGGACTTAGTCGAGATATTTTGATAAGGTTGAGTTCAGGCACCTCGGAATCAGTGACTTCATCAGGCTGTGGCCTTTTCGATTATGTTGGGGATCATCAGATCAAAGCAGAGGATCCGTTTGGTGATGGTGGAGATCACAGAGTAGCGGACTTGTTCCTGTGGTATAAGTTTGGGTGATCGTTGGTGATTCTTCCACACAGCAGGTGTCGTTATGACTTGTGTTCGTGGAGGACTCTCAGTTGCTATTGTGGTGGCCAGGAGGGTTACGTTGCAAGGGAGCGCCTTCAGCCAGCTATTTTAGTGGTTCGGCAGCTCAGAGTTCATGAGGAGGTCATGATGCTATTTCTGGAATTTGACTAATGTAGCCTTTTTGACGAGTTAATCAGCAAGTTGCAATTGACGTGGGCGGCTAGTTAGGCATGTTGGGGTTCGTGCCACGACCTTGTATGAGGACGGAGTTTCTTTGAGGTTACCTTCGCTTGATATCCATGGCTATTGTGCTTGCATCTCCACTTCCGAGGTTTTGGAAAGTGTTGTATCCATCCGGAGATTGCGAGATCTTTGTTGGAGGTTATGAGTTAGCCGCGGATCTGTTATAGCTGGATATCGTCGATTTTGGTGTGATTTCAGCGGTGATGGTCGAGCGGATGTTGGAAACGGGTTGTGTTGTTTGCTTAGCTTGTGTTGTGGATATTATGGTTGTTGTGCCTGACATTGGTGACATTGTGGTGGTTCCTGAGTTTCCAGGTGTGTTCCGGAGGAGTTACCAGGTATTCCTCCAGTTCGGAAGACCGACTACACCATTGAGCTTTTACCGGGTGCTGGACTCATATCATCGGCATTATGTCGTTCGATACCAGCGGAGCTGATGGAGCTATAGGTTCAACTTCAGGAGTTGCTGGAGGAGATTTCGTACGACCCAGTGTATCACTGTGGGGTGCTCTTGCATTATTTGTGCGAATGTTGGATGGTTCGACGAGGTGGTGCATTGACTACCGGAAGCTGAATCAGGCTTCAGAGGAGAGCAAGTATCCTCCACTTCGGATTGACGATTGTATTGATCAGCTCGCGAAAGCTTCAGTCTTTTCGAAGATTGATTTCAGGTCCGGATACCATCAGTTGAGGTTCGATGAGTCAGATGTGGCTAGGACGACTTTCGGATCACGGTGCGGGCATCACGAGTTCTTGGTCACGCCGTTTGGTTGACCAATGCCCCGTAGTTTTTACGGACTTGATGGACCAGGTGTTTAGACGGTTTCGGGACGAGGTTGTGATCTTGTTCGTTGGCAACATCTTGATTTACTCCAGGAGTGTGGGCCAGCACCTGAAGCAATTGCGAGCGGTTATGCGGACTTTGCGAGATAATCAGCTGTTTGTGAAGTTCAGCCAATGTGAGTTTTGGCTGATTAGCATGAAGAATTTAGGCCACGTGATGTTATCCGAGGGAGTTGCCGTGGATCCTGACCAGATAGAAGCCGTGATGATTCGAAGTTTACCTACCATTGTACCAGAGATCAGGAGTCTATTGGGCTTAGCAGGCTACTATCGGTGCTTTGTATAGGATTTTCTCGGATTGTTACTCCACTTTCCGGATTGACGGAGAAAAGCGTCAAGTTTGAGTGGTTCGATGAACGCGAGGAGAATTACTTACTCCTGAAGGAAGGTTGACCATTGCACTGGTTTTGACTCTACTTGACAATCGTGGTGACTTCGTGGGTTATGGCGATGCATAGAGTTTTGGATTTGGTTATGCTTTGATGCAGCTTAGCAGAGCGGTGGCTCATGGTTTCAGGCAGTGGAACTTTATGAAGCTACGTAACCTATGTATGATTTGGGAGTAGTTGTACTTATGTTAGCATCGGAGAGTTGGAGACACTACTACGGCGTGCAGCGCAGTGTAAGATGTACACTGATCACATGAGTTTCATCTACTTGCATTTTTGGCCAGATTCGAGCTTGAGGCAATGTAGATGTATGGGGTCGACTAACGACTATGGCTGCACATTTGAGTTTATTCGAGAAAGGCTAGTGGTGGTACTTTGATTACCTTTCTGGGATGTTGTTGCTGATGCATTCAATCGAGAATCGGGAGCTTCATTGTTCTATGTGTGTGGCTCGAGTTTCCATGTTAACCGAGTTGTGTGCTACGGGAGCTGAGTTCGAGTGTGATGATGTTGAAGCTCGTTGTTTTGAGTGCGTTATGCACTAGCGGTACAGAGATGTATCAAATACTTCGAATTTACTACTCGTGATGCAACCTATAGAAGAACGTAGCAGCTTGTGTGTGCAGATGCCACATTTTTTGGCAAGCGATGGCTAGGAGGCAGAGATTTTCCGGGAAGTTTCAGCCATTAGAGATTTCCGATTAGAAGTTGGAGATTGTCACTGTGGATTTTGTGTGCCAATACACACTTCGGTTTGTGGTACCAGTTATTGGGTCATTGTAGACCATTTGATGAACCTAGTTCTTTTCCTTGTATTTTCGGAAAAGATTTCGGTGGCAGGCTGGCATAGCTGTGTTTGGCGGAGGTTGTCCATTTTCATGGTGTACCTGTGTCCCATATTGCTGATCGAGGTAATCACCTACAACAGAGTGTTGGCAAGCTTTGTAGTGAGCATTGGGGACCAGATTACAAGCTAGTACCGGTTCTTATCCTCAGATTGGTGGGCGATCTTTGAGGACTATTCAGACCTTGGAGGGCATGTTGTGGTCTTGTGTATTGCAGTTCCGAGGGATTTGGGACCAGCAGTTTCAACTGTTTGAGATTGCATGCAGTATCAGTTTGTTGACCACTATGATTCTGACGTTGCGTGATGTCGTTTTGAGGAACGATGCTGTACTCCATTGTGTTGGAGTGAGTTTGGTTTGAGTTGACGTTCATTCTGTTTTTGTGGAATGTGCTACCACAGACTTTCGGATTAGCGGAAATGGGTTGATAATTGCCCGAGTTCGATGTTTGAGCTATGTTGGTGTGAGTAGGCTGAGTTGTGATTTGCCACGTTATTTTGATCTATATGTGATCATAGGCTAATTTGTGTTGGCCGTATAGTTCGCCATTGCCTATAACGTTGGCTTTTGTGTGTGTTGTGTTCCGTGTGGTGGAACTACATTTCAGATTTATTATATGTTATGTACCCTATCAGTTCCTTATGCAGGAAGACTTGGCATTTGTGTGGAGCCAGTTTAGATTCGAGATTTGAGGGTACACGGATTACATCACGGAGCATTGAACTGAAGAGTTGTTCAGTTGACGTAGCCACTGAAGAGTTGAACTGTATGCAGAGGCAGCAACCCTATTTTTCAGTTGGCAGACTCGGAAATTTCGAGGTCGAAATTTTTTTTAAGGGGGGTGGATTTGTGACGACCCGGAACAGAATCAGAAGCGTAATCAATTTTATTCGTGAGTTAGCGTATAATCGCAGATTTCCGATAATTGATTGAATCGTCAGCTTTGATTACGACTTAATTATTGGCCGAGAATTTGAGTGGAACCTCTTCTCAAGAGTCGTTGTACGCGTGATTTTGAGTTCGTGGGCGGTTCCGGATTATTATTTGGACGACCGAGGAATATAATGTGAATATTTGAAATTTCAGTATATTGTCGAGTTTATCCGTTCGTGTTCGAGTCTATCCGAATCATGATTGTGATCGACCCGAACCGTAGATGGAATGATTATCGACTTGATTTGCGAGTTTCGCGATTTGTTGTGATTTCGACATAATCTGCTCATATGGCGGCCTTGTTAGCGACTAAATTATCGGCGAGAATTTGATTTCGAATCCTTCGTGAAAGTTGTAGAGAATTTAATTTCGAGCTTGTGGGAACTTCCGGAGGATTATTCCGAGTTACGAGGATTAAGTTATGAATATTTTCGACCGTTGCTCATTTAATCGGATAAGTTTGTGATGGTTTGAACCGTTGACTTTTTATCGGATTTGTCGAAGTGTTTGACTTCGGGTGGAAATTGAAGAATTTTTCGAGATGAGTTTGTTGCAGCGAGAATTATTGAAAACGGATTTACGACGCGGAAGTTACGTTTGCTCGAAGTTTATCGAAATGTGTAATTGGAAGTTTCCAAAAATAGAAGGCATATATGGAGGTTTCCTGTTTGGGAAAGTCAAAATCTGGCATTTATGGTTGACTAGTCAACGCGGGCTCGGTGGAAGAGAGGAGCGACGATGCCACGGCTCGCCGGCGGTGGCTCGCCGTCCGGCCACCTCCGAGCTCGGCCTTGGTCTCTTTCGACTCGGCTTGGCCTCCCCGTGGTGGTGCCGGCCACCGTTAACGGCATGGGTCGCCGGAGGGAGGAGTTTTACCGGTGGAAAGTTTGGAAAATTTGGGGGTTTTGGTTGATTTCTATTCCGGCCGATTTGAGCTACAAGAAGTACTGGGCTTTGAAGCTCTCATCAACATGAATATAGGTATGGAGTTCCAATTTGATTTGTACATGGAGAATTCATGGATTGAAAAGTTTGTGTAATTTCGGTTTTGCTTGAAATTGAACTAGATAGAGTGAGAATTGGACTTCGGTGTAATTATGGAAGTTTCCTGTTGGATGATTTGGAGAGGAATAGGCTTTGGTTCGCCGGGAATATTCAAAGTTGGGTGGCGCCGCCGCCGGCGGCGGCGGTCAACGGTTGTCAACAGTTGACTTTTCGGGGTTTTCAACAAGTTGCATGTCGTTTCGCTCGGAATCGCGCCCCGATCGCAGTGGTGAGGTTTGTTTTTCGATTTGAGCATCAAAAATTATAGCGAGGTTTTGAGGTGTGATTATTTGATTTTCGACAATTCGTCGTTATTGAATTGTACGTTTCCGGGAACGGTTGTTTCTCGTGATTTGATTTTAGTTGTCGAGTTATGATTTTACGAAATGGATTTTATGATTATTCAGGGATTCGTGATCGTTCGTTTGGCGAGGGATTTTCCGCCGTATCATGGGATTAACGCGAACTGCGTTACGCTCATCTGTGAGTGGACATTTCTTTTTACGGATTGATTGCGAGTCTTTATATATGATTTACGAACTTGAGCATGCAGTATGATCATGATTTTTATGAGCATGTATTTTACGACTATGCATATACGAATATACGTATACGAATATACATACATATATATATATATTATGTTTTATGCATGTGCATGGAAAAGAGTTATGATTTGGTTCACACAGAGTACAGTCTCAGTTATCAGGGTTGTATCGATACAAATTGGCTTCTCGGCTGATCCCCGAGTACGCTCTGGGGGGGACAGATATCCTTACCCGAGGCCTTTCTGGCTTGGAATCACATGTGGGTCTGGGATCCCGTTATTCAGACTGTACTAGCGCGAGGGAGTCCATGAGAGACCCCGCGGTATTTATGATGCATGCTTTGTACGCGTTAGGAGTTAGAGTCTCCCTCGTGTACCATATGATTTTTATGCATTTAGACTCGCATATGTTTTTAGAACATATATTATTTGGCGAAAGACATTTATTTTCGTCCACTCACTGTAACAGTTTTCATGTCTTTCCCCTGGGCTTTTCGGTTTCTGTACCCAGTTTGCAGTTCAGATTCTGGTGTCGCACGTCGTGGTCGGAGGCATAGTATTCGAGCGATGTTTCTTTTATGGTAGGTTCTTAGTTTGGCCTACTATTTGTATATCTATACTAGAAGTCGCTCTGAGTATTCTGATGTATATTTTTATACGATTTTCCCTGGTTTGGTTTTTGTGGTATAGGATGAAGTGTATTTTTCGGGTGCAGGTAATGGCAATTCCGCGTTAGTAGCGTTACTCTGCCTAAATTTTTATGGTTTTTGTTGGTTCGTGTTTTCAGAAGGGGTTTGATTCCGGTTTAGGAAACTAAATTGGGGTTGGGTCATTTCAGTTAGCCTGACTCATAACGTCCATAACTAGCCAGAGCACTAAGAAATAAGGCGACAGTGCTCCCCAGAGTGAATCTGTGTAATTTACTCTATCTGTACCCCGACAACAAACAAACTGGAAAACAATTAAGGAGAGAGAATGTTTCAAGACGTAACCTTAAACGCCAACAATGGTGGTCTACAAAAATTCACATATGTGCCGAGACAATGTACTCTAGGTAAAAAAAACATGATCCAAAAACTAACAAAGAATAAAACATATTGTCCATCACTATGGGACAACACCATTTTCCAACAGAAAATAGAAACAACTTAACCCACAGCTCTAACATATTGAAGGTGCAAGAATCACCAACTCGATGATTAATGATCCAGAAGTATATATGGTAAGGACAACCTTCTAACTAATTTCATTCCCAAGGAAACCTTGCCTCCCGTAGTTTTCATCACAAACACCTTGTTTACATCAGTACTCATGTCCATGACTCATATCGGCAAACACGTGATAAATGTAATTCATATGAAACAAGTACTGGAACGTGGTTCATTGATACACACATAACTGAGGGGAAAACTATTATAAGACTACTAATATTATATAACTCCTTCAAACGTCTCGACACTGATACTAAGAAGCAAGTTCTCTTAACTCACTTTGTATCTCCCCCTTCTTGATAAATGAGGTTTTTCGATAGATTAAATGGATCTAAAAAAATTAGCAAACATGCATAATCATCAAATTTGGATGAATGTGAGTACTTAGCTCCGTGATTGAACATGAACTAAGATGTTGTATATGTCACACTGAGGATTCTTGAAGAAAATTGTGGAACGTGTGAAATGTTAAGGGTTGATGTATTCTTTCAAACCTACTCAGCAACATTAACAAAAATTTGCACAAGAAGCATCTTCATGTGCTTGATTAACATCTGAATCAAAATTAGTAATAACTAATTGAATAACTACTGGCACTGATTCTCATAATGCCCTCGTCATCGATTCAAGAAAAGTACACAGTGTCACTCACCTAACATGGCGACGATCTCTTCACATCCCCAAAATAAGTGGGAAAAAATCCATCTCAAGTTCACTTATATTTACTAATGTCGCTTATATGCATGCAACCGACAAACCAACATACTAAGGCTGTCGACATATCATATCATAACTGTTTCTCAGCCGAGAATCAAGATCACTTAATCTCATAACAAAGTCCTTTTACTAACTTATAAAGAAGTTCTCACGGAAGACTATAATTGATTTTCCTCGCAACACTACCTTATGGGGAAACCAACCCCAAAGATCTTCATTAGTCATCCCATATAACTACTCCAAATCTAACAGATTTGGAAAGAATTATCATTATGATACCCATGACTGCCCCGCGATCCTACCATGTCGTGAAAATCCTTAGAATATAACATAACAGAATATTCTGGGATCGTGTCGTACACTACTGATGGCAGGTTTTGCTGAATTCGTCAATCACGTCCATGAGGCATGATAAGAGAGGTACGATAGACTCAAGAAGCTACCTTATACCGTTAGAGATACCAATGCCAAAAGGCATATGATGGGATCTGCTGCAGTCGGTCCATCACAAACTAAGTATCACTAAAATTATAAGATAACCAATAGGATGTGAAAACCTAATGCTCTGTTACCAATTGACAAGACTCGCCCCAGATTACTCTAGTAATCCAGAGTATCTAGCACTGACTAATTAGTACCAGATACTCTACCATGAGTAACTCTGAACTTTAACTAAGAACCTACACTGAGAAGATGGAAGATGTGAACTGTCATGCCTCGAACTCTTGACGATCACAACTTCAGCCAACTAACCTGCAATCTGGGCATTTTAAAACAAAGGGGCCAAGGAAAGCTATAAACGCATAAAACATTAGAGTGAGTGGACTAAAATCATAAACTGTAAATCTGTAAAACTCTAACTGTATGCCTTTACGTTGATTTCTATGAAATAATGTGAGTTCAAGTATCACAAACTGAACTGCAAATGGAGTTGATCGTTCATGGTTTTTGTCTTAACCTGAAACAGCTGTATAAATGAAAAGTAAAGGTGATGAGAGCATCTACGGTGTTTGTCTTAACCCGAGATGATCTGGGTCGGGCATGGTGTTTATCCTAACCTGGTTCGACCGACTATTTGGTGATCAACCGAATACTTAGAGCATCGAAGCAACTAAATAAAACCTTCATAAAGTAAACCTCCAAATTAAAATGATATGAAACATATTACAAAATGTACTATAATACTGAAATGCTGAAGAAAAAAAATGAACTCGCTATCGACTGTGAAAATAAAAAGGGTCCACTCACAGTACGGTGCCTTGATTTCTATCAAGCCAAAACACATCTATTGGTGCTACTATGCCTCTGTCACTGGCCCCGAACATATCATCGTGAAACAACGATTATTACTTAATAACTAATCGTCGAAAATAAAAATGAATAGCTTTACTCGTTCATAACCGAGCATTATCGTTGAGAACCTCGAATTCTTGAAGAACGTGATTTAATATTATTCTAAATTCTAATTTCTGAATTCTTTTTAAAGTCACAACATATTTATCAAATGTTACGCGACTCAAAGTCAAATCGACTATTGACTCAACCGTTGGATATAATCATAAAATCATTTAATTAATATGATATTAATTATACGTCTTAATCAACAATGTCTAAATCAATTCAATAACCTCTTCATTACAATCGGTACAAAATTACGAGCAAAACGATATAAAGTTTGCATCAAAATACCCTTCGCCAGAGCACCGTCGGCACTGCGACATTGGTAAAATTTTTTGGTGACCCAAAGCTCATTCTGCTCAAAATCAACCCAAATACAACTTTCTCTTCTACAACAAAGTCCAATTCCAACTATAACTCACCCAATTTCATTTCAAGCCAAGAACACCAAAATCTTTAAATCATCGATTCTTCCTCCTCAGTTGGAGAACCATCTATATATGGTTAGCTTCGTGGTGATGAGAGCTTCAAAGCCTAATAGTCATTGACCACTGATTTGAGCTCAAACCTGATGCTCGAAAATCTTAGGTTTCTGCAGTTCTTCAAGGGGATATCATGGCTAAGGCTTCTTAAATTGAAGGTTGAGATTATACAGGTTTGAAAGAGGAGAGTGAGATGAAGCTTTTGACACCTTGGTCGGCTATTTCGGTGGCCGGAGCACGATGCTACCATTCCAGTAGCCCCAAGATGTGAAGAGGAGAGAGAGTGACGTGGAAAAGAGACACAAAAGTGTCTAACTGAAATGGAAAGTTTTGACTTTCTATTTGTGGAAAGTTTTGACTTTATATACATGCAAGTTGCGACTAATTTAACTTCGTAAAAATGTACAAAACTTTCATTGATCATAACTTCTTCATCACAACTCAAATTTTAACATTTTACGTGGCTATACACTGATCTCGATAAACTCTATGATTTCTCCCAAAGAAATTTCTCCAAAAACTTATCGATAAAATTTAGATAAAAAGAGTCATCGATAATTACCAACGGTAAAAACTAACTACGTTCCTCGATTAACTTTAAACAAATCTTAAAAAGAAAATTCTCTGAATGGGATATTACATGCGGAGAATGAGCTTATCCCTCAAAGAACCATCACCGGCCGTCAAGGTTGCATTGATTATAGGAAGCTGAATGGCACCACTAGCAAGGATAATTTTTCATTGTCATTCATTGATCAAATGCTTGAGAGATTGGCTGACCACACATATTATTGCCTTCTTGATGGATATTCCAGTTACAACTGAATAAGCATCACAGAGGAAGATCAAGAGAAGACAATGTTCACATGCCCTTTTGGAATGTTTTACTATAGATAGATGCCTTTTGGTTTATACAACGCAATAGATATATTTCAACGTTGCATGCTTTCTACCTATTCTGATTACACTGAAAAAATAATTGAGGATTTCACAGATGATTTTAGTGTATTTTGGAGGGATTTCGATTCATGCTTAAGGAACTTAAAATTAATTTTGCAAAGATGTGTTGAAATGAACTTAGTGCTTAAATGGAAGAAGTGTCACTTCATGGTTACTCTAGGGATCATTTAAGGACATATTATTTTGGCTAGGGGAATAGAAGTTGATAAATCTAAGGTAGATCTTGTTCGTTACTTACCCTCTCCAACTTCGGTTAGAGATGTTCATTCTTTTCTTGGTCATGGGGGTTTTTACAGAAGATTTATCAAGGGCTTATCCCATATCCCTCGCCCTTTGTGTAAGCTACTTCAAAAAGACACTCCCTTTGTGTTTGATGAAGATTGTCGAGCTGCCTTTGACAAATTGAAGGAGCTTCTCATGAGTGCTTCTATCCTTTATGCTTCGAACTGGTCTCTTCCCTTTGAGTTGATGTGTAACGCCTCAGACTATGCCGTTGGAACTATTTTGGGTCAGCAAAAGGACATGAAGCCCTATGCCATTTCTATGCTTGTCGGACACTTGTTTAAGCTCAAATGAACTATATAACAACCAAGAATGAGTTTCTCCCTGTGGTGTTTGCACTTGAAAAGTTTTGATCATACTTGCTACAAAGTAAGGTGATTATTTATACAGACCCCGCAGCCTTGAAGTATTTGATGGTGAAGAAGGATATCAAGCCACGACTCATTAGATAGATACTTCTACTCTAAGAGTTTGACAACGAAATAAAGGATAAGAAGGGAGTAGAAAATGTGGTGGTTGACCATTTTTCATGAATTATGCATGAAAAAGAAACCATTGCTATTGCGGAAAAATTTTCGGATGAACAACTCTTTGGAATTCATGTAAATACTTCTGAAACTCCATGGTATGCAGATATCGTTAATTACTTAGTTATCAATGAGTTTCCATCTTCCATCCCTAGTTCTTAACGTAACTAACTTAGGAGTAATGGTAGGACTTTCATTTGGGAAGAACCTTACTTGTGGAAATAATATTCTGATTTGGTTATTAGGATGTGCGTTCCAGATAGTGAATTTAAGTCCATTCTTGAGTTTTGTCATAATGGTGCATGTGGAGGTCATTATTTAGTTTTTTCATAAGTGTTAGAATGTGGATTGTTTTCGCATAGTTTATTTCATGATTCTCATAATTTCTGTGCTAAATGTGATAGATGCCAAAGATCCAGTAATTTAGGACCTAGAGATCAAATGCCGCAATTTTACATTCTTAATGTCAAAATCTTTGATGTTTGGGACATTTATTTTATGGGACATTTTCCTCCATCTTAGATTTTAATTATATTTTACTCGCTGTGGATTATGTCTTGAAATGGATGAAAGCAAGAGCCACCCGAACTAATGATTCGCGAGTTGTTGTAGATTTTTTCAAGGCTAATATTTTCACAAGATTTGGAATGCCACACATTCTAATCAGCGATAAAGGAAGTGACTTTTGCAACAAGACAATGGAAGCATTATTGAGGAAATGTGGTGTCAAGCACAAGGTCTCTATGCCTTATCATCCTCAAATGAATGGAATGGCTGAAATTTTCTACCGTGAGATAAAGAAGATCTTGGAGAGAACCGTTCGTCCAAACCAGAAAGATTGGAACCAATATCTAGATGATGCATTATAGGCCTATAGGACTGCCGACAAAAATCTCATCGGTATGTCACCTTATCATTTAGTTTATGGGAAAGCATGTCATCTTCCAGTGGAGTAGAACACAAAGCATGGTAGGATGTCAACAATTTTAACATGGGTTGAGATGAGGCTGTTTTGCATTGAAAGCTACAATTTTGTGAACTTAAGGACATAAGGAATGATGCTTTCGACATTGCATGGATTTACAAGGAGAAAATAAAGAGAATCTGTGGGAAATTTTTTGAAGTGGGGCAGAAAGTTTTACTCTTTCATTCGAGACTTAGACTCTTTCCGGGCAAGCTACACTCAAGATGGATCAGTCCTTACATTGTTGTTCAAGTGAACATGGAGCTGTGGAGATACAATCTTTGGAGATTGGAAAGTTGTTCAAAGTAAATGGACACCGTTTGAAGCCCTATTATGAAGCTTTCAAGGAGCATGGCATTGAAGAAGATAAGCTCAAGGAACCGGCCACTTCAAACACATGAAGAACCATCACGTCCACGAGGTTTTGTGAGAGAGGACATGCGCCACAAAAGGATTATGATGGGGCCAGAGATTTGCAGCCACCGCTAGATCACAGTTAGGGTTTTTCATTTATTTTTTGGGATTTTATTCAAGTCTTCTTTAAATAACTTCTGAAGGAAAAAACCAAATGGATCTTTTATCTGGTAGTATAGTTTAAATAATTTCAACTCATTGAGTGGCGTTTCTTATCAGTGTGTTGAGATTTGACTTAAATTAATGCCATGAAAAGTATACTATGTCAGTAAAGGCTTTAGATAATGATTTTTGACAATTGTCAGATATAAGTTGTAATACCCTGATCTTTTTATATTATCGTTAATATTTATGGATATTTTCGATTTGAAATTAGCAGGCCTGCGGATATTTTTCATTAATATCTACAGACTTTTTTGTTAATATCTAAGGATATTTTCGATTTGAGCTATATTGATTGAATTTTTATTGGATTTACGAAGTTGGTCGACTTCAAGTGGAAGTCGTAAGATTTGTCGAGACGAGTCCGTAGACACACGGAACGTGAAAAATAAAGTTACAATATAGAAGTTACAATTAACAGAAATTTATCAAGAATTATCTTTTCGTAAATGGAAGAGTATAAAAAGGTGGTTTCCCTTATGGGAAGGTTAGTCTAAGTTAACTGGGAGTCAAATTTCTCTCTTTAGGGTGAAAGAGACTGAGTTCGACCCATTTTTGGTCAAATGACGTCGACCAGTGGCACAGTGTCGGTCGGGTTCGATCGACCTTTTCATCCTCGTCCTTTTATTGGCCTTAGTTTTAGATATTTTGGGGTTTTTAAGTTATCTCATTGCAGTCATCGGCGATTCCACCAACAATGATTCAGGTGCAATTTGATTCCCATCGATGTGTTGATTATGGTGGTGTGTGATATTGGGTGTTTGCAAGTTTAATTCGGGGAGATCGAATCCAACCTCCGTTGAGTTTGTTCGGCCTCCTCCATGAACGACTGTTACTGGCGGTTTAGACTGCCGAGGATAGAGGGGTTTTGTTACCTTCATCCTCTTGAGTTGTTTGATACCTACCTCAAGCATTGAAATGGCACGATGACGTTGCTAGGTCGCTGGGAAGATTTTCAGCCAGATTTCTTCCGGGCTTGATTTTGGCTAGTTTTAGGCCGAATTGGCCATTGATGTAGTTAAACAATTTATTGGGCTCATTGAGAGCTTTCTAATAGTGTATCATTCGCCGTTGTCAACGGCGGTCGCCTCTTGGTGTGTGGACTGCACGCACCGCTATAAGTGGTTGCGTGTCTGCCGAAATATATTTCTTAAATTGTGTCGTGTGATGTACCGTTAGGTTTATATTGACGATACAAACATAGTCTTGAGGTTTGTTTATCGTTTAGGCTTCATCGACCTAGTGGGGGGAGGGGGCGTCCGATAGAGAAATTATTTGTGTTTTATATCGTTGCGATCATTTCTTTGTAACGGGTTTTGCCAAGAGTGTCTTCAACTCGATTACTCGAAGTTGATTCAGATCAAGTAATTCTTTGATTTACCTGAATTATTTTTGATTTGTATGTTATTTAATTAGGCTCTAGTCTTCACAAATTTCATACTTGCCTTTCTCTCTACACATTACAAATGTACATTAGCTCCACACATCAAACAACTAACTCTAACCTCATTTTTGGCACACCTCATCTCTCTACCTTCTCTTTCTCTTTTTAGTTCATCCCTTCCAACCCTCTAAAATTTCTTCTCCCTCACCTATCCAAGCCTAGCCAAACACCATCTCCACCACCACAAATCCAACCTCACTACAACCATAACCATTGGGCTTTGCTTGGGTGTTCTTCCTCCCATCTCTACCTCAAGTTTGATGCATTTGGAAGTCTCGAAGATGGAGTTTGAAGACCAAGGATGACTTAGTTTTCTTGGAAGCTCTGGGGTTATCTCTATATCTTTCTATCTCTTCAATTATATATATATAAACTTGTTTTACATTATACTTAGTGAGTAGTCTCTTTTTAGAAGGCTAGGGTTTAACCTATTCTACCAAAATCTGAGAGGACTTAGGCAGAAGAGCAATATATATTATGGGTTGATCACTCCTGAGCACTCGGGTGGAAATTCTTAAGTGCCTTACTTCCCTATAAAACAAATAACAAGCATTAGGAAGTTGAGACGGGGTTGGCCTGCCTTCAATGCTTTGATGTTTAAGTCAGTAAATGTTATGGCAGAAAGGGTAAGTGAACAATGGTTCAGAGATTCGATACCTTTGTCTTGGAATGAATACCTTCCTATTATAAGTAGTTGAAGTTGACAATACTTTCTGGTTCTTTATATGGGACTGATGCAAGCATTCCTCTTTTGTGTAAAGGAGGGGCATTCTTGATTTTTAGCAGCTTTGTCTAATATGCAGGCCGAGTGAGGCGTGCAACGTCCCATGTTGTTGGGCACGTGTGGCGCATGCTCGCGTATAGTTTTACCAGCATGCCCCCTTTGATTATTCCTTTGTATAGCTATTTTGGCTATTTGGGTGCTAATTAAGGCATGCTTTTTGGGGTTAGCACCTAGTGTACTAATAAGTCCCCTAAGTCCCCGAGTCAAGGATATTGAACTCCACTGGGGAGTTGAATAAATTGAGATCCATAAAACATTCTTACTTAGCACCATTATGTTGGGGTAATGCAATTTAGCCCGGAGTTCCCTCAACTTCTGGATCAATGGTGATTTCATGACTCGTGTGTCTTCATCACTCCACCCCTTGGATGATTATCTGTCATAAAGATGAATGAGAGTAAGGGGGAAATCAGTCATTCAAGTTAAACTGTGGAGATTCAAAAAGCGTTCGAGTTGGAATGTAAAAATGTGTACGAGTGAATGACGTGGGCCACGACAGCACCCATTTAGGCCGCGGCTGCTTGAGGCCACCTAATAAGAGGTGATCGCGCTAGGATTTTTTTGGGAAGAGAGGAGCTTAAGTCCTCAGTTAGCCAATGTCACTAGGTCAGGTTTCCGCATTAGTAGATGCTCCTAGGAGGAACAGTCGCTAGGGAGGTTTGTACTTTGGGTGGCGTGCGAGAAGCAGCGTGCGTCCTACCCACTTGGGGCCTCCTGACGGTCAACGAGGCTAGGGATTTTTTGGGTGCAAGGGGAATTTGAGTCCCCCGGCAGCCAATGCTGCTAGGTCGAGGGTCGCATTAGGGGACATCATGCTCACAGTGATCGGCTTCTGAGGTAGTCCTTATTGGTATTTGCTTGGCATTTACTAGCCGTCACAATGATGAGGAATACGAGGGCATTCGTCACCCTAGGGATGTTTGAACACAAGCAAGATTTATATCAAGGGTTTGTGTTTTTGGGTGTTGTCTTTTATCAGGCCGTTTGAGCGGTATAAGTGAATGATCGTTGAGTTACATCGTGTACTCTTGTGCACGCGTTGATGAGGTGTGAAAGTAGCCGTTAGGTGAGGTCTTTTCATGCGTGACACCTATCGGTCAACGTTGGTCTCGAGAAGATAAAGTCGGTTAAGAGCATGTGCCATAATGTTGCCGTCACTGCGGTACGTGAAAAGACGTTTTCTTTTCCAATTTGAAATGACGTGGGACACGTGCTATAGATCGACAATGGGTAAGGTAAATGCTTGGATGGTCAGGATGAGTGAGGGTTTCCCGTTTCCCTAGTATAAATAGTCTCCCTTACAATGGACGTAAGACCATTTGGTAGTTTGGAGGTTATTTCTGCATTCTAAGAGCTTTTGACTGCATTCAGAGTGATTGAGCTACGTCTTCATTTTAAAGGTGATATTTTGGTTCTTTGCTTTCACTGTTATTGTTTGCGTCTGTTGATGATTCTTCATGTTGGTTGCTTTCCTTTGGGTTTTTCTGGGTCAGTTTTCATGATACATATGCTTAGTGTTTTCCTGGGTTTCTGTGTAATTCGCTTGCGTATTCATAGATTTCTGTAGGTGTTGGTTACTGTTTGTGTAGTGTACTATGGGTGTTGACCATTAGAGAAGTTGTGAATTTGTCGAGCGGTGTTGCCTTTGCTAGGACTAGATGACTTGTTATTTCTGGGTGGTTTTAGTAGGCAGCTTGAAAGTAGTGATCGATTCGTGGTATTCAATACGCCTTAATCTTGATATATAGGTTTTATTTAGTAGGCTGTCTGTGCTTATATCAGGAACCCGTCATCACCTGTTGAGATCTCGAGTCACGAGTCATATATGATTGTTGATGGTAGACGAAGGTGTCCCGGAAAACAAGTGTCATTGAGTCAGTTAGGTCAAGAGCTAGGCCTGTCGTTGAGTTCGTGTTGTATGAGTCAAACGACCTTCGGTTCGTCGTTAAGTGACGTGTCCAGTCGCCTCCTCATTGGCATTTATTACCCTGCTAAGATTCTGCCCCTCTTATTGAGTGTAGCACTAAAGATTGCATTATCTAGTGGAAACATGATTGGTACGTCAGCAGAGGATGCCTTAAGACGCCAAATAGGACGTTCGTGCCTGTGACACCCGAGCGGTCAAAGAGAAGTGAGAGGCCACTCACTGTTATTAAGGGTGGTGTCGTGTTAAGGATTTTTTCCGATCGAGAGCCCATTCAAGAGCCACAAGCGTCATTCACTGCCGAGGAGTGCGAGCCCTTCTATGAAAAGTATGAGATTCCCCGTTCCATCAAAATGAGGCCCTTAGGCCAAGGTGAGATGTTCCCTGACCCACTTGAAAGGACCCAACCCCGATTCAGTTACCTAAACCGGAATCGAACCCCTTCTGAAAATACGAACCAACAAAAAATTTTCAAAATTTCGGCAGAGTTTCGTTACTAACGTGGAATTGCATAAACCTGCACCCTATAAACAACACTTCGTCCTATGCCACAAAAAACCAAACCGTGGGCACCAATCCCATCCGGATTTCTCAACATCAATATAATCAATAACAGTAACTGTACTGTAGTATAAATGTATATATCCAAGAAAATCCGTATAAACATGTATCAGAATGTATCAGAACGACCTCTAGTGTAAAATATATACAACATATACATCAGTAGGCAAAACAAGAACCTACTGGAAAAACTCAGGTAACTCTGATCACTAGCCTCCAAACCGCGACGTGAAAACACCAAACCTGAACTGCAAACTGGGCACGAAAACCGAAAAGCCCAGGGGAAAGACAATAAACACGTTAGAGTGAGTGGACGAAAATAAATGTCTTTCACCAGTTATATATATATGTTATAAAACATATGCGAGTCGAATGTATAACATTTAAAGGGTACGCAAGGGAGACTCTAACTCCTCACGCGTCGGAACCCGAAACTTCAAATAATCATAAAATATTCCTCGGTCATCAGAAAATCTTCCGGAACCACCCACGGGCTCGAAATCACGTACTCTACAATTTCCGTGAAGACATCCAACTCAAATTCTCGACTGAAAACATAGTCGCAAATCGAATCGACACACCACACAATATCGTAAAACTGCGACTAAAACCAAATCTCGAGAATCGTGCCAAACATATATCTGATTCTGGTTCGGGTCGTCACAAATCTACCCCCCTTAAAGAAATTTCGACCCCGAAATTTACGTACCTGTCATGTGAACAGATGAGGATACTGCTCCCGCATACGCTGCTCGGTCTCCCAGGTGGCCTCCTCAACCGAATGGTTCTGCCACAAGACCTTCACTAGCGGAATCACACGGTGCCTCAACTCCTGCTCACGACGATCAAGAATCTGCACTGGCTCCTCAACATACGATAAATCCTCTCTGATCAGCAACTGTTGTGGGGCTAACACATGTGAAGGATCTGAGATGTACTTCCGCAACATCGAAACATGGAAGACATCATGTACACGAGCCATCTCAGCCGGTAAGTCAAGTCTGTAAGCAACAGCTCCAACCCTCTCCGTAATCTCATACGGACCAACGTACCGCGGTCGAAGCTTGCCACGCTTCCCGAAACGCACAACTCCCATCCACGGAGATAGTTTCAGGAAGACCCAATCACCAACCTCGAACTCTAAACTCTTCCTCCTCACATCCGCGTAACTCTTCTGCCGATCCTGGGCGATCTTCAACCGATCTCGGATAACCTGTATTTCCTCCATCGTGGTTTTCACCAAATCAGGACCAATGAGCCAACGCTCGCCCACCTCACTCCAACACAATGGAGTGCGACACTGCTTCCCGTACAGGGCCTCGTACAGTGCCATCTCAATACTGGCCTGATAGCTGTTGTTGTAGGCGAACTCAATCAAGTGTAACTGCTGATCCCAGTTCCCGCGGAACTGCAACACACATGATCTCAGCATATCCTCAAGAGTCTGAATGGTCCGCTCGGACTGCCCTTCAGTCTGAGGATGAAAAGCTATACTAAATCGCAACTTCGTGCCCAAAGCTCGCTGCAACGCCTGCCAAAACTCAGAAGTGAACTGACTATCTCAGTCAGAAACAATGGACACAGGCATACCATGCAAGCGAACAATCTCAGATAAGTACAACTTGGCCAATCTGCCCACTGAAATCTTCCCTGGAAGTGCAAGAAAGTGTGCGGATTTCGTCAGTCGATCAACAATAACCCAAATGCCAGTGTTGCCCGCCGAAGTACGTGGCAACTGATAGACGAAATCCATCGTAATGTGCTCCCACTTCCAAACCGGAATCTCAAGTGGCTGTAATTTCCCTGCAGGTTTCTGCCTCTCCGCTTTCACCTGCTGACAAATCAAACATCGACTCACGTACGCGGCAATCTCCAGCTTCATGTTGCGCCACCAATAGTACGCTCGAAGTGTACGAAACATCTTCGTACCTCCGGGGTGCATCGCATACGCTGAACTGTGGGCCTCGTCAAGAATCTTTTTTTTCAAGTCCTCGTCTCTGGGTACACATAACCTGCCTCTGAACAATAATGTACCGTCGTCGCTCAATCAGAACTCTGTAGGCACACCATTTCGTATCATAGTCTTCTTACCTAGCAAGTAAGAATCTGAATTATGGGCCTCACGTACCTGATCCACCAAAACTGGTCGAACCTGAAAGCTGGCCAACAAAGCGCCATCATCATCATACCCAAACACAGCACCTGTAGCTCGAAGCTCGGCTAACATCGATACTCTGGCCACACATATGTGAAACAACGACGTTCCCGACTTCCGGCTAAGTGCATCAGCCACAACATTGGCCTTCCCCGGATGGTACTCGAAAGTGCAATCATAATCGTTGATCAACTCCATCCATCGGTGTTGCCTCATATTTAGATCCGGCTGCGTCCGCAAGTAGGTGAGACTCTTGTGGTCAGTGAAAATCTTACACTGAGCACCATACAAATAATGCCTCCAACTCTTCAACGCTAATACGATAGCGGCTAACTCCAAATCATGCGTCGGATAGTTGACCTCATGCAGTTTCAGCTGTCTGGAACCATGCCACAACTCTACCATGCTGCATCAACACACAGCCAAGGCCCAACTTCGACGCATCACTGTACACAACAAACTCACCACTGTCGTCTGGCAATGTCAGAACAGGTGCGGTAGTCAATCTTTCCTTCAGGAGCAAATAACTCTCCTCGCACGCATCAGACCACTCAAACTGGACGCCCTTCTTCGTCAATCTGGTCAGTGGTGTAGCAATCTGGGAGAAATCCTGAACAAACCGTCGGTAATAGCCTGCTAACCCCAAGAAACTCCGGATCTCCGACACAGTAGTGGGTCTACTCCAATTCAGCACGGCCTCGATCTTGTCAGGATCAACACTAACTCCCTCGGCCGAAATCACGTGGCCCAGAAATTTCACACTATCCAACCAGAACTCACACTTGCTAAACTTCGCGAACAACTGATGATCTCGCAAAGTCCGCAACACTGCTCGCAAGTGCTTCTTATGCTGGCCCACACTCCTGGAATAAATCAGGATATCGTCAATGAATACAATCACAAACTTGTCCAGGAACCGTCTGAACACCCGATTCATCAAGTCCATGAAAGCTGTGGGGGCGTTAGTCAACCCAAACGGCATAACCAAAAACTCATAGTGCCCATACCGCATCCTGAATGCTGTCCTGGCTACGTCAGAGTCTCGGATCCTCAACTGGTGATATCCGGATGGAAGGTCAATCTTCGAAAAGACTGCTGCCCCCTTCAGCTGATCGAACAAGTCGTCAATCCGTGGCAACGGATACTTGTTCCTCTCTGTAATCTGATTCAGCTTTCGATAGTCGATGCACAAACGCATGGACCCGTCCTTCTTCCGTACGAACAACACTGGAGCACCCCACGGAGAAATACTCGGTCGAATGAATCCCTTCTTTAACAACTCCTGAAGCTGAATCTGCAACTCCCTCAACTCCGCAGGCGCCATCCGGTACGGTGTCTGGGAAATCGGTCCAATACCTGGCAACAACTCAATGGTAAAATCAATCTCCCGTACAGGGGGTATACCAGGTAACTCCGCTGGAAACACATCCGGAAACTCAGACACAACCTCAATACTACTAAGGTCTGGCACTGCAGCTGTAGTATCCACAACATGGGCTAAGTAAGCAACACAGCCCTTTTTCATCAACCGATCCGCCCTCATCGCGGAAATCAAGCACGGTAGTGAAGTGTTCTTCTCGCCACGAAACAGTATCTCAGGTAACCCCGGTCGACGAAACGCGACCTCCTCCCTGTGGCAATCAAACATGGCCCAGTGCGACTCCAAAAAGTCCATACCCAATATCAAATCAAAATCCACAATATCAAGCAATAACAGATCTGCAGCTAACCCATGGCCACCAATGAACACCTCACAATCTCGGTAAACCCAACCAATACTCACAACCTCACTTGATGGATACAACACTCTCCACAACCCTGGAAGTGGAGATGCAGGTACCGTGGCTAATGATGACAGTCTAAATGATATGAATGAATGTGTAGCGCTCGGATCTAACAATGCAAGTACAGGAATACCAAAAATATGTAACGTACCGATAACGACCTCCGGTGATGCTCTGCCCTCACGTAGAGTCATAGCATGAACCCTCGCCTGTCCGGCTGGTCGCCCTCGCTGGGGTTGTCCTTGCTGTCTACCCTGTCCTGCAAACTGTGCTGGACGAACTCCCAAAGTGGCACCCCGCTCAGCTCCGGAACTCTGAGCCGTCTGACCACCAATACCGTACAACTGAGGACACTCCCTCGAAAAGTGGCCCACCTGGCCATAACGATAACAAGCACCAGGACCCCGCTGACATGGGCCCAAATGATATCTATTGCAGAGGTTACACAAAGGATAGTCTCTCGGAACAGGAAATGGACCACCAGTACGCCGAGGATAACTAGAGCCGCTGGAACTCCCACTAGCCTGTGGTCGCTGCGGTCGGTCCCTCCTCCATATCGGTCTCTGCCTCGGTGCACTAACTGGTGAGCGATAAGATCCACCGCCAAAGGATGAAGCTGAACCGGAAGTATCAGAATTCTGCCTCTTCGTAGGCCCTTGACTCGGTCCACCTTCCTCAAATCGTCTCGGCTGGTATCTCTGCTGTCTCTCCTGCTCAATGTCCTTGCCTCGGAGTGCAGCACTAACAAACTCATCAAAGTTGTTCCGAGGCATCGTAGTCAGGGTCGCCTTGATACTCAGATTTAATCCCAGCTCAAATCTACGACACTTGGCTTCCTCTGTAGCCACCATATCCAGCGTAAAACGAGATAAACGAGTAAACCGATCCCGATACTCAAGTACAGACAAACTGCCCTGCCTCAAGTTTGTGAACTCCTCGTACTTGCGCTGCTGGGTAGCCTGATTGAAGTACCTCCGCATAAACAGATCACAGAACAATGTCCACGGAGTATCAACCGGAACCCTGTCGGTGCTAACCCACCAAAAGTATGCATCACCCTCAAGTAAACCGACTGCGGCTACTGTCATCTGCCCAGGAGTAAACTGCAGACGCTCACAAACACGTTCAATCTGAACCAACCATGCCTCGCATATCTCTGGATCGACTGAACCCGAAAACAAAGTAGCACCCGCAGTGCGAGCCTTGACCACAGGGTGAAAACGCTCTTCCAAACGCAGCACTCGCATCAGCAAGTCGCGCGTTCGGCGATCCTCATCAGGATCATCATCCCGATCAACACGGGGACCACGTCGAGGAGGCATCCTACTGATACAAGACAAGCATTAGGTACAAGCAGAAAGAACGTAATCATGAAACCGCAGATATTTGAGGACACACAACACCCGAAGTATTGATGAATACCGCTGGCCAGTCGGGTCATCACTCCAGTCATGCTGTATCAACTCAAATACCCTAAGCGTCACAACTACAAGAGTCTACAGCATCTGACAACCTAATGCTCCGATACCAAGCTGAAAGGACCCAACCCCGATTCAGTTACCTAAACCGGAATCGAACCCCTTCTGAAAATACGAACCAACAAAAAAATTTCAAAATTTCGGCAGAGTTTCGTTACTAACGTGGAATTGCATAAACCTGCACCCTGTAAACAACACTTCGTCCTATGCCACAAAAACCAAACCGTGGGCACCAATCCCATCCGGATTTCTCAACATCAATATAATCAATAACAGTAACTGTACTGTAGTATAAATGTATATATCCGAGAAAATCCGTATAAACATGTATCAGAATGTATCAGAGCGACCTCTAGTGTAAAATATATACAACATATACATCAGTAGGCGAAACAAGAACCTACTGGAAAAACGCAGGTAACTCTGATCACTAGCCTCCAAACCGCGACGTGAAAACACCAAACCTAAACTGCAAACTGGGCATGGAAACCGAAAAGCCCAGGGGAAAGACAATAAACACGTTAGAGTGAGTGGACGAAAATAAATGTCTTTCACCAGTTATATATATATGTTATAAAACATATGCGAGTCGAATGTATAACATTTAAAGGGTACGCGAGGGAGACTCTAACTCCTCACGCGTCCGGGTATACGAGGGAGACTCTAACTCCTCACGAATACAAACACGAGGGAGACTCTAACTCCTCACGTGCACAGAGCATGTGTGTAATCACACGGGGCCACACGTGGATTCATAACAACATATAAACACAATCATATAACACATGCTCAATATAAACACAGTCTCGTACAAAAACTCATACTCGTAAAACCATAATCATACAGCATGCTCAAGTTCATAAAACGTATATAAAAGACTCGCAAGAATTCCGTGAAAATAAACTGTCCACTCACAGACTCGCGTAACGCGCACTCTCTCTAATCTCGTGGTCCGGCGGAAGATCCCTCGCCTGAAGCACGATCACGATCTTGGTCTCCTGAATATTCATAAACACAACTGATCAAAATTATAATCCACAACCCTGTACTGATGCACGGAAACCAACCGTTCACGGAAATATGAAATGCGGTACAAAATGAATAACGGAATTCCCGAAATCTCCACACGAAACCTCGACTGAAAATCGGCTAACCAAATCAATCCGAAAACCTCTGGACAATAATCAGGGCGGCGTGATTACGAGAAAAACGACATTAAAAACACCAAAATCCAAAAAGTCAACGGGTCGCCGGAGCTCCGGCGTTGACCGCCGCCGCCGCCGGCGGCGCGCCGTCAACCGGAGAGTTTTTTCGGCGACCGAGCTACCAAAATATTCTCCTCAACCAGGCGAGCAACTTTAATGAAGGAGCCACCACCATCCAACCACCACCATGGCCGGAATCCAGCTCGAAAGCCACGGTGGTCAAAACTCCTCCGGCGAACTGTTCGCCTCAGTTCCTCCGTCCACGGCGCATGGCTGAAAGGACCCAATCCCGATTCAGTTACCTAAACCGGAATCAAACCTTTCGAAAATACGAACCAACAAAAACTTTTCGAAATTTGGGCATAGTTTCGTTACTAGCGTAGAATTACCATAACCTGCACCCAGAAATTAACACTTCGTCCTATGCCACAAAAAGCAAACCGTGGGCACCAATCCCATCCGGATTTCTCAACATCAATATATGAATCATAAACAGTAAAAATAGTACTGTATCATATATAATATATCCGTGAAAATCCGCATAACAAATATCAGAACGTATCAGAGCGACCTCTAAAGTAAAGCATATACAATATATACATCAGTAGGCGAAACAAGAACCTACTGGAAAACACAGATAGCTCTGATCACTAGCCTCCAAACCGCGACGTGAAACAGTGGAATCCGAACTGCAAACTGGGCACGGAAACCGAAAAGCCCAGGGGAAAGGCAAATAAAAACGTTAGAGTGAGTGGACGAAAATAATCATATGCCTTTCACCAGTTATACACATTCTCATATAAAACAGTGCGAGTTCGGAAGATACATAACACATATAAATATATATACACGGAGGTGGTCGGGCGACCTCTCAAACCCGACGTCAAGTGAATCGCTCAAACCTGACGGTGATAAGCCAGGGGACCACTCAACCCTGGCGGCAAGCAGGGGACTACTCAACCCCGCCCAGAGGAATCTCTCAACTCTGGTACATCGATGTATTAAATGCCATCACAAATAAACACATATAACAATACCTCCGGAAACAACATATATCACAACATCGTATAATTAAATACGGAAATCATAAAATCCACGAACACGCAAATCAACAGTGAAAACATAAACTTGTCCACTCACAGATCAGCTAGCGCGAACTCGCGCTAAATTCGTGGTTCGGCGGAAGTTCCCTCGCCTGAAGCACGATCACGATCCAGATCTCGATCTCTATCTCCTGAATATATATAAACATAACTGATCAATATCGTAATCCACAACACTGTACTGATGGACGGAAACCAACCGTTCCCGGAAATGTGAAATGCAGTACAAAATAAATTACGGAAATCCCGAAATCCCCACTCGAAATCTCGACTGACAATCGGCTAATCAAATCGACCCAAAAACCTCTGTACGATAACCAGGGCGCGATTACGAGAAAAATGACACTAATTACATCGAAATCAGAAAAAGTCAACTTTCCGGCCGTTGACCGCCGGCGCCGCCGCCGGCGCGCCGTCAACGGTGGAATTTCAAGGCCAAAGTTTCCAGATTTCAAGGTCGTAATGAGTTGAATCAATTCCTCTTCTACCACTTAAACCAATTCACAAGGGAACTACCTCAAATCCACCAAACCCGATCGAAAATCTCAAACCGAACCCCCATTCGGGTTCACCCCAAAACCTCCTCTCATCCAAATCCAAACACCCAGTGAGCTTCACCAAGGTGTGGGGAGCAAAACCCCCAACAACCTCGCCCCCAACACACGCCGGAACCACCTCCACCGTCGCCGGCGAACTTTGCCAACTAGGCCCTAATCGGGTTCCATCAAAACGGAACTAATTCCACTCAAACCAAAGCCATACATACTCGAAATCACGAGAGGGATCGAACCATACCTGTCCCGTGGCGGATGGTGGCCGGAATCCGGTCGCTGGACGGTGACTTCCCAAAATGGCAACTTTCCCTTTCGGTCCGATGGCTCACTTTCCAAATATGGAAAGTCTACGAAATTCCAGGTTGGTCAACGCCCAAAATCAAGTTTTCCGACTAATTCTCGGCTATTTTCGATATTTATACTCGAGCCTCGGGTCGATCGACGGTCCGAAATGAAAATACGAAATGATTCGGATAAACATGAAACAATCAGATAAACTCGTCGAAACTCGAAACTTCAAATAACTATAAAATATTCCTCGGTTATCGGAAAAATCTTCCGGAACCGCCCACGAGCTCGAAATCACGTACTCTACCATTTCCGTGAAGACACTCAACCCAAATTCTCGACCGAAAACAAAGTCGCAAATCGAATCGGCAAACTACATAATATCGCAAAACTGCAACTAAACTCAAATCTCGAGAATCGTGCCAAACGCACCTCTGATTCTGGTTCAGGTCGTCACATGGCTATCCTCACGTGCACAGAGCATGCCCCACTGACCAAACCTGTCCAAAACCCCAAGAGGAACCTGTCCCAAAAGGATCACCATGCCCCACTGACCAAAACCCCCTAACCCTCCGGCCACCACCGTGGCCGGAGCGCCACCGTCACCGAAACCCAAACCGGCCGGAAAACTCATCAACTTCTCACCGTGATTTCTCCCTCCAAACTCAACCAATTCACACAATTCCAAAGGCAAAACAGCATAGAATCACAAGAGGAACACTTTACCTTCAAAGGTCGAGGCCAAAAGTGGCCGGAATCAGCCGGTCCGACGATGGAATCCAAACGGTCCGTTTCTCCTCCTCGGTCAACGTCAGTCAACGTGGTCAACGGTCCTGTTTCGGTTAACTCGGCCCAAAATCAACATTTCGACAATTTTACAACTATTTTCGATATTTATACTCGTCCCTCGGATCGATCGACGGTCCGAAACGAATATACGAAATGATTCGGATAAACTCGAAATAAACGGATAAACTCGTCGGAACCAGAAACTTCAAATAATCATAAAATATTCCTCGGTCATCGGAAAAATCTTCCGGAACCGCCCACGGGCTCGAAATCACGTACTCTACATATTCCGTGAAGACACCCAACTCAAATTCTCGACTGAAAACATAGTCGCAAATCGAATCGACACACCACACAATATCGTAAAACTGCGACTAAAACTAAATCTCGAGAATCATGCCAAACACATATCTGATTCTGGTTCGGGTCGTCACACACTCGAGTGTTTCACCTTTCCACGGGACTTTGTTAAGAAGATCGTCAAGGTAAAACACTTGTTTCACTGATGAGGCAAGAACGAAAGGGTCATCTTCATACCAGCTAGTAGCAGTATTCACCGAAAATGTTCCGTACTGATCGGTCCTTGTGTTCTCTGGGCTAGTATCAAACCATCTACACTTGAACAAGTGCACTTTCATGCGGTTCCCATAAATTAGTTCAACAACTGAATGAAGAACACCATAATAGTCAACGCCATCCTGCCCACCATGGACCATCACCCCACAATTCTGTGTTTTCAGTCGGTCGTCTCGATTTTCACATATAAATTTCTCGCCATTAACCTGACACATCGAGTAAAGTTTTGAAGCTATCGGTTTCATCGCCAGGACCCTCAATTCGTTTGACCACTCTGGGCAACCATCATCTGCTACATGGTTCATCTGAAAACGTCCAGTAATACGTACACAAGAAATTATGTCATCTTGAAACCACAAAACCACGTACATACATACATGCTATATAAGGATATATATAAAAATAGACATATACACATATACCCTTACCCATTGACCAAAGTAGTTTGCAAACGTCCTGTTGTGGTAATCAACATTTCCGGCAATAGCAGGGCAGTGAAGATGATAGTTTTTCCAATATTGTACTTCTTGACAGTTAATCAGTACCGACCAGTGGGCAATGGCTACCTCATTTCCATCCAACTTGTACGACTTTGGCAAGCTTCCCTGTACTACCACGTCACTGGAGATGATAGAAAGGTTGAACTGGGGTTCATCTATCGGCATCTGTTGTTGGGGGTCCTCAAGCGCTCCCAAGTACACTTTGGTGTACGTTACACACTCGTGCGCAACATATGCTTCAGCGATACACCCTTCAGGTGCATATTTATTCTTCACATAGTCCTTGTAGGCTCCCAATTGTCTACAAGTTAACAAGTGCATGTTAACTTACTTAAAAAATAAGAATTTACATATAAAAACATAGGCAAACCAAATGTATGAATCATTTGTACCTTTCCATGGGATACATCCAAGTGTAGTGTACGGGACCGGTAAGCAACAATTGTTCGGGAAGATGGATCATCAGGTGAGGCATGATGTCGAAAAAATTTGGGGGAAATATCCTCTCAAGCTTGCACATGATAAAAATGATGTCATCTTGCATCTCCCTGAGGTCTATTTTTTAACTTCCCTTTTGCATAACTTCTGAAAGAATCTTGACAAGGCCACCAACGGCTCCACCACCTCTTTGGGCAGGTACCCTCGAATGAAAATAGGGAAAAGGCGTTGAAGCAGTACATGGCAGTCATGACTCTTTAATCCGTACATCTTATTGTCCCGGAAGTTAACACACCTGCTTATATTTCCTGCATTGCCATAAGGATACCTGCATATATATATATATATATCCATAGACAACAATTATATTTCTCGCATATAACCATAATCCGGTAAAAATTTAAGGCCAAATTCCTGCGTAGCCATAAGAATATATACCTGACATTACTCAGCCACCGAAAAATTTCATGCTTATGCTTCGGCTTTACGGTGTAAGGAGCTTGCGGCATTTTTCTCTTACCATCTCTTAACCACAAATGTTTCCGCAGACCCATTGCTTTCAGATCAATGCGTGCCTTAGGGATGTCTTTTGTTTTCCCCTCCAAGTTAAGAACTGTGCCCACAACACTTTCACACACATTCTTCTCTATGTGCATGACATCTAGGTAGTGTCTGATAGGCAATCTAGGCCAGTATGAGAGTTCCCAGAATATGCTCTTGTGTGTCCAAAACTTATACTTTTCGGGCTTGTCTGGAATTGACGCGACTATGTCAGGATGATTGCTCAGTTGGCCAAAATCATATTCATTCAACACTTCCAAAATTTCTTCCCCTGTCCATCGCCTGGGTGCCACACCTGTTTCCACAGTCCCATCAAACGCATCTGGATCCTGCCTAAATGGGTGATCATATGGAAGCCAACAACGGTGACGCATCTGAACAATTTTACTGCAATGAGGACTGCAACAATCAACCGTCATGCACTCTGAACAAGCCCTGTAACCCCTGGTAACGTTGCCCGACAACATACCGCGGGCAGGAAAATCACTGATGGTGCCAACAAGCATGGCATGCATCTGGAACATCTCCTTTTTGAACCTATCGTAAGTGGGGTGGCCACACTCACTCAGGTACTTAAGCTCCTCAATCAAAGGCCTCAAATACACATCGAGACACTTTCCTAGATAACCCGGGCCCGGAATTAACAGAGTCAGCATATTGTATTCCTTCTTCATGCACATCCATGGTGGAAGGTTGTACGGTACCAAAATAACTGGCCATATACTGTATTGATGACTCATGTTGCCAAAAGGGTTGAATCCGTCAGATGAGACCCCTAGCCAAACATTTCAGACCTCTGCTGCAAAATGATCAAACTCCCTGACCATGTGCTTCCAAGCCTCTCTGTCGGAAGGGTGTATAAGGGTGTCATCGTCAGGCAAGTTCCTCTCAGCCCACCATCTCATTGCCTCGGCCGTGAAAGCACACATGAACAACCACTCCAGCCTATCAATAAGCGGGAAATATCGAAGTATCTTCACAGCTTTCTTGTTGCCTGCAGGAGTCAACTTATACCTTTCTGTAAAACATACCGGGCAGGTTTCAAGGTCTTCGAGATCTTTTCCCCAGAAGAGAATACAATCATATCTACATGCATGGATTTTGATGTAGGAAAGTCCAAGATCTTTCAGGATATGTCGCACCTAATGATGAGTGGTAGGAAGACAATGACCGGGTGGCAGTAGCGAAGTAGTCCACTTCAACCAAGAATCAACAGCTTTGACAGACATTTTGTTCTCCATTTTGAGCTGCATCACTCCCATCACACTTTCAAGAACAGTCTTACTACAACCGTCGTACAACGGAGTCTGGTGCAATGCAATCAGGTTGTTGTACTTGTCCATACCGCTTGTGTTGACATGAGCTCCAGGTAATGGCTCGACTGGCTCGATATGGTGGAAACCCTCAACGACGGGAGGGACATTTGGTGCTTCATCAGCAAATACACCGCTCTCATGAGGAAACATATCATTGATTAACATCGCTGTTGGATCATAGGATGAACTGCCCCTCTCAGCAAAATCTCCATGATCATAGCGTGGACAGGCCCTCTCACCAAATTGTCCATGATCATGCGGACCCGCTAACGATGTTTCACCGTGATAAATCCAACAAGTGTACTTATCCCAAAACCCGTATTTACTCAGGTACCTCTGGACTTTATCAATGGGAAAACGAAATCGATCACTGAAACACTTACATTCTTTACACGGGCAATAATGAAGTGTAGTGTCTCCACAATTAGCCTTCACAAAATCCACAAAACTCCTAATTCCCTGGTGATATCTGACATCCCATCTTTCGAAGCTCATCCAACTCTTGTCCATCCTGAAAATTCTAACAATTTTACGTATTAATTATATATATACACACATTCACTACTAATAATCGACGCGATATCTCAATTCAACTCTAATTAAATCAACACATGCATGCATATATATATCGATCTAATCTCTGAATTCGATTCAGTACTCGATGATGGTATTCTTCTTTTTTCAATTCAAAACGTATTTGACTAGGTAGGAGGCTCTGTTAAGCCTGGCTCCGATAACACTACGATAATACCAGTCATTGATTCAGACACAAGATAAGATTAACTATAAGCAGTTTTCTCGTTTCGGTGACATCAATAACATTTCATATATATCTCACGAATTGGATTTGATCAACACACACATATATATATACATACACATATACGTATATATACACGTACCTATATATATAGCTTCCCGAGTGATCGAGTTTTCGACGCGCGCCTTAATTTTGACAATATACCGAAGGATCGATTTCAAAGCGTACGTTTTCCTTCTTTCGATTTCTCTGGATTTTTTTCGATCAAAATGAATGAATGATCGAGCTGCTGCAATCTGCGTCTAATATAAGAGACATTGCCGGCGACGGAGTAAGTCGCCGGAAATGAAGACATTACCGGCGACTTTTCCGGTCGCCGACCTTGTCTCCGGTGATCTCGCCGGTAATGATGGCAAATGTGGTAGTGAATAAGATAAGAAAAAAAGCTACGGCTTTAATAAATAAATTATTAGTTAGATAGTTGGATTTGGTCTTAGATTTTCATTTGATCGACTACCTAACCTTAATGAATAAATTTAGTTTTACATATATAAAGGAAAAATTTATTCATTATTTTGAAAATGCTATAAGGTTTTTTTATTTGATGTTTGGGTATTGGTCTAAGAGCATCCCCAATAGTAGTCTTATTTTCTAGTCAAATTTATCACAAAACTAAATATAACCACTACATTTTTAACTTTTGTTCCAATACGTCTAAATATTTCTAAGTCAAATTGAAATAGAGTACTATGAATATTTTGATCGTGGAAAATCCCTCATTTAGAAGAAAAAAACTGTGAGAGACTAGTGTTTTCTCTCCCTCGTTCAAGCACCTTGCCGCCATGAATGAAGGCTCCTCTCGCACCTTTGCCGCAGCTTTTGCCATCACCAACAAAGGGAAAACTTCTTTCGGAGGTGCACCACCTGAAGCTGGCCCTGAAAATTTTTATTTGATAGGGCGACTACTCTTTGTGAAGAAACCCATTGAACCGAAGGTGTTCATGGGCACCATTTCCGGCCTCCGGGACTTGAAGAAGCGACTTAGGATTCATCACCATGGTGGAGATCGCTATGTTTTCCTCTTTGATCGAGAGACGGAGATGAATGACATCTTTGAGGGAGGTCCATGATTCTTTGGTGAGAACAACCTCGCCTTGAATAACGACAACAGTGAGACGTCCCCTGCCTCTGTTCCTCTCACTAAGATCCCGGTTTGGGTCACGGTGTTAGAGCTTCCATAGAAATTCCAGAAGTTGTACTATGTTGGTCTGATCGGTGAAACCCTAAGAGAGGTTATACGTCTCGATGAACCTGGCATCAAATCTTGGAAGAAGATTAGGGTTCGAATATGGCATGCCAAGGACCCAATAAAGCGGCTTACTCGGCCTTAGTCTATGAATTTTCTCATGTGTCGTTTCCAGTTTGACTTTGATATGATAGATTGGTTGGCTATTGTCAAACTTGTGGCCGTTTTGAACACAAGGTATGTCCTGGTCCACCAGATCTCTCAGAAGCCGAGAGTACCATCGCGGCGTTAGGGTACAAAGGGCTGCCATTGTCGACTTTTTCTTGTCCTCTACATGGTGGTCAATCAATTGGCCCAACAGGAAACTATACTACTTCTGAGAAGCCTAGTCTGGTAAAGAAAGCAATGGCTTTATTCGAAGTTCCTTAGAGACAGAAAACCAATGGCGTCTCACTTAGCTTCCTGAACATCTCCGCGAAGGAGCTAGCCCATCAACTTCGTGTCTTCACATTCCAGTCCAAGCCAATTGAGCTTCAAGGTCCTAGGGTGCACTTCAAGGATTCGGTGAGACCCATTGGTTTGGTGTTACCAATGCTAAAGAGTGTCGTATGATAGTAGTATGAATTTTAGACTAGCTTAAACAATGATCAATATTGTCATAGCTCGCCGCAAGATGGTCATTGTATACTCTATCTATTATTCCGGTAAAAAAATTGTTCTTGTTTCCTCTCAAAAAAGAAGAAGAAATAAAGCACTATGAAGAGAGGAAAATATTGGAGGAAAAAGTTTAACTATTAGTTATTTTCTCTCTCCATTCTTGCTAAATTTGACAAAAGATTTAACAGAAAGTTATATTTGATTTTAGTATAGATATCTATTAGAGTGAGAAAACGCTACAAATTAGTCAATTTTTTAACTTCTTTTTTTTGCGACTAGTGAGTTTGACCTGTTTTTTATTAGAAAATAATTAGGCCCGACCCGACCCGAAAATTATAGAGATACCGACCTAACCCGTAAAACCCGGTTCCATGGGCCGGGCTTGGACTTTACAATTGTTCTTAAAGCCCGGCTCGGCCCGTAATTATTTAATTTGCTCAAAATCCCGGCTCGAGGCTCACAAGGGTCGGCCCACGAAGGCAGCTCCAAACCGTAGATGACCCCTACCCTATATATATGGGTTCTCTCTTTCAGTATGCCTCATTTTTCTTCTTCCCCTGCTCTCCCTCACTGTTAAGCTCGATCGATATCTCTAGTCCCCATCATCCTAGAACAATGTGATCTTCCTCTTGCTCTTTTTTAATTTATGTCTTACTTGATTGCTTTCCCTGAGGACTCAGATTCTCTCTGAGGATTTCTCGCTGAGTGTTGCCGAGATTAGTAATACAAGCCGTTGGATTTGAATGTGTGGTTAGGATTAAATGTAAACAATGTAATGAGATATCCTCTTCTAATCGGGCTTCTCTCCAAAATCTTGTTCTTCTTCTATTTCTCTTTCGCAAGTTGTTGTACCTCACAAGCTTCCCTCACACCTCCCTCTGGAATCCCATTTAGCCTCTCAAATTTCCACCCATCTTGAAGACAACGATTTCATATAGAAGAAGAAGGTTCGAAGGTATACTCTTAAGCTCACTTGGTATATTTTCTAATATAAGCGATCAAAGTAGGTTGCTTTCATCTCAGACAAAATAGAAAAAAGATTGATAAAGGCTTTTTATTTTATTTTTGATACATTGATGAAGGCTTTTGATCTTCTTGTTCCTTCTATTTGTTTCTCTAGGCTTTAGGAAAGAACAATGGTTTTTGAAGTATATTACCCATGTAATGTGAGTGCTTGTAAATTAAGTATATTTTCTTTCTGGTTGTTGTATATGGTGTTTGGACATCTTATAATGTGGGTGTTTCTATTACTATAGTTGCATGATTTGAATATGTCGAATCACATGTGACGGATGGCTCATCGAGAACCCTCGTACACAACTCCACGAGCATTTGTTCAATCAAATACCATGGGATTTCAATTGGTTCGGCTGATCCAAGAGCATTAGATTATGAGAAAAATTGAATTCACTGTACTACCAACTATGTTATTTCAGAACCTAAGACTACATAGTGTCATTTTGACTTGGGAAGATGTTATGTACATCAAGTGTAAATGCTATAAATTGTACGTAGTTGCGCACTATTGCACATTTTTCCATTTGTACTTGTCAATATGAGTTGTAGAACTTCAGCTGTAATACTTGCTATTTGTGCCATGTGTATAAGGTTCATCCAAATCTCTTCCCAACTATGATTATTAGCAGATTATATCAATGTGCAGTAGCACTGTGCTTTGTCTAATGGAAGATTATATGTACAATAGCATTGTGTTGTGTCTCATGCCTAACTGTGTTATTTCTGCATTAGCAATAGTGGATGGGCAGTTTTTTACTCTCTCTCTCTCTCTCTCTCTCTCTCTCTCTCTCTCTCTCTCTCTCTCTCTCTCTCTCTCTCTCTCTCTCTCTCTCTCTCTCTCTCTCTCTCTCTCTCTGCACTTTTTTTTAGTAATACATTGTTCTAACAATCACACTTTTGAAGATGCATGACTCAAGTTCATCAAGGTGTAAACAACTCAAATTGATTGATATTTAAGAATGTAACATACAAGTTTTACAACAATACAGCTCAAATTACAACATATCAGAGATCTAAAAATCAGGTATAAAAACATACAACCAAAACTTTCTGCACTGCACAAGTGCAAATTTCTAGATAAATAAAAAAGGTCTACAAATGAGAGCTCTTATAATATCTTGCATAGCCCTGCACTTCAATGGTCTCAAAATGTCTTCTAAACCTCCAACTTGCACCTTGTATTCCTAGAAACTTGGTGCTAGAATTCTTATCGTGCTATGATAAGATGGATAGCCGAAAGCGGCCATGCTTCAACAAATTAAGATTTTCCTAAGAACAAACCAGAGATAGTAAATACAAATTATACCAAAAACTAAGGCACATTCATTTAATTCACTGACATACTCTAGAATAAGAACGAAGACCCTCCCACAGAAAAAAAAATGTGCAAATTCAACGTTGCCTTCCCATTCATCAATGATTTGCTTCTTCTCATGGACTCTACCGGCCCACAGAATTTTGTAATATAAGATCATTAGTGAAAAAACCAAGATAACTGACTATATCAAAAAGAAGTTGGGGTTTTCTAAGTCTCAAAACCTTGAACAAAGGTTACCATCATTGTATCAAAAATATCTCTTCTGATTTTATTACAGTATAATTGTAAGGTATGTTTATTCATCACTCTTTGGGATTATTAGTCAGTATTCTAAACCCTATAAAATCAAACTCAAAGAAAAATAGCAAAAGTCATATATGCAATTTGAGATTTGACACTTAGATTAGGAAACATATTAGAAGAGGTAAAGAGTAAGATTCCTTCGAAGATTTAGGTTGTTCAAAGATAAAAGAGCGAGAAAATTCGAGATTGTGCGAGAAGACTCAGAAGAGAGAAGTGTGAAAAGTTGTCTCCGTAATTTAGATGGTGAAAGAAAGTAGAAAGCACGATAAGAAGATATGGACCCCGATATTTGGTGAGAGATAAGAAGATATCTCATGAAATTGTTTTCATTTAATCCTAGCCACACATTCAAATCCAACGGCTTGAATTACTAGTCTCGGCAACACTCAACGAGAAATTCTTAGAAAGGATCCGAATCCTTTCCCTGAAACCAGAAACCCAAACTCAAAAATTCTCTTTCTCCCTTATAAACAAAGAAGCAACATGATTTGAGATATCAATGAAGCTCATAGCAAGCTGAATGTTGATGACCAACAGACAAGGCCGGGATGATGAGGAATCAATTGAATGATGAGGATTTAACATCTGTTTTTGTTTTTGTTAATCATATGGAGAAGCTAACTCTTGGTGATATTCAAAATGACTTTGTGGTGACTCAACAACAAATATCAATTTTTATAAACCCCCAATTTTCTGATTGAAATTTAGGGATAAAACTCCAACTAGTCATTAA
This sequence comes from Geum urbanum, assembly GCA_946800695.1. Classification (NCBI taxonomy): domain Eukaryota; kingdom Viridiplantae; phylum Streptophyta; class Magnoliopsida; order Rosales; family Rosaceae; genus Geum; species Geum urbanum. Next base: position 27,487,638 of record OX327001.1, read on the forward strand.
TCGGTTTTGAATGGCAACCAACCAAAGTCTACCGGAACTGAAAATATCGAGTCTTCATAACCGATATTCAAGTTCGGTATCAGTAGCAGAATAACACTACTGACCGTCATCGGTTCGGTTGGTAGTTTATGAAAAAAGTTGTTGGTTATCAACAGAATCCACCCCTATGTTGAAGTATGTGATCCACCACATATCTCCAGTGATATTCTGCTAGCTATGACGATGGTTTATAGTAATATATAGTTGACCATATATATATACTCCATGATGTACGTGCAAGAATGTTGGCACCATATATATATACTCCATGATGTACGTGCAAGCTGTTACCAGGTGTAGTGGTGAGTTCAAACAGAGCAGCAGTTCTGAGTACAAGTATTCTAGAAGTACTATGAATTGTGTTGGAGAAGAAATATTTCATATCAAAAAAAAAAGGCAAGTAAAATATGACTTGTAAGTAGATGGATTATACCCAATATTAACCGAAGTCTTTTGAATAAAATCCAATACCTTAAAGGTCATTCAAGTTGGGACAATATCGGTTATATTAAGGGTTCACATGTTACGCTTGCCACAGTTTGACTTAGTATCAGGGTCAAGGTTCGTCGTCCTCATTCTGTCTGTCCTAAGGCCTTTTGGATAAAACTCAACACCTTAAAGGTGGTTCAAGTTGGAACAATATCGGTTATATTAGGGGTCCACATGTCACACTTGCCGCAATTTGACTAATTGTGCTAGTGGAATGAATGGTCATGGAGTTGTTTGCATGAGATAATTTAATTATGGATCCTATGATTCCTATCTCATTGGATCATCTTGGCTCCTTGTCCATATTTTTTTCTGTCCCGAAGCTTTTTGGATAAAATTCAAACCTTAAAGGTGATTCAAGTTGGGACAATATCGGTTATATTGGAGGTCCACATGTCATACTTGCCATGGTTTAACTAATTGTGCTAGTGGAATGGATGGTTGTGGATCAAGTTGTTTGCAAGAGGTAATTTAATTATGGATCCTATGAAATAAATCTAGGTCAGATCTGTGTAACAATAAAGCTATGTGTTTGGCAAACTGTTTCTTCAATGGCTCCATGTATGACAACATTAGTCAATTTTTTTTAATTTTTTTTTTGTAAATGTTGACCAAGAAATTCATTAGAAAAATGTGATAAGAATACATCACTTCACCGGAATATCGGCTCGACAAAGAGAAGCTCTAACATACACTTATACTAATAATCATTGTGACGAACATACAACCTTAGACTAGCAAACCAAAGTAGCACATGTAACTATCAAAAATCGGATGTTCCACTCCTTAGCTAGCTAGGTACCTTCTCTATTTGATGGTCTTATGGGGCCATCCTTTATCTCTGAACTGCCTACGTCTAATGTGTAGCCTCTCCAGTCCACACAATGCGTCGCTCTAAAGTATAGGGTAAAGGTCCCAGTGGTCAACAATCTGCTGGGCCACAAGCAATGTGGTAGGTATTAGTTCAAAACATCAAAGCCTATAGGAGCCTGTAGTCTTCCTATGTCTGTGGGCTATCTGTTTGAGGTTCGATTTAGTCTGCTTCGTTGATCTACTTCTCTTACCAAGGGGTTGGTGCCTTACCTCAATTCCAGTAGCTTTCGATGGTAGCCCATTTGGTGGAAGTAAGATCATATGGTCCCTACCAGCAACTAATGCCGCCCGATTTAGGCTTCAACTATCAGCTACCTCCTCTATATGGGTGCCAGCTCCCACTCCATGCCCTCATCCGGCAATGATCTTTTGATCCATTTACCACAGATGGATGCGTTCCTCCAGTTTTCCGCACTTGTTAGGGTAGCCCAGCTCCTTATCTTCCAGATGGAAACATCCCATATAATACACGTGCAAGGTAATATACTCGAATTCATAACCCGCCCATTATCGGTGGGTGAAGTTCATATGTGCCCTAGTTGTAAGTGTTTTCTCTAGGCCACTTCAACAAGGATATGAATATCTTTAATTCTTTTCATTCTATCATAGTCTAGGTCAATGCATCGACCCACACTATTTCCAATCTTATTCCACCAATCTCTTACTGCTAGGTCACTATCTAGACCTTTGCCAAAAAAACTGGGACGGATTGCACCTAAGTGAATCCATTGAACTTCTTAACAAAGAATATCACATCCTCCAAGAACTAGGGACCTTGGTTGATATCCCTACGCAGATCCGTTGGGCTCTTGAATCGTCCAATGAAACGATCCAGAGTGCACCTTCACATTCTGATGGCGTTGAAACCTACCTCGCCATGCCAAAAGGTGAATTATCCAAGGTTTAAGGGTGTTCGCTCAATCATCCAAAAGCAATCGGGGAGAGGAAAACTTAATCACGGCGAAGCCAAAGTCATTCGTGTCTATCACTTCATCCTCAAGATTGATGACCATAAGGGGTTTGGAGTTCGTCATTGCATTGCTCTACTACGTGCAAGGAGAAGTGCACCGTAGTAAAGTAAGGAAGAAGGGAAAGAGAGATCGAACCTGGTGACGGAAAGGATCTCAATTCAATGGGGAACGACGATAGGGAGAAGAAAGGAAGTCGACACATTTAGGGTTTAGGATTCAATAAAGTAGAGAGAAAAGAGTTTTACTTTCAAAAAACACGCAACGGTAGAGCAATCTATGAATAATGATTCATTTGTACACTGAAGCTAAACCTCATAATATCTTGAGCTAAATTATTTTGGGCCACTAGATTGTTTGCACATCAGACGATCTATTCAATGAGTTAACAGAACTCAGAACCTAAGAAGAAGAAAAACACTCGTACTAACTAAGAAACTGAGTATTAGAGGACATTAACAAATTCATGTCCAGAACCACATCTAGGAAAGATCTTTTGGCTAAGATCCTAATATTTTTGGCATTGTTCATACCAAGAATAACCAAGGTATTCAAGATATGAAATAAGAGTAACTAAAGTATATAAATGAAATAAGTAAATCTAATAAGTAAATAACACAAGCATATATAGTGGTTCATCGAATTGGCTAGTCCACTTGGACTTTTACTATGGATCTCAGACCCAAATATAGTTTGGGCTATAATAATTACAAGAGGGAAGGGTAGTGGGATCATGATAATGAGTTTGGGTGGGAGGGAGACTCTCTTTTATAAGTAAAGGATGCCTCCTCCTTTACATTTCTTTCAATGTGGGAGTGGGAGTGGGAGTGAAAGTCCCCCCTAAGTCACAAAACAACTACAATGGAGTTATTTTCTTGCTATAATGAGATTATGCCTTCCGAATGAGATTTTGCCCGAGACTCTTGTTATGCATGAGCGCTTGGTGATGCAGGTCATATGACCTATACGAACAAGTCCTTCAACTCTTCAAGTAAGAGGCAAATCTTTCTAGAGAAGTTACAAAATAGTCACCAAGCAAGAGTGCGGTATGAAACCCTTAGTCCCTCAACTCCTTAAGTAAGAAGGGCCTCACCTAAATAATGTACAAAGTGGCATAAATAATGCATGTATTAGTAAAGTGATGAGGGAATCAAAACTATTGAATATTTTCCTCTAGTGTAATATGGAAGATTGTGACAAGTAATATTAATAAGCATGTGACATAATGTTTTGCATTAATGAAAGATATGAAGAGAATTCATTTACTTATATTAGTTTTTTGAATAACGTAATCGAGCGTAAAGGATAAGCAAAAGTGTGAAAAATTTTCATTTCATTGATACAAAATAGTATAATTAATATAAGTGTAAAATATTATTTTAAGTATTAATTTAGGCAAAATTATAGTAAGTTGAGGCCTTTGTATGATTTGGTACGTAAGTATTATAAGTGTCTTGGAGGATGTAATAATTTCTCTCGGAGGACGCCGAGAGACGTATTGTAACCCTAAAGTGAAATAACCAATACCAACTCAAAGTGACTCAATAAAAACTATGAATTACGTAATTAAGCTCTAACAAAAAACTTCAACATATATTAATTATAAATAAATAGTAGAGATAATGTGATATCACATAGCTTTTGTAACCAAGGTGGTATATCCGTAACATGTGTGTATATATGCTAGTAGCAAATGTGTGAGCAAACAAGTAGTCATTAGAAATAGGCAGATGCGTATGAGGCAAGTATAGACATGCTCATTAACCGTGACTTAAGAATTTGGAGAAAGACTTGGCTCAGTGTGCGGGCTTGAAGGATAAAGTTAAGGCCCGAAATGCGGTAATCACAAAGAAAGAGGCCCAAGTGAAAAATATTTGACTTTCCTCTCCCCTTACGCATGACAACCGCTCATGTACCGAAAATTCTATAGTACTACGGGAGTATTAAAACTCCCTTACTTTTTAGACCCAAAAAAAACACCCTTACTTTTGAGCCGTTGAATAATTCCAATGGTTGAGATGAGTTTACATGTGACTAGTTGGATCTGTTTTTTTTCCTTGTTCTTCATCTTTTCTTCGACATAACTCCCCGGCTAAAATGGCTCTCTGATGCAAAATTCAATCTCTCTCTCGCCCAAATCAAAGTGGATGAATCAAATCTAGAAATTTTGGAGCATAGATGCAACTTATTGGCTCTCTAGATGATGATATCTCTATAAGTTTCTTGTTCTATTTTGAAGGAATTAAATTTTTGATTTTTATGCTTAATTTTGAATTGGGTTCTGTGTTTTGTTGGATCAGTATGCTTGATTTTGATTTGGGTTTCAAGAGAACCCAGTTCAGAAATCACAAAAGGTTTTACAGCTGCTACTTGATTCTATACATTTCTTGAGATTTTTGTATTAAGAAACTAAATCTCGAGCCAATTTTAGAGAGCTCTGTATATTGTTGATGTGGGCATTCAAGATATATAGTTTTGATGTGATTGCTTGGCGACATGCTTAAGTTTTTAATTTCCTATTGATTGATAGACTTTGAAAACTTCGAAAAAAAATCGACATGCTTAAGTTTCCGATTACCTATTGATTGAATGCTAATTAATCTGATAATTGAAAGAAAAGAAGAAATCTAATTTCCTTTCAGAACACCAATCGAAAACAATTAATTTGCAATCGACATGCTTAAGTTTTCAATTGCCTATTGACTGAATACCAATTAACTCATAGTCTAATAACTGAATAAAAAGAAAAACTCGGATTTCCTATCAGAAACACCATTATCGAAAATAATAAATAGGCAATTGACATGTTTAAGATTCCACGCGACTATTGATTGAACGGTAATCAAATCGATAGCTTGATAATTGAATGAACAGAAGAAATCTAATTTCCTATTAAAACACTATTATCAGAAAACATCAATTGGCAATTGACAAAATGAATTTCATAATTAACTATTATTTCGATGCCAATTTCCACCCAAAAAAAATGATGTCTATCTTATTGCTCCTCTGATAACTCAATTGAATACAAAGGTATAAGTACCTCAACTAAAAAGTGCATTTCCAGAAATGCAATTACTAGTAAGGGATTGTTATTGAAAAAAAATCAAGAGCAATTGACATGCTTCATTTTCAGATTAACTATTGTATACAAATTCAAATTTATAAAACTGTAACTATAATGTAAAAGAAATTCTAAGTACCTACTAGAATCAGGTTATCACAAAAGCCTGTAAAGAATGCCGAATAAATCTCAACCAATGAGTTAAAAGAAAAATATAACCTCATAAATGAAGAAAAATGTGTCCTATATGGGTCCAGTAACAAACATTAATCCTACCAAAGTGGTGTTTAATGATCATAAACAATCACTTAGCCAAAAGAAGAACAAACAAACAGAAGATTTACATTGTGATCCTAAACAAGCAGCTAAGCATAGAATCCATAGTCTTCAATATCAATTACATAATCTTCAAGTTGAGTACTAACTCCATCTTGAGTGTCAATACTATCAAAACCATGATTTTCAACGTGTATTTGTCACTGACCCCTTCTTCAAACACAAGTGTTTGCAATTTCATGCATAGAGATGAAAATTATGCTTGCAAAAGCCAAAGTATTCAGGTACAATAATTTATATAATTCATATTCCATACTCACATTCCCCATCATAAGCGTCTCGATTTACATATTTAGATTTCCGATCTCCTTATTGTTTTCGAAAATTAGACTTTTGAAATCATCCCAGGCAGCTATATATCTTTTTAGAAGGAGCAGCAGTCTCAAGAAGTTTATATTTCCTAACAATTTGTTTACCGTTGCAGCACTAACCTGCATATTGTATGGAGTATTGATTATATTGACCACTTTTGGAAAAAGATTAAAATACAAAATAAGTTGTAGTAAAAAGATTAATATACATAATGGGGCCGGTCACTTAAAAAAAAGTATATACGATACCAGAAAAATGCACATAGGTGACGAAGCAATTTCGTCGCCTAAGTGCCGTTTTTCGTTGCCTAAGGTTCATCGTCTAAGTATCGTAGTCCAAGTAATTTCACGATGAAAAATAATAATTTCGTCGCCTAAGTGACATCTTAGATGACGAAATAATTTTCATCCTCTAGGTTTTTAGACGACAAAATTTTAATGAAAAATGCGACAAATTTTTTTGTCGGCTTAGTGAACACTTAGACAACGAAACCAAGAATTCGTCGTCTAAGATACAACATTTAGACGATAAAAATACAATTGTGTAGTTTAAGATGTAACACTTAGACAAATAATTTGTAGTAGCTTCGTCGTTTAAGTGCATAATTTTGTTAAAATAAATAAATCAAAAATATTAAATGACCCACTTAAATGACAAAAATACTATAATTTCGTCATCTAGGTGTTGCAACTTAGATGATACAACACTTAGATGATGAAAATACAATTGTGTAGTTTAAGATGTAACACTTAGACAACAAAATTGTAGTAGTTTCGTCGTCTAAGTGCAAAATTTTGTCAAAATAAATAAATTAATTAATTAAATGAACCACTTAGACGACGAAAATATAATATTTTCGTCGTCTAGGTGTTGCAACTTAGACGATGAAATTGTGATTTCATCGTCTAAGTGGTCGATTTTGTAACAAAAAATTAAATCAAAAAAATCATGAAATGCTAATTATTATTTAATAATTATCATTTCATGATTTTTTTTCATTTAATTTTTTGTAAAGCAAAATTCATAATATTGCAAAATTTATTAAATGTTAATTATTACTAATAATGCAAAATTCATAATAAATAAATAACTTAAATTATTTTGTATATAAATACAAAATTCATAATATAATTAGTTAATAAACTAATTAATTAATCTAACCTAAACTAAATTAATCTAACCTAAATATATAAATTAACATATACCTAAACTAATTATATTGGTGTTTGGTGCTGATAGTGGTGGTGGTAGTACGGTGGCGGCGTAGTGTGTGGTGGTGGTGGTAACGCCATTGGATATATTATTTATTCAATTTTTGTGATCTTTTTTACCTTTATTTGTATCATCAGTTTTTGTTTATGTTTTGTGGCAACTTTCTCAGCACTTATTTTTAGTTAAACGCTATTGTGCATTTGGTTTATTACTGTTTGGGTTGCTTTGGCGGAAGGCGGAGGCGCAGCAGACCTTGGTCGACTCGATGGAGGACCCATGCATCGCAACATCTAATGTTATTTCTTATATTGTACTCTGACAATGAAGCCAGTTGCGCGCTGCTGATTTTTGTAACCTAGCTTCTAACGTCTTTGACGGGTAGACAATGGTAGGGAGGAGACAGTGGTTGAAGAGGTGATTGGCAAGGCAAGATTTGGTGAATTGAATTTCAAAAGCAAGACTTGAAATTTGGGGTTGTAAGATTTTGGTTTTCATAGTTGAGAGGATACCAATAGAGTGTATGATACTTAGTGTTCTTGGAGTTCTTTCCGATGCGTTTTACAATTCTTGGATAAACTCATTGATTTTCATTGAAACGTCATCCAAATACTATGGTCATCAAACCATAAAAGAATATGAACTTATTAGTGCAGAACAAGAAGCATATGCAGAGTTGTTATTGTGCCTTTTTGCTTTGTTAGCCGTTCAGTCCCTTCTCTTTTTCTTAATAGAGGAATTAAATTATATTTCCAAAACAAAATCCAAAATCTAACACTCTAACTGATTAGATTCAATTAGATTTGAAATTCAATTTTACAACTTAAGATGTTTTTCATTCAAGCTGCGATGAAAGTCGAACAGTGGAACTCAATTTACGGTTGGCTAATGAATTAGAGGGTAAGAATTTGGCGAGGTGGACAAAATGGGGAATGAATTGAATGATTGGTTTGAGATTTTGGGGCACCTGGATGAAAGCCGACGAGTTTCAGTGGGTAATTACTTGTTTCCAGCTTGACTGGTTCAACTGTATTGAAAGATATCTTTAATAGTCACGTGAAAAATGGGAGTTTTGGTGCTTGGGAGCACTATAGAACACAATGTACTCCTATTCTTTATCTCTTCTTTTTATTTTTTTGCTTTGCTGGTGTCGAGCGGTGTATCACGTCCCGCTTTCGAGTGTCTATCGTAGGCGTCGCTAGTTCTTTGTGTTGAATGCATATGTGAGATTGCTCCAAGGCCAGAGTGTGTGTGGGAGTATATGTGCTGCCCTTCGGAGTTCAGGTAAGCTGACTACGTTGAGTTCGAGGAGCTTGTCGCTAGTCGAGGACTTGACACTGAAGAAGGGATTAGGCCATCCCTACACAAACTGGTCAGAGTTTGGAGCCAATCCCCTGATGAGCCCAACGAAGGGCGAAACCAGTCGATATTGCCCCATTGGATAAGTCTGGCTCCTTAGTGGGGAGCGTTGCATGGACCTCGTGTGGTGGCCATTCGGTTAGGTTCGTGACAAGTGGTATCAGAGCCGTTGCATCATACGTATCCGTTGGTCACCAAGCACTCCATGGGAGTAGGCAAGGTACCTCTTTGGGAGAGGATCGAATCATCCATTGTTCGCCAAGCACTCACAAACAAGTTGTGTCTCCGTGTGTCCGGGGGTCCCCGTGGGATGGGGTCGAGTAGGCATGGAACCTCTATAGGGGAGAATCGGATTAGATCTAGCACGGAGCTATGTTGGGTGATCTTGGGGAGTCTCCCTTTGTGTCTCGGGTATCTGGGCATAGTGTCGCGGGGGTGCCGTGTATGAGGACGTACACCTTGATTTGGTGGGGGAGAGTGTCACGTCTCACTTTTGGGAGTGTCTACGTGGGCGTCGCTGGTTCTTTGTGTTGAATGCATATGTGGGATTGCTCTAAGGCCAAAGTGTGTGTGGGAGTATATGTGCTACCCTTTAGAGTTCAGGCAGGCTGACTCGGTTGAGTTTGAAGAGCTTGTCGCTAGTCGAGCACTTGACGCTGAAGAAGGGATTAGGCAATCCCTTCACAAACTGGTCGAGGTTTTAAGCCGATCCCCTGAAGAGCCCAAGGCAGGGCAAAACCAGTCGGTATTGCCCCATTGGATAAGGCTGGCTCCTTGGTAGGGAGCGCCGCATGGACCTCGTGTGGTGGCTATTCAATTAGGTCTGTGACAGGTGGGATCCAATGGACCAATCACCTTCTCTCTCAATTTACGACTTTCGTCCTCTTCCTCTCGCTCCCTTCCTTGTTTTTTTTTGTGGATCCGGCTGACATGTGGTTCAACTCCGAAGTTGCTATTGCAGAAGTCGTCGTGAATGGTGTTCCTGGAGGTTCTCATCGTTGCGGAGTGATGGTTGTTGCGGAAGTCCATCCCGAAAAGGAGTTGTTTGTGCCCAAAAAAACATAACATTTATTTTAATACTTTTGGGCGTCAGAGATAAAACAAGCCGATCACACGCGGCCTTATTGAAGCTACGAATCAGGAAATGATATATCTATGCGATTCTTAAATGATTTAGGGGAATATAGAGGCAAGATATTATTCTAATCAATAATGTTACCTTATCAAGCGAAGGAAATCAGAGTGTCGACCTCTATAAATAGAAGAATCAAAGCAGATTTACAAACCTCTACACATATACATACAATTTGCGCACCAGCAAATCTTACTCCACTGCGAGTTAACAACCAGCGAACAGCGAGCTCAGGATCTAGGCCACCCGACAAAGCGTTGGGATTCGAAGGTTCACTCAAGCTAACCAACCGGCAACAGCAAATTCAGGATCTAGGCCACTCGACAGAGCATGGGGATTTTAAGATCCACTCGAGCTAAATGACAGCAATCGGAGGAGTCCAGGCCACCCGACAGAGCGTGGGGATTCTAAAGATCTACGAAGTCACCCTATCATATGTTCTCAACACTTTGTCCTTAGGATTGCTCTGCTTTATACTTTCTCGGGGGTATAAAGTATCGATTCTTTGTGGTTTGGAAGAGAGACACAAAGCTTATACCTTGCGTACCATCAAGACAAGTAGGACTCAACGAGCGAGGTTAGTGCTCTCCTCGCTCCAATCACTTGACAAGAAGCAGAGACTACGCGGTGCACAACACAACAACATTCTACCCTCGACAGTGGCACGTCTCGCATACAGCACATCTACGACCGCGGATCCAAAAGAGATAGTTTGTGACATCTCTAATCGTAGCGATCTGACTAGAGAAAAATCGAAGCCAAATATTTTGGCACACCCAGTGGGACTCAGGTTTAGTGTCTTGGAATCACTAATCCATATCAAAGAACTTTCATAAGTTGTCTTAAACATCCAACACCTACGTTCCGGAAACACAATTCAGCCACGTGTAAGGGTTTAAGCAACAAGAAAGTAATACAAAGGTTTGGAGTAATAATGACTAAAGGTAGATCACCATCATACAGAGGTTCGAAATAATAATGACCAGTGCTTTCAAAAAACCAGAGTTTGAGTCATATACCTATGATGCAAACGCAACGCATGATATCATAGAAGACTTGATTGATAGGAAGTTGACTAAGTCCGACTTTGGAGCATACCCTACTGCGGAGAAATTAAAAGGAAAGAAATACTGCAAGTTTCACAACATGTGGAACTACACTACCAAAGATTGCATCAAACTGAAGAATCAAATCCTGAAGTGGATTAACGAAGCAAAGCTTGCAAGTGATGCATCACCACAGATTGCACTACTCAATCGAAAACCCTTCACAGATACTTCGGTAGGAGCAGTAGAGCTCATAAAGCCAAAGGCATGGGGGAAATCCTGGATGAATTAATCAAAGCAGGCATCGCAAACGTGCCTAACCCCACAGCCACATCTTCGCAGAAAGGATTATACTCCGAGTTCTATCATGCTTGGACACACAACACAGACTAATGTGCGGCTTTGCGAGAACAGATCCAACAGTGGATAAACGAAGTGGATATCGTACTTTCGGGCTACAAGAGAGAAGAAACAACTGAAGGAGCATTCATGGTAGGTACTCTAGAGGTATCTTGGCGCAGGGGAGCCAAGAGGAAGTAAACGTTGAATCTAAAAACCACCAATGAAGTAGTCACTAGCAATAGTAACAAAGAAGATCCAAAAGGGAAACAAAAAGAGGTCTGCAAAGAGGAAACTCCGGTAGTGCTTTGTACTCGATGTAAGGCAGAGTGTGGCCTTAAGATGACCTATGAAGAGTTCGTAGAGGCAGTGCAAGCAGGATCATCAATTAAGTCTCCACCTGGGAGTTACCAACCAGCAAGCCCGAAGGAACCACACACAGTTGCCAGGGAGTCTAATCTATTCAAACGCATATGAATGGTAGAGAAGAAGGCTGACACCATTGGTGATAAGCAGCGAGCATAACCAAGCAAACCTTACATCCCTTCAGCAAGCAGATCTGTGATTAAGGAAGACGTGTGGTACATAAAGTCAGGAGGAAAGACAGTGGTGATTACCCCCACCAGGAAAAGGAAACTACATCATCAATTCGAAGCTGCGAAGAGGACTTTGGAGGCTTTAGACAAAGGCTTTATCAAACCAGAGCAGCTAGTGGAGTCACCAGAACAAATTCAGAGAAGGATGAATAGGCTCGTGGCTACATTGATGATTATGTTTGATAAAAGGTCCAACAGATCGAAGATGAGAGCAACCAAATCAAGTGTATTTTCCTGGATAGATAAGGTAGAACCTAATGTAGAAGCACAACGAGCGCCAAAAAAAGCTCGAGAGATGGTTGAAGACAAACCAGTACAGAAATCAGTCTTCCAACACATTGAGAACAAAGCTTAACCAGTTGTTGAGCCGAGAAAGAAGACAGTGCTATGATGGAAACCAAATCCTTTGGTAATTAAGGAGCAAAGAAAGCTCGCTAGCACTTCTTCTGGCTCCAGAATCAAGGAAGTCACGACTGGTGTGTTAGAAATCACAGTGAAAGTAGATTCCTCAAAAGGACCTAAGTCAGAGGTCTACATAAGAAAGCAACAAAATCCTCCCAGGGAGGACCAACAACAGGAGCCACTATTAGTCGAGACTGACGCAGATAACGATGAAGATCAACAATTAGTCGACTACGGGGAACACGGTGAGGCTTAGAGGAGGTCTACCCCAAAGACATGCTCGTAGACATGGTATATATGTTACCAGCCAAGTTTACCAAACCAATCAAGGCTAAGCACGTGGCCGTCGTAGGCAAAGCAGTTCAAGGAATAACTCTGGCAGAAATCGAAGAACCAGAGGAACGGGGACCAATTGTGGACCCTGTTGTGCAACAATCCAACATGATGTTCTCCAGACCAACAGCCACAATGGCGTTGCACATGAGACGACTGTATATCACTGCAAGCATGAGGGGAATCTAACTTAGCAAGGTCATGGTGGATACTGGAGTAGTGGTGAATGTCTTAACTACTCGGGCAATGACATTATTGGGTATTCCCATATCAGACATTCAAGCGACATCCATGACGATCAAGAACTTTGCAGGGACAGTGTTGTAGACACTAGGATTTCTATTCAAAGAAGTAAAAGTTGGACCTATTATAGGGGTTCATACTTTCTTTGTCATTGAATGCAACTCACCTTTCAATGCCATACTAGGCAGAGATTGGATCCACAGGAGTTACTGCATACCATCATTGCTTTATCAACAACTCCTTATATGGATTATGAAGACATCAGAATCGCATATTGTTAACGCAGATCCACAACCATACTCAGTCTTTACGAATGCACTTGATGCCGATTACTACAATGAAAATGAAAGGACCCAACCCTGATTTAGTTTCCTAAACCGGAATCAAACCCTTTCTCAAAACACGAACCAACAAAAACCATAAAAATTTCGGCAGAGTAACGCTACTAACGCGGAATTGCCATTAACCTGCACCCAGAAAATACACTTCATCCTATGCCACAAAAGCCAAACCGTGGGCACCAATCCCATCCGGATTTCTCAATATCATAATAATAATAATAAACAGTCAACATAACTGTATAATATAGAAAATCCAGGAAAAATCCACATAAAACATGTATCAGTATCATATCAGAGCGACCTCTAGTGTATATAAACAAAATATACAACAGTAGGCGAAACAAGGAACCTACTGGAAAAGACAGGTAGCTCGAACAACTAGCCTCCGACTGCGACGTGAGACAGTAGAATCCGAACTACAAATTGGGCACGGAAAACCAAAAAGCCCAGGGGAAAGACATGAAAACCGTTAGAGTGAGTGGACGAAATTAAATGTCTTTCGCCGAATAATATAAATAATAAAAACATATGCGAGTCAAAATGAGTGAATATGATATAGTACACGAGGCGAACCCAAACTCCTCCAGCGTACAGAGCATGTATAGAAAAATCCCACGGGGTCACTCATGGACACATCCGTGCTAGTACAGTCCGAATCACGGGATCCCAGACCCACACGTGATTCTAGCCAGAAAGGCCTCAGGTCAGGGTATATGTTCCCACCCGGAAATACATCGGCAAAAGGAACAGAAATCTGTACCCACCCGGAAATACATCGGCACAAGGTACAGTTCCCACCCCCCTGGTAGACATCCTTGGGGATCAGCCGGGATGCAAGTGTATCGATACAACCACATATACTAAGACTGTACTCTGTGTAAATCAAATTATAAATAGTGTCATGCATACGTATAAAGCATAATGTAAATGCATAATCGTAAAGCACATGCTCGTATAAGTCATAATCACAAACGTATGCTCATGCTCGTAAAATGTAATATAAGACTCGCAATCGATCAGTGAAAACAAAGGTCCACTCACAGACGAGCAAAGCGCGCACTCGCGCTAATCACGTGGTCCGGCGGAAGATCCCTCACACGAAGCACGATCTCGATCCCCTGAATAATCACAAAATATATGTGATCAAAATCATAGCTCACAACACTGAACCACATCTCGGAAACCAACCGTTCCCGGAAACAAATATCGCGGTACAAAATAATCGACGAAATTCTCAAAAATCTCCATATAATCCCTCGACTAAAAATCCGGCATCCAAATCATCTCGAAAACCTCACGATTGCGTTCGGAGCACGAAAACGAGTCAAAAACACATAAAAACCTCGAAAAACTGGACCTCGCCGGAGCACCGCCACGGACCACCGTCGGCGACAGCGGCGCGGTGGCGAAGGCGTCCAATCACAGCCAAACTTTCCAGAAATTCTCATCTCCCCAAGCCCAAAACCTTCTCTCAAAGGACCACCTCCATCCAACCACCACAATGGCCAGAAAATGCATCGAAAGTCACGGAATCCATGGATTCCGGTGACTTTCCGGCGAGCTCCAAAATGGCAACCAACTTGAAATTCCTTCTACCCAAAGCAACTAGAGGTTGAGGGGAAGCCTTCCCCCCAAAGACCTGACCTCAACCGTCGCCGGAACACCTAACCCGAATCCGGCAAAAATCCCAATTTTCTCCAAGTTCGTTTTACCTCAAATCAACATCAATTTCCACAAATCCAAGTTCTAATTCATTGCAAATGAAGAGAGGAAGCTAACCATACCGGTTTCAAGGTCTGAGGTGGCCGGAATCGCAAGTTCCGGTGATGGCAGCTCAGCACAGCAGCGGTGGACTCCGGTCAACGAAAGTCAACGATCAACCCAAGGTCAAACGACGGTCAAACTTCCCGAATAGTGATTTTCGACAATTTTCGACTATTTCCGATATTTATACTCGAGTCTCGGGATGATCGACGGTCCAAAATGGATAACCATTACGATTCGGATAAACTCAACGAGATTCTGAAACTTCAAATATTCATATTATATTCCTCGGTTGTCGAAATAATCATCTGGAACCGCCCACGAACTCGAAATCACGTGTACAACAACTCTCGAGAAGACTCAAATTCTCGGTCGATAATTAAGTCGTGATTAAAACCGGCAAATCAATCAATTATCGAAAAATAGTGATTACGCGCTAACTCGTGAATTAAGCCAATTACTCTACTGATTCTAGCTCGGGTCGTCACAAATCTACCCCCCTTAAAAAATTTTGACCTCGAAATTTACGTACCTGTCAGGTGAACAGATGAGGATACTACTCCCGTATACGCTGCTCAGTCTCCCAGGTGGCCTCCTCAATCGAGTGATTCTGCCACAAGACCTTCACCAGCGGTATCACACGGTGCCTCAACTCCTGCTTACGCCGATCGAGAATCTGTACCGGCTACTCCACATATGTCAAATTCTCTCGGATCGGTAGTTGCTATAGCGCTAACACATGCGATGGATCTAAGATGTACTTCCGCAACATCGAAACGTGGAAAACATCATGAACACGAGCCATCTCTGTCGGTAACTCAAGTCTGTAAGCCACGGCACCAACTCTCTCGGTGATCTCGTACGGACCAACTAACCGTGGTCGAAGTTTGCCACGCTTCCCGAAACACACAACTCCCCTCCACGGAGATAGTTTCAGGAAGACCCAATCCCCATATCGAACTCAAGACTTTTCCTCCTCACGTCCGCATAACTCTTCTGGCGATCATAGGCAATCTTCAATCTATCCCGGATAATCTAGACGTCCTCCATGGTGCTCTTCACCAGATCAGGGCCGATAAGCCATCGCTCGCTCACCTCACTCCAACACAAAGGAGTTCGGCACTGCCTCCCATACAGGGCCTCGTACGGTGCCATCTCAATGCTGGCCTGATAGCTGTTG
This sequence comes from Geum urbanum, assembly GCA_946800695.1. Classification (NCBI taxonomy): domain Eukaryota; kingdom Viridiplantae; phylum Streptophyta; class Magnoliopsida; order Rosales; family Rosaceae; genus Geum; species Geum urbanum. The sequence continues at coordinate 27,503,663 of OX327001.1, forward strand.
TTGTAGGTGAACTCTATCAAATGCAAATGCTGGTCCCAATTTCCTCGAAACTGTAAAACACAAGACCGCAACATATCCTCAAGAGTCTGTATAGTCCGCTCAGACTGCCCGTCAGTCTGAGGATGAAAAGCTGTACTAAAACGCAACCTCGTGCCCATAGCTCACGGCAATGCCTGCCAGAACTCAGAAGTAAACTGACTGTCTCGGTCAGAAACAATAGATACAGGCACACCGTGAAGTCGAAAAATCTCCGACAAATACAGCTTGGCCAATCTGCCCACTGATATCTTCCTCGGAAGTGCGAGAAAATGAGCGGATTTCGTCAGTCGATCTACAATAACCCAAATACCAGTGTTGCCCGCCGAAGTACGCGGCAACTGATAAACGAAATCCATAGTAATGTGCTCCCATTTCCAAACCGGAATCTCCAGTGGCTGTAACTTTCCCGCAGGTTTCTGTCTCTCCGCTTTAACCTGCTGACAGACCAAACATCGGCTCACATATGCGGCAATCTCCCACTTCATGTTGCGCCACCAGTAATACGCTCAAAGTGTACGAAACATCTTCGTACCTCTAGGATGCATCGCATACGCCGAACAATGGGCCTCATCCAGAATCTCCTTCTTCAGACTCTCATCTCGGGGTACGCACAACCTGCCTCTGAAAAGTAACGTACCGTCATCACTCAACCGAAACTCTGTTGGCACACCATTCCATATCATGGTCTTCTTGTCCAACAGGTAGGAATCCGAATCATGAGCTTCCCGAACCTGATCAACCAACACGGGTCGAACTTGGAAACTGGCTAACAAAGCTCCCTCGTCATACCACTCGAACTCGGCTCCCGTAGCCCGAAGCTCGGCTAACATAGATACTCTAGCCACACACACATGGAACAACGAAGCTCCGGATTTCCGACTGAGTGCATCGGCAACAACATGGCCTTCCCTGGATGGTACTCGAAAGTGCAATCATAGTCGTTGATCAACTCCATCCACCTGTGCTGCCTCATGTTCAAGTCTGGTTGCGTCCGCAAGTAAGTGAGACTCTTGTGATCGGTGTAAATCTTACACTGGGCTCCGTACAAGTAATGTCTCCAACTCTTCAACACTGGCACAATAGCGGCTAACTCCAAATCATGGGTCGGATAGTTGACTTCATGTGGTTTTAGCTGTCTGGAACCGTAGGCTACAACTCTGCCATGCTGCATCAGCACAATCCCAAGTCCCAACTTCGACGCATCACTATAAACCATAAACTCACCGCTGTCGTCTGGTAAGGTCAGAACCGGTGCAGTAGTCAACTTTTCCTTCAGGAGCAAGTAGCTCTCCTCACATGCATCAGACCACTCAAACTTGACGCCCTTCTTCGTCAACCTGGTCAGTGGAGTAGCGATCCGAGAAAAATCCTGCACGAAACGCTGATAGTAGCCTGCCAAGCCCAAGAAACTCCGGATCTCTGGTACGGTGGTAGGTCTACTCCAATTCAACACGGCCTCAATCTTATCAGGATCAACGCTGACTCCCTCAGCCGATATCACGTGCCCTAGAAACTTCACACTGTCCAACAGAAACTTGCACTTGCTGAACTTCGCAAACAACTGATTGTCCCACAAAGTCCGCAACACCGCTCGCAAATGCTTCTTATGCTGGCCCACACTCCTGGAATAGATCAAAATATCATCGATGAACACAATCACGAACTTGTCCAGAAACCGTCTGAACACCCGGTTCATCAAGTCCATAAAGGCTGCGGGGGCCTTGGTCAACCCAAATGGCATAACCAAAAACTCGTAGTGCCCATACCGCGATCTGAAAGCTGTCTTGGCCACATCAGACTCTCGGATCCTCAACTGATGATATCTGGATTTGAGATTAATCTTTGAAAAGACTGAAGCTCCCTTTAGCTGATCAAACAAGTCGTCAATCTGCGGCAACAGATACTTGTTCTTCACAGTGACCTGATTCAGCTTCCGGTAATCGATGCATAACCGCATAGATCCATCCTTCTTTCGGACAAACAAAAATGGGGCACCCCACGGAGAAACACTGGGTCGAATGAAACCCTTTTCTAGCAACTCCTAAAGTTAAACTTCCAGCTCTTTCAACTCCGCTGGCGCCATACGATACGGTGCCTGAGAAATGGGTCCAGTGCCCGGCAATAGCTCAATAGTGAAATCAATCTCTCGAACTGGAGGTATACCTGGTAACTCCTCTGGAAACTCAGAAACAACCTCGATATCACCGATGTCCGGCACAGTCACCGTGGTGTCCACAACATGAGCTAAATAAGCAACACAGACCTTCTTTATCATCTGATCCGCCTTCATCGCGGATATCACACATGGCAATGAAGTGTTCTTCTCGCCGCGAAACAATATCTCGAGAAAGCCTGGTCGTCGAAACACAACCTCCTTCTTGTGACAATCAAACATGGCCCAATGTGTCTCCAAGAAGTCCATACCCAAAATCAGATCAAAGTTGATGACATCAAGCAACAAGAAATCCCCGGCTAAGCCATGGCCTCCAATAAAAATCTCACAATCTCGGTATACCCATCCAATACTCACAATCTCACCGGACGGATACAATACTCTCCACAACCCCGGAAGTGGAGACGCAAGTACAGTAGCTAAAGATTATAGTCTATATGACATGAATGAATGCGTAGCACCTGGATCTAACAATGTAAGTACTGGATAATCGAAAACATGCAACGTACCGATCACAACCTCTGGTGAAGCTCTGCCCTCACGTAAAGTCATAGCATGAACCCTGGCCTGCCCGGCTGGTCGTCCACGCTGAGGCTATCCCTACTGTCGTCCCTGGCCGCAAACTGTACTGGTCGAGCTCCCATAGTGGCACCTCGCTCTTCTCCGGAACTCTGGGCCGCCTGTCCACCAATAGGCTGGAGACAGTCCCTCGCAAAGTGACCCTCCTGGCCATAACGATAACAAAGGGTAAGGCCTCACTGACAAGGACCAAAGTGGTGCCTGTTACAGAAACTACATAATGGGTACTCCCTCGGTACGGCGAAAAAACCACCGGTACGCCGAGGATAACTGGAACCGCTAGAACCCCCACTAGACTGTGGTCACTGCGGTCGATCTCTCCTCCATCTCTGCCTTTGTCTCGATGCACTAGATGGTGGTCTATATGGTCCACTGCCCGAGGATGAAGTTGAACCGGAAGTATCAGAACTCTGCCTCTTGGAAGGCCCCTGACTCGGTCCACCCTCCTCAAACCGTCTAGGCTGGTACCTCATCTGCCTTTCCTTCTCGATATCCTCACCTCGGAGTTCTGCACTGACAAACTCATCGAAGTTGTTCCGAGGCATTGTAGTTAGAGTCCCCTTGATGTTCAAGTTCAAACCCAGCTCAAATCTGCAGCACTTGGCTTCCTCAATAGCCACCATGTCACGTGAAAAACGAGATAAGAGGGTAAACCTGTCCCGGTACTCAAGCACAGACATACTGCCCTGTCTCAAGTTCGTGAACTCCTCATACTTCCGCTGCTAGGTAGCCTGGTTAAAGTATCTCCGCATAAACAAATCTCGGAACAAAGTCCACGGAGTGTCAACTGGTACCCGATCGGTGCTAACCCACCAGAAGTATACATCTGACTCAAGTAATCTAACTGCTGCCACTGTCATCTACTCAGGGGAAAATTGCAGACGCTCACATACACGTTCAACCTGAACAAACCATGCCTCAAAAATCTCTGGATCAGCTGAACCCGAAAAGACAGTCGCACCAGCAGTACGAGCTTTGACCACATGGTCAAAACGTTCCTCCAAACGCAATACTCGCATCAGCAAGTCGTGCGTCTAGCGATCCTTATCAGGATCCACTTCCCGATCAACACGGGGACCACGTCGAGGAGGCATCCTACTGATACAAGACAAGCATTAGGTACAAGCAGAAGGAACGTAATCATGAGACCTCAGATATTTGAGAACACACAACACCCGAAGCATTGATGAGTACCGCTGGCTAGTCGGGTCATCACTCCAGACATGCTGTACAAACTCAAATATCCTAAGCGTCACAACTACAAGAGTCTACAGAATCTGGCAACCTAATGCTCTGATACCAAGCTGAAAGGACCCAACCCCGATTTAGTTTTCTAAACCGGAATCAAACCCTTTCTGAAAACACAAACCAACAAATATCATAAAAATTTCGGCAGAGTAACTCTACTAACACGGAATTGTCATTAACCTGCACCCGGAAAATACACTTCATCCTATGCCACAAAAGCCAAACCGTGGGCACCAATCCCATCCGGATTTCTCAATATCATAACAATAATAATAAACAGTGAACATAACTGTATAATATAGAAAATCCGGGAAAAATCCACATAAAACATGTACTAGTATCGTATCAAAGCGACCACTAGTGTATATATACAAAATATATAACAGTAGGCGAAATAAGGAACTTACTAGAAAAGACAGGTAGCTCGAACAACTAGCCTCCGACCGCGACGTGAGACAACAGAATCCGAACTGCAAACTGGGTACGGAAAACCGAAAAGCCCAGGGGAAAGACATGAGAACCGTTAGAGTGAGTGGACAAAATTAAATGTCTTTCGCCGAATAATATAAATAATAAAAACATATGCGAGTCAAAATGAGTAAATATGATATAGTACACGAGGCGAACCCAAACTCCTCCAGCGTACAGAGCATGTATAGAAAAATCCCACGGGGTCACTCATGGACACATCCGTGCTAGTACAGTCCGAATCACTGGATCCCAAACCCACACGTGATTCTAGCCAGAAAGGCCTCGGGTCAGGGTATCTGTTCCCACCCGGAAATACATCGGCACAAGGAACAGAAATCTGTAGCCACCCGGAAATACATCAGCACAAGGTACAGTTCCCCCCCCTGGTAGACATCCTCGGGGATCAGCCGGGATGCAAGTGTATCGATACAATCACATATACTAAGACTGTACTCTGTGTAAATCAAATCATAAATAGTTTCATGCATACGTATAAAGCATAATGTAAATGCATAATCGTAAAGCACATGCTCGTATAAGTCATAATCACAAACGTATGCTCATGCTCGTAAAATGTAATATAAAGACTCGCAATCGATCAGTGTAAACAAAGGTCCACTCACAGACGAGCAAAGCGCGCACTCGCGCTAATCACGTGGTCCGGCGGAAGATCCCTCGCCCGAAGCATGATCTCGATCCCCTGAATAATCACAAAATATATCTGATCAAAATCATAGCTCACAACACTGAACCACACCTCGGAAACCAACAGTTCCCGGAAACAAATATCGCGGTACAAAATAATCGACGAAATTCTCAAAACTCCCCATATAACCCCTCGACTAAAAATCTGGCATTCAAATCATCTCGAAAACCTCAGGACTGCGTTCGGAGCGCAAAAACAAGTCAAAAACACATAAAAACCTCGAAAAATCGGACCTCGCCAGAGCACCGCCGCGGACCACCGCTGGCGGCGGCGGCGGCGCGGTGGCAACGGTGTCCAATCAAGGCCAAACTTTCCAGAAATGCTCATCTCCCCAAGCCCAACAACTTCTCTCAAAGGACCACCTTCATCCAACCATCACATTGGCCTAAAAATGCCTCGAAAGTCACGGAATCCATGGATTCCGGTGACTTTCCGGCGAGCTCCAAAACGGCAACCAACTTGAAATTCCTCCTACCCAAAGCAACTAGAGGTTGAGGGGAAGCTTTCCCCCCAAAGACCCGACCTCAACCGTCGCTGGAACATCTAACCCGAATCCGGCAAAAATCTCAATTTTCTCCAAGTTCGTTCTACCTCAAATCAACATTAATTTCCACAAAACCAAGTTCTAATCCATTGCAAATGAAGAGAGGAAGCTAACCATACCAGTTTCAAGGTCTAAGGTGGCCGGAATCGCAAGTTCCTGTGATGGCAGCTCGGCACAGCGGCGGTGGACTCCGGTCAACGAAAGTCAACGGTCAACCAAAGGTGAAACTTCCCGAATAGTGATTTTCGACAATTTTTGACTATTTTCGATATTTATACTCGCATCTCAGGATGATCGACGGTCCAAAACGGATAACCATTACGATTCGGATAAACTCGATACGAACGAATAAACTCGACGAGATTCCGAAAGTTCAAATATTCATATTATATTCCTCGGCTGTCGAAATAATCATCTGGAACCGCCCACGAACTCGAAATCATGTGTACAACAACTCTCGAGAAGAGATTCAACTTAAATTCTCGGCCGATAATTAAGTCGTGATTAAAACCGGCAAATCAATCAATTATCAGAAAACAGTGATTACGCGCTAACACGTGAATTAAGCCGATTACTCTACTGATTCTGGTTCGGGTCGTCACAGAAAATCTCCGACCATTGGAAGTATGCAGTTTTGTTAAGAAGGGCCGACCTATTAGGGTAATCGCCTCAGAATTAGCTTGACGGGGAATAGTTCCTCGAGCTAGCTTCCATAAACCATCAATGATACGACCGTGCAAGGACGAGGAGGCAGAGGCTTGTGCTTCTTTATATGCAAGATTGCAAACCTATATTATAGATTCGCAAGCCTACGATTTTCTATCGACAATAGCCACGACAGAAGTTACCAATAAAGACATCCAACAGGAAGAGATTGAGGAGGATATCATCCAGCTCGCACCTACAGGCTTGGATGACACACCACCTAAAGTAAGAGATCTAATTGAGAAGATTATGCTTAGAACTCTAGATGAGCCAATAGAGGTGGCTATGTGACGACCCGGACCATAATTGGTTTAGTAATCGGCTTAATCCGCGAGTTTTGCGACTAATCGAGATTTATCGTAATTAATCGGATATGTGGTTTTGATCATGACTTAATTTTCGGACACGAATTTGATTTGGGTTTGCTCGTGGGAAATGTAGAGAATTTGATTTCGAATTCGTTGGAGCTTTCCGATGATTTTTCGGATAATCGAGGAATATAAAATGAATATTTGAAATTATTGCCGAGTTAGTTGTATTTATCTGTTTGAGTTGGAGTTATCCGAATTGCAGATAGAGTTTATTCGTGACGTATAAATAGCCGAATAGTCGTAAAGTTGTCGCAAAAGTTTGAAAATGGGCTGTTTGACCGAGTTGACTAAGCTGGGCCGAGTTGACCGAGTCAACCTGTGGTTGACTCAGTGAGTCCGTGACTCGTCGTCGAGGTGGTCGCCGGAATACGGCGCGGTTGCCAGATTTCAAGGTAAGGTTTTGAACCTCTTCCTTTGGGCTTTCCATTGATGTATATATGGTGTATTATGGTGGCGGTTTAATTGTTCGATTTTAAGCTTGAAGTTCGCCTGAATCGGGTGTAATGGTGGAGGTTTTTCCGGTGACTTTTCGAAGGGGATTTTGGGTTGTAATGGTTGGGTTCAAGCTAGGCAGGAAGCCCCTTGAAGATGGGAGGCCGAGGTGGCCTCACGGTGGAGAATTTCGCCGGTTTGAGATTTTGGTGACTTTCGAGTCTTTTTCTGGTGAACCACGGCGGAATTGGTGGTTGGTGTAGTGGAGAGATGTGTTGGACTCGAGGAGGAGAGGAAATCTGGGTTTTCCTCGCCGGGAAATCTCTCCGGTGACGGCGCGCAGCCGCCGGCGACGGCGATTAACGGCAAAGCACCGGCGAGGCGTTGGCTTTTTGGATTTTGACAAGTTTTATGCCATTTTACTCGTAATCGCGCCCCGATCGTCACCTTGAGGTTTTCGAGTTGATTTGAGAAGTGGATTTTAAGTCGAAGGTTTTGTGGAGTATATTTGGGGTTTTCGGCGAGTTTTCTGTTATCCGAATTACATATTTTCGGGAATTGTTGGTTTTCGAGGTGTGGTTCAGAGTATTGAATTGTGATTTTGATCAGTGATATTTTGTGATTATTCAGGGGATCGAGATAGTACGCTTGGCGAGAGATCTTCTGCCGGATCTCGGGATTAGCGAGTTTGCGCGCTGTGCTTGTCTGTGAATGGACACATTTCTTTTCACTGACTGGTTGCAAGTCTTTATTATATGTTTTACAAGAATGAGCATGCATATGAGATTATGATTTATACGAGCATGTGTTTTACGATTATTCATATACGAATATGCATCGACGAATATGCTTATATAATTATGTAATACAAATATGCATTTACATTGTGCTTTAAACCTTTGCATGAAATGATTTATGATTTGGTTTACACAGAGTACAGTCACAGTATATATTTTTGTACCGATACACTTGCATCCTGGCTGATCCCCGAGGATGTTTACCGGGGGAGGCTGTGACCCCTGATCCGAGGCCTTTACTGGGGGGGTAGACCTCTGACCTGAAGTCTTTCTGGCTTGAATCACGTGTGGGTCTAGGATCTCGTGATTCAGACTGTACTAGTGCGGATGTGTCCATGTGTGACCCCGCGGGATTTTACGATGCATACTCTGTACGCGTGAGGAGTTAGAGTCTCTCCCTTGTACTATATCATTTTCATTCATTTAGTCTCGCATATGTTTTTATAACATATATTATTCGACGAAAGACATTTATTTTCGTCCACTCACTCTAACGGTTTATATGTCTTTCCCTGGGCTCATTGTTTTCAATGCCCAGTTTGCAGTTCGGATTCTGGTGTCGCACGTCGCAGTCGGAGGCTTAGTATTCGAGCTACTTTTCTTTTTTAGTAGGTTTCTTGTTTAACCTACTGTTGTATATTTATGTATATATACTAGAGGTCGCTCTGAATACTCAGATGTTTATATTTTTGTATGTTTTACCCCAGATTTCTGTATAGTTACAGTTTTGCTTATTACTTTATATTATGATGATATGATTTTGAGAAATCCGGATGGGATTGGTGCCCACGGTTTGGCTTTTGTGGCATAGGATGAAGTGTGTTTTCGGGTGCAGGTTAATGGTAATTTCGCGATATAGTGAAACTCTACCGAAATTTATATGGTTTTTGCAAGTTCGTGTTTTCAGAAGGGGTTTGATTCCGATTTAGGAAACTAAATCGGGGTTGGGTCCTTTTAGCTTGGTATCAGAGCATTAGATTTTAGGTTCTGTAGACTTCTATAGTTATGATGCTAAGGGTATTTGAGATTGTACAGCATGTCTGGAGCGATGACCCGACTGGCCAGCGGTAACTCATCAATGCTTCGGGTGTTGTATGTTTTCAAATATCTGAAGTTTCATGATTACGTTTCTTGTGCCTTATGACTAATGATTTTCTCTTATCATTAGGATGCCTCCTAGATGTGGTCCCCGTGTCAATAGGGATGTGGATCCTGATGAGGATCGCCAGACGCATGACTTGCTTATACGAGTATTGCGTTTGGAGGAGCGTTTTGACCCTGGGGTCAAAGCTCGAACTGCTAGAGCGACTGTTTTCTCGGGTTCAGCTGATCCAGAGATATGTGAAGCTTGGTTGGTTCAGGTTGAACGAGTTTGTGAGCGTCTGTGTTTCACTCCTGAGCAGATGACAGTGGCAGCGGTTGGTCTACTTGAGTCTGATGCATACTTCTGGTGGGTTAGCACTGATAGAGTTCCGGTTGATACTCCATGGACACTGTTTAGTGATTTGTTTATGCGGAGGTATTTCTACAAGGCTACACAGCAGTGGAAGTATGAGGAGTTCATCAACTTGAGATAGGGTAGCATGTCAGTACTTGAGTACCGGGACAGATTTACTCGTTTATCTCGATTTGCTCGCGACATGGTGGCTACAGAGGACGCCAAGCGCCGGAGATTTGAGTTGGGCTTGAACCTAAACATCAAGGAAACTTTAACTACGATGCCTCAAAACAACTTTGATGAGTTTATGAGTGCTGCACTTCGAGGCGAGGACATAGAGAAGGAAAGGCAGATGAAATTCCAGTCTCGACGATTTGAGGAAGGTGGACCAAGTCAGGGACCTTCCAACAGGCTGAGTTCAGGCGCTTCCGGATCGGCATAATCATCTGGCAGTGGACCATATAGACCATCAGTTGGTACGGCTAGACAGAGACAGAGATGGAGGAAGGATCGACCACAGAGACCACAGTCCAGTAGGAGTTCTAGCGGATCCAGCTATCCTCGACGTACCGGTGGCACTTTTGCTGTACTAAGGGAGTATCCATTGTGCAACTTCTACAACAGGCATCATTATGGTCCTTGTCAGCAAGGCACTACTATATGTTATCGTTGTGGCCAGGAGGGTCACTTTGCGAGGGAATGTTTCCAGCCTGTTGGTGTTGGTGGACAGATAGCTCAAAGTTCAGGAGGAGATCGAGGTACCACTTCTGCAGCTCGACCAGTACAATCTTCTAGTCAGGGCGGACAGCAGAGTCCTCATCAGCGTGGACGACCAGCTGGGCAGGCCAGGGTTCATGTTATGTCATTGCGCGAGGGCAGAGCTTCACCAGAGGTTGTTATTGGTACGTTGCATGTTTTTGGATATCCAGTTTTTACTTTGTTAGATCCAGGCGCTACGCATTCATTCATATCATATAGATTGTCATCTTTAGCTACTATGCCTGCATCTCCACTTCCAAGGTTATGGAGGGTGTTGTATCCATCCGGTGAGGTTGTGAGGATTGGTTGGGAGTATAGGGATTGTGAGATCTTTGTTGGAGGTTATGGTTTAGCCGCGGATTTGTTATTGCTGAATATTGTCGATTTTGATGTGATTTTGGGTATGGACTTCTTGGAGACACATTGGGCTATGTTTGATTGTCACAAGAAGGAGGTTGTGTTTCGACGTCCAGGTTTTCCAGAGATACTATTTCGCGGTGAGAAGAATACTTCATTGCCATGTGTGATTTCAGCGATGAAGGCTGAGCGGATGATGAAGAAGAGTTGTGTTGCATACTTAGCTCATGTTATGGATACAACGGCTGCTGTACCAGACATTGGTGATATTGAGGTTGTTTCTGAGTTTCCAGACGTATTTCCGGAGGAGTTACCAGGTATTCCTCCAATTCGAGAAATCGATTTTACCATTAAGCTTTGACCAGGCACTGGACCTATATCTCAGGCACCGTATCGTATGGCGCCAATGGAGTTGAAAGAGTTACAGATTCAACTTCAACAGTTGCTGGAGAAAGGTTTCATACGACCCAGTGTAGCATCGTGGGGTGCTCCTGTACTGTTTGTGAGAAAGAAGGATGATTCCATGCGGTTGTGTATTGATTACCGAAAGCTGAATCAGGTCACCGTGAAGAACAAGTATCCGTTGCCGTGGATTGATGATTTGTTTGATAAACTCAAGGGAGCTTCAGTCTTTTCGAAGATTGATCTCAGGTCTGGATACCATCAGTTGAGTATCAGAGAGTCAGATGTGGCCAGGACAGCTTTCAGGTTACTGTATGGGCATTATGAGTTCTTGGTTATGCCGTTTGGGTTGATCAATGCCCCTGCAGCTTTCATGGACTTGATGAACAGAGTGTTCAGATGATTTCTGGACAAGTTTTTGATCGTGTTTATCGACGATATTTTAATTTACTCCAGGAGTATGGGCCAGCACAAGAAACATTTGCGAGCTATTTTGCTGACTTTGCGAGATATCAGTTGTTTGCGAAGTTCAGCAAGTGCGAGTTTTGGTTGAATAGCATGAAGTTTTTGGGTCACGTGATATCTGCTGAGGGAGTCAGCGTGGATCCTGACAAGATTGAAGCCGTGTTGAATTGGAGTAGACCTACCACCGTACCAGAGATCAGGAGTTTCTTGGGTTTGGCAAGTTACTATCGACGCTTTGTGCAGGATTTTTCACGGATTGCCACTCCACTTACTAGACTAACGAAGAAAGGCATCAAGTTCGAGTGGTCCGATGCATTTGAGGAGAGTTACTTGATCTTGAAGGAAAAGTTGACCACTGCACTGGTTCTAACTCTACCTGACGACAGTGGAGAATTTGTGGTTTACAGCGATGCATCGAAATTGGGACTTGGTTGTGTTTTGATGCAGCATGGCAAAATGGTGGCTTACGGTTCCAGACAGTTGAAACCACATGAAGTCAATTATCCTACGCATGATTTGGAGTTAGCTGCTATTGTTTTAGCCTTGAAGAGTTGGAGACACTACTTGTATAGAGCTCAGTGCAAGATATATACAGATCACAAGATTCTCACCTATTTGCGCACGCAGCCATATTTGAATATGAGACAGCACAGGTGGATGGAGTTTATCAATGACTATGATTGCACCTTTGAGTACTATCCAGGGAAGGCTAATGTTGTAGCTGATGCACTCAGTCAGAAATTTGGAGCCTCATTGTTACATGTGTGTGTGGCCAGAGTTTCCATGTTAATAGAGTTACGAGCTATGGGAGCTGAGTTAGAGTGGGATGATGATGGAGCCTTGTTGGCTTGCTTCCAGGTTCGACCGGTACTAATTGATCAGGTTCGGGAAGCTCAGGATGCAGATTCCTATCTGTTGGACAAGAAGACCATGATTCGGAATCGTGTGCCAACAGAGTTTCGGTAGAGTGATGATGGTACATTGTTATTCAGAGGCAGATTATGTGTACACAGAGACGAGAGTTTAAAGAAGGAGATCCTAAACACAGCTCATTGTTCTGCTTATGCTATGCATCCCGGCTGTACGAAGATGTTTCGTACACTCAGAGCCTATTACTGGTGGCAAAATATGAAGAGGGAGATTGCAGCATATATGAGCAGATGACTTATTTTTCAGCAGGTTAAAGCAGAGAGACAGAAGCCTACGGGAAAGTTACAGCCCTTGGAGATTCTTGTTTGGAAGTGGGAGCACATCACCATAGATTTCGTGTATCAGTTACCACGTACTTCTGCTGGTAATACTGGTATTTGGGTTATTGTAGACAGTTTGACGAAATTAGCTCATTTCCTTGCACTTCCAGGGAAGATTTCAGTAGGCAGACTGGCAAAGCTGTATTTGGCGGAGATCGTTCGTTTGCATGGCGTGCCTGTATCTATTGTTTCTGACCGAGATAGTCAGTTCACCTCAGAGTTTTGGTAGGCATTGCAGCGAGATTTGGGTACCAGATTGCATTTCAGTACAGCTTTCCATCCCCAGACTGATAGGCAGTCTGAGCAGACTATTCAGACCCTCGAGGATATGTTGTGATCATGTGTATTGCAGTTTAGAGGAAATTTGGACCAGCAACTGCATTTGATCGAGTTTGCTTACAACAACAGTTATCAGGCCAGTATTGATATGGCACCGTATGAGGCTCTATACGGGAGGCAGTGTCGCACTCCATTGGGTTGGAGTGAGGTGGGCGAGCGATGGCTTATTGGTCCTGATTTGGTAAAGAGCACCACAGAGGATATTCAGATTATCAGAGACAGATTGAAGATTGCCCAGGATCTCCAAAAGAGTTATGCAAATGTGAGAAGAAAGAGTCTCGAGTTCGAGGTGAGCGATTGGGTCTTCTTGAAATTGTCTCCTTAGCGAGGAGTTGTTCATTTAGGGAAGCGTGGCAAGCTCCGACCACGATATATCGGTCCGTATGAGGTTATTGAGAGAGTTGTTGCCGTGGCTTACAGGTTGGAGTTGCCTCCGGAAATGGCGAGGGTGCACGATGTTTTCCATGTCTCGATGCTGCGGAAATACATTCCAGATCCATCACATGTTTTAGCACCATATCAGCTTCTTATAAGGGAAGATTTGACATATGTGGAGGAGCCAGTACAGATTCTCGATCGGCGTGAGTAGGAGTTGAGGCATAGAGTCATACCACTTGTGAAGGTCTTATGGCAGAATCATTCGGTTGAGGAAGCCACTTGGGAAACCGAGTAGCATATGCGGGAGCAGTATCCCCATCTGTTCACTTAGCAGGTACGTAAATTTCGAGGTCAAAATATTTCTAAGGGGGGTAGATTTGTGACGACCCGGACCGGAATTGGTTTAGTAATCGGCTTAATCCGCAAGTTTTGCGAGTAATCGAGATTTATCGCAATTAATCGGATATGTGGTTTTGATCACGACTTAATTTTCGGACACGAATTTGATTTGGGTTTGTTCGTGGGAAATGTAGAGAATTTGATTTTGAGTTCGTTGGAGCTTTCCGAGGAGTTTTTGGATAATCGAGGAATATAAAATGAATATTTGAAATTATCGTCTAGTTAGTCGTGTTTATACGTTTGAGTTGGAATTATGTGAATTGCGGATAGAGTTGATTCGCGACGTATAAATAGCCGAATAGTCGTAAAGTTGTCGCAAAAGTTCTAAAATGGGCTGTTTGACCGAGTTGACTGAGCTAGGCCGAGTTAACCGAGTCAACCCGTGGTTGACTTAGTGAGTCCGTGACTCGCCGTCGAGGTGGTCGCCGGAATACGGGGCGGTTTCCGGATTTCCAGGTAAGGTTTTGAAGCTCTTCCTTTGGGCTTTCCATTGATGTATATATGGTGTATTATGGTGGCGGTTTACTTGTTCGATTTTGAGCTTGAAGTTCGCCGGAATCGGGTGTAATGGTGGAGGTTTTACCGATGACTTTTCGAAGGGGATTTTGGGTGGTAATGGTTGGGTTTGAGTTAGGGAGGAAGCCCCTTGAAGATGGGAGGCCGAGGTGGCCTCACGGTGGAGAATTTCGTCGGTTTGAGATTTTGGTGACTTTCGAGGCTTTTTCCGGTGAACCACGGCGGAATTGGTGGTTGGTGTAGTGGAGAGATGTGTTGGACTCGAGGAGGAGAGGAAATCTGGGTTTTCCTCGCCGGGAAATCTCTCTGGTGATGGCGCGCCGGCGGTCAACGGCGGAGCTCCGGCGAGGCGTTGACTTTTTGGATTTTGACATGTTTTATGTCGTTTCACTCGTAATCGCGCCCCGATTGTCACCTTGAGGTTTTCGAGTTGATTTGAGTAGTGGATTTTAAGTCGAAGGTTTTGTGGAGTATATTTGGGGTTTTCGGCGAGTTTTCTGTTATCCGAATTACATAATTTTGGGAATGGTTGGTTTCCGAGGTGTGGTTCAGAGTATTGAATTATGAGTTTGATCAGTGATATTTTATGATTATTCAGGGGATCGAGATCGTACGCTTGGCAAGGGATCTTCCGCCGGATCTCGGGATTAGCGCGTTTGCGCGCTGTGCTTGTCTGTGAGTGGACACATTTCTTTTCACTGACTGGTTGCGAGTCTTTATTATATGTTTTACGAGCATGAGCATGCATATTGGATAATGATTTATACGAGCATGTGTTTTACGATTATTCATATACGAATATGCATCGACGAATATGCTTATGTAATTATTTAATACGAATATGCATTTACATTGTGCTTTAAACCTTTGCATGAAACGATTTTTGATTTGGTTTACACAGAGTACAGTCACAGTATATATTTTTGTATCGATACACTTGCATCCCGGCTGATCCCCGAGGATGTTTACCAGGGGAGGCTGTGACCCCTGACCCGAGGCCTTTACCGGGGGGGGACAGACCTCTGACCTAAGGCCTTTCTGGCTCGAATCACGTGTTGGTCTAGGATCCCGTTATTCGGACTGTACTAGCGCAGATGTGTCCATGTATGACCCCGTGGGATTTTACGATGCATGCTCTGTACATGTGAGGAGTTAGAGTCTCCCTCGTGTACTATATCATTTTCATTCATTTAGACCGCATATGTTTTTATAACATATATTATTCGGCGAAAGACATTTATTTTCTTCCACTCACTCTAACGGTTTATTTGTCTTTCCCTGGGCTCTTTGTTTTCAATGCCCAGTTTGCAGTTCGGATTCTGGTGTCGCACGTCGCAGTTGGAGGCTTAGTATTCCAGCTACTTTTCTTTTTCAGTAGGTTTCTTGTTTAGCCTACTGTTGTAAATTTATGTATATATACTAGAGGTCGCTGTGAATACTCAGATGTTTATATTTTCGTATGTTTTTCCCCGGATTTTGTAAAGTTACATTTTTACTTATTACTTTATATTATGATGATATGATTTTGAGAAATCCGAATGGGATTGGTGCCCACGGTTTGTCTTTTGTGGCATAGGATGAAGTGTGTTTTCAGGTGCATGTTAATGGTAATTCCACGATATAGTGAAACTTTGCAGAAATTTCTATGGTTTTTGCAAGTTCGTGTTTTCAGAAGGGGTTTGATGCCGGTTTATGAAACTAAATCGGGGTTGGGTTCTTTCAGGCTATCAGTACCTTCTTAGAGCCTGAAGAAAGAAAGAGGCTCGTTGACTTGTTGTTCGAGTATAAAGATTATTTTGCAGAGAAGTTTGAAGACATGCCTGAACTTTCGCCAGAGCTAGTTGTCCATAAGCTTCCAATCACAGAAGGAAGAAAGCCAGTCCAGCAGCAGATGCGAAGGATGAATCCGAATACAGCAACATTGGTCAAGGAAGAAATCGAGAAAATGTTGAAGTTCGGAGTCATCCAAATGGCTAAGTACAAAAAGTGGATATCTAACATAGTCCCAGTATGAATTAAGAATGGGAAGATTATAGTATGCATGGACTACAGAGACTTGAACCAGGATACTCCAAAGGATGCTTAGCCAATACCGGTAGCTGATTTGCTCATTAATGCAGTGGCAAGATACGAGATACTGTCGTTCATGGATGGAATATAAGGATATCATCAAATCCCAGTTGTCAAGGAAGACAGGCACAAAACAGCATTTAGATGCCCAGGGGTGTTAGGAGTATTTGAATACGTCAATATGTCGTTTGGATTGAAGAACGTTGGGGCAACGTATCAGCGAGCAATGCACTATATTTTCCATGACCTAGCAGGTGATACAACGGAAGTCTATATCGATGATGTTATGGTCAAATCAAATAAGATGTCTAGCCATGTGGAAGATCTAAGACAGTTATTCATGCGAATAAGAAAACATCAGCTTAAAATGAACCCTGCCAAGTGCGTTTTTAGGGTGCAAGCGGGAGACTTCCTAGGCTTCTTAGTACATCAGCGAGGGATAGAAGTGTCGGATGACAAGAAGGAAGCGGTTATAAAGGCTCCTCCTCTAAAGAACAAACGAGAACTTAAACAATTACTTAGGAAGATCAACTTCTTGAGAAGGTTCATTGCAAACGCTGCCGGAAAGACCAAACATTTCACCCCTCTACTTAAATTGCAGGGAGAGAAAGAGTTTGTGTGGGAATCGGTTCACCAAGAAACATTCGAAACAATTAAACAGTACTTGGTTAATCCTCCAATCTTGGTACCACCACGAAAAGGAGTGCCACTGAAGCTCTATATTTCAGCAGCATAGTTATCGATAGGAAGCTGATTGGCATAAGACGATGAAGTGAAGGCGGAAAGAGCAATATTCTACATAAGCAGGACTCTCATGGACTGCGAAACTAGATACACACCGGTGGAAAAATTGTGCCTTGCTCTTTACTTTTTAGGCTGCAAGTTGATGCATTATATGCTTTCCTTCACTACGTGTGTCATAGCACAAACAGACTTAGTGTTGTACATGTTAGCCCGACCTATACTTCAAGGATGAATAGGGAAGTGGATTCTCGCACTGTCTGAGTTTTCACTACAATATGTCCCGCAGAAGGCAATAAAAGGTCAGGCAGTGGTCGATTTCCTCGTACGTCACCCTATAGAGGAAATCCCAGAGCATAAGGAGTTATAATTCTCACACATCTCATTGGTTCTTTGGAAACTCTACTTCGATGGTTCCAGGACGAGTGCTTTCGCAGGAGCAGGGATAGCGTTGGTCAATCCTCAAGGTGAAACATTTGCCTATTCCTTTCGACTCGAGTACAACTGTTCCAATAATGTAGCAGAATACGAAGCCCTAATCATCGAACTGGAGCGGCTATGGGACCTTGGTGCTACAGATATACAAGTTTGCGGAGACTCGCTGCTTGTGATTAGACAACCGCAAGCCACGTTCAAAATATGACTAATCCTATAGCCATATGTAAAAAGGGCTAGTGAGTTGCTAGAATTATTCACAGATGTATCCCTAACTCACATCCTGCGAGGAGAGAACTTTACAAAGAATGAATTAGCTTAGCTTACTACAGGGATAGAGCTTGTTGACGGTGTACATGAGCGGCTAATAAAGGTAGAAGTTTGTACTCTCACATCATTCATAACTAGAAAGGAGGAAAAGAATGAATGGTACGTCGTAGCTTTGGGAACGATCGACAATGATTAGAGACAACCAATTATCACATATTTTAAAAATCCAAGCTATACAGTGGACAAGAGGATCAAGTCTTTTGCTCCGAACTACATTCTTTATGGCGATGAGTTGTTCAGACGTGGAAAAGATAGAGTGGACTTGGTTTGTGTATTCAAAACCGAGGCCAATCGATTGCTACGGGAAGTACATCCTGGGGTCTGCGGAGCTCACCAATCTGGCCCAAAAAATGAGATGGCTCCTGCGGAGATACAGATACTTTTGGCCTTCGATGTTAAAAGATTGTATAACTTTTGCAAAAGGGTGTGAGCATTGTCAAGCTCACAGACCGGTCAATCATATTCCTAACATTCCTATGCAACCAATCATCAAACTATGGCCAACGCGAGGATGGGTGCTAGATCTAATCGGTTTAATTCATCCTTGTTCTTCCATGCAGCACAAGTTCATCATCGTCGCTACAGATTTCTTCACCAAGTGGATAAAAGCAAGGCCTTTAAAAGTGGCATCTGCCCCTGCGATTAGGCAGTTCCTATACGAGGATATTATTTATCGATTTGGGATTCCAAAATTCTTTGTTTCAGACAGAGGAATAACGTTCATGTCTGGAGAAGTATAAGAGCTCATGACGGACTTCAGGATCAAATTTTTTCATTCTTCTTCGTACTACACACACTCCAACGGCCAAGCTGAAGTAAGCAACAAATTGATCCTCCACATCCTCAAGGGCATGCTCGCAGACAATCCAAGTCTTTGGCATAAGGAATTATTCAGCACGCTATGGGCATACCGCACTTCTAAACGCAATCCCACTGGAACTACTCCATACGCACTCATGTTTGGACATGACGTAGTTCTGTCATTAGAATCAACGTTCAGTCGCTACGAGTCATGGATCAACACCCATTGATTGGAGAGGATTATGTACAAGCAATATGGAAGGAGCTCGAGGATTTAGACGACAAGCGCATCAAAGTATTGACCAACCTGCTCGCAGAGAAATAGAAAGTGGCTCGCTGTTATGATCGACGTACCCGTGGACCTAGCTTTATAGAAGGAGAGCTGGTTTGGAAAATAGTATTTCCTTTGGGAGAAAAGCAAGAAGGACGGGGTAAATGGTCCACAAAGTGGGAAGGACCCTTTATTATTGACAAACTGAAGAAGTACCGGCAGCCAGTTTGGGAGTACGAGGCACAAGAGGGGTCAGCAACTTAGTTTTGCACACATTCACAGCCTATAACAGAGGCTTGCTCTTCATGTAAAACTGGGGGGAAACTAGTATGTATGTCAAAAGCCAATGCGTGTGGCCAAAATATTGCACAATTCAAAATTTTCGACATGAATCTAGCTTCTGTGGTTCTTTCAAGAGTTACAAATTACTTGCGACCAAATTCTAATGGTCAAATCAATGGAGATAGTATTTTTGCTACTTACAAAGACAAGACAAAACAGTACAAAATACAAAGTTTCATTTGATCAAAATAAAGAGTACAATATGAGGCTTTGCGGCCTCTAGCTCTGATACCATACAAATCGAATGAACAATCTCCTGCTAAAAAACAAATTCTAGGAAATGGTTTAGATCTATCCCAACCAGCCATAACAAGGCCCTCAGCTTACGCCGGTGGACGACCACTGACTAGGGGATAGATCTACCTTCAGTTCTGGAGAGTTTGGAGTACTTGCACTCGCCCAACATTTGCGGCTCAACAAAACCATCCATCTAATCACGATCTTAGATGCATGCTCCACTTAGAAAGCAAGGAGAGGTGCAGCGAGAGTGGTAGAATGTAATAGACTAGGATGATAAGGTTTAGGGATGGGGTTAGTGAGTACCCATATTAACCATTGTCTGCTAATTCTCAAAGGTTTGAGTATTAGCCTAGAACCGAAGAACCTAAGCTTTGGTACTACGACCTAAGCCAGGTTTGAGCTTTGGTACTTCGACCTAAAAACGTCTAGCAGCATACAAGATCTAGAGGCTTTGCCTTAAAGCAAGGAGAGAACAGACTATGAACTAGAAACATCATCTTTTTGCTACAAAGAGATCTTGTGGAATGAAGAAGTGACAAGCTATTTATAAGCCTAAAATTCTAAGGGGCTTTAAATGAAGAGACCTGGAGCGTTGTATCGATTCAACACTTAAGGGGGGCTCAACATTCAATCACCGGTGTGCATATCTCTTGAAAGCTAGAAATTGATCGTTTCAAGATACAGAATTATGAGCCATTAAAAGAGGACAGTTATTCCAAGACTCGGCATAATTTTTGGAGGCGCGAAGTTATTTGATGGAAGAGATACACGGCAGGTGATTAAGGCCATGGGCCATAAAAAATAAATTAAACTAAGCAAGAGTTTATACAAAATAAAATATAAAGCCTAAAAGTGGGGCTTAGTCAGTAAAAATCTAGTACTTCACAACTGAGATACCGAGAGTTTGCAGACTGGTTTTTACTTGGAGATACCGGGCCTGCGCAGCGGCCCAAGCTCTCTTAGCATCCGCAGCTACAGTGCGAGTGTGATGAACACTTTCAGAAAGAGTTTTCCCGGTATCGAGAAGAGCAATAGCAGCTTGCTCCTTTTCCAAAATAATCCTCTTTCTTTTGACGCAGCTTAGCCTAGAGCTTCGCGATCTCTACACGTATAGCCAGAATGTCTACTCACTTACCTTCATAGCTCTTCCCAATTGTTGTAATTTTCTCCAAGTCACGCTTCCACCGGCGGTTATGATTTACGCGATGGGAGATAGGTTTGTTTCGCTCTCGCAAGGTCTTCGCCATTCCCTCGTTACCTCTTGTGGGCACCGGAAGGGTTAGAATCACAGACTGGGGGGGCAGCAGCTTCGTTGCAGCTACGAATGACATTTGAAAATTCCCCAAGCCTCCGTCAACCCTCCATTAGAGATAACTCTTCAGTACCTGGATCTTTCTGCAAGAAAACCTATACTTAAAGAGTTATGAGATAATCAAAGGACTTACACTGGAAGAATCATACACAGGTAAAGTCAGAATATACCTAGGATAGATGAGGAGAAGACTGATCATCAAACAAAGCAACAATGATATAGGGAGGGGATGACACTTCAGCAGCAAACTGTGGAGGACAAGTAAAGGTTAAAAGCTGTTTAAAAGTAAGCAAACCAGATTTAGAAGTTTAAAGGAAGTGCAATATAGTTGACTCTACGTGGCCAGTATCAAGGGCCAGAATGATATAGGGGGCGTCCAAAACACGGGGTTGTTCTTCATCACCTCCATCCACAGTGGCAAGGGCCAAGTTCGCGGAAGCATAAGCATGTGTTGGTGCTTCTTAGGCAATTTCCTAGGATCACATAACCAAAAACAGTGGTTAGAAAAGCACAGTATTTCCAGGGAAAGACAAGGTCAGAACAAATACCTCAGCAGCACTGGTGGTTTGTGGAGCAATAGCATCAGGAGCCTCAATACCTCCTTCAGCCTCAGCAACCATTTCCAGAGGCTTCTCGCTAACCACGGTGGTAGCTATTTCCTCCACAGTGGCGATTGCAGCAGCGGAGACCAATTGATCGAAAGGTTGCTCATAAACATACTCAAGAAGTTCCCGGCGCTGAGTTTCTTCATCTGCAACACTAGAAGGACCTAAACCCAGAGGTTTAGGAAGAGGGGGCTCCCAAGATTCTTTCGTAGCACTGGAAAAAGACTCAGGGGTGGCAAATTGTTCCGTAACCTTCCCCTTGTTCTGCGTAGCTTGAAAGACTAAATCATCCTCTGAAGGCTCACTGTCGGAAACTAGATCAACAGAGGAGGAATTCCCACTCAACTCATCTTCCAATAGCCGCATGCGTTCCCTGATGACACAACGATTGGGGTGGCGGGACTAAAACATAAAAGAACAGGGTTAGAAGCAGAAGACAAGAGGTTAAAAACGAATAATCTTTGGAAAAATTAAAGCCATAATGGAAGAATCTCATCATTGGAGTCTCCGTCTTCATGATCCCAGGCTTCAACAGTATTCTTCCTCTTCTTCTTGTCAGCACTAGCCTTCGTAGCATATCTCGCAGTAGGAGAGGCAGCAGCGAAACTAGCACCCATCAGCTTATTACGCTTTGAGACAGAAACTGGAAAAGTACTGATCTCTCGCTGCTTCCTTTTCTGGCCCGTCTCCTTTTGGACATTAGAGCCCACAGCATGCCTATCCACAGTTCTCTTTAAATAATCAAGGAAAGAGGCTGGAAAGATAGTGTGGAAAACGCCGAATTTGGACTGCTCCCAAATATCACCATAATGACGCCTATTCCACTCATCATATTCATCAATAGCAGAATAGGTTATACAAAGGGAGCGCTGGCGGAATTCTGATAGGTCCAGCAAGGGGAAAGTTGGAATAGCAAGGTCTTGAAGAATCGTTGCATAAGGCTTTTCTACACAAGTCATCCACGAAGTATAGCTATTGCAGGATTCCATCAAAGGGCAGGGAAGACCTTGTTTGCACCCAAGCTGACGAGTGAAGTGATTGGGAGTGTACATCTCAATCCACAAGACCGCATCAGGAATAATAATGTCTGCACATGTGACACATTGAGCAAAGAGTTTCCTCGCAGCAGGAGCCTGGCGGGGAGTCACTGCGAATCCAGTAGACAACTCGGTAGGGAATCTCCTCATTACTACAAATTCAACAATGTCCTTGGGGAAAAGCTTTTGACCCTAGAGATAATTGAAACACCGCGAGTAGCTCAAAGGTTTCGTCTCCCAAGCAAGAACCAAGGATCTCCCAAATAGCTCCTCCGAGACAAATTCCTTATGGTGGGGACTACGAAATTCAAGAAAATAGACCTGCAGCCACAAAGATAAATTTCAAACAGGACCTGCGAACTTAAACTTGAATAGATTCAGTGAAATCCATCCAAGGCCACGGTATAATGCGCCTAAAGCGGGCTAAGCAAGGCCAAGACAGTGGCCATTATACAACGCCTCGGCTACCTTAGCAAAGGTATTGGTAATCCTGTCCGCAGCAACACAGAATATGTAGCGACAAAGCCAGAATTCTAAAAAAGCGATGCCACCATAAGCATTCGTCACTCGCTGATCATCAGAGGCAGGAGTAGCCTGAAATTCCTCCGCATTGTAATGTTTACGCAAATTGGAGTAGACAGTGCTGACAGATTAGCGCGCAGGATCCATCGAAAAAAGAAAGACTTTATTGTCTAAAGCACTGGGAAGAAAAGGCTCATCCGCAGTGGGCAAACTAGTAACAGTGACAACATCAAGTAAAGTAATGCCTAAATGACTGAATGGGAGGATAAAACTATTGCTACTGGTTTCCCAAGAGCACAAAGCAGCAACAGCGGCAGCTTGATTCCCACCTTGGGGAAGATGAAAACATAAATCTAGAGCATGTGAAATACCGACCTATTGCTAGAGTTCCTCATCGAGGGACTTCCGCTCTTGGTACCATTGAAGTTCTTCAGCTCTAGTGCTGAGTCATTTTCCCAATTTGACTTCAAGTTCATTCTAATCCCACTAGAGAGGAGTAGCAGCTTCACCTCGCACGACCAATGGAGGACGACGCACAGCCGAATCAAGCACAGAAGAGGCCTTAGTGGTATTAGTGGTTGGACCCAATTCAACCTAATCTCTCATCGTAAGATCAAGCCATGCATAAGAAAGGTCCTGATCCCGGTGAAGACGACGATCCATGTGAGCGCAGAAGGCTTCTCCACACCCTTCTCGAAAACGTTTAGGCAGAACTATTGATAGGGCCCCATTTGCGAAAGGAAGAAAGAAAGAAAGTGGAAATCTTGAAACAGATTGAAAATCAAAAAACTTGGATTGCGGAAACTTTAGAAAGAAAGTGAAAGGGCAAAGACGACTAAAGAAGTTTAAAAGGGTTGAGAGTATACGACGTGATTTTTGAAAAAAAAGCACTTAAGTAGCCTAGTGCGAGGCTATTTCAAGCCACTGTCTAGGAAGCAACACATATGCTGCTAAAAAGACCCCTTCGATTGCCCATGGGTTACTCCCGAGGTCTGGGGGCAATGTTTGGGCCTAACATAAATATTACATTTATTTTAATACTTTTGGGCCTCAGATATAAAATGGGTCGATCACACGGGGCCTCATTGAAGCTGCGAATCAGGAAAGGATATATCTATGCGATTCCTAAATGATTTAGGGGAATCTAGAGGTAAGATATTATTCCTAATCGATAATGTTACATTGTCAAGCGAATGAAATCAGAGTGCCAACCTCTATAAATAGAAGAATCAAAGCAGATTTGCAGACCTCTACACACATACATACAATTTGCGCACCAACAAATCTTACTCCACTGCGAGTAAACAACCAGCGAACAGCGAGCTCAGGATCTAGGCCACCCGACAGAGCGTGGGGATTTGAAGGTTTACTCAAGTTAACCAACTGACAACAGCGAATTCAGGATCTCAGCCACCCGACAGAGCTTGAGGATTCAAAGGTTCACTCAAGCTAACTAACCAACAACAGCGAATTCATGATCTAATCCACTCGATAGAGCGTAGGGATTCGAAGATTCACTCGAGCTAGACGACGAAAATCGGAGGAGTCCAGGCCACCTGATAGAGCATGGGGATTCTAAAGATCTACGAAGTCACCCTATCATGTGTTCTCAACACTTCGTCCTTAGGATTACTCTACTTCATACTTGCCCAAGGTTTTAAAGTATCAATTCTTTGTGGCTCGGAAGAGAGACACGGAACTTACGTCTTGTGGACCATCAAGACAAGTAGGACTCAACGAGCGAGATTGGTGCCCTCTTTGCTCCAATCGCTTGACAATAAGTAGAGACTACACGGCGCACAACACAATAACATTCTGCCCTCAGCAGTGGCACTCCTCGCACACAACACATCTACGACCGCGGATCCAAAAGAGACAGTTTGCGACTTCTCCAATTGCAGCGACCTGATTGGAGAAAAATCGAAGCCAAACAGAGGTGTTGTTCTTAAAGTTGGTGTTCCAGAGAAGTGGTCGCGGAAGCGGGTGAGGGGCAGAAGCGGCAGTGGATTGGGATTGGTTTCTCTGAGTGGGTGTTTTCGGAGTGGTTGTTCCAAGGTGGTAGTTCCAGAGCGGTTCTCGTTATGGCTTTGATTTGATTCTCCTCAAGTTGGACTTGGTTCCGTTTAGGACCTCATATTCGTAGTGGTCATTTGTGGAGCTAAATCGAGCGGATGGTTTCATCGCGTAACAGGCTTAGCGGAATGAATCGCTGAGGTCGATCTCGGAGGTCATTGCGGAATGGCAGTTGTGAGCAGAACAGTGCTCGTGGAGTGGAGCTTGCGGGATGGAAGTCACAGATGGTAGATCCAGGATGTGTCACGGAGGTGATTTCTCGTAGTCATGGCCGCGAAGATGGTGTAGCCCCTTGTGTCAGCAGTCCCTCAAACAGATTCAAGCGTTGATGTTGTCTTTGTGTGTTACGCGGAAAATTTCTTTTCCGATGTGTTGTTGTAATCTGCTGTGATTGTGGTTTCTGTTGTGGTTGATACGCTACCACGTATTCGCTAGCATTTGTTGAATAAAGCAAGTGTAGTTTCGGCCAGAAAACTTAGCTTTTACATCTTCCGTTGCTTGTAGTCCCCCAGGTTCCACTAGATCTGTAGTCCCCCAAGTTCTGCTTGGCTTCTGATTATTTCCGCTTTTGTTAAGCTTGTTTTGCTACTCATATTTATCTTATACTTCACTGGCCTTTCTCGCTGGTTTCCACTCGGCTCACAAACTTCGCTCATGTGTTTCCGCTCATCTCACAAATAATAGATCTCTAGCTCTCTTATTTATGGAAGAAGTTTTTTTTGCCTATCTTAACTCCTCTAACAAAGTAACATTTTAAACTTTTTGTTCGGAATCTCGTAGACGGTGCCATTGTTCATACCAAGAATAACCGAGATATTCAAAATATGAAACATGAGTAACTAAAGTATGTAAATGACAATAAGTAAATGTAATAAGTATATTACACAAGCATATATAGTGGTTCACCAAATTGGCTGATCCACTTAGACTTTTACTATGGATCTTGGACCCAAATATAGTTTGGGCTCAAGTAACTACAAGAGGAAAGTATAGTGGGATCATGATGAGTTTGAGTGGGACGGAGACTCCCTTTTATAAGAAAATGATGTCTCCTCTGCATTTCTTTCAAAGTGAGAGTGAGAGTGAAAGTCTCCACAAGTCACAAAACAACTACAATTGAGATATTTTCTTGATGTAATGAGATGATGCCTTCCGAATGAGATTATGGCCGAGACTCTTGTTATGCATGAGTACTTGGTGATGTAGGTCATATGACCTATACAAGCAGGCGCCTAATTCCTGCAAAGGCAACAATGGTTGTATTCTGAACATCAAACAATATCTGTTATTTACACACAGCTTAGAGCCCATCTGTTCCAAGTGTGCGGTGGAATCATGACAGATAGCAAACTAGAAGGAAATTTTGGAAACTGATAAATCTGTTACAAAGTCTCCAAGAGAAGAATATACTACTGCCATTGCCAAATGCTTACCTCACATGATTACTCAGAAATTCATCGACTGTGATACATTTCATTGACTAAAGGAGTTGTGGAATATCAAGTCCTAACTCCCAACCATTGTACCTGCAAGCGCAAAAAACATTCGATTACCTTTTTGAAATGATATGATTATATTTAAGTTCACGAAATTTACACAGGAATAAATACATCGGTGCAGCTGCAGATAAAAATAAGGCTTAATTTTCAAATTATTACTCAGGGTAGGTGCCAATTTGCTATTCTATAAAAAAATGTCAATTTATTACGTTAGAATTTTTAATTAGTCAGTTTGCTATTCATACTAAATTTCTGTCAACTTTTCCATCCACATATTACAATGTGCCCAACACGTGAGGGTATTTTTGTCCTAGAATCTATAGCAACCTCACCACCCCCACTGTGCCTAACCTCCTCCTCCTCCTCCTCCTCCTCCTCTTCTTCTTCTTCTTCTTCTTCTTCTCATTTTCATCGATATCATGGAAATCCAACCTCAAATCTTTCTCCTGCATCCTCCACTATCTTCAACTTATGCATTCTATTAAATTACTACTCTACAAGCACTCAACCTTACGAATCACTCCATCTTTTTTTTTCATCAAATTCTCAATCCTCTGCTTTCTCATCCGACACAAACCTCAGCTTCCAATTTCTATAGCTGGCAACATCTCGAGCTTTCTGGTATTATTGTAATTATTATTAATAAATCAATAGCCAATAGCTTCCCAAACCGTGTGAGAGATGATCTCCACCGTAGACTTTCAGGGTGCTTCTGACGTCGTCGATTCACTTGCCACCGACGCGTGGACCTCGAGCGAAGCCGGCAGCTCCTTCACGGCGTGTGATGCCACCTCCTGGAGAACCGGTGTTTCTACCGGTAACGGAATTCATGGTAGAAACAATCGACGTCTCATTTCAATCCGAGGCCGAGTGCTTATCTCTTGAGGTAGGGTTGGCGTGTTCTTCAACTGTGGGTCTGTGACGTTGTTTCGATTGAGTGGTGACGGAGTCTCTTCGTCGGAGGAGGGATCGGGGTCGTCTACAGTGATGGAGTTGAAGAAATTCATGGGAGGGTTTATTGATATCATAGCAAAAAGGACGAATACATCCTCACGTTCTGGCCACTTTTCAATAACTGGATGAACAAGTTAACGAAAATTGAATAAGGGAAACAAATTCGCTAATTAAAAATTCTAGAGTAATAAATTGGCAAAAATTATTTGTAGGTTAACAAATCGGCATCAGGATGAATCCTAGAGGAACAATTTAACAATTAAACCTAAAAATAAAGAGTACATCCGTGTCACTAAAACGCAAGACATTCAGCGATAGCTTCTATATTATGGAAGAGATACCAGGAAAAAAAATATATACCTTCTACCTGGCTTAAAAATTCTGTGAAAAGGATAATTCTTGGTGCCCAGCTTCCTATCACACCGAATAGTAGTGAGACACATGTCTCATTTTTCATTACAAGTGTTCAGCAGCAGCAGAACAATCTTGAAGATGAAGATGAAATCATCAAATATACTTGCAGCAACTATCACACAATCTTTCCCCTACGTACACCCATGAATTTCTTCTCACCAATCGTTCGTTGAAGCAGAACACAAAAGCATGAGGTTTGAGGGAACAATTTGAAAGTTTCTTGGTGATTTGCAGTAGACGATCGGAGCCGAAAAGGTTCATCCGACGTCGGAGCATTAAACAGCGGCATCCATGGTGTATTAAAGTTTCAAACCCCTTCAATCCTTCACAATTCCTCTTCTTCAAGGTGAAGTGATGAACTTGGGTGATTGAGCATCGAAGAAGAGAAGATCAGTCGGCGGAAAGGAAAAAGGACACATGTCCCAATTCTATTGGGTGTGGATAAGAGTGGCTGCCCAGAAAGAATTGTCCTTGTAAATAAGCCTAATTCACCGCAGACTGCCGATATTCACGTCCCATTTTTATTGTACGCACCTCATTACTCTTTACGCTCTAATGATAATATTTTAGAGAATATAAAATGCTAAACTTATCATATTTTTTAAGAAAATGACCCAAATAATCACTCAAGTTTGTCATAATCTACAATTTGATCATAGAAGTTTAGAAATATCAAAAAGATTACTGAACTTTAACTTTGTCAATCAAATATATTGATCACTTTGCCCATCTTGGATGTCAATTTTTCTTATCTCATGGTGGTTTTCATATTTCTTCCACTTATGATGTGTGCATTTCTCTCATAATCTCATCTATATAAGCAAAATATTTCAAAATTAGAATGTTTAAAATAGACAAAGTGATCAAATTGATAGATAAAGTTAAAGTTCAGTGATCTCTTTGATATATTCTAAAGTTCAGTGATCAAATTATTGATTATGACAAACTTGAGTAATCATTTGAATCATTTTCCCCCCTTTTTTTACAAAAATACCTATTGGGGTATACCTATTATGAAAAAAATACAACTTATTGATATACCCCAAATTTCTACGTACATTAGTCGATATGTTGAGGTACGGAGAAAAAAATGAGTAAACAAGTTGTGCTAACAAGCATACGGACATTAAAATGTTCCAATAGGTTCTACCTAAGCACACATCTCTATAATGACATTGTTCTCAGTATCCTATAGATACCAAATCATCACCAGCAATGATCGAAGATCTTTCAATCTGCACATTTAGAAGCCCCAAACACATCTTCTACTTAGAAAGTAGACCCGTTCCATCCAAAGTAAGAGCCCTTGGTATCATAGAACTCGAGAAAGAATCGTGACTTGGGCACACACAACTTGGACTCGAGGATTGAGGAAACGGCATCACTCAACTTCTTGTTTATGTCAGCGCTTAGGCCACCAATGGAGACCAACGTGTAAGCAGCTGGCTTTTGAGTTCCTCCATAAGACATGGGAATGGAACCAAGACATGGGAATGGAACCCTTCAGCACAACCAATGTTTAAAATAGTATGCTGAAAGGACTCAACTCCGATTTAGTTGTCTAAATTGAAATTAAGCCCTAACGACTCTACTAACCATAGTTACTATTCACTAATTGACAACCAATGTGGAGATCCAAAACTCGAAAGTCACGAAATAATGAAATTTCCCACATATAGGTTGACTACTAAAATATACAATATATACAACGGTTTTCGACATCAGAGCAGCTAGACAAATTAAACTGAGTATGTAAGTAAAATATAAGAATCTACAAGAATTTTTCCACTTAACCAGCTGGCTAAGGCATAATATAGTTACTCCTTACCTCCGATGTCAACCACGACACAAAGCGCATCACCAAACTCAGTGATAAAGCTACATGGAGAGAAAACTATTTGATTCTCATATACTAGTACTCGTAGGCACCAAACCCAACGAAAATTGAATCAAGAGAAGGGAGCCTCAGAACGATATCTGAAACACTCATAGACGTTAACTGAAAAAGATGGCTGAAGATTTGACAGTTAGGCTGATTTTTGCTAGAAAGTAAAAATATGGTTAGTGATACACGATTCTGCAACCATTAAATTATCACTTAACACTCAACAAAAACGTATAAACAATTAAAACCCTTTTGTGTAGATGTAGCATTGATAAGTAGGGTATCGTTCTTAACCGAGGATTGAGGGTGCATGCATATTTACGCTATGTTTTGAAAGGGGGGTTTAAAAATGTTATTTATTATCTACGAAAATAAAGACAAGAACATGGCATAGCAAAACACATCGTTGGCTTCTAAGTTCTAACATGCTTAAACTCATAGACAAGCAAAAAAAACAAGAACATAGAATCCTAAACATGCTTACTAAAACCGAAAATAAGGTTTAATTACATATATACATGATCAACTCGTCACACTTACCTCATTTCTTTATAACCTAATCATATTATATGCAACCTAAGTTTTATCTAAGCCTTTACTATGTGGTTCGCATGCATCTTTCATAATTAAGTGACTAAACCAAGATTGCTCGCATTTAGACACATCATTAACCTAAACCAAGATTGCTCGCATTTAGATTAAAGCATTAAGTGAAGAAGACACATTATCTAACCTAAACCAAGATTGCTCGCATTTAGATTAGCACACAAAAAAGACTTAGACTCGAAATAGATGACATAAAATAGAATTAGAATTATATTACAAAAACATGTCTTTACACTCTACAAAATTGAAATTCATTACAAGGAGTAAGTAGAGGGATCGAAATACACCATTTGTGTCGTGATTGCAGTCGCAAAGCTTGCACACGATCCTTCTATGGATGGCTAGATGAACCCTCGGATTGCCTAAGGTTGCTTCTAGGTGGAGGCCGAATGTATATGGTGTGGAGGATGGTGTTCCTTGAAGAGATTTCGAGTGTTTGTGGAGAGGAAGTGTTTAAGGCAGAGACTTGGCTTGTATGATGAGTGATGAATGAGAATGAAACCGAGCCCTCTTATTTATAAGTGAAAAAGTCCAACTTTCCTCTCCAAACTAGGGATTCCTAGTTTACCCGGGTAGAACTGACAGCCTGTCTTCCTTTGAGTATTCCGGGAGTTCTAGAGCTCAGAAAATTATGATTTTGGACTCGTTGGAAAGCTTATTCAGAGAGCTATAAAATCCATATAAGGAACGCCATATTTGGAGTTGAATTACAGGTCTGTACTGAGATCTTCTTTCCTTATTCCACTCTAGATATTTCTTTCTTGATTTCTAAGGAAATATACTCCTTGCCGAAATTCTTCAATATATTCAAGATATTTGGTCTTCAAATGTGGCAAGTGTGATCTCAATATTTCGGCCATGACTTCTTTCCATAAATGTATGCCGACTTGATCTTCCTGGTTCACTTAGGAGAAATGCATTCGTTCTTCATTTGGGAAACCATTTGTGCGTACCATTTTAGTAACTTTTACGAATACCATTTCTCAACCATTTTACGCGTCTCGGACATTTCGCCACGTCATTCCTAGTTGATTTAGGAAACTTCATTTTTCAGCTCCGCGAAACTTTCCGAGTTGTCGAACCATTTGCATTCCTAACCCGAGTAGGAATCCTAGTCAAAGTAGGAAACACCACTTTTCCTAAGCGAATTAGGAAACCTCCAATTTCTGCGTTTTAAGCTCCATTTCACCTCTTTTATTGTACTCCTTTATTCAAAACCTAAAAACAACAAAGTAAGTAAGAAATGATAGTACTAAGGTCAAAACGAAGCTAAATATAAAGAGAAAGACGTTAAGAATCAAGCATAAAATGTGTAGATCAGTTAGATAAAACTTACTCTCGATAAAACCCATGTTCCCCAAAAATATCAGAGAATCAACTTGAGCTCTGCAATAAATTTCATCTTCAATTTCACGATTACACTGTATCCTTGCTACTCTATTCGCATCATCCACGACTATGAAACTGCATATTTTTCTGACGGGATAGAATACACATTAACCCAAAGCACATCTTGTTGAAGCTATAGAAATTACTGAAATTGTTGAGATCACCAACTCGAGGGTCAATGATTCCGAGGTCTTAAGTATGTTCATCGAGGCGATCTGGTCGTAAAGTCCATTCCTAAAGAAACCTTACTTCACATAGTTATCATCACAAACACCTCGTCTACTACAGTAATAATACTCATGACTCGAATCGGCCAAACAAATCTAGAATGAAGGAAAAGACGAAATGAGTATAGGAAAGAGGATTGTTGATACCACATAACTGAGGGAAAATGATTATAAAATTACTAAGTATTGTATATTTTCCAATAGAGCAACCTCATTTCACGACTAACATTCGAGTCGATGCTACGGGCGGATAACTAGATACACTACTGAGACTAAATTCTCATAGTGTCACTTAATAGACATGATAGAGAATGTGTTGTACTGCTCCGGTTGCCATCGTAAAACTGAGAAACAACATAGATTGTCAATATCTTCATGTTCTCTACGCACGCATGGGAACAAAAAACCAAAACCTCAATGAAGACACGTGGTATACAACCATGGTGGTGAAGTATTTGGCTGGTACTATCGCAGAAAAGACACAAGCAAGAGGCAGACAGTGAATACAAGGAATTCAACATACTACCCAAACAACATTAGGAAACTGGTCCAATACTTGACTCCTCATTGAACTTACATTCCTTAAGAACTCTATTATTTCTAATCGTTTCATCACATTCGACTTAACGTGGAGAAATATCTAAACACTTCTATAAATTTGATCAAGGTCGGTGCACACAAGGTATAGCGATAAGAGCACATTGACTCACAGGCTGAAGTTCATACTCGGTCACATTAGTCACGTATTCAACGATGTTCAACATCGCAAGTATTCGATGGGAATCCGCTGTAGTCGGGTCATCACTCCGGAGGTGTTGAGCATAATCGAACACAACAACGGAAGAAACCAAGTATAGTCTACAGAACCTATAACCTAATCACTACCACATTTTTAACCATTGCCGGCGATTTTTAAATCGCCGGCAATGTTTTTTATCATTACCGGCGATTTTTCCCCAAAAAATCGCCGGCAATGTCTTTTTTTTTTTAACATTACCGGCGACTTACATTTAAGTCGCCGGCAATGTTCCGCCGGTAATTAAAAAAAAAAAAGACATTGTCGGCGACTTACATTTAAGTCGCCGGTAATGTTAAAAAAAAAAAGACATTGCCGGCGACTTAAATGTAAGTCGCCGGCAATGTCTTTTTTTTTTTTAATTACAGGCGGAACATTGCCGGTGATTTGCCGGAAAAATCGCCGGCAATGATTTAAAAAAAAAAAGACATTACCGGCGATTTTTGGGGAAAAAATCGCCGGTAATGATAAAAAAACATTGCCCGCGATTTAAAAATCGCCGGCAATGGTTAAAAATGTGGTAGTGAATGCTCTGATACCAACTAAAAGGACCCAACCCCGATTTAGTTGCCTAAATCAGAATTAACCCCTAACGA
This sequence comes from Geum urbanum, assembly GCA_946800695.1. Taxonomy (NCBI): domain Eukaryota; kingdom Viridiplantae; phylum Streptophyta; class Magnoliopsida; order Rosales; family Rosaceae; genus Geum; species Geum urbanum. Next base: position 27,537,176 of record OX327001.1, read on the forward strand.
CTCTACTAACCTTAGTTACTACTCACTAATTGACAGTCAATGTGGAGATCAAAAACTCGAAAGTCACGAAATAAAGAAATTTTTCACATATAGGTGCACTACTAAAATATACAATATATAAAACTGTTTTCGACATCAAAGCAGCTAGACAAATTAAACTGAATATGTAAAATAAAATACTGACTCGCGGGATCAACCTTGGATCCTACAGTAGATATTGTTATGCCATGAACTGCGTGCACGCTCGACCTTAAACAAACTCTACAAGCTGGGCAATGAAACCGAAAAGTCCAGGGAAAGGCACATAAAATAATAAAACTGTTAGAGTGAGTGGATGAAAATAAAGTTTCACTTTAAACTGAAAACTATAAATAATATGCCTTACACTATAAATGTACCTAAAACTGATGCGAGTCTACAAATAAATAAGCCCAGGTCAGGTGTTTGTCCTAACCCTCCTAGGTACAGCGTAATGTGTGGAGGTAGTAACTTGAATACATTTTCCTCAAAGTTACAAGAATGCCCAGGTCAGGTGTTTGTCCTAACCCTCCTAGGTACTATGTAATTCACGGGTCAGGTGTTTGTCCTATCTCTCCCAGAGCATCACGAGGATCAGCCAAGAAGCCAGTGCATTGATGCAACAACTGTGACTATGCTCTGTGTAAAACAAATCATATGTGCCTCCATGCAAATTCATAATCGTAAATACATACTCGTAAAATGCATAATCATGAAGTGCATAATCATAGACTCGAAAATAAACAGTGAAAATAATGTGTCCACTCACAGTACTGTGTCGTGATTTCCACCAAGCCGAAACCTGTATGTCGGCGTTTCTATACGTCTTCCACTATCTGCTAATACATCGTCCTAAAATAACGAGTAATAATTAACAACTAATCGTCGAGAATAATATTGAATAACTATGCTCGTTCACCTAACGAACAATAGCATCGAGAACATCGCATTCTCGAATAACGTGCTTTCTAAACTTCTTACTAGTTTAATTTCAATTCTATTTGTGTCCTTAATTCTATTTTAAAGTCACAATACGTTCCTCAAACGTTGTGCGACTTAAGGTCGAATCGACGTATTACTCGACTGAAAAGTAATTACAAATTCTATTTCAAATTACACAAATAAATTAGTGTATTTTCTCCCAGACCATTAGTTATTGCGGTTCTGATTGGTTAAGAAAAAATTTCCTCATTTTTTATTTACATGATGTGCATGTAACTCGTGTACAATAGAAATAGTCCAACCTCGGCACATCATCCAAATATTGTACGTACAAGAATTGCTTTCTCTGTATACACTTAAAACTAGTAATGGGGTTACACTACAAGCCATCCTACATTGTGATATACTCATCTTGCAGACTTAGGGTTAAGGGTAGCAACCTGAACAAGATGCAAACATATTCAAAGCATACACATAAGAGAGACTGTATACATGTCTTCTATCTGAAATACAAAATATGAAGGTCTTATATCCACCGGTAACGTTATGCAGTTGTACCATGCTTTCTCTGTTCACTCCCACGTCTGCAACTGCATAACTTTACCGCTATGAGTTCTATCAACTACCGACTTTGAAAGTTAACCATATACCCACTGTATAATTTCCCCAAACATGAAGACATCCTAGAATATATAACCATGTCTATATTCACCTTAACTCTAACCCTAAGCATCCAGTGTCTATATAATAGTATACTAGATAGAAAACACACATAATTATTGAAAAGGGGATTTGAATATTGATTAATAGAGTTACATAATTATAATTACATAAATAGTCAGAGAATCACTTTTCTGCATAGCTAACAATTTCTTCTGAGATTTGCTTACCTAAGATGTAACGTATAATATTTTACATTCAATCTTTACTAGCAGGCAATGGCGGAGCCAGGAATTCCATCTAGGTGGGGCGAGATTGTTACTCTAAAAGATAACAACAAACTTCATGTAGCTATATATCAAATAACATAGATTAACTCAATAATAGAAGGGATACATCTAAATTGAGTTCAATGCATCCATAAAACAATACTCTCTATCTCTCTATTTAGTGGGTATAGAATGACAAAAACCACTAATAATACACATTTAAAAAATTGCTCTCACGAATGAAAAAACTCTAGAGAACTATAAATGCATTCTATAAAGCTTCATGTTTGAAATTGTTGAATAATAACATCATCGTCAATACTATCAAAGATCTTCTTCTCAATATAAGTAGTCAAGCAACCATTCATCAATTCATCTTCTATTCGATTACGCAATCGAGTCTTTACAATATTCATTGCAAAAAACACTGTACACTTGATGTTGCAATTGGTAGAATAAGTGCTAAATTTAGAAGCAAGTAGACTAAAACATAAAAAACTACATTTTGCCTGCACTCTCTACTCTTACCTTCTTTACATATTTTTTTTATCAAGAATCTAAACCTAAACATCTAAACATACAATGAATTTCATAAAAAAAATATAAAAAAACTCACGGGGAAGTCGTGAAGGATTTAAGCCTTGAGCAACTTTGGGATTCCTAACAGATCCTAAAACCTAGGTCTGGCTTGATTCGGCCTTATGTATAAAATAATAGGACCCGAACCCGAATTGTACAACACGGGTTAGGCTTGAGTAATTTTTTAAGCAAACCCAAACTCAACCCAACTAGAATTATTCGGTTCGAATTTGCCGGATTTTCAGGTTTCAACAAAATTACAGATTAGGAAAAAAAAATGAAAGTATACAATCTCAAAGTACATAGTTTATAATGCATACTACATAATTCCACCATACTAGGAAGATAAATCCATTAGATTTTTGTAACCTATTACAACACTTCAAGTGCACACAATAAAATAAGAGTTGAGAGAAATTAGTAGCCACAAAATACACAAATTTAAAATTGAGAATCTCAATTAGCAATTTAATGATAGTCAAGCCAGCATACAATCAAGTCTATTAAAATAAGAGTTGCATTATATAGGTAACCTTATTAATTATTGGGATATATTGAAATAAATATTGTTGTAGTAACCAATTAAAATGTGACATGTGTCTTATAAATTTTATTTCAAATTTTTTGGGTTTAACTATTTTACGAAAGCAACACTCGAACCCGAACCCAAATCCGAATCCGGGTTCAACATATTAGACTGCTTTTATTTCAAGAACCCGACCCAAACCCATAATTTTCGGGTAGTTTGATTTGGGTTCTTAGGTACTCGGGTCTAACGAGCCAGCCCTACTAAAACCTCAATCAATTTACAAGTCTCAAACAAATTCCAAATGCACAAACAATCTAGTCTCAAACAAAATCCAACCACACACCGCAAATATGTAATTACAACGAACCAAATCAACTTCCAATCAACTTATATAGAAAAACATTAAGATTGAAAATTTGGGATTTTTACCACAAATGAAGAATGAATGATCATTTGATCAAAACCAACCGAAATGAACTATTGGGCTATGTAGATTAGCCATATTGACAATACTACGTAGCAAGTCGGTAAAATGAGAGAAAGAGCAAGGTAGCAAGTCGCGTAGAAAAGAAGAGAATAGAAGGAAAGAAGAGAGAAACGTTCGGGTTTTTTTTGGAGTAGAACAAATGTCTTGGTATGCTAAATATTTGGATATATGTAAATTACTACATAATACATACATAATTATTTTTGGGAGCTGATATTGGGACTCCTCTACATGCCTTAAATTACTACTTGCAACACTCCCTTTTCAATTTTGAATAATTTACAGTTTATATAATCCTTTCTATTCCATTTTTATCCCTTACAATTTTTCTTTTCTTTTCCCTTTTCCTTAGACCTCTTTTTTTTTCTCTCTCTTACCATTCTATTTTCCAACTTTGCCTTTTATCTCCAATCAATAAACTGAGTCGTATCATATTGACAAGATCTTATTTTGTTTTTTAATTTTTATTATGATAAAAGATTGGCATTAATGGAAATGAGATATATCGTATGACAAGATCTTATTCTCTTAGATTTCTTTTTTCTTTTTTTAAAAGGGGTCCATCTCTTAGTTTATTGATGTCAGATATTAGTTCTCTTAGTTCATCTCATAGTTTATTTCTAAAATTGAAGTATAATTTCAAGTTTAGAAAAATATTCTCTTTCAGTTTAATGAATACTTACCTCCTCAATATAGTTTTTTTATGGATGTTGTAAGAAATGATCAAATACAAGGTTTGTTACTTAAGAACATAGGGGGTTAAGTTGAACCGTGAGTCGATAAATAGAACAAAAGAAAAGAAGAGGTAACAAAAAAAAGGAAAATAAATTGTAAAGGGGTAAAAACAGAATAGAAAAGATTATATAAATTGAAAAGCATTAAAAATTTAAAATGGAGTGCAAGTAGTAATCTAAAGCATATAGGGGAGTCCCAATATCAGCTCCCTCCACCCTTGCTAGTAGCAGGCATTGATGCAAACAACATTAAAGGTAGTTGATGATAGTTTTAACAAAAAAGAAGAGCAAGATCATCGATTTTAAGACTAACCAATAAGTTAATGGCCAACCCAATTTTAGTGTGCCTCTCAAGTACCCAAATTTGGTGGTAGAGTTGCTATCGGTGGACCACGTGAGTATCTCCACTCCCCACATGCTGAGCATTTCTCCAGCTTCACACAGTTTTCCAAAGTGCAGAATCTACACGACCAGATTTTATAACTTGTACCAGCATCTTTTGGTCTCTGACTGCTACAAAGCTCACATACTGGAGCTAATGGCTGCAGCATTTCAATAATTCACATGCAATACAATTATATTAGTAAAAGTTTGAAACATGAAAAGCAGATATGAGAAGTTTTACAACAACAAAAAAAGAGGTGCAAAACCTTTGCTACATTGCACAAAATATATATCCAAATGAAGCAAAACCCATTATAATGCAGCAGCAAAGTAGCAGATAGGAAGTAAAGACAGTTACCGGATTTAACAAAGTGCATGTTCCACACTGCCACATAGCATCTGCTTCAGAATTTTCCGTTCCATCATTCCTTGGTTTGGACCCAGAGGATGAAACACCCAACAAATCCACAAAGCTAGATTCTAGATGACGATTGGACAAAGAAAACAAACTGCTTTCTGATTCACGATTTCTTTTTTGAGATCTGATGTCTTTATTTATTGAACCGGATACTGATTCGTCCTTGGATAGATCTACATATGTAGATGATTGATAAGATGTGTTACTATTGTGTAAACGACTTCTTTTTTGTAATAAGGTATGCGAGGGTTGTACTTTTGCACCACCGTAAAGCCTTGAATTTCCCCCATCGGCACCTATATTTTCACGATCCTCAATTGTAACATCATTGCATTCCCCATCCTCACAAGCTCCAGCAAATGCCGAACCACACCATATATCATCCTGCAATCTTCGCTCTGCAGCCATTGCAGCAGCTTGCATGGGACTAAGTGCAGCCATCATGGAGCTATCACCACCAAGGCGCCTAGGTCCAGATGGCATCAGAGATCCTAAAACAGCTCTCTTTTCTGCAGCAGCAAGTGCCGTTTTGCGAAGAGAAGAAAGAGGGGGTTGAAGCGAAACACTTCCCAAACGCCTCCCTGGAAGATCAAATCCCTCCGCTGTGCCAGTTACACCCTTGGACATCAGCTCCTCGCACTCCTGTAAAACTACGAGACTTTGAAACCACCCCAAAATAAACACAAATCTAGTAAAGATCAATGAACTCTAAAAACAAACAAAAATACCTTTCTCAGTTCATCCCATAGCTTGTAGAATTTGGCATCGTGAGGACCGTGTACATTGTGGCAAAGCTCGTGAAGCATCGTATCCAGTACTTGATCAAAGGGATAGAACTCCAAATCCCTATTAGGCCTACGCAACCTCAACTTCACATGAACACCACGGTTCACATTCAAACCAAGAAGAGAGGGATTGGATGGGCTGCAACATCATCAAACAGTCCTTAACAGCCATAAATCCCATAAACAACTCCAAAGACTCAATCTTTCGACAATTAATACAAACTTGACTTCGTAAAGGTCCATATCATATTATGATTCTCTCCAAACTTAACATTTTCGATCATAAAAGCGTGAGATTCTCAAATTGAACATGCTACAAGCACTGAACGACCCGATAAGAAGAAAGCCAACACCCAATAAGAGAAATTGACAATGAAGATGAAAGAGAGAGAGAGAGCAAATACCACATCTCGGAGAGAAGCTTGACGCGCCATTTGTGTTTGTGCATAATGGGCTGGACTTGTTTGGCGATTTTCTCGAGCATCTTAGTGGCTTCGTCTCGCTGGTCCTTCCTTACGAGGGCTCTGAATTCCCACACCTTGTTTAAATCTCCCAGATTCATTCTTATGGTTTTACTTTCTTCTCTGCAACGATTGATAGAAGCTTGGCTAGAGTCTGCTAATGGAAACCCTAATTTCTGATTTATGAGAATTTGTGGAAATTTGGTTTCTTGAGCCGTTTGAATTTGAAGGGTGAAAAGAAATATAGGACAAAGCAAGGGAAGGGGGGGCTTTGTTTAGGGTGGGCGGGATTTCAAGTTCTATGCAAGGAGTAAAATGTCGGGTATCGAGGATATATCGACGGAAATATTAATGAAATATCGATCCACTGAAAATTCTGACGGAAATGACGGAAACTAATAAAAATATATGGAAATTTGTAATGAAACTTTTGGAGGTTGTTATATGATCAATTACCTGCCTTATGTGAAAAAAAAATATTGATCAAACATCAAAACATATGAATTTGCTATATTACTATATGAATTAGTACGTGTTAAATGCTGATAACTATTAAAATATAATTTAATAGTTCTATTTTTATTTTTTTGATGGCTAAACTTTAATGGGAGGCTAGACCATCACATTTTTATACAATATGTTACACATCACACATTACAAAATCAAATATATAAATACTTCAAAACCACATAGAGGACCTATGAGGTTCGAAATTCACACTATTTTTCTCATCTCTATGTGCAGAATCATGTGTGTATTGTGAAGAGTACTCATTAAATGATTGCTCTCCCATGTAATTCTGCACATATTGACTTACATGCCAACCATATGGGTCAGGGGGCGGTCTTTGAAGATTTTGGAGCTCGTAGTATGAACCAGGCATTGCTCGACTTTCTTCATTGCTATCATCATTTGAGGCATTTGTTTGTGATTGTAACGATGAGTTATCACTTGTTGGAAGACCATAAGGCATGATATATGAAGGATAAGGCATTGCAAAATTTTGACCATAATAATAGGGTTGGTAATAACCATCTCCAACACCTATTGAGCCAAAAGTGGTGGATAACACATCTTCAACATTCCTTGATAAACTCCCTTGACCCCTTTCTCTTGGATTATATTCACTTCTTCTGCCTCCTCAACTGTATCCATGACCTGCTCTTCTGTCCCCATGGTCTTCATCTTGGGTTGCATGTGTGAAATTTTGTTCCTCTGTCAAGTAAAATGGTTCATCTTCACTGTAACCACCATATCCGCTGCCACAACCACCGGCTCCAACACTCTGCATTCTGATGTCTCCTCCTCCAGTGCTTGATGAGCTTCTAGATTTCGTACCAGATGATGGAATGATGGATTGATGGATTGATTGACAAATGACTGACAAGCTTTTAATTTTGTTAAATTAAAAAAGTTATTGAAAATTTCAAAAATTTCGGTAAATATCGGAAAATATCGGAAATATCAGGGATATATCGGAAATATCGGAAAATTTCGGAAAATTTCGGAAAGTTTGGAGATATATTCACGGATTTTTCAGGTAAGTTCAAAAAACCGAAATATCGGCGAAATATCGCCGATAATTTCGATTTTGCATTCCTTGGTTCTATGGGTGGGTGACATAATAATAATAATAATTATTATTATTATTATTATTATTATTATTATTTATTTTTTTGGACGATAGGTGGTCTATCGATGAAAATTTTAGATTACAAAGAATTTATTGATAACTCGGCTCGATCAAACGAATCCCTTAAAACAACTTGCACTAGATCATTTCAAACAAACAATAAAACATAATTAGAAGGTATAGATATAAAGTCCTTGATAAAATAACTTGGTTTCACTGCCTATCTAATTATGCATCTCAAAACTACAACAACATGAAATGCCACTCCTCCATCTGCACTTTTGCTACGCTGGATCCAAAGTCACCTTCTTCTATAGAGATTAATGTTCCAACACTCCCTTCATACCACCAATAGAGCCGCGTCCTCTAAAGCTGCACAGTTTGGGTGTCTCCACCCGCGCATTACACTTCCCACCAGTACTAGACACACCAGTCTGAAATGGTGTGGACGAACTAGCTTATTGCTCCGCCAGACCTGATCAACCACCATGTTAGACATTGCCTCTATAGTATGAGAGGCAAGCATCATTGGTCCAAAGTGACATGTAAGAAAAACCTGGCCCGTCATCGGTACCTAAGAAATAACAGCACCATCCATTTGGCCTCACACATAAAAATGGTACCCTATATGCTTGTCACATGGCCGAGTGCCACTCCTAAGGCCGCATGCATGAAATCCACATGTCCATCCGAATGCCACTCAGGCACAATGTACCGCTTGATGTCGTCATCTGACCCTCATTCACAACCTTTGCAATTACCATGCTGGCAACCGCCAATCCTACAGTGCCCTGCGTTTGCATTTCATGTAAAAGCTCCACCATAGAACTTGGCGGGTCTGTCTTAAAACCTGGAGAGATAGGCACCGTATGCCCAACACCCCTTACATCCTCACCTCTAACTGTAGCAGTTGGAGTTTAATCGTGACCTATCTGTCCCGCTGTCAATCTAGCCGCCATCAACAGGCCGCGCCCTCACCATGAGTAAAACACTTACACAACCGACAAAACCTTTCAAAGATCCATAAGCAAATTCCAACACAAAATAAACAATAGGAGTAGGGGCTGTAATTTATTATGCAGCGTACAATTTTTTTTTTTTGAGGTTTGTAATTCATTGGGAGGCTCATCCTCACGCATTTATTATTATATATAAGAAAAACATACATCGAAGGGGACATAAAACCAAACTCCGTGAATTAAAATATCTACATTATTACTAACTAAATCTCACCCTCCAAGGTCCACTAACTTCAAACTCATCAACAACCAAATTATTATCAATACTATCAACATACTGTCTTTCAATATAGAAAATCATGCTATCATCAAGAAACTCATCACACATCTTATTTCGAAAAGTATTTTTGAAGATCTTCATAGAGAAAAAAGCCCTCCCTATTGTTGTAGTAGACACAGGAAAAGTTAACACAAGACATATTAATTTATAGATCATCGGGAAGAATATAGACTTTCTTGTTTCTACCAACCGTCGACACAAGTCTAATAAAGATAATGTCATGTTGAATCGTACATCTCTCTGAATATCTTCAAGAAAATATCCATAGTCCATCTCAATAGAAAGTATATCAGTAGATGTAAAATCTTCAGAATAAAACTTCACAACAAAAGTACGAATATCTTCAACATTGAAAGACCGAAAATGATCTCGAGGATCAAATGTTGCACTAAGAACAAGGAGCTCCAATAAAGTCTCTGTAAATTTAATATCCAACTCTGCTAACTGAAAGTCTATCATGGCCTTTAGAACATCAACTCGATAATAATGCTCATTTGTAATAAAATATCTCTGTTGGCACATTCTTGGGGTTGTACATTCCATATAAGGAGCACACATATATGGCATAACAATAACATGCTCTTCACAAAATCATTGATCCCAATCATTCTCTCTCATCACCTGAAGTTTAGATTTTGTTAAACTGAGAAAGCTCAAAGCGTTTAAGATGTCTATGGCTTTCTGTTGCAATGCCTGGCAAAGAAACTCAGTAATTTTCATGACATCATGCATCAACAATAAATAGAATACAAAATCAAAGTCCTTCAAAATCTTACCAACATTGCTTACTTGGCCTTTCACCTTTGACGACCCATTTGCTTTCAAATCTACAAAAGTCATTCGGGTAGCTCTAAACAACTTTATCAAACTTGAAATAGAGCGATAGTGTGAACCCCGACGAGTAGCTCTTGCTCGTTGCACCCTGCTAATCTGATTAACTCCTGTATCTGTTTCAAGTGTACCAACAGTTACTAACTCTGTAATTTCTTCTTCTCTGATAGATTTTTGCATTGAATGCCATTTTGCAGAAGAATCCAAAAAAGTCACTACCAAATTGAGTTTATAGAAAAATTTCCAAATATCATCAACTCCCATTGCAACAGCATTTAATGTCAGTTGTAAACGATGAGCAAAGCAATCATAAAATAAGCATATAGACACTCTTCTAAAAATAATGCTTGGAGACCATAAAACTCAACCATCGTGTTGCTAGCACCATCATATCCTTGACCCCGCATATTTTCCACCGGAATATCATACTGAGCAAGGACTTTGAAAATTTTATTTTTCAAAGTTAGAGAATGATTATCTGAGTGACTAACAATTTTGAAGAACCTTTCAGTAGGCAATCCATCACGATTAACAAACCAAAGAATGATAATCATTTGTTCCCTTTTAGAAGAATTAACCGACTCATCAACAAGAGTGCAATTCTTTGCATCTCCCAATTCTTCACGAATTTTGGTTCTTACTTTGTTGCCAAAAATATTCAAGATCTGCTTTTGAATTATTGGAGAAATATACATGGCATTCCCGGGAGCATTCTGCTTGATAACTTTCTTAACATCCACATTTACTCTTGAAAATGAATCTATAACTACATCAAAGTTACCCCCATTTAACGAGTCAACTGATTCATCATGACCTCTAAAAGCACATCCTTGTTTTCCTAACAACCTTACTGCCTCTATGGTAGGAAGAAGTCGAAGTCGATTATCCCCAATTTCCTTTACGGATTGGGAGCTAATCACTCTTTTAATATGTACAGATGGGTTCCTTATGTTTTTTCCATTTGAGCATGGAAGTGTTATACACATTTTTAATGTCTATCCCGATATGCTTGAGAGCAATAGATTGCTTAGACATCATATTCTTCCAACCTCGGGCTCCTTTCTTAGTGAATGCGGGATGATGAGATGGGTAAGAATCAAAAAAATTGAAAGGACCCAACCCCGATTTACCACCCTAAATCGGAATCGAACCCCTTCGAAAACACGAACCAACAAAAAATTTTCGAAATTTCGGCAGAGTTTCGTTACTAGCGTGGAATTACCTTAACCTGCACGCTGAAAATATACTTCATCCTATGCCACAAAAAGCAAACCGTGGGCACCAATCCCATCCGGATTTCTCAATATCTCAACAGTAAAGTAAACAATACAAAATATAGTACTTTACTGAAATCCGGGTTTAAAATCGTATAACATATACAACAGGAAGCTCAGAGCGACTTCTAATACATAACCATATATGTATACCACAGTAGATAGAACAATAAACCTACTGGAAGAAACAAAGTAGCTCGAGCACTATGCCTCCGACCACGACGTGCGACACCAGAGCCTGAACTGCAAACTGGGCACGGAAACCGAAAAGCCCAGGGGAAAGGCAAATAAAAACGTTAGAGTGAGTGGACGAAAATAAATATATGCCTTTTACCAGTTTATAAACAAACTCAATACAATTCAGTGCGAGTTCGGAAAACACAACACATATATATATACACGGAGGTTGTCGGGCGACCTCTCAAACCCGACGTCAGGTGAATCGCTCAAACCCGACAGTGATAGGCCAGGGGACCACTCAACCCTGGCGGCACGCAGGGGACCACTCAACCCTGCCCAGAGGAATCTCTCAACTCTGGTCCAGAGGAATCTCTCAACTCTGGTACATCGATGTATTAAATGCCATCACAAATAAACACATATAATAATACCTCCGGAAACAACATATATCACAACATCGTATAATTAAATACGGAAATCATAAAATCCACGAACTCGCAAATCAACAGTGAAAATATAAACTTGTCCACTCACACGCTTGCGTAACGCAGTTCGCGTTAACCCGTGATCCGGCGGAATGTCCATCGCCAAACAAACGATCACGAGCACCTGAATATTCACAAAATCCATATCTCAAACTCATATCTCGACAATACAAATCAAACCACGAGAAACCACCGTTCTCGGAAACAGATAATTCAAAGTCGACGAATCGTCGAAAATCCGTATATACCACTTCAATACCTCGCTTTACGTTCGGACGCTCAACTCGAAAAACGAACCTCCCCACTACGATCGGGGCGCGATTTCGAGTCAAATGACATGCAACTTGCCGAAAGTCAAAAAGTCAACCCTGACCGTTGACCGCCGCCGTTGACCACCGCCCACGGCGGCGCCACCGCCGACCGAAGAATTTCAAGGCGGAGCCACCCCTATTCCACTCCAAATCACCCACTGAGCAACTTCCATAACTGCACCGAAGTCCAATTTTCACTCTAACTAGGTCAATTTCATGTAAAACCGAATTGGTTCATAAATTTCAATCCCAAAATTCTCAATCCACAAATCAAATTAGAACACAATGTTTATATGGTTAGAATCACCTTGAAGAGAGCTACAAAACCCAGTATCTCTTGAAGTTCAACTCGGCCCGAATCCAAGAACCCGAATTCACCAAAAACTCCCCATTTTCAAGTCGGAATTTCTCCTTTTCCGGTGAGTTACACCGTGTATGGTGGCCGGAGGCGTGATGGGGACACCGAGACGCATCGATGGGGTCCTTCCCCAAGGCCGGAGGTGGCCGGATTAGGCTCGCCGCCGACCACCGTGGAACGCCGTCGAACACCCCTCCTCCATGTCGGTCAAACCGAGTTGACCAAGGTCAACCACAATGAATGCAAGTTTTTGACTTTCCCCTTTTAGTAAGTCACTATTTATAGCTTCCCAAAATAGAAACTCAAACTTATCCATTTCGACGAACTTTAAACACGCATAACTTTCGCGTCGTAACTCCAATTCCGATAATTCTCGCGGCCACGAACTCGACTCGACATAATCTTCCAACATCACCCAAAGTCAAACATATCGGCCAACCGAATAAAAAGTCAACCCTTGAAAGCAACACACATTTAAATCAACTAAACAGTCCACAATCGGCAAAATTCGCAACTTAAACTCCGTAACTCAGAATAATGCTCCGGAAGTTCCCACGAACTCGAAATTAAATTCCGAACAACTTCCGTGAAGAAATCGACACCAAATTCTAGACCGGTAATTTAGTCGCTAACAAACCTGCCATTTAAATCCATTTCCGTCGAAACTTCAAATATTCATAACTAATTCCTCGGTCGTCCAAATAACGATCCGGAACCGCCCACAAACTCGTAATCACATGTAGAACGACTCTCGAGAAGAGATCCAGCTCCAATTCTCGGCCAATAATTTAGTCGTTAACAATCTCTGGCGGTTCAAACCTTGTCGTCAATCTGCGGCTACGCAGTAACTCATATATACAGCTGATCTTACTGCTAATTCTGGTCCGGGTTGTCACAAATCCACTCCCCTTAGAAAAATTTCGACCTCGAAATTTCCGAGTCTGCCGACTAAAAGTAGGAGCACTGCCTCTGCATACTGCTCAACTCACCAACGGCAACCTCAACTGAACAACTCTGACAACCATCTCCACAATAAGAGATAATTCCGTGCTAAAATTCCTGTACCCGCAAATCACAAATCTGAACTGGCTCACACAATCGCCAAGTGTTCCTACATAAGGAACAGACAGGGTACACAATGCGAAACTAATCTGAAACACAGTTCCGCCACACGGAACACAACTCGCACAAAAACCAATGCTATAGGCAATGCCGACCATACGGCATAACACAAACTCGCCTATGACCACACACAGATCAAAATAGCGTGGCAAATCACAACTCAGTTACACACATCAACATAACTCACACACTCACATCAATATAGCTCAAACATCGGACTCGAGCAACAATCAACCCACTTCCGCTAATCTAACAATCTGTGGTAGCACATTCCACAAAATCTGAGTCAATTGTCAACTCAAACTCAAACCAAGCTCACTCCAACACAATGAAGTACAACATCGTCCTCAAAACGACATCAAACAATATCAAAATCACAGTGGACAACAACCTGGTACTGCAAGCAACGTCGAGCAGCTGAAACTGCTGGTCCCGAATCCTCCGGAACTGCAATACCGAGGTCCACAACATGCCCTCCAAGGTCTGAATAGTCCTCAAAGATCGCTCGTCAATCCGAGGACAATAACCGATACTAACTCGTAATCTGGTCCCCAATGCTCGCTGCAAAGCTCGCCAACACATAGTCGTAGCTGATTATCTCGATCAGCAAACTGGGACACAGGCACACCATGGAATGGACAATCTCCGTGAAGCACGGTTATACCAGCCTAACATTGAAATCGTCTCCGAAGTACAAGGAAACGTACTAAATTCATCAAATGGTCCACACTGGTCCAACAACTGGTATCACAAACCAAAGTACATACAAACACACACAATCACAGCAACAATCGCCACGTGTAACCAGAAATCTCAAATGGCTGACACATCTCGGCAAATTTCTGCCTCCTAGCCATCGTCAGTCGACAAATGTGGCATCTGTACACACAAACTGCTACATTGTTCTTCCATGTTGCGCCACGAGTAGTAAACTCGAAGTGTCTGACACTTCTCCGCGTCACTAGCGCCAAACACGCGCAAAATCACGAGCCTCAACATCATCATACTCAAACTCAGTTCTTGTAGCCCACACTCGGCTAACACGTAAACTCGAGCCACACATACACACATGCAATACTGAAACTCCTAACTCTCGACTGAACGCATCAACAACAACATCCCAAACGGATGGTCAAAGTACAATCTCTAGCCTTTTCTGAACAAGCTCAAAGGTGCAGCTATAGTCGATAGTCGACTCCCTCCATCTACACTGCCTCAAGCCCAAATCTGGCCGAAAATGCAAGTGGATGAAACTCAGTGGTCAGTGTACATCCTACACCACGCTGCACGCCATAGCAATAGTATCTCCAACTCTCTGGTGCTAACACAAGGGAAGCTACACCCAAATCATACATAGGACACGTAGCTACACAAAGTTCCACTGCCTGGAATCATGAGCCACCGCTCTCCTACACAACCTCAAAACATAACCAGCTCTAAATCTCGATGCATCGCCAAAACCCACGACCACGAACTCATCACGATCGCCAGGTAAGGTCAAAACCGAAGCAACGGTCAACCATCCTACAAGAGTAAGTACTCTCCTTGCGTGCATCGAACGACTCGAACTTGACACCTTCTTCATCAATCCGGAAAGTAGAGTGGCAATCCGGGAAAATCCTGTACAAGCCGTCGGTAATAGCCTGCCAAACCCAAGAGACCCCTGATCTCTGGTACAAAGTAGGGCAAACTCCAAATCAACACGGCTTCTAACTGGTCAGAACCCACGCCAACTCCCTCGGCTAACAGCACGTGGCTCGAAGTCTTCACGCTAACCAACTAAAACTCACACTGGCTGAACTCACAAACGGCTGGTCATCTCGCAAAATCCGCGAAACCGTTCACAATTGCTTCAGGTGCTGGCCCACACTCCTGGAATACATCAGGATGTTGCCAACGAACAAGACCGCAACTCGTCCAGAATCGTCTGAACACCTGGTCCATTACGTCCACACGATCTACGGGGCATTGGTCCACCAAATAGCGTGACTAAAGACTCCTGATGCCCGCACCATGATCTGAAAGCCAACATAGCCACATCTGACTCATCGATCCACAACTGATGGTATCCGGATCCGAAATCAGTCTTCAACAAGACTTAAGCTCTCAGGAGCTGATCAACCAATAGTCAATCCGAAGCGGAGGATACTTACACTCCTCTGAAGCAAATCAAGCTTCCGATAGTCAATGTACCACCATGTCGAACCATCCGATATCCGTATACACAAATGCAAAAGCACACACGCAAATATGCGGGGTCGTCTGAAATCTCCTGAAACCTCCTCCAGCAACTCATGGAGTCGAAACTGTAACTCCATCAGCTCCGCTGGCTCCGAACGACAAGATGCCGGTAAAATGAGTCCAGCGCCTGATACAAGCTAAATGGTGTAGTCAGTCTCCCGAACTGGAGAAACACCTGGTAACTCCTCCGGAACACACCTGAAAACTCAGGAACCACCTCAATGTCTCCAATGTCAGGTACAGCAACCATAGTATCCACAACATGTGCTAAGCAAACAACATAACTCCTCTCCACCATCCACTCGACCATCACCACGAAACAGCCTCTCGGGGAAATCTGGTCGTCGAAACACAACCTCCGTCTCGAGGTACTCAAACACAGCCAATTGCATCATCAGTAAGTCCATACTCATATTCACATCAAAACCACAATATCTAGCTATAACAGATCCGCGGCTAAATCATAACCACCAACAAGGAACTCGCAACCTCCGAATGGATACAACACTCTCCAAAACCTCGGAAGTGGAGACGCAGATACTATAGCCATAGATATCAAACAACAGTAACCTCGGAGAAAAGTCTGTCCTCAAACAAGGTCATGGCACGAACTCCAACACGCCCAAATAGCCGCCCACATCAATTGCGACTTACTGAATGGCTCGTCTAAAAATCCGGGTACATTGATCAGACTGCAGGAACAACATGAGGATCTCCTCGCGAACTCTGAACTGTCAAACTACTAAAACAGTTGGCTGGGGCACTCTCTCGCAACGTGACCCTCCTGGCCACCGAAACAGCAACTGAAAGTGCTCCACGAACACAAGTCACTGCAACCCTGCTGCGTGAAAGGATCACCAACGATCGCCCAAACTCATGCTACAGGAGCAAGTCCGCTACTCTGTGATCTCCGCCATCGCCAAATGGATCAGCAGAGGATCCTCAACATAATCGAAAAGACCACAGCCTGATGAAGTCTCTGATCCCGAAGTGTCGGAACTCAACCTCATCAAAATCTCAACTAAATCCACTTTTCTCGAACCATCACATCGAAAACTGCATACATCTTTTCCTCACAATAGCCTCGCCACTGAGTGCAACACACTAAGCTCCTCACGGATGTCTCGAGGCATATCAATCAGAATCTCTTTGATGCTCAGGTTCAAACTCATCTTGAACCTCGTGCACTGCTTCCTCTGAAGCCACATAACACGTGCAAACAGGAACAAACATGTGGACAATGCATCTCTGCCTCAGGTGGGTAAACACTCCACAAACAATTGCTGGATAGCCTGATAACACCATTACCATATACACCACATCTTAAATGTAGGCCGTGGAGTCACAACCGGAACTCACACAATATCAGCCCACCAAATACAACACTCTGACTCAGGCAACGTCAACTGTCACAATGCTCAGCTCTGAGGCAACATATAGACGCTCACACACACAACCAGGAAAACCGTGCCACACAGTTCACTGAACTCTGAATACTCATCCAAATCCACAATTCTCTGGAAAATCGCGCGTCGATTGATCCTCAATAGGATCCACAACCGAAACGACACGGAAAGCACGTCAGGAGGCATCCTAATGAACAAAACATCGTTCACAACAAGTGGAACGTAATCATGAAACCGCAGATATTTGAGGACACACAACACCCGAAGTATTAATGAGTACCGCTGGCCAGTCGGGTCATCACTCCAGTCATGCTGTATCAACTCAAATACCCTAAGTAAACACGACTACAGAAGTCTACAGAACCTGACAACCTAATGCTCTGATACCAAGCTGAAAGGACCCAACCCCGATTTAGCACCCTAAATCGGAATCGAACCCCTTCGAAAACACGAACCAACAAAAATTTTTCGAAATTTCGGCAGAGTTTCGTTACTAGCGTGGAATTACCTTAACCTGCACGCTGAAAATATACTTCATCCTATGCCACAAAAAGCAAACCGTGGGCACCAATCCCATCCGGATTTCTCAATATCTCAACAGTAAAGTAAACAATACAAAATATAGTACTTTACTGAAATCCGGGTTTAAAATCGTATAACATATACAACAAGAAGCTCAGAGCGACTTCTAATACATAACCATATATGTATACCACAGTAGATAGAACAATAAACCTACTGGAAGAAACAAAGTAGCTCGAGCACTATGCCTCCGACCACGACGTGCGACACCAGAGCCTGAACTGCAAACTGGGCACGGAAACCGAAAAGCCCAGGGGAAAGGCAAATAAAAACGTTAGAGTGAGTGGACGAAAATAAATATATGCCTTTTACCAGTTTATAAACAAACTCAATACAATTCAGTGCGAGTTCGGAAAACACAACACATATATATATACACGGAGGTTGTCGGGCGACCTCTCAAACCCGACGTCAGGTGAATCGCTCAAACCCGACAGTGATAGGCCAGGGGACCACTCAACCCTGGCGGCACGCAGGGGACCACTCAACCCTGCCCAGAGGAATCTCTCAACTCTGGTCCAGAGGAATCTCTCAACTCTGGTACATCGATGTATTAAATGCCATCACAAATAAACACATATAATAATACCTCCGGAAACAACATATATCACAACATCGTATAATTAAATACGGAAATCATAAAATCCACGAACTCGCAAATCAACAGTGAAAATATAAACTTGTCCACTCACACGCTTGCGTAACGCAGTTCGCGTTAACCCGTGATCCGGCGGAATGTCCATCGCCAAATAAACGATCACGAGCACCTGAATATTCACAAAATCCATATCTCAAACTCATATCTCGACAATACAAATCAAACCACGAGAAACCACCGTTCTCGGAAACAGATAATTCAAAGTCGACGAATCGTCGAAAATCCGTATATACCACTTCAATACCTCGCTTTACGTTCGGACGCTCAACTCGAAAAACGAACCTCCCCACTACGATCGGGGCGCGATTTCGAGTCAAATGACATGCAACTTGCCGAAAGTCAAAAAGTCAACCCTGACCGTTGACCGCCGCCGTTGACCACCGCCCACGGCGGCGCCACCGCCGACCGAAGAATTTCAAGGCGGAGCCACCCCTATTCCACTCCAAATCACCCACTGAGCAACTTCCATAACTGCACCAAAGTCCAATTCTCACTCTAACTAGGTCAATTTCATGTAAAACCGAATTGGTTCATAAATTTCAATCCCAAAATTCTCAATCCACAAATCAAATTAGAACACAATGTTTATATGGTTAGAATCACCTTGAAGAGAGCTACAAAACCCAGTATCTCTTGAAGTTCAACTCGGCCCGAATCCAAGAACCCGAATTCACCAAAAACTCCCCATTTTCAAGTCGGAATTTCTCCTTTTCCGGTGAGCTACACCGTGTATGGTGGCCGGAGGCATGATGGGGACACCGAGACGCATCGATGGGGTCCTTCCCCAAGGCCGGAGGTGGCCGGATTAGGCTCGCCGCCGACCACCGTGGAACGCCGTCGAACACCCCTCCTCCATGTCGGTCAAACCGAGTTGACCAAGGTCAACCACAATGAATGCAAGTTTTTGACTTTCCCCTTTTAGTAAGTCACTATTTATAGCTTCCCAAAATAGAAACTCAAACTTATCCATTTCGACGAACTTTAAACACGCATAACTTTCGCGTCGTAACTCCAATTCCGATAATTCTCGCGGCCACGAACTCGACTCGACATAATCTTCCAACATCACCCAAAGTCAAACATATCGGCCAACCGAATAAAAAGTCAACCCTTGAAAGCAACACACATTTAAATCAACTAAACAGTCCACAATCGACAAAATTCGCAACTTAAACTCCGTAACTCAGAATAATGCTCCGGAAGTTCCCACGAACTCGAAATTAAATTCCGAACAACTTCCGTGAAGAAACCGACACCAAATTCTAGACCGGTAATTTAGTCGCTAACAAACCTGCCATTTAAATCCATTTCCGTCGAAACTTCAAATATTCATAACTAATTCCTCGGTCGTCCAAATAACGATCCGGAACCGCCCACGAACTCGTAATCACATATAGAACGACTCTCGAGAAGAGATCCAGCTCCAATTCTCGGCCAATAATTTAGTCGTTAACAATCTCTGGCGGTTCAAACCTTGTCGTCAATCTGCGGCTACGCAGTAACTCATATATACAGCTGATCTTACTGCTAATTCTGGTCCGGGTTGTCACAAAAATAATAATAAGGAAAGCAATACACTGCGTCTGTTGTAGAAGAATACTTAAGCCAAGGCCAATATTTAAACCATTTAAAGTTGAATCTCCGACCTTGACTCCTACTCTTAGTAGAGACCAGATACACACTCAACTCGAGTTGAAACGGTCCCAAAAGCACATATGCTTTTCGAATATTTTCACAATTGTTCAAAGGATATGAACAAATTGGTCTTCTCTTTCCCAGATCACGTTCAAGAGAACTCAAATCAAAATGACATTCTTCTGATGGGAACGATGGCAAATAATCAACATGATCATCATTCACAAAATTAGGGATGTCATTAACCGAATCTTCTATCATAGGTATTGAAAGGACCCAACCCCGATTCAGTTACCTAAACCGGAATCAAACCCTTTCGAAAATACGAATCCACAAAAATTTTTAAAAATTTCGACAGAGTTTCGTTACTAGCGTGGAATTGTCATAACCTGCACCCAGAAATTAACACTTCGTCATATGCCACAAAAGTCAAACCGTGGGCAGCAATCCCATCCGGATTTCTCAACATCATTATAATCAATAACAGTAAACAAACTGTACTATGTACAT
Source organism: Geum urbanum (assembly GCA_946800695.1). Lineage (NCBI taxonomy): Eukaryota > Viridiplantae > Streptophyta > Magnoliopsida > Rosales > Rosaceae > Geum > Geum urbanum. The sequence goes on from OX327001.1 coordinate 27,557,967, forward strand.
ATGTATATCCGAGAAAATCTGTATAACATGTATCAGAATGTATCAGAGCGACCTCTAAAGTAAAACACATATAATATACATATCAGTAGGTGAAACAAGAACCTACTGGAAAGCACAGGTATCTCTGATCACTAGCCTCCAAACCGCGACGTGAAAACACCAAAACCTGAACTGCAACTGGGCACGGAAACCGAAAAGCCCAAGGGAAAGACAACAAACACGTTAGAGTGAGTGGACGAAAATAAATGTCTTTCACCAAGTAATATATATACGTATAAAATCATATGCGAGTCGAATGCACGAAAATCAAATGATACGTGAGGAGACATCAGCTACCACTCACGTACAGAGCATGCAACGTAAATGTATCGCGGAATCTCTCATGGACTGCCACGCGATAGCACAGTCTGAACCACGGAATCCCAGACCCACACGTGATTCCTAGCCAGAAAGGCCTCGGGTCAGGATATCTGTCCTTCCCGGAGCGTACTCGGGGATCAGCCGAGAAGCCAATGTGTATCGATACCACAACATATACTGAGACTGTACTCTGTGTAAACCAAATCATAAATCTTTTCTATGCACATGCTTAAAACATAATATATATACATGTATACTCGTATACGTATATTCGTATATGCATAATCGTAAACACATGCTCGTAAAATCATAATCATTCCACATGCTCAAGTTCGTAAATCATTTATAAAAGACTCGCAAACAATTTGTGAAAAGAAATGTCCACTCACAGACTCGCGAAATGCGCACTCGCGCTAAACTCGTGGTCCGGCTGAAGATCCCTCGCCTGAAGCACGATCACGATCCAGGTCATGATCTCGATCTCCTGAATATTCACAAAACATAACTGATCAAAATCTTAATTCACAACACTGTACTGATGCACGGAAACCAACCGTTCCCGGAAATGTGAAATGCGGTACAAAATGAATTACGGAAATCCCAAAATCCCAACTCGAAACCTTGACTGAAAATCGGCTAACCAAATCAACCCAAAAACCTCTGGACGACAACCAGGGCGCGATTTTGAGAAAAAAGACATTAATTACATAAAAATCTGAAAAAGTCAACTTTCCGGTCGTTGACCGCCTCCGCCGGCGGCGGCGCGCCGTCAACGGTGGAATTTCACGGCCAAAATTTCCAGAATTACAGTCCATAACCAGGCGAACCATTTCCTCTTCTACCTCACAGACCAATTCCCTCTCCAACACCATCAATTTCAACAAAATCCATTCGGAATACCCATCGGAAAACCCATTCGGGTTCGAGCCAAAACCTAACCAATTCCAAAACAAATCATGTGGAAAGCTTCACAAGGTTAAGGGGAGTCAAACCCCCCTAACCTCCACCCTCAAAACCCACCGAAACCACCGTCACCATTACCGGCGACGTAGCCCAACTCGGTCCAAATCGGGTTCATACATATTAGCATCAATTCCTTCCAAATCACACACCATCATACTCGAAATTAAGAGAGGAAGTGAACTGTACCTGTCCCGTGGCCGATGGTGGCCGGAAAACGGTGGTCGGAAGTTGAAACCGAAACGGAAAATTCCTCCCTCCACGGTCAACGGTCAAAGTTTCCCAAAATGGAAAGTCAAAGTCTGGTCAACGCCCGAAATGAAATTCTCGACTATTTCTCCACTATTTTTCGACTTTTCGATATTTATATTCGTCCCTCGAGTCGATCGACGATTCGAAATGGATAACCATCACGATTCGGATAAACTCAAAACAAACGGATAAACTCGTCGGAACCCGAAACTTCAAATAATCATAAAATATTCCCCGGTTATCGGAAAAACCTTCCGGAACCGCTCACGAGCTCAAAATCACGTACTCTACAATTTCCGTGAAGACACTCAACTCAAATTCTCGACCGAAAACATAGTCGTGAATCGAATCGGCAAACTACATATACGACAATAAATTGCGACTAAACTCAATATCGAGAATCGTGCCGAATATGCATCAGATTCTGGTTCGGGTCGTCACAAATCTACCCCCCTTAAAGAAATTTCGACCTCGAAATTTACATACCTGTTATGTGAACAGATGAGGATACTGCTCCCGCATACGCTGCTCGGTCTCCCAGGTGGCCTCCTCAATCGAGTGGTTCTGCCACAAGACCTTCACCAGCGGAATCACACGGTGCCTCAACTCCTGCTCACGACGATCGAGAATCTGCAATGGCTCCTCAACCTACGATAAATCCTTTCTGATTGGCAACTGTTGTGACGCTAACACATGTGAAGGATCTGAGATGTACTTCTGCAACATCGAAACATGGAAGACATCATGCACACGAGCCATCTCAGCCGGTAACTCAAGTCTGTAAGCAACAGCTCCAACCCTCTCTGTAATCTCATACGGACCAATGTACCGCGGTCGAAGCTTGCCACGCTTCCCGAAACGTACAACTCCCCTCCACGAAGATAGTTTCAGGAAGACCCAATCACCAACCTCGAACTCTAAACTCTTCCTCCTCACATCCGCATAGCTCTTCTGCCGATCCTGGGCGATCTTCAGTCGATTCTGGATAACCTGTATGTCCTCCATCGTGGTTTTCACCAAATCTGGACCAATAAGCCAACGCTCGCCCACCTCACTCCAACACAATGGAGTGCGACACTGCTTCCCGTACAGGGCCTCGTACGATGCCATTTCAATACTGGCCTGATAGCTGTTGTTGTAGGCGAACTCAATCAAGTGCAACTGCTGATCCCAGTTTCCGCGAAACTGCAACACACATGATCTCAGCATATCCTCAAGAGTCTGAATGGTCCGCTCGGACTGCCCGTCAGTTTGAGGATGAAAAACTGTACTAAACCGCAACCTCGTGCCCAAAGCTCGCTGTAAAGCCTGCCAAAACTCAGAAGTGAACTGACTATCTCGGTCAGAAACAATCGTCACAGGCACACCATGCAAGCGAACAATCTCAGATAAGTACAACTTGGCCAATCTACCCACTGAAATCTTCCCCAGAAGTGCAAGAAAATGTGCGGATTTCGTCAATCGGTCAACAATAACCCAAATGCCAGTGTTGCCCGCCGAAGTACGTGGCAACTGATAGACGAAATCCATCGTAATATGCTCCCACTTACAAACCGGAATCTCAAGTGGTTGTAGTTTCCCTACAGTTTTCTGCCTTTCCGCCTTCACCTGCTGACAAATCAAACATCGACTCACGTACGCGGCAATTTCCCGCTTCATGTTGCGCCACCAATAGTACGCTCGAAGTGTATGAAACATCTTCGTACCTCCGGGATGCATCGCGTACGCTGAACTGTGGGCCTCGTCCAGAATCTCCTTCTTCAAATCCTCATCTCTGGGTACACATAGCCTGCCTCTGAACAACAACGTACCGTCGTCACTCAATCGGAACTCTGTAGGCACACCATTCCGTATCATGGCCTTCTTGCCCAGCAAGTAAGGATCTGAATCCTGTGCCTCTCATACCTGATCAACCAATACGGGTCGAACCTGGAAACTGGCCAACAAAGCTCCATCATCATCATACCCAAACACAGCACCCGTAGCTCGAAGCTCGGCTAACATCGATACTCTGGCCACACACATGTGAAACAACGAGGCTCCGGATTTCCGGCTAAGTGCATCCGCTACAACATTGGCTTTCCCCGGATGGTACTCAAACGTGCAATCGTAATCGTTAATCAACTCCATCCATCGGCGCTGCCTCATGTTCAGATCCGGCTGCGTCCGCAAGTAGGTGAGACTCTTGTGATCAGTGTAAATCTTACACTGAGCACCATACAGGTAATGTCTCCAACTCTTCAACGCTAACACGATAGCGGCTAACTCCAAATCATGCGTCGGATAGTTGACCTCATGCGGTTTCAGCTGTCTGGAACCATATGCCACAACTCTACCATGCTGCATCAACACACAGCCAAGGCCCAACTTCGACGCATCACTGTATACAACAAACTCACCACTGTCGTCTGGCAATGTCAGAACTGGTGCGGTAGTCAATCTCTCCTTCAGGAGCAAATAACTCTCCTCGCACGCATCAAACCACTCAAACTTGACACCCTTCTTCGTCAATCTGGTCAGTGGTGTAGCAATCCGGGAGAAATCCTGTACAAACCGTCGATAATAGCCTGCTAACCCTAAGAAACTCCGGATCTCCGGCACAGTAATGGGTCTACTCCAATTCAGCACGGCCTCGATCTTGTCAGGATCAACACTAACTCCCTCGGTCAAAATCACGTGGCCCAGAAACTTCACACTATCCAACCAGAACTCACACTTGCTAAACTTCGCGAATAACTGATGATCTCGCAAAGTCCGCAACACTGCTCGCAAGTGCTTCTTATGCTGGCCCACACTCCTGGAATAGATCAGGATATCGTCAATGAATACAATCACGAACTTGTCCAGGAATCGCCTGAACACTCGATTCATCAAGTCCATGAAAGCTGCGTGGGCGTTGGTCAACCCAAACGGCATAACCAGAAACTCATAGTGCCCATACTGCGTCCTGAAAGCTGTCCTGGCAACATCTGAATCTCGGATCCTCAACTGGTGATATCCGGATCGAAGGTCAATCTTCGAAAAGACTGCTGCTCCCTTCAGCTGATCGAACAAGTCATCAATCCGCGGCAACGGATACTTGTTCCTCACTGTAATCTGATTCAGCTTCCGATAGTCGATGCACAACCGCATGGACCCATCCTTCTTCCGCACAAACAACACTGGGGCACCCCACGGAGAAACACTCGGTCGAATGAATCCCTTCTCTAACAACTCCTGGAGCTGGATCTGCAACTCCCTCAACTCCGCAGGCGCCATACGATACGGTGTCTGGGAAATCGGTCCAGTACCCGGTAACAACTCAATGGTAAAATCAATCTCCCGTACAGGGGGTATACCAGGTAACTCCGCTGGAAACACATCCGGAAACTCAGACACAACCTCAATACTACCAAGGTCCGGCATTGCAGTTGTAGTGTCCACAACATGGGCTAAGTAAGCAACACAACCCTTCTTCATCAACCGATCCGCCCTCATCGCAGAAATCAAACACGGTAGAGAAGTGTTCTTCTCGCCGCGAAACAGTATCTCGGGTAACCCTGGTCGTCGAAACGCGACCTCCTTCCTATGGCAGTCGAACATGGCCCAATGCGACTCTAAGAAGTCCATACCCAAGATCAAATCAAAATCCACAATATCAAGCAATAACAGATCAGCGGCTAAACCATGGCCATCAATAAACACCTCACAATCTCTGTAAACCCAACTGATGCTCACAACCTCACCTGACGGATACAACACTCTCCACAACCCCGGAAGTGGAGATGCAGGTACCATAGCCAATGATGACAGTCTAAATGATATGAATGAATGTGTGGTGCCCGGATCTAACAATGCAAGTACAAGAATACCAAAAACATGTAACGTACCGATAACGACCTCCGGTGATGCTCTGCCCTCACGTAGAGTCATAGCATGAACCCTCGCCTGTCCGGCTGGTCGTCCTCGCTGGGGCTGTCCCTGCTGTCTACCCTGACCTGCAAACTGTGCTGGTCGAGCTCCCGTAGTGGCACCTCGCTCAACTCCGGAACTCTGGGCCGCCTGTCCATCACCACCATATAACTGAGGACACGCCCTCGCATAGTGACCCACCTGGCCACAATGATAACAGTTGAGGGTGCCTCGCTGACACGATCCAAAATGATACCTATTACACAAATTGCACAACGGAGACTCCCTCTGTGTAGCAGGTGTACGAAAAAGTCGTCGAGGATTACTAGAACCGCTGGAATCCCCACTAGCCTATGGTCGCTGCGGTTGATCTCTCCTCCATCTCTATCTCCATCTGGGTGCACTATCTGGTGGTCGATAAGATCCACCGCCAGAAGATGAAGCTGAACCGGAAGTATCAGAACTCAGCCTCTTCGAAGGTCCCTGACTCGGTCCACCTTCCTCAAATCGTCTCGGCTGGTACCTCTGCTGTCTCTCCTGCTCAATATCCTCGCCTCGGAGTGCAGCACTGACAAACTCATCAAAGTTGTTCCGAGGCATCGTAGTCAGTGTCGCCTTGATATACAGATTCAATCCCAGCTCAAACCTACGAGACTTGGCTTCCTCTGTAGCCACCATATCCCGCGCAAAACGAGACAAACGGGTAAACCGATCCCGATACTCAAGTACAGACAAACTGCCCTGCCTCAAGTTCGTAAACTCCTCGTACTTGCGCTGCTGGGTAGCCTGATTAAAATACCTCCGCATAAACAGATCACGGAACAATATCCACGGAGTATCAACCGGAACTCTATCGGTGCTAACCCACCAAAAGTATGCATCACCCTCAAGTAACCCAACTGCGGCTACTGTCATCTGCTCAGGAGTAAACTGCAGACGCTCATAAACACATTCAATCTGAACCAACCATGCCTCACATATCTCTGGATCAACTGAACCCGAAAACACAGTAGCACCCGCAGTGCGAGCCTTGACCACAGGATCAAAACGCTCTTCCAAACGCAGCACTCGCATCAGCAAGTCACGCGTTCGGCGATCCTCATCAGGATCATCATCCCGATCAACACGGGGACTACGTCGAGGAGGCATCCTACTGATACAAGACAAGCATTAGGTACAAGCAGAAGGAACGTAATCATGAAACCGCAGATATTTGAGGACACACAACACCCGAAGTATTGATGAGTACCGCTGGCCAGTCGGGTCATCACTCCAGTCATGCTGTATCAACTCAAATACCCTAAGCGTCACAACTACAAGAGTCTACAGAATCTGACAACCTAATGCTCTGTTACCAAGCTGAAAGGACCCAACCCCGATTCAGTTACCTAAACCGGAATCAAATCGTTTCGAAAATACGAATCCACAAAAAATTTTAAAAATTTCGGCAGAGTTTCGTTACTAGCGTGGAATTGTCATAACCTGCACCCAGAAATTAACACTTCGTCATATGCCACAAAAGCCAAACCGTGGGCACCAATCCCATCCGGATTTCTCAACATCATTATAATCAATAACAGTAAACAAACTGTACTATGTACATATGTATATCCGAGAAAATCTGTATAACATGTATCAGAATGTATCAGAGCGACCTCTAAAGTAAAACACATATAATATACATATCAGTAGGTGAAACAAGAACCTACCGGAAAGCACAGGTAACTCTGATCACTAGCCTCCAAACTGCGACGTGAAAACACCAAAACCTGAACTGCAACTGGGCACGGAAACCGAAAAGCCCAGGGGAAAGACAAACAAACACGTTAGAGTGAGTGGACGAAAATAAATGTCTTTCACCAAGTAATATATATACGTATAAAATCATATGCGAGTCGAATGCACGAAAATCAAATGATACGTGAGGAGACATCAGCTACCACTCACGTACAGAGCATGCAACGTAAATGTATCATGGAATCTCTCATGGACTGCCACGCGATAGCACAGTCTGAACCACGGAATCCCAGACCCACACGTGATTCCTAGCCAGAAAGGCCTCGGGTCAGGATATCTGTCCTTCCCGGAGCGTACTCGGGGATCAGCCGAGAAGCCAATGTGTATCGATACCACAACATATACTGAGACTGTACTCTGTGTAAACCAAATCATAAATCTTTTCTATGCACATGCTTAAAACATAATATATATACATGTATACTCGTATACGTATATTCGTATATGCATAATCGTAAACACATGCTCGTAAAATCATAATCATTCCGCATGCTCAAGTTCGTAAATCATTTATAAAAGACTCGCAAACAATCTGTGAAAAGAAATGTCCACTCACAGACTCGCGAAATGCGCACTCGCGCTAAACTCGTGGTCCGGCGGAAGATCCCTCGCCTGAAGCACGATCACGATCCAGGTCACGATCTCGATCTCCTGAATATTCACAAAACATAACTGATCAAAATCTTAATTCACAACACTGTACTGATGCACGGAAACCAACCGTTCCCGGAAATGTGAAATGCGGTACAAAATGAATTACGGAAATCCCAAAATCCCAACTCGAAACCTCGATTGAAAATCGGCTAACCAAATCAACCCAAAAACCTCTGGACGACAACCAGGGCGCGATTTCGAGAAAAACGACATTAATTACATCAAAATCTGAAAAAGTCAACTTTTCGGTCGTTGAACGGTGGAATTTCACGGCCAAAATTTCCAGAATTACAGTCCATAACCAGGCGAACCATTTCCTCTTCTACCTCACAGACCAATTCCCTCTCCAACACCATCAATTTCACCAAAATCCATTCGGTATACCCATCGGAAAACCCATTCGGGTTCGAGCCAAAACCTAACCAATTCCAAAACAAATCATGTGGAAAGCTTCACAAGGTTAAGGGGAGTCAAACCCCCCTAACCTCCACCCTCAAAACCCACCGGAACCACCGTCACCATTACCGGCGACGTAGCCCAACTCGGTCCAAATCGGGTTCATACATATTAGCATCAATTCCTTCCAAATCACACACCATCATACTCGAAATTAAGAGAGGAAGTGAATTGTACCTGTCCCGTGGCCGATGGTGGCTGGAAAACGGTGGTCGGAAGTTGAAACCGAAACGGAAAGTTCCTCTCTCCACAGTCAACGGTCAAAGTTTCCCAAAATGGAAAGTCAAAGTCTGGTCAACGCCCGAAATGAAATTCTCAACTATTTCTCGACTATTTTTCGACTTTTCGATATTTATATTCGTCCCTCGAGTCGATCGACGATTCGAAATGGATAACCATCACGATTCGGATAAACTCAAAACAAACGGATAAACTCGTCGGAACCCGAAACTTCAAATAATCATAAAATATTCCCCGGTTATCGGAAAAATCTTCTGGAACCGCCCACGAGCTCGAAATCACGTACTCTACAATTTTCGTGAAGACACTCAACTCAAATTCTCGACCAAAAACATAGTCGTGAATCGAATCGGCAAACCACATATACGACAATAAACTGCGACTAAACTCAATCTCGAGAATCGTGCCGAATATGCATCAGATTCTGGTTCGGGTCGTCACAGGTATACTCTCACTCTCACTCCCACCCACCCCCACTCCCAATCTCATTATCATTCTTTTCACCTTACGAATTATTTTTTGTAAACCATGAAAGAAGACTTTTGTAACGTTTGGGTCTATGGTGATTCGCCATTATACTCAATGTGCAAACCTAGATAATATTTTATATATTTAATTAGGAAATTATAGTTTTACCCTGATACATTAGCATAAACAAATAGTGTAACCAAATAACACATGATTAACATCCCAAAGTTCATAAACAATACTCAAACAAATAAAACCCAATAGAAGAGTAGGGACTTACTTCACTAATAACTTTAGGAGCTTAGACAAGCAATATTTCTCTTGAAGAATATCATATGTAATATCTATAAAATGAAGAGAAAGTAAGTAACTAGGCTAATATATACAAGAACATAAAAACAAAAAAATTAAACTAAGAAAAATTTAGACTGCAAGTACATGAATGAATAAAAATTTAGATTCACTTAAGTACTACATCAATCATTAGAAGTTAGCTATCTCACATATCTGAATGTCAATTGATCATGTTTGTATAACTGTATTGAAGCAGAATAAACAAAAGTCTTATGGGAAATTAAATTTGTCCACTATATAGGCTCCAAGCTATGAACATTTGAACAATCAAACTTGTATTTTAAAATAATGTTCTATTGTGAAGACCAAATCAAGATGGTCAACTCATATTATCCAAAGGAAGATAAATGTTCCGTAAAGCACCAAATGAAATCACTTGTTTGAAAACTTGGATCTTCATCTACTAACCCACATTCTATGAGCTAAAACTTAAAACCTAAAAAACAGTCTAGAGACCTTTGGATCATTAGGCATTTAGAATAGTAACTCTATCTACCAAGCTTTTTATCCCCTAGCTTCATATGGTTTTGATTTTCAATACAATCACTTTTCGACAGAGTTGACACTCACCTCAGTTATAGACTAGCTAATGACCAAAGAGCTCACTAGCACATGACTGCATTTGCACCAACAAATCCAAAAATACTAAATCTTTGAACAACAGAAAGCCTGGCCTCGCATAAGTGCGGCAATCGACAACTAAGGAGGAGGAGGAACTCAGGTACGGTCATATAGGGAAGTAAGGGTGAGAGATCAGGAGAAACAACGTGAAGTTTCCTCGATACAGCTACTGGGTACAAGTGATAGATTGAGAGAGTAAGAGAGTTAACTCGGGCTAGGCTGTATACCTTTTTTTTTCTACTACCCAAAACTTGGGTGGGCTGCATCCCATCCTGCCACTGGGCTGGATCCGCACCTGAATAAGAGTTCAATAATATATATTATGACCCACCATTGGACAATGAAGATCAAGCTCCACCTGAATTCGCATATCGAGCAACCAAATCCAAATCCTTGTAAACCCCAGCGACCTCCCTATCCGGTGAACCCAACATATACCAATACACAATTTGATATATCAAGAACCCGAACCCACACCTTCACCATTATAGCCTCCACAACAAAAACATCAAAAAATCTATCAAACTGCTCCACCACGATCGTGATATTGTCATAATACAACATTCCTGCGTTTACTGCTTGATTCAAATTTGAGATCTTCTTGAACTTTCAAAAAAATGATCTGGCTGAAAGGACCCGACCCTGATTTAGTTTTCTAAACCAGAATCAGACCCCTTCTGAAAACATTTTTAAAAATCATAAAAATTTCGGCAGAGTTACCTTTATATCGCGTAGTTACCATTAACCTATAGCGGAAAATACACTTCATCCTATGCCATAAAAGCTAAACCGTGGGCACCAATCCCATCCGGATTTCTCAAAAACATAACATAATGTAAAGCAATACACAAAACTCTAGCTTTACAGAAATCCGGGAAAATCATGTGAAAATATAAACATAATAGTATTCAAAGCGACCTCTAGTATAAACATGTATACACAATAATAGGCCAAAATAGAAACCTACAGAGAAGGAAAAGTGGCTCGAACACTAAGCCTCCAACCTCGACGTGCGACACCTGAATCCAAACTGCAAACTGGGCATTGAAAAAAAAGAGCCCAGGGAAAGACATATAAACCGTTAGAGAGAGTAGACGAAAATAAATGTCTTTCGCCGAATAAATATATATGTTTATAAAACATATGCGAGTCTAAATGCATAAAAATCATATGGTACACGAGGGAGACTTTAACTCCTCACGCGTACAGAGCATGCATCGGAAATCCCGCGGGGTCACTTATGGACACAACCGCGCTAGTACAGTCTGAATCACAGGATCCCTGATCCTCACGGGATTCCAGCCAGAAAGGCCTCGGGTCAAGGTATCTGCTCCCCCTCCCCCCGGTAAAGACCTCCGGTCAGGGTAACAGTCCCCCCCCCAGGCGGTAAACATCCTCGGGGATCAGCCGAGATGCTAAGTGTATTGATACAACTACAACTGAGACTGTACTCTGTGTAAACCAAATCATAAAAGTTTTCATGCAAATGCATAAAGCGTAATGTAAAAGCATACTCGTAATGCATAATTATAAAAGCATATTCGTAAATACATAATCATAAAACACATGCTCGTATAATTCATAATCATAACTGCATGCTCATGCTCATAAAACGTATATAAAAGACTCGCAACCAACAGTGAAAAGAAATGTCCACTCACAGGCAAGCACAACGCTAAATGCGTTATTCCTGTGGTTCGGGCAAAAATCTCTCGCCACAAACACGACCACGATCCTCCTGAATAATAAAAAATATCTGATTAATATCATAATTCAATATACTGAACCATGTGGCGAGAACCAAGCATTCCCGGAAAACACAAACTCATATCTCGACGGAAATAACCGAAATCACAATAAACACATTATAAAACCTCGCCACAAATTCCAATGCTAAATTCAAACTATAAACCTCACAACTGCGATCAGAGCGCGATTCCGAGCAAAACGACATAAAACTTGCCAAAAACCTATCTCGCCGGAGCTCCGCCGCGTACGGTGGCACGTGGGATCGCCGTCGCTGCTGCTAGCTGCCGGAAAAGTCATCGGCCCAGAAAACTACAACCAATATATGTATTTTAAGATCTCGTCATTTCCAACAACTTTGTAGTTCAATGCTAAGTCCAATTTTGACCGTAAAACACCCAAAACTCACCTTGAAGTCAAAAACCCTCGCCGAAATTCTCCACCTCCGATCTGCCACCACCGGCCACGGCAGGGTGCAAGACCACTTCTAAAAGTTTCCTCTCCTCAAGGGCAACAAAACCTCTATAAGGTCGACCACTAACTCAGCCGCCTTTGTCACCACCGTCGCCGACGATTCGAGCCGAAAAACCTCCAACTTTGCTTCACCGTATCTTCTTCATCCGGTAACCAAAATAAACGATCCACCTATCAAATAGAAGAGGAGCATGAGCCCAACAGGTTTTATGAAGACACCATGGCCAACCATGGCCGAAAAATGGCACATCGACGACAACAAAGTCTTGTCCCAAAACGGGTCAATTTTGACCCGTGGTCAACTCGGTCAACGACCCAGGTTTCCCAAAATGGAAACTTCGAAATATCATGTATTTATACCATACAATTATACCGTACATTTACATCCCCAAATCAACAGTTCAAAACAAATCTGATCAAGATCGAACAGTCACGATTAAATCAACATTTTTGACTATTCCACTAACCAACTTCAAAACTCGATAAGACATTGCTCGCTTATCCGAAATATTCCCCAAAAATTCGTATGAGCTCGAAATTAAATCCTCTACAACTTTCGCGAAGGAAGCCATATCAAATTCTGTGACGACCCAGAACAGAATCAGAAGTATAATCAGCTTGATTCGTGAGTTACTGCGTAATCGCAGATTTCCGACTGATGATTGAATCGCCAGGCTTGTTAACGACTTAATCATTGGCCGAGAATTGGAGCTGAGTCTCTTCTCGAGAGTCGTTGTACGTGTGATTTCGAGTTCGTGGGCGGTTCCGTATCGTTATTTGGACGACCGAGGAATTAATTATGAATATTTGAAGTTCGGATTTAAAAGGTGGTGCTCTTAGCGACTAAATTACCAGTCGAGAATTTGGTTTCGGCTTCTTCACAGAAGTTGTTCAGAATTTAATTTCGAGCTCGTGGGAACTTCCGGAGCATTATTTTAAGTTACGGAGATTAAGTTGTGAATATTTCTGATTGTTGATTGTTTAGTCGGTTTAAATATGTGTTGGTTTCAACCGTTGACTTTTTATCCAATTGGTCGATGTGTTTGACTTTGGGTGATAATTGAAGAACATGTCGAGTCGAGTTTGTTGCCGCGAGAATTATCGAAATTGGAATTACGACGAGAAAGTTACGTGTGTTTAAAGTTTGTCGTAAATCTAATTTTGGAAGTTTCCTAAAATAGCAGGTATAAATAGTGGTTGCCATTTTGGGAAAGTCAACACAGTCATTAATTTCATTGACTGGCCAACTCGGCAAGGGAGGGGATGCGCTACGCCGTACGGCTCGCCGGCGACGGAGCACCGTCCGGCCACCTCCGGCCTTGGCTCCGGTTCCGTTTGACTCGCCCCGGCCACCCCGTCCCACTCCCGGCCTCCTTCCACGGCGTGGGACGCCGGAGAAGGAAGAATATTCCAGCCGAAATGGAAGAATTTTGGGGTTAATGGTGGTTATCGTTTCCAGCCGATTCGAGCTTAATCAAGGACTGGGTTTTGAAGCTCTCATCTCCATGATTCTAACCATGTAAATATGGAGTTCTAATTCGATTTATGCTTGGAGAATTTTGGATTTGAAATTTTGGGAACAATTCAATTTTGCTTGAAATTGGATGAGTTAGAGTGAGAATTGGCCTTTGTTGTAGTTGACAAAGTTGCTCAGTGGATGATTTTGAGTGGAATAGGAATTGCTCCGTCGGAAAATGTTCAGGTTAGTGGTGGTGGCGCCGCCGTGGGCGGCGGTCAACGGTCAACAGTTTGACTTTTGGAGTTTTCGACAAGTTGCATGTCATTTCACTCGAAATCGCGCCCCGATCGCAGTGGAGAGGTTCGTTTTTCGAATTGAGCATCTGAACTTACAGCGAGGTATTGAGGTGTGATTTCCGGATTTCCGACAGTTTGTCGTAATCGGATTACGTGTTTCCGAGAACGGTGGTTTCTCGTGATTTGTTTTGAATTGTCGAATTATGATTTTGAGAAATGGACTTTGTGAATATTCAGGGGTTCGTGATCGTTCTTTTGGCGACAGACTTTCCGCCGAATCACGGGTTAACGCGAACTGCGTTACGCTAGTCTGTGAGTGGACAATTTCTTTTCACGGATTGATTGCGAGTCTTTTATATACGTTTTACGAACTTGAGCATGCAATATGATCATGGTTTTACGAGCATGAGATTTCATACGAGATTACGTTTATTATGAACATATGTTTTACGATTATACATATACGGATATGCGTATACGAGTATACATACACTTATATGTTGTTTCATGCATTTGCTTCGAACTGTTTATGATTTGATTTACGCAGAGTACAGTCTCAGTTACGTTGTTGTATCGATACACTTGCCTCTCGGCTGATCCCCGATGGTAGGCTCACCAGGAGGGGCAGTACCCCTACCTGACCGGCGAGGGGCAGTACCCCGGAACCGAGGCCTTTCTGGCTATGGATCACGTGGAAGTCAGGGACTTCGTGATTCCGACTGTACTAGCACGGATGTGTCCACGAGTGACCCCGTGAAATTTTCCTTGCATGCTCTGTTTACGAGTTGGAGTCAGCGTCTCCTCGTATACTATTTGATTTATTTATATTTCGATTCGCATATGTTTTTATAACATATATTACTCGGTGAAAGACATTTATTTTCGTCCACTCACTCTAACAGTTTTCATGTCTTTCCCCTGGGCTTTTCGGTTTCCATGCCCAGTTTGCAGTTCAGGCTCTGGTGTCGCATGTCATGGTCGGAGGCATAGTGCTCGAGCTACCTTGTTTCTTCCAGTAGGTTTATTGTTCTACCTACTGTGGTATACTATTATGATTATACATTAGAGGTCGCTCTGAGTATTCTGTTGTATATATCATACGATTTTACTCCGGATTTCAGTAAAGTGCATATATATTTACTATTTTACTTTACTGTTGATATATTGAGAAATCCGGATGGGATTGGTGCCCACGGTTTGATTTTTGTGGCATAGGATGAAGTGTATTTTCCGGGTGCAGGTAATGGTAATTTCACGTTAGTAACGAAACTCTGCCGAAATTTCTACGGTTTTTGTTGGTTCGTGTTTTCGAGAGGGTTTGATTCCGATTTAGGGAGCTAAATCGGGGTTGGGTCCTTTCAAATTCATTACTAAAAATCACGTCGTGAATAAACCCGCCATATCGACCAATTACGGCAAAACCGCGACTAATCGCGAAACTCGCAAATCAAGCTGATTAACATACAATTTTCGGTTTGGGTTGTCACACTGGCGACTTCTAGAGAAAAGAAATCTTTATCGAACCACTTCAGCTACCCCATCTGGGTTTTGAAACCGCGGACTTGATCCTTAGGTATTGGATCAAGTGAATAGAGGCAAGTGACACCATAGATTTATGGCCACTCCTTATTGTCAGAATCGGTCTGCATATCAACCTCTTCCAACTTGTCATCTCCAAGCAACGAAAACTCTATGGTCGACAAGAAGCATTGAGCCACGTCCTCCGCTGAATCAGCCATACCAAGTATTGAAAAGGAAGACACGCCACAGAAACAAAAGAAAGAGAAGAATATATGTGGGTAGATCAGTGAAAAAATGGGGAAACTTTTGGAGACGAAATATTGGAACAACGCTCTCTCTTAAGAGCTAGCAAAAGTCGGCAAAGTCAAGAATTGGATGCATTTGGGTGAACTTAATAATTTTGCATCACATTGGCACCTCTTCTTAAGTGAGCTTAAGTTTTTTTTTCATTTGACTTTGTCAAGGGTAATCCAAAGACTTTCTAGACCTAGGATAGATCCCGACCCATGTGCAATAGTCTAATTGTGCATTGCAGTACAGTGCCTGACCACTTTGACAGAGTTGTGATTAGATCATAGATTGGGGAGCGCATCCAACGACAGACAATAACCGTTAGTGATAGTTGCATATTTATGCAACTTATCTGTGCTTAATTGAACCTAATATTTGGTCTTACTGTTATGTTTTTGGTATTTTTTTTCTTATGTTTATTTGTTTTGTTAGGTTTTTGACTTTTTGGAGAAAATAAAGCATGTAAATTGAGGAGTTCTGGTGCAATAAGAGAACCAATAAATGAGTCTCTTGTAAATAAAGGAAGATTAAACCCAAGTGAACAAGGGTTATCCCAATTAAGCCACTAAACAAAACTCTCTTTAGGGTTTGTGTAAAGGCCAATCAGCAATTTTGGGAGCAAGGAGCAAGAAGCAGCCGAAGGGTTGAAATCACGTCTGCCAGAATATTTCTTCATCCTTGTTTGTATCAAACCTTTCATGGATTGTTTTGATTCTTTCTTTTATACTATGAGTATCTATGTGACGACCCGAACCAGAATCTGTTGTGTATTCGGCACGATTCTCGAGATTGAGTTTAGTCGCGGTTTTTCGTCGTATTTGTGGTTTGCTGATCCGATTCGTGACTATATTTTCGGTCAAGAATTTGGGTTGAGTGTCTTCACGGAAATTGTAGAGTACGTGATTTCGAGCTCGTGGCCGGTTTCGGAAGATTTTTCCGATAACCGAGGAATATTTTATGATTATTTGAAGTTTTGGGTTCCGACGAGTTTATCCGATTATTTCGAGTTTATCCGAATCGTGATGGTTATCCATTTCGAATCGTCGATCGACCCGAGGGACGAGTATAAATATCGAAAAGTCGAAAAATAGTCGAGAAATAGTCGAGAATTTCATTTCGGGCATTGACCAGACTTTGACTTTCCAATTTGGAAAAGTTGACCGTTGACCCGTGGGGGGAGGAACTTTCCGTTTCGGTTTCAACTTCCGACCACCGTTTTCCGGCCACCATCGGCCACAGGACAGGTATGGTTCGCATCCTTGAGTGATTTCGAGTGGGTTAGTAACTGGTTTGAGTAGAATTGAGGCTGTTTTGGTTGAACCCGAATCGGGTTATGTTCTTGGATATCGCCGGTGTCGGTTGAGGTGGTTCCGGCGAGCCACGGTGGTGGAGAGGTTAGGGGTTTACTTCCCCTTGACCTAGGGATGCTCCCTATATGATTGGATTTTGGTTTGATTGAGGTTTTGCTGGAACCCGATGAGTTGCCGGAATCTGGGTTCCGATCTGTTTTGGGCCATTTTTGGACAGGTTCTGGGTGGAATTGGGCTTTGGGCCAGTTGGAAGAAGGGTAGGGCTGGTGGTGAACTTGAATTCTGGAGCTTTTCGCTGTAGGATTCCACCCGTTGACGGCGCGCCGCCATCGGCGGCGGCGGTCAACGATGGTCAACGGCGGCGCTCCGGCGAGGAAAAGTCAATTTTTCAGATTTCGACGTTTTTAATGTCATTTTTCTCGTAATCGTGCCCTGATCGTCATTCAGAGGTTTTTGGGTCGATTTGATTAGCCGATTTTCAGTCAAGGTTTCGAGTGGGGGTTTCGGGATTTCCGTAATTCATTTTGTACTGCATTTCGTATTTCCGGGAACGGTTGGATTCCGTGCATCAGTACAGTGTTGTGGACTATGATTTTGATCGGTTGTGTTTTATGAATATATTCAGGAGATCGAGATCGAGATCGAGATCGGGATCGTGATCGTGCTTCTAGCGAGGGATCTTCCGTCGGGCCACGAGATTAGAGCGAGTGTGCTTTTTGCTCACCTGTGAGTGGACAATTTCTTTTCACAGAATTCTTGCGAGTCTTTTTATATGATTTTCGAACTTGAGCATGCGTATGAGATTTCGGATTACATGAGCATGTGTTTACAATTATATATATACGGATATACGTATACGAATAAACAGATATGAGCATATTTACGAGATTACGATTATTATGAGCATGTGTTATATACGATTATGTTACGCATATGCATTTTTATGCTGTTTACTGTACATGCATCGAGATATTTGTGATTTGATTTTCACAGAGTACAGTCGTAGTTCATGTTGTTGTATCGATACACTCGCATCCCGGCTGATCCCCGATGGTGTTTACCAGTAGGGGTACCGTACCTTGTGCCGATGTAGTTCCGGGTGGGTACTGGTTTCTGTACCTTGTGCCGATGTAGTTCCGGGTGGGTACAGATGTCTGTTTCTTGTGCCGATGTAGTTCTGGGTGGAAACAGATACCCTGACCTGAGGCCTTTCTGGCTCGAATCACGTGTGGGTCTGGGATCCCGTGATTCGGACTGTACTAACACGGACGTGTCCATGAGTGGCCCCGTGGGATTTTACTTGCATGCTCTGTACGCTGGAGGATTATGGTTTACCTCGCGTATTTTATTATATTTATTCATTCGACTCGCATATGTTTTTTAACATATATTATTTGGTGAAAGACATTTATTTTCGTCCACTCACTCTAACGTGTTTATTGTCTTTCCCTTGGGCTTTTCGGTTTCCGTGCCCAGTTTGCAGTTCAGGTTTTTTGGTGTTTTCACGTCGCGGTTTGGAGGCTAGTGATCTGAGCTACCTGTGTTTTCTAGTAGGTTCTTGTTTCGCCTACTGATGTATATGTTGTATATGTTTTATACTAGAGGTCGCTCTGATACATTCTGATACATGTTTATACGGATTTTCTCGGATATACATATATACATAGTATAGTTTGATTACTGTTATTGATTATATTGATGTTGAGAAATCCGGATGGGATTGGTGCCCACGGTTTGGCTTTTGTGGCATAGGATGAAGTGTTATTTTCTGGGTGCAGGTTATGGTAATTCCACGTTAGTAACGAAACACTGCCGAAATTTTGAAAATTTTTTGTTGGTTCGTATTTTCGAAAGGGTTTGATTCCGGTTTAGGTAACTGAATCGGGATTGGGTCCTTTCAGTCTAAACTTCCTAATTAGGGGCAGATCGAAGCCCTAGATATGTCCTCGATATTGAACCCCTGATTTATATAATTTTGGATGAGAATTTCTTTACTATAAAATTATTGATGAATTCTGTCATATATTTCGGTGGCCAATTTAGTTGCATGTGTTAGAGTTTATGATCTTGAATATGTATGCAAGTGTTAACAACGGTATGTATTCTCGAGAGATAAAAGCAACACTACTCGTTGTGTAAAGATTTTCCTAGGTTATGTAAGGGCACTTACCAGTAGCTCTAGAAGCCTTATTATTTCTCAAACACTCTGCAGATCTTAATGACTTTAATTGGCTAGTCTTGGATTACCATTGTAAGGTTCTCAATTGAGGATCAAGTGGAAGTAGTTTACCAACCCTTTAACATGCTAAGTAAGAGAATGTAATACAATTAGTGTTATAGCGATTTTGGGCTAATTCTGGGAAATAGTCATCCATGGTTAAGTAGATTAGGTTTATAGACTGTCATCCATGGTATATCAAGACTATTTAAGGTGAAGAGAGGTTCCTAACGCTTTAATCCGTTAGATTTTTCTATAACTTTAAATTTCTATTATTGCTTTTGATTTCGTGTTTGCCATTTTAATTCACCAACCAAATCACATTCAAAACCTATGCAAATTTACGTTGTTGTCTGCCACCAAGTTTTCTATGTTTTTTTTATGTTTTTATATTAATTAATTATCTATTGCGAGGTCGAGTCTTCCAACCTTTTGACATTCATATCTCTTTGCGTCTAAAGTACTTAGTTTCATATTTTCTCTACGGCTAATGACCCATATTTGCCATTCTACTATATCGATAAAGCTTGTATAAGAATAGGATATTTTGGGTGGTGTTTTACACCTATCAATTAGACAACGTACAATGGTTTTAAGTAAGTTCTTAAAATGTAGCATTTGTTGGAGCCCTTTGATTATCAATTTTTTTTTCAGTTTTAGGTGATAATTTTTGTACTACTCCCATTTTACAAATATTATTGACATCTATTATTTTATTTTTCATTAAAAAAAGTTAACAGCCGGATGTCATACCCACAACATGTAAACAAAGATTCAGAGAAGTAGATCAAGTTCAATAAACCATAAACACAAACAACTCGCATAAAGTAGCTTATAGTTTCTTTTATGAGCTACATAAAGATGAGTGCATTTTTGCTCACACCCGTTCAGGTGTGAGCCAAATTTCCCCCTCACAAATTTAAAATATAACTGATGTAACAAGTTATCGTAACAAGTCACGTGTGGGCGACGGAGAAACTAGTTTTATTGTTTGTTGGTATGATTGTTTCGTTGTAACAAGTTATCGTAATTGTTTTTCGACTGAATAGAAGATTTAAGTTTCGTATCGAGTATTTACTCGATTGATCTGATTATTTTATTCCTTTTGACGATTTTTAACAAGGGTCGGGTCATCACAAAATGGTATCAGAGTGTGGCTCAACTCTCGGACTTCACTTTCGTTGTGTCTCTTGTTAGACAATTAGTTGTGAACATGAGCCTAAAAAAATGTGTAAATTTTTTTTATTATGATCGTTGCGAAGACGAAGAAATCGTGGTCCTGGACATGAAGTGGTTACACATTTACCGATGCGGGACATGAGGTACGCATTTATGTACTACCTCTTGTAGATACAGTGTAGTTATCGATATTTATTTATCGATATATTTTATTGATATTCGTTTATCGACATGTTATCGATATTCAATTATCGATATATTCGTTTATTGACATGTTATCGATATTTAGTTATCGATATATTTTATTTGATATTAGTTTATCGACTTATATTTTTGAATACTATATTGATTATGTATGGTGTTTCAACGAACGATATTTGAAACACGAAAAATCAAAACATTAACAGAATTGTAACGAAACGACAACATGAGTTGTCAAACGAAATGGAAACGTGATATTACAACGATTAACGAAAATGAAAAGTATATTATTTTATTGTACTTGTGATTATTTGTACAATATGTACTATATAGGAATTGACTATTTGCATATTGATGCAAAACGATTGATGATCAGTTTGACTTGATTAGAATCCAATGGGATTCATCGGAAATTACTGAACTGAAATTGTTACGATTTCAATTATTGCATCGATGCACTGCATCTCGGCTGATCCCCAAGACGCTCCAGGAGGGATAGGACAAACACTTGACCCGAGGATTTAGTGCACTGGATTCTCGGCTGATCCCCGAGACGCTCCGGAAGGGATAGGACAAACACCTGACCCGAGGATTTACTACATTGGTTTCTAGGCTGATCCCTGAGACGCTCCGAGAGGGATAGGACAAACATCTAGCTCGTGATTTACACAATATCCAAGAGGGTTAGGAAAAACACCTGACCTATGCAGTATTAGAACTTGAAGTCGGGTGACCCGAGTCGTAGCCTCCATATATTTTATAGTACCTAGGAGTACCTGGATGATCATATTTTTAGACTTGCATTATTTTTAGGTACATTTATAGTGAAAAATATATTATTTATAGTTTTTAGTTTAAAGTGAAATATTATTTTTGTCCACTCACTTTAACAATTTAAAGTGAATGATTTGGGGGTAATTGTTGAGATGTGGTACTTGAAAAATTTGGACAAGCATTGATGGCTCGCAGTATAGGTTGTGAATTGTGATTATAGAAGTGTATTTGGACATTTGCAGGTTTTTGGATTTTCTAATTATAGAGGAGACTTTGCCGTATTTTCCGCAGATATATTCTGCGATTTTATTTTGTAATTTCGAGGATAAAAAATATTTTAACGGGGCTAGTTTGTGCTATCCCGATTTTTTTTATGTTATTTATGAATAATTTGAGTTTGATTTAGTGATTGCGGTAAATATTTTTACTGTCGGTATGTACTGAGGTGTCTCGGTTTGACTTTTTATTGAATTGTCAAAGTTGGTAGACTTTGGGTAAAAATCATAGTATTTATCGATATGAGTTCGTGGACGTGAGAATCGTTGAAAACGGAGTTACGAAGAGGAAGTTATAATCGACGAAGTTTGTCAAACAGTAATTATCGACGTTACCGTATTTGGAAACGCATTTAAATGAGATGTTTCTCTTTATGGCAAGTCACTATTATGGTTTAGGTTGACTTGGGTAAATCTGTCCCTCCCGCGAGGGGAGAGAGACACCGAGGCAATGTGAGGGGGCACCAGCGGCGCTACGCTGCCCAATCACCTCCGACCTCGAGGTGTGATGGGTTCGAAGCGGCTAGACATCCCCGACCCATTCTTGGGCTTGACCGGCAATGATTTCGCCAGAGAGGAGAGGATTAAGTCGATGAAGTTTTAGGGTTTCGGGCTCGCAGTCAATGGCGTGGGTTCCAGCCATTTCAGGTATCGAAACGAGTTCATGAGAACCTCTTTATGGGTTGTATCAACTTGTATGAATTGAATTTTAGGTATGGCACCGATTGGATTCGAAATCAATGATTCCGATTGGGTATCGATTCGGCCTCCATCGTTTGTGGCAGAGCTAGTGTTATTCGACGGTGGGGTGATATGGGTTTTTCTCCCCACCTCGTCGTGAGTCGTTTGGCACCACCTTCCAGCTCTGAATCGGCTTGACAGAGAAGATCGATGTCGGAATCCAAAATTCTGGCTGTGGGCTTTCAGTGCCAATGTCTGCCAAACGCGCCGAAATCTGCTTAGTGTCCTTTAGAGTTTATTGTTGGGCTCATCACGAGCTTACTTTTGGTGTGTCATCCAACGCGGCTGGCGGTGATCGCCAGTGGTGGCGCGTGGGCGGCATGCGTCGCAGTTTGTGGGGGCGCGTGGCCGAAAAACTTATTTCTGAAACGTGTCATGCTATATGTCGTTGGGCTCGTATTGGCAATACGAACATCATCTTGAGGTTTAAAATATCATTTAGGCTTCGCCGTCTTAGTGGGTGGGCAGTGGCGACGGGGTTCGATACCAGAGGCGGTGTGGGCGACGGAGAAACTAGTTTTATTGTTTGTCGTTACTATTGTTTCGTCGTAACAAGTTATTGTAATTGTTTTTCAACTGAATTAGTCGATTTGAGTTTCTTATCGAGTATTTTCTCGATTTATCCGATTATTTTATTCATTTTGACGATTTTTGACAAGGGTCAGGTCGTCACAAGTGCTTACACCTAAACAAAACTTGCACACTCGCAGTAGGCTTCCACCAAATTACCACACCACCCACCCCAAGAGTTGGCTCAACAGTCTCACCCTTTGAAAATCCCAACTGCCTCCTTAAACGATCGGTACGAAATTTAGACTGTTTTGTTTCACACAAACATAACACCTCGGGGGAATATTTTTTGGTAATTCTATCCAAATACTAGACTGTCAAGGATCTCCCCAAACCTTGACAGTTCCAAGTGAGGAGTAGACTCATTTGGGAGATGTGGTTGCACTAGGCCAGCCACCATTGCCCAAGAGATAAGATTGCTTCTTCTTATTAACTTCATAATTTCTAGTTGCAGTATCAACCATGCAAATATTCATATCTTCACTTTTGGAACCTCCAGCCTCACAACTACCCACTGAAGAATCCGTCGTCGGTTGACAATTGAGGTCCAAACCATTATGTCTCCTTTTGTCGACCTTCAAAGGGGTACCACCAGTATTCTGCTTTGCTCGATAAAGCGGAATTGAACCAACAATCAAATTACCAACCCTTACAGGGGCAATTCGGATGGGGGTCTCCTCTATATCCATCAAGCTGACATCAATAGCTTGGAATTTCTTCTCTCTCTGGCCCCGGTCACATCTGGTCAGAGGACAGCCGATTCTGTTGGAAAGATTTGCAAGGCGAAGAATCTCAAAAAGTTTCAGACTGATCCACCTGAGCTGGAACCTGGGGGATAAGCAAACCAAGGTCGGTTGTGGAAACATTCTAACCAAGCTCACTAGGTAAAGGTATGTGGTAGTGAATGGGAGTAGAGATAATGGTTGGAGAAAACATAACCAACACCTTACTGCTTCCCAACTCAGTCGAGTAGCTACTCAAGTAAGAGCTCACAGGATTAACATGGCTAAAGCCCACCTCCAAAGACAACGAGGCGTCCAAATCGCCATCACCCAAAGACTCATGGCCCAAATCCAACCTGGGAAATGGATTTAAATCCCTAATTGGGTCTGAAGGAATTTCATGCAATTGGGCCCTTTTCAAGTATGGATCCAGCCTGAAGCCCACATACGTGGATCTGAGCCTGTTATTGTTTCCCACACCACCCTCTCGGTGGGCATTATACTTTCTTCTTTTGCCTCCAACTCCCTTCTCACTACACCCCCTACACATTCCATCCCAAGAACTACCTTTTGAGGTCTAGAATAAGGTTTGTGGCATGCAACCACATCCCTATCATCATTACCAGAGCCCCTATGTGAAGTCAACTGATCATCATTACTAAAGAAATTGTCACCACCAGTCCAATTCAGAAGCCCTAGCGTAGTTCTAGTTGAGTCGACCATCCCATTTCAACTGAGAGCCAAATCACATCCCTTAAGACTTCCAAAATGGACAGTAGGGCAACTACTTTCACCTAAAAAAACCCAGAGGTCCGACCCATAGTGTGGCAGTCCAGCTGGCACAACGGTTCCCCCAAATCTTCTCTGCCCCTAGAAAGTTGAGATCTTCCATCTCTCACATCATCCCCCAGAACAGAGAGTCCTAGAGAAATGGATTTTGCTGTTACACCCCCGAACTTTCAAAAAAACTTTGCAGAAAGATCCCCCAATAAGGCAGAATATCACTTCCCTTCTCCCTGAATTCCCCTAATGGAAGCTGAAGATTCAGATCAATTTTGGGTTTGGACGATAAACCCAAATAATGAAGAACACCTACCTCCTTAGTTTGTTGAGACAAAGCATCAACTTCTCCATGGCCTCCGCAGTGACCAGCATAGACTTTGCATTCCAACCACTAGAAGGAGAGGAAGAAGGGGCATTATCACTTCCTTTCTTACCTGGTAGGGCTCTTTGGAATGATTGGTCTTTCTGTGCAATGAACATATTCCTAGCAGGAGCCGAAGGAGGTTCCCATGGACTCTTGTAGGACATCCGTGGGCCATAAGCAAAGTCCCCATCTCTCCTCT
Source organism: Geum urbanum (assembly GCA_946800695.1). Taxonomy (NCBI): domain Eukaryota; kingdom Viridiplantae; phylum Streptophyta; class Magnoliopsida; order Rosales; family Rosaceae; genus Geum; species Geum urbanum. Next base: position 27,583,143 of record OX327001.1, read on the forward strand.
CCCCCAGAGTTGCAACCACTTTCCTCTTACAAGCCTTGAGGACATGACCAAGACGTCCATAATTCCAACAAAACACTCTCAATCCCTCATATCCATATAGTTCCCGAGAACTGGTTACAGAAGAAGGTTTACTTGCTTTTCAAGGCAACCAGAAACTAGTCGGTAAAGGATTTCTAGCATCCACATACACCTGACTACGTAAAAAACCTCGAGCAACTGCATCACTATCTAAGATCATCTCTGAACTCATGACCTCACCAATCCCAGCTCCAATGGTGATAACATTATCCTTGTTCATCTTGTTTCTAGGCAGTCCCTTACTTTGAATCCAAAAGGCCACCATATAATGTGGAACATCAAGAACCGACTAATGTGGGTGCCAGAACAAGACAGTGAAATGGTGATTGTCAACCTTACAAGGGCCTTCATCCAGAACCCTATTAGCATGGTTAGAGATGCTCTAATAGTTTTATGACTCATACATTCCATGGCTGGAGATGCTCTAATAATTTGGCATAACATTGGCAACTCTCTCTTCTTTTTTTTCTTTTCTAAATGAGAGGTACTTGATTGACAACTCAATTAGTGTTATACTTGGTTTTCAATTCATTCATTTATGCAATTTACAAACGCCATAATTGGCTGTTAATTTTGAAGGGTAGTACTTTCTTTAAAATATGAAGAAAATCACGTTTGTTCAATGTTTACCCGGATGTCACACGACATGTAAACAAAGATTCAGAGAACCAGATCAGGATCGATCGATAAACCATAAACAGAAAGAATTTGCATGTAATTTCTTATAGTTTCTTTTAAGAGCTACGTAAAGACAATGAACAACATGGGAAGGATCGAGTGGGCAATACTCGATCTTCAAACATTCATTTTTTAGGTTCCTTGGCCTAAATTCAAGTATTCACTACCTCAACAATCATTAATATAAGAGGAAGAAAAAGGCCTATGATATTATTACCAAAAGAATTCGAAGCAGTAGATCTAATTTTTGAAATGACACTAGTACAAAAACTGCCTCAGACAACTATACTCACACAACTGAATGTTTTGAGTCTGTTGTCCCAAAGTGGAGACAACTGCGCCTTAGGTGCTTCAAATGTTGGAATGTTGTTTAAACATTATTTTTTCATGTGGATGAATTTTTTAGAGAGATTTGAGATTTGTTGAAAAATTCAGACAACCGAAATAAAAATTTTAGTTGTCTTAACTTATTAGAAAAACGTTCAGACGACAAATATTCATTTTAGTTGTCTGATGTGGGTTTAAATTTGTGCTCTTCAGACAACAATTACAACGGTCAGTTGTCTGAATCACATTCAAACTGAAAAAATCCTAATTAATATTTGGGCAACAATTATTGCGCTCGATTTTCTCTCTCCCAATTAACCCACATCGATCTCATTCTTCGAACACTTACAAAAAAGAGAGCCCCCACCCAGAGTTAAACCAAGCGCTCTCTCTCTCACATACAAACTCAATCATCTCTCACACAAACTCAATCATTCAATTAAACTTCACAAAATCAATTCTGTCTTTCATATCGATCTATACCTACCTCTATCTCAACCTAGCTTCAGTCAGAATCGCGGTTTGAGGCCAATCGGGTTTGAGCTCCAACTGTTTCAATCATGGATTTCTTCAAGCTCAACCAAGTTTTTTGTTGATTCTATACATAGGTAAGCTCGATTGATTACTTCTATGAATATCTTGTTTGATTTTAGGGTATATTGTATTACTACTATGAGTATCTTGCTTTGATCTGTAGCATTGTTGGTAGTCAAGCGGCGGTAGCGTGGATTAGGTCGACGATGAAATTCAGCTAGTCAAGTAGAGCGAGATTGAGATTGTAGCTCGATTGTCCAACCATGACAGTAGTGGCGTCACTGCTGCTAATGGCCTAAACGCTAAGGTAGTCACCCACTACGTCATCATCAGTAGCTTCACTAGCTAAGGGTAATCTCTTTATCTCTAACTTGATTGGGGGTATGAGTACTACTAGTTCAATGCAATCTGGTTGCGAGATTGGTACGATAGAGATTGAAACTGATAATGATGAGAGCGTAGAAATGAGTTTTTCAAGAATGGAGAATATGGTGAGATGATTGTCTGAATTTTTTCTGAGTCTTACAAGTGTTGCTTCTTTATGTGGTAAGATGTTTAAGCTCAGTTTAGCTAATTTGAAGAGTGAAAAGATAAGGTTATGCGGAGATGCTGAATTGTTTCTGAGTATGAAGAATCTTATTGGTTTCATTCTGAGGCTATTTGAGGAAAGTTTTGGGACAACATTTGCTGCTCTGCAAATTGCTATGTTCGTGTTTGCAAATTGTTGGAGTTGTGCAGTTATAACCAATATGAAGTTAATTTTAGCATTTATTTCTTAATTGTGTGAGAAGCTTGGAATTTGCAGATGAGGAAGCTTTAGCATTGGAGTGCACAAAATGTTTCATCCGAAGGAAAATTCAAGCTATTAGCTGATATCCAGTCAGTTGTTCCTCTTGCATCTTTGTAGCCCACTGTTGAACAACCTTCTATTACCACTTTAGTTCCGCCAGTAAGAAGTCTCTTTTCTAATATGCATCTTGCTGACATGTTTTCTCCTCCTCCTCATATCCACTGTTAAACCTTGATAATAATGTTCTACATTTCAGGAAACAAGAATTTCAATTTCAATCAATCTCAATTTGGTTAATATATGTGAAATGCGATGATGCTGATTTTGTAGGTGGTCTGACACCTGATTCTTGCCGGACAACTGTGGGTTTGATACAATTTTTTTTTTCTGGGGCTATCTCCTCACTCGGGTAATTAGTTTAGACTTTAGACACTTAATTCCCCTGATTGCATTAGATGTTTATGATTGGGTTGTATATGGTCTCAGATTAGACTTATAATAGGATATAATTATTTTGAGCTAATAGTGTGTCACATACCATGGGGCTTGGGGTCAAGTAAAATAAAATATCGCTACCTATGAGTATTGCCTAAGATCAACATTTCGAGAGTACTATGTGATCAATTGAAATTTTGAGTACTGCAGATTTCTGGTGGCATTTTGGCAGATACCATAGGTGAAAAGCAAGTGCTGGCATTTGGAGTTATTTGGTGGTTTGTTGCTACTGCTCTCACTCATGTTGCTGCTAAACTTGGACTATCCTTCCTACTTGTTGTTTGTGCTTTCATGGGGATTGGTGAGGTTAGGTACTGAAGTTCAATCTTACTAATATTATGATTATTAATCCCACAATTAGCTTTCAGTGGACATGTCATATCACTCATATATGATCTGCTCAGCAGTTAGCCAATATTGTTTTGCTTAATCTTACTATCATGCTAAATATAACATTTATTTGAAGACTTATATGTCAAGTTCAATTTATAGTGGTTTTGCAATTCACTTTTTCTGCTGTTGTACCTCTTAAATTTGTTATTTCTGGTTTTAAATGGTATAGTTATTTGTGAATGAGGGTATTGCAATTAAATGACTTGTGAAAAGTCAATCTTGTACTTCTTGATGTTATACAGCTTCTTAACTGTAACAGTAAGTAGACTCTTAAAGCATAGACAGAGAGTCTGATTTTAGCTTCTGTTACTTTCATGTGTTAGTCAAAAAGGAATTTATTGATATTGTACCTTTTTGCAGTTCCCGGCAAGTAGCTCTAATTTTTCTCTTGATTTATTCGACTTAGAGCGCCGTAAAGATTATGGTTCCGCCTTATATGAAGTGCTGCAAGGAGAAACTGATAGCCGAATATCCAGGTATTGGCTTCTTTTATTTCTAGACTGATGCCCTATGCCATGTCAGTTATTATCATCATCAATGTGGTACCATTACGGGTCTTTCTAAATTTATATGCACTTTATTTATAATTAATGTTAATCAAATAGAAGTTTAAGTTATTTTAAAGTGCTGCTATAAGGATCTCAACATTGTAATGCTTGTGCCACTAATCTATTCTGACAGTCGTCTAGGTCCATGATTTAATTAATGGTATTCACCCTAGTTAAGTGTTTATTTCTCTCTTCACGCATGAATGATTTCTAGATGGGTTACATTTCAATGGAATACATAACTAAAAAGACTCTTCAATTTCTTTTAAACCAGTCACAACTTAAAACCGAGTGAGTGTCTGTGGAAATATGAATTCCTTTAACAATGTCTAACAGTTTGTTCTAAACTTGATCTCACTAATAATTCTTAGCTAAAAGCCTTTAACAATGTTCTTGGTCTAAAAGTTTTTTCTAAACTTAATACCACTATTTGTTAGGGATTCTCTTTTTAATTTCAGAGCTCCTTGTCCTGGTTTTGTTGTTCATTAATATATTCATTTGTTGGGTGAGACCCCTCAATTGTATATTGCCCTTCTATTTCTCAACGTAACATAATTTCTGGAGTGCTATTCATTTTCTTTCCCTCAACTTTAAGGACTCCTGGGAGATGCAAGCAGCCAGTCAATAATGAAGATGGTATTGTCAATGACAAGTGGTGGGAGCTGTATGACATTTTGTGGGTTATTATAAGTGAGATGAATGGTAAGGGACCAAGCAAGTCTTTACCTAAATCATCGCCAACTGCAGATCCATCTTTAGGGCAGAGAGCACGTGGCTTAGTAGAATCTTTCAACATTCCTGCTGCAAAGGTGGCTGCAGTAATTGTATCAAAGAAATAGGTAGTGCATTAGGTGGCAAACCAAACAAAAATGTGGATAAGGCAATGCTCCTACGAGGAGAGAGGTGCCTGAGAATTGTTTTTCAATTTGTAATCCTTTATCTCTGTAGATCTTCTTTGGAAAGAGCATCACGATGCGTGCAACAAGCCATTCCTCTTCTGCCGTTTCTCTTATCAGCTGATGACGAGCAAAGCAAAAACAGATTGCAGCTGTTCATCTGGTACCTATGTTTCTCCTTTATTGCTTCTTAACAAGTAGATTTTTAGAAGCATTCATTGAAGGATGCTTATGGAAAACATACAAAATTGTGGTTTTATTTGTCTCTAACCTTATTGGCGTGGATGTAACTTTGATTTCATGTTGTCGCCAGGGCATTGCTTGCTGCTAGGTCACAGTTTGGAGTTTTGGATGATGGTGCTCGTTTTCATGTCATATCACACTTGATTCGAGAAACTGTCACCTTTGGAAAATCAATGTTAGCTAGTACCATCATGGGTAGAGAGGACTCCTTGGATTCAGCCAGCAATAATAAAGAAACATTTCTCTATTACTGGTCATAGCTTTCATGAATAAATAAAATATGGAGGATGCAATATTTTCGTTCATTACATTTGTTTTCTCAAACTTGTGATAACGTATTAAACTAACAGAGTTATATTCCAGGAAAACTGGATTCACATGTTTCGTGCTTTAATTGATGAGAGAGGTCCATGGTCTGCCAATCCTTTTCCAAATACTGTTGTAAAGCATTGAAATCTTGACAAGATAGAAGATACCTGGAGACATAGACCAAAGCTGAGACAGCTGTTCATCATTTTGATGAAAAGTTGTGCCAAGCTTCATCCTCTATGTCTAGCATTGAGGTTACACCTCCTGTGAATGAAAGTAAATCTGGTTTTGTCGGCCACATTCCTGAGCAAATGAAGTATTTTTTGCTAAAGGGAGCATGAAAGATTACTGATGAGGGGAGCTTAGAGCCCAGCAAAATTGATAATGAGCTCAGTGGGTAGAAGCCCTCCATCAACAAGGACACTTCAGACAGCCACTCCTCAGAATTAGGCAAGGACACCAGTGACTGGATACCTGAGAGGAAAGATTCATCTTCGTCACATGAGACAGAAACTGAGGTACATGGGATAAAGTATACAATTTGAAGTCCTTGTAATTGAATAAAATGTCTTATATCTGTGTTTGCGTTTCAGGTTCTTACATTAGTTTCTTATGTACTCGTGTCCCCAAAAAGAAAGTTAGCTGGACATTTGGCAGTCATGAAAAATGTCTTGCATTTCTTTGGTGAAGTTTTGGTCGAAGGTAGCGGAGGGTCATCCATCTTCAGGAACTTCCTTGCTTCAAGCAATTATGATTGTTGTCAATGTATATTGGTTTTGATTCTGAAAATGGAGTCATGGTCTCTCAGTTTGAGGCAATAAGTGAAAATGTTCTCAGACAAAAGGAGTTAAAAAATATTAAATGCCACAGGAGATGGAACATCAGCAAGGTACTTCATTTCATCTTTTCCTTATAAACTTTGATAACAATCATTATTCATTTACATTTTCTCTTTTTGTCTTCTTGTGGTGTATCTGTTTGTTGGACTCGTTATTTGCTCCGGTATATACTACAATAGTCTGAAAATAAGTGATGCTCTCCTCTCACGATTTGATTTGGTCTTCATATTGTTCTCATCTCAATAAGTTATCCACGTTTTTCCCTCAGACTAGTTCATGTTTTGTCAGTGGATGCTTTTTTATTCAAAGTAATTATAAGACACATCAGTTTTCTACTGTGTTTCAATCACAAATAGAACCTGTCATAGAATCATGGTGTTAGTTGAAACATTTGCTAGTATTTTTTGTATGTAAATGTAATGTTACTAGTTTGGTCTGTATGCGTAAAGATATGATATTGAAGCTGTGTGTAATACTTTAATTCAAGGATTTGGTTATCTATCATGTAGCTTCACAACGGATATGGTGAGCAATCACCAGCTGCAAAAAAAATTCGCAGAGTTAGTGCCACATATACCCAGAGACTTGATAACTTTTTCATCAACAAAGGAAGATCATGATATATAGTTCCATTTAGAAAAATTTGGTTTTGCTAATTAAATGCTTCTGGTTCAGAAAATTTAGCATCACAAGGTGCATAAGGGATATATAGATATGAGTGGAGATCGTTCTTTGGTTTCAAGGTTGAGACTAGACCCAAACAAGGATGCTGATTTTGTTCCATTACCAATGCAACTTCTCCGCAAGTATATTACTTATGTGAGAACCTTCGTCTTTCCAAGGTTATTACATATGATATCTTAGAATTCTTGTGCACCTGATCACTTGTGAACTGACTAAATTCCTTCCTTTTCTTTTTTCTTTTCTAAGTCTAAGTTTTCTCATTTATATGCTTTCTTCGGTAATCAGGATGTCAAAGCCAGCAGCAGAAATCCTGCAGAAATTTTACTTGAAACTGAGAGACCATGATACATCTGCTGATAGCACACCAATACTTAGATTAGCTTCAGTACTAGTTTGTATGTTTATGTGGTTTAATTTTATGTGGACATCTTAGGTAGTTATCTATTCCATCATAGGAAGAACAATTATGATGTTGTGGGTTTATGCAGTTAGTTAGGGTTTATGGACTTAATGTCATGCTTTTGGACAATTTATATTTTGCTATGGACAACATGTATTTTGCTACCTAGCTACTTAAGTTTGATGATGAGTATGTTGCTAAATGTTTGAGTTATATATATATATTTATATATATAGGCTGTTTTGTGTTGAGATTGTGTAAAATGTAGTTTGGATACATACATGTACATTCAACTAAAAACAGACCAAAGTAATTCAAGTATAGGCAACTAAAAGCAATTCAAAGTTTGTCCTGTAACTCATGCACAGACAACTTAAAACAGATCAATTTCTGTCTTCTGAGTCATACTCATTCAAGGACAATTGTGTAATGATCAATCTAACAACAGATATCACTACCTCTAACAACAGATATTACTAACTCTAACAACATATATCACTAAAAAAGCAATGACATATATACTATTATGACAACTAAATCTTTTAAACTGTCCTCAAAGTGAACTTCCAACAACTTAATATATGTTCTTACTAATTACTTTAGACAACAAAATACTTAATAAAATTCATTTGTTTAGAACAAATTACAACATCAGATATTTTGTTGTTTTCCATCATGTCACACAACAAAATATCAGTTGTTTGATATAGTATGAAACATTAGATATGTCCTTAAATAGAAATATTTTTGGACTTTTTAAACAACTGAATTAGAATTGTTAGAAGGCATGAATCAAACAACCGATTTTTCGGTTATGTAACCTCGATTCAGACAACTACTGGATATACAACAGATTTTCAGGTGCTTCAGACAACTGATTTCCGCCGTTTTCTGAAGCACTTTTTGTACTAGTATGACGTTGTTCTCTGCACAACACATTGGAAACAATTACTATATATTACTCCTCATGAAAATAATTGATGTATAAGATCTCATGTGCTGGAGTAAAAAGGACTTACTACACTCTTTGGGATGACATATGCATCTCAACGCTGCACCACAATCGCCATTAGTCTTTTTACACTCGTTACAGATGTTGGGTACATGGTCTGGCACTTCAAGAGCAATTCTTGTCCCCATGTCATGTTCTTCAGAGATCTCATGTGAAAATCTTTGGTACACCCTTCCGTAACACGAGTACTTCAGATCACTTGGATCAAATCCCATGTCAAGCTTGGTGAGATCATCAACTAAGGACACGAGAAGCTGAAGAAACCACCCCTTCTAGATTTTCAATCTCCGAAGAAGCTCCATGTATTTGTATACATGTCAAAGCACGGAAATACGGTGATGATAGAAGCTTTGAGTCTGAGCAGTTATAGAGTAAAAGTGAGTTGGACTGAGACGATAATCCGGCGGACAGATTGAGGACGGCATAGTTGAGTGAAGAAGAACAAGAAGAGTGGGAAATGTTCACAGTTTCACATTTGTTGTAGGGCTTTTGAGATTTGCAGATGGTCATTTGAATGCTTATAGAAGCATTTTGTTGTATTGAAGTTGTTAACCAGAAATTGAGTAGCAAAAGAAGAGGGTGTAGGATGCAGTATTTCTTGAATCTCAGCATTTTCAAATAAGAAGCCTACCTTGGAAGTGTTTGCTTCCCATCACAATCTAAAGGGAGCAGACTCGGAGCATAACAGCATAGAATCTACTTTTACTTTCTGCTATGGACTTTTGGCAAGTTAACCGGGACATAAATTCCTCTTATAAACTATAAAGCATGACTTTTTGATCTGCACCCATTGCAATTTTTTTTAACCCATTACTTTGTTTTAGATTAGGATTTCTGGTTAAAGTGTCGTAGTGTCAATTCATGTTTGCATAATTATGATTGGAAGTTTCACGGACATAGCATAATTTAGAGAATATATAATTAAGCAAGTCTAGCTTATAACTTATGAATCCAGTCCCTTAACAACTTCTATATGCATTGTAAAATGTTTTCATTTTACACCACCAAAACACATTTTAAATGGCATCAGTCAATTCTATCGTTTTGTTTTGAAAGGTTTGAATCTTTTGCTGATGTTATTGCTCAAGGACGATATATAATGTGGCAGGCATAATTGTTGACATGGGACCTTCAATCTTTTGCTGATCAAAGTTATTCCTTTTCTTGAACTATGACAACAGAAAAGCAACAAAGTTGAGAAAAGCAAACCAAATCCCAGTAATTAGGCTAGCTACTTGTCGAGGTCACATTGACAAAGTCACCATAACATGCAAATTTCCACAGAAATTGATATTACATTGACATAATACCTTAATTATCTGCATAACAGAAATCTACCATGATTTTTATGAGCACATCCACCAAACACAAACACACACACAAGCAGAAGCATCTAGCATACAAGTGATACAACATAGACTTTCATGGTTACAAACATAGTTCTTTGACCTAAACCTCAGCTTTAACTTCTTCAGCTGCTGGAGGTGGTGTTGATGGCTTGACAAGAGTAGCTGGGAAATCAAGCAGCACAAGCTTTTCAATGACAGTTGAAAATGTAGCAGAAAATTCAGCATGTTTAGGGTGGCTGAGAAACACAGTGTAATCTTCCTTCTTGTCAAATGTCATCAAGATGGCATGAGTGAAGCCTTGTGTTAGCATCTCCTGGCTCTCCAAGTCCTGTCCCCTGAAACAATCAATTAAAAACACACACCGCTACATAAGTCCTCATAGGCGTTGTTAATTATGAATATGTTCGATCATGTTACATGAAAATGTTCTTATATATATATATGTTGAACAATCTCGATCTCATGTTATGTTACGTCGTTAGATTGTCAATCTATACTAATATGATACGTACTAATATATGTTTCTTATATATACTTGATCTGACTTTATTATTATGAAATATTGTTGAGATCTAATGGAAAAAGAAGTACTTACCATTCATAGGACTTAACAGCATCGATCTCTGCAACCAACTTCTCAAGCCCTTGGAGGATCTCATCCACCGCTACATCTGCCTTAAACTTAACTATCACCAAGTGTTTGAACTCTCCCATATTGGCTTCTTGAACTGCAAAACTGATATTATTGAAGCAAATTGTGAAGCAAATTGTGAAGCAAACTGATTCCCTGAAGCTCACAATTTATACTACTCCACAGTCCACACTACACATGCATGTTTGCGTCTCAACTTGTACAGTCAGTCCTACCTGTCCCGAGTAGTACTACTGTCACACCCTATAACCCAATTCACCACTATGTATGTTGAGGGCAATCAGAAAAGAGATTGGGGCCTCTATTATTGTGAAGGGTAGGGAAGAAAGGCCAGAACTTGCTCGATATGTTTAAAAAGTACAGGATTTAGCCACTAAATTTAGTGTTTTACATTAGAGCATGGCTAAAAAGTTTCCCCAACAAAAAATCTAACCTAGCTAGAAAGTGAGATATGGAAGTATGACAGAAAACAAGGAAAGTGATGTTGCCCGTAGCTTCTCCTTTTTAAATTACAAATAAATCAGTCAACATATAAATTCTATTTTTTTATATTTATTAATTTATGCAAACTCTCTGAAACCTCTGACATTCACTACAAGGAAAAAATATTTTAACGACAAACGATTTTGTCACCGATGTTTATTATTTTGTCACTCATTTTTATCAGTGACAAAATTTGTTTGTCATTAAGTTCACTGAAAATTGTATCTGATAGTTATAGGTGACAAAAACTAAGTTTGTCACAAAAAATATTTGGGTGACAAATTCAATTTGTGGCCCAATCTATCAATTTTTGTCATCTATTCTCCTTCACATTTGAAGTATACATGAATTACATTTATCGGCCAGAGACACTAGATTAACTTTCTAAAGTTTTCAATTACAAAACAATTCATAGTCTAACAATGAAGCTTTTCAATTTTCAGAAAGTCAGAATTCTTGTTTTACTTTTGTTTTTAAAAAAAAGGTTAAGAAAATAAACAAGACTCGATCGAGAGAAGTAGATTTTTCAACCATGTGGTACATCAAGGTTATTTTCAGAAATTTCAGTTATGGAGACAGAGATCGATAAACATGCATTTCACGTAGAATAACAAAAATAATTTAGATTTTTGTCAATCCAAGTCTATGATTTAATATCATTAATAATGTAATTCTGACTCCTGGTTGATTTGTCAACATTTGATCTGGATTCGCCACTCTTAGCGGCAGTGGTTGGGACGGCAGTTCTATGAATGGATTAGATTTTTATCGGAGATAAAGATTGGCTGTTGATGAAAGTCACGCTCGGAAACCCCAGCAGAGGAGATTTTCGATCACTTTGTCAACATGCAAGAGTGACTTATATAAATAAAGTGCTTTACTATTTTGGGATCACATATTTATCCCCATGCAACAGTAACATATATATGGTGGTGCTTCGGTAAATCTAGGATCACATACTATTGATATTAATCTTTTTAATTTGTTTGTATACTATGTGTTCGCGAGGCATACGAAGTTTGCACAATTGTCTTGACGTCGGTCAGGAGTCAGTACCAAGTAATTTCTGTATACAGCATATATTAGCTAAGCTAGCCCCATGTTTAAAAATGGTACATGCAAGTTGACATATTGTCCCACAAGTCAGCAACCTCGGCCCTCCACCGCACGTACTGGAGAAAAGAATTGTCTGAGCCTTTTGATGAATAATGCACGGAAGAAGTCAAGAAATCGAGAAATTAAGATGCAGGACGTACCCCTAGCTAGTGATGGCTTTTCATTATTTTAATTTAAAATAATGATTTAAATTATCACTTAAGTTTGTTATAATTGATAATTTAGTCATTAAAATTTAAAAAATATCAAAAACATCACTGAAATTAAAAAAATATCAAAAATATCACTGAATTTTAATTTTATCTATCAAATTTACCACTTTGTTCATCTTGGATGTCAATTTTTCTTATTTCATGGTAGTTTTATACTTCTCCCACTTATACTATATGCATTTCTCTTATAGTCTCATCTATATAAACAAAATATTTGACAAATTATAATACTTAAAATAGACAAATTAATCAAATTGATAAACAAAATTAAATTTCAATGATATTTTTAATATATTTCATCATTTCATTCATTCATCTTTCCCCTTCAATCTCTTCTCTAATGAAATCCAGGAAAAGATTTGATAGGGTTCAGATGCTAGACTCTTCTCCATGTCCTCACCATGTGCTTCAAGGGAACATTGTTCATTGCATCCACTCTAGTCCATGGACGTTTATACATGTCACTTACTCATCTTTAAGGAATCTTAACTGGCTAGCTATAGGGTCACTAGCTAAAGCTTTCATGCAAAGCAAATTATTGTATTTTTGACACTTCCTCCAATTATATGATTAATTCAATGACTCCAGCTAGAGAGATCGTACGTATGTCTATCATAGTTTGGTAGAAAATATTCGCCGTCATATTTTATGAGAGACAATACATACAAATTCTATGAGTATTAAAAGTTACAGGTTTGCCAAACTTGGAAAATCCAATATCTTTTATATTTTTCCAAGTTATACAGAAAAAAAATAAAATAAAGGATAGTACATTACATGCAACATTTTTTCAATCATTTACTCTGCAAAATCATGTATCTTTCCAGATCGATTTTGCAAGAATGGAAAGTGGAAAGTGGTTGAGGTAAAGTGAGAACTACAGTAGGGCAGTGACGGTGGTCCGTCGACGACTGTACGTACTATTCACCATGGAAATCAGAATAGCTAGCTTGGCTTAAGTGTGCCTTTGCGTGATGTAATTGTACAAGTACAACACTTGTCGATATCAAGAGTCGATGGACATGCCTTTGCATACGTATAGACGGACTAGAGTCGGTAGGCCCGGCTTTAACTGTACGCACCAACAGGTGCTGCAGGTGAGAGTGACTGTGTTTGAGCCACGGGTACAATGGCTAATTTTCAAATTATGGAGCACACTTTCCTATGCGTGTTATCCGTGTTTTCGAGAACCCAAATCAAAATCTGAACCATGGGCGGATGCAAGTGAAGGGCAAGCAGCCCACCCAGATTTTTGAGATATTTTTAAAAATAAAAAATTTATGTATATATTTATAATTAATTTTTTGTCCATCATATTTTTTTACAACTTTTTCGTTTATACAGTCTTGATTATTCAATTTTTGTCTATTTTTCTCTCTCATATAAGAGTTTTTATTCTCTATCTGGTGCTCTTTGCATTTTTTTCTCTATTTTTATGTTCTTTTATAGCTTTAAGTTTTTTTAGAGTAATTTCTCATGATTTAAAATAACTAATTGTTAAACTCGACCTCTATCTGCTTATTAGTTGTTACATGGGTTAATGTTTTCGTTTTTGATGTAATAGTAGTCAAAGACGCATATGAGTTAATTTTTTTTCCTCCGATATGTGTTCTTTTCAATTTTTATAACAAAAACATTAAATCATTTCGTTATCTAAATTGTGTATTCTAGTCTTATGAGTCATGAGCTTTCCAAAAAAAGAAAATTGTGCGTTGCACAATATTACACAGCCCACCCTCTTTTCAAATTTTGGATTCACTCCTGATCTGATCCCGAGTAAAATGAAAGTGGATTTACGGTACTTAGAGCAACCGTACCGGCGGGCACCCGGAAAGGATTTGCTCAAGTTTCAGGTGGGGCCGGCCGGATTTGCTCGAGCATCACGGTTTTGGATCGTGCACCGGTGAGCAGCACATCGAGCAGTCGTTGTTGACGATTTGCTCCGGCAAATGGATGAGCAAAATATGCTCCGGAGCTTGCTCGATTGTCTGGCGGATCCCACGGCCCGTGGGTGACGTTAGGCGAGTAGTTTTTTTTTTCTGGATTGCACGCGCCAGTAAAAGAGTAAAAAAGAAATTTAACGGGCGAATGAGATGCTGACACGTGGCTTACCGGTTGGTTAATTAAACCCCAACGGTCCTATTGATCTGAACCATCCATTTTGAATCAGAAAGTTTGATCCAACGGCTAAGATTTGAAGGAAACGGCTATTGGAAAATCAAAACGAAAATAAACTGAAAAATCTCCAAAAAATAATAAAAAATTCCAAAAATTCTCAAACTCTCCCAAAAATTTGCCTATAAATACTACTTCAATTTTTGATCAACTCACACCAATTTGTGCACAACAAATTGCACTTCTCTTTCCATCTCCTCTCTCATTTCGTTTAGCATTTGTTCCAAAACAATGGGCACACATTGGCTTCCTTTCGAAGATTTACAAATGTGCATCTCTTTTGTGCTTCATAGCGTTGATAAATACGATAGCAACAAACAAAAGATGGAGAAATTGTGGGAGACAATTCATGGAGATTATGTGAAAAATTGGAAGCCAAAACAAGGTGAGTATCCTCCGAAAGAACCGAGGACCTGAATCGCGCTTGCGTCTCATTACAACAAGTTCAAGCTACTCTTACAAAAATGGGACGTATGTTTGTATGCGGCACGACAACGTATACCTAGCTGCACTTCGCTAATGGATGAAGTAAGTTTATTTTTTTGTAGCATACATTATATAAATTTTATTGAATTAGATGAATTAAATTATGTAATTTATATATTTAATTTGAATAAAATATGTAGCATGGTGAAATAGCTGATATAATTATTTTATTAAGTCAAGCAAGCTCAATCATGTTACTATAAGGAAAAGAATCATCCATCTTTCATTTCGGTGCTACCAAGTACTCCATCTCCATATGCAAGTAGTTACCAACCTACTCCTTCCGCCCCTGAATCATGTCCAACCATTAATTTGGATGACGAAGAAGTGAATGAGACACCTCAAAACAACGGGGCCGCTCCCTCGAGTCCGCCTAGACCAATGGGAACCAAGGCGGCAAAGGAAGCGAGGCGGCAAAAGAAACAAGGTAAGACTCCTATTGAGCAACGAGTTGAGATTTTGCATACCATTGCTAGTAACCAAGCATCGTGGCAATCCAAGAGGATAGCGCATAATGAAAGTGAGCTTAATTATTACGAGGAGTACATAGAAATTCAAAGGCGGAATGAAGCAAGGGCAGATGAAGAGTTACGATTGAAGAAACAAGAGGAGGAAATGAGGATCATGACAATGGATTCAGAGGCAATGAGTCCAATCTCAAAAAGATATTTTGCCAAGAGGAAATTAGCCATCCTTAATGAAGGAGAACCTAGTCAAGATCAACCTACCGATGAAATATATTCGGATTGTTATCACCTAAGTCGCGTGCTCTTTCTATAGTAATTATAGTATTGTACTAAGAATAAATCTGGGCTTGCCTCATCATTTTATGTAATTTAAATTTTCAAGAAATAAAGATGCAATTTATTTATTAAGATGAAATTGAAATACACATTAAATTAAAACACAAGCTTAATAATTAAACACACATGCTAAAATTAACACAAGCTTAATAATTAAACACACATATTTAGGATAATATTTAGAGTATCTTGCCGGTTTTCAACCTCCAATTGTGCTTCACCAACTCTTTCTGAAGCTCTCTATAGATGTAACCAGATTCAAGATCGGCAACACGGTCGTGAAACCGTTGTATATTGGCTCCAAAGGAATTTGATTCCCTTGTTCATCCACCGACCCATCATAAACCCGGAAAGTCCTCGATGTATTTTACACGTCTTCTTCTTCCTCATCCTCATCCTCCACGTACTCTTCTTCAACAATCATGTTATGTAATATGATGTAAGCTAACATGATGGTAGTCATTACCGATTTGTGGTGCAATGTACAACTATGATGAATAATTGCCCATCGAGATTGCAAGATGCCAAAGGCCCTCTCCACATCTTTCCGGTATGCCTCTTGTTTCTTTGCGAATAGTTTATCTTGTGGCGTCTGGGGATTAGAAATTGTTTTGACGAATGTAGAGTACCTTGGATATATTCCGTCAGCCAAATAATAAGCGTGGTTGTACCTCTCTCTATGGACTTCATAAACGGCAGTTAGGCCTCTTCCTGCAAGGACATCTGAAAACACATTCGATAGATGGAGCACGTTAATGTCATTTTTGGCTCCAAAACACCCGAAGAAACTATGCCATATCCATGTATCATACGAGGCCACTGCCTCCAGAACAATAATTGGGCGACCCTTTCGACCTGAGTATGCCTCTTGATAGGCGGTTGGGCAGTTCTTCCACTCCCAGTGCATGCAGTCGATACTTCCAATCATGCCTAGAAAGCCTCGGCGTTGGCCTTTAGCTAAGAGTCGCGTGAGGTCTGCTGGTGTTCGACTGCGGAGGTATTTTGGACCATTGATTTGATACACTTGGCTGCAAAAATCCTTCATGCATACTAGGGTAGTCGATTCTCCCATCCTTGTAGTTTTAGTGCACTGATCTGCGGCTGCCCCGTACGCCAATATTCGCAGAGCACCAGTTAGCTTTTGTTCGGGAAGAAGCCATAGCAATCCAGTCGCGTCTGGTCTTTGATCCCAACACTACCACATTTTTAACCATTACCAGCGAAACGAAAACTAAGGCCGACGATTTAAAAAATCGTCGGCAATAATTTTCATTATTGCCGGCGATTTTAATTAAGTCGCCGACAATATTTTTTATTTTTTTTTGGTTATTTCCGACGCATCATTGCTGGCGATTTTGGGCAAAAATCGCCAGCAATAATGAAAATGATTGCTGATGATTTTTTAAATCGTCGGCCTTAGTTTTCGTTTCACTGGTAATGGTTAAAAATGTGGTAGTGCAAGATTGGTCATAGTTGCAGATATCCATCATGATAATGTTGAATCGGTTTCTGCTCATCCTATACCGCTGGCGAAATTCTGCCGCCTCGAAGTTGGGACGTTCGATGAAGTAATCAGCCATGAAATTGCGTCCCCTAGATAGCCTCTGTAGTGGATGATTCTGTGACGACCCGAAACAAAATCAGTTTAGTAATCGGCTTAATCCACGAGTTTACGCGTAATCGCAGTTTTCCGTAAATTGATTGATTTGACGGTTTTGATCACGACTTAATTATCTGGCGACAATTTGAGTTGAGTCTCTTCACGAGAGTTGTTGTACGCGTGATTTCGAGTTCGTGGGCGGTTTCGGATAATTATTTCGACGACCGAGGAATATATTATGAATATTTGAAATCGCGGAATTTTGTCGTGATTATCCGTTTGGATTTGAGTTATCCGAAACGTGATTGTGATTCGATTTGGACCGTCGATCGTATCGAGCTGCGAGTATAAATATCAAAAATAGTCAAAAAAATTATCGAAAACATTGTTCGGGAAGTTTGACTGTCGTTGACCAACCGTTGACTTTTTTGGTTGACCGGAGCTCTACCGCTAGTCGCAAGCTGCCGCCGTCGGGTTTGGTGATTCCGGCCACCTCCGGCCTTGAAACTGGTATGATTAGCTTCCTCTCTTCTTTTGCAATTGATTGGAACTTGGATTTGTGGAAATTGATGTTGATTTGAGGTAGAACGAACTTGAAGAAAATTGAGATTTTTGCCAGATTCGGGTTGGGTGTTCCGGCGACGGTTGAGGTCGGGTGTTTGGGGGGAAAGCTTCCCCTCAACCTCTAGTTGCTTCGGGTAGAAGGAATTTCAAGATGGTTGCCGTTTTGGAGCTCGCCGGAAAGTCACCGGAATCCATGGATTCCGTGACTTTCGAGGCTCTTTCCGGCCAATGTGGTGGTTGGATGGTGGTGGTCCTTTCAGAGAAGTTGGGCTTGGAAGGAAGAACATTTCTGGAGAATTTGGTTGGATTTGGACGCCGTCGCCACCGCTGGCGGTGCTCCGGCTAGGTCCGGATTTTCGAGATTTTATGTGTTTCCAATTCGTTTTCGCGCTCCAAACGTAGTCGTGAGGTTTTCGAGATGATTTGGGTGCCGGATTTGTTGTTGAGGGTTTGTGTGGAGGTTTTGAGAATTTCGTCGATTATTTTGTACCGCGTTATATGTTTCCGGGAACGGTTGGTTTCTGAGGTGTGGTACAGTGTGTTGAACTGTGACTTTGATCAGTTATATTTTATGATTATTCAAATGATCGAGATCGTACGTTGGGCGAGGGATCTTCCGCCGGATCTCGTGATTAGCGCGAGTGCACGCTGTGCTCACCTGTGAGTAGACTTTTCTATTTTCACTTTCGTTGTGAGTTCGTGATTTCCGTATTTATTTATATACGATGTTGAGTTTATTTATTGCTTTTGGAGGTATTATTTTATATTTTATATGGTGATGGCATTACTTGCATCGATGCTTTGGCTACTCGGCTGATCACCGATAGTCAGACCCAGAGTTGAGAGATTCCTCTGGGCAGGGTTGAGAGATTCCCCTGTTATGCCGCTGGGCTTGAGAGATTCGCCTAGCCTATCACCGTCGAGCTTGAGAGATTCGCCTGGCACCTCCATATATTTTTCGAACTCGCTTTGCATTGTTTTATGTATATGTAAATGATGAAAGGCATATGTTTATTTTCGTCCACTCACTCTAACGATTTTATTGCCTTTCCCCTGGGCTTTTTGGTTTCTGTGCCAAGTTTGCAGTTCAGATTCTGGTGTCTCATGTCGCGGTTGGAGGCTTAGCATTCGAGCTACCTTTCTTTTCCAGTAGGTTTCTTGTTTTGCCTATTGTTGTATATTTTTGTATATATACACTAGAGGTCACTCTGATACACTACTGATATGTTATCGTATGTTTCTCTCCAGATTTCTGTAAAGTACAGTTTTGATTACTGCTTTACTTTATTGTTATGATATTGAGAAATCCGGATGGGATAGGTGCCCACGGTTTGGCTTTTGTGGCATAGGATGAAGTGTATTTTTAGGGTGCAGGTTAATGGCAATTCCGCGTTAGTAACAAAACTCTGCCAAAATTTTTGTGGTTTTTGTTGGTTCGTGTTTTCAGAAGGGGTTTGATTCCGGTTTAAGAAACTAAATCGGGGTTGGGTCCTTTCAGATTCAGATTTTTACCGCGACGTGAACCGCTTGGTCGTTCATCGTCATCTTGTGCTTCCGCCATGACCACCTGATTGATGAATGATTGCTCCATATCGTCATCCTCTTCTTGTTGACGTTGTCCCTGCCTGAAAAAATTGGGGAAGTTGAAAGGATCCATCAGAGTGATGAACAAGGAAATGTTGCTAAGTGATCTACGCATTTTATGCTTGATTCTTAATGTTTTTCTCTCTGCATTTAGCTTTGTTTTATGCTTAGTAAATATGTTTCTAACTTACTTTATGTTTTTAGGTAGAAATAAAGGAGGCATTTCAGAGCTAAAAGTTGGCTAAGGAGAAAAGTTCCTAATTCCAGAGAAGAAATGGTCCGATAAATGGTCTTCAAAATGGTTACTAAAATTCTTTCTCATATGGTGTCAATAATTGAAGACCAAAATCATATCTAAAGAAGCCCAAAGAAAGAAGATGGATTAAAATGAATTATCAGAAATCAGCCTTTGTACATCAGCCCACTTCGAAAGACCACTGTGAACAGATACGGATGAATCTAGACGCGGTTAGCATATGGTTGGAAAGATATATAAGTCTAGTTTCCAACGCAACTGGAATCAAACGATTTGGAGTTCTAGAACGAGAGAAATTTCTATTTTAGTGGAGAAGGGTCATGTTACCCGGGTGGAGTAGTTAGACTTCTAAAAGGAGTCGAACTAGGCTTTGCTTGGCCTATATAAATGAGGGCTCGACTAGGGTTTCATCATCACACATCATAGACAGCAAAGCTCTGCCCAAAACACCTCCCAAGTCGTCCTAAGCCTAATCCCCTCCAAGGCCGAAGCTCCCTCCTCACGGATCAAGAATAATCGGCGCTCTTCGTCTTGTTCTTGAGAATCCATCCACTCGAGGCGTTGTTAGTGCTCTTCACAGACTCCAAAAGTGTAACCATAAACCTTCTATCTCATCTTTTGTCTTGTAAAGAATTCGGTTTACGACTTGTGATTTGTTTAATAAAGGCTATACGTTTTTACTTACTTATGTTATCTTCCATGTGTTCTTAGTTTTTGGTCTTTGACTTGTATGCATGCTTGTATGCTTAAAGCTTCTTAATGTGTTGGGTGATACGCTCTTCGTTCCTCCCTAGCATGTTTTGTATGAATCTTAGATAAATTAAGGTGTAGGCGCTCTTCGTCGCACTCTTAAAAGCATGTGTATAAATTGCAGGTTGAAGGTAAGAATTTCGTTGATACTGGGTAAGTGAAGCATGAAAATGGTGGAGGTAGACATGATGTGATGATCACGTGTACATAGTAGAATTAGGTTTAAATTTCGTAGGTCATTAGTTAAAAAAACCAAATCTCGCACCCCCATAAACAAACCTAGCATAGTTATGCATGCACCCTCAATCCCCGGTTAAGAACGATCCCTATTTACCAATGCTACATCTACTAAAAAGGGTTTTAATTGACTCATTGTTGTTGAGTGTTAAGTGTTAATTTAGTACTTAATAATGGTGAGAATCAATTTTGGCACCGTTGCCGGGGATTGTAAAGAATTGTGTGATTATGCTTGTACAATATGTTTATATTTTTCTGTTTTCGGAACTGTGCACTGCCATATTTTGTGTAAATTGTTTGACATAGCTACAGGTCTCATAAAAATCTGAAAACTTGCAGGATTGTTTGGTTACGTGTCTAGTTTGTGCCTGTAAAATTGTATTGAATTCCACCGAGCCAATAATTCTGGAAAAAATCTACAAGCAGCTGTGCTCATGTTTGCACGAATCTGGAATTGCATGTGTTCTTTGTAAATATGTGAAATTGTGTAAATATTAAGCATGTATATAAAACCCACGAAATTTTTGTTTATATTTGTGTACTAACACTTGTTCATATTTTTTTTTTTTTTTGCAGCAATGTATACACCTTAAAGGAAAGTTTTGGATTTACATTAAGTACATGAGCTTGGTTGATTAAGTCGCACTCATTGTGAATAGATGGCGCCTCTTTTCCAAAGTTTATCTCCTAAACCCCTTGTGATATGTGGATTTCATCACCACACACCATAACCTAAGTGAAGTTATGGACATGAGGTTGAGGGCGGAGTCTACAATGGACTTGAGGGAGTGTAAATTTTCGAAAGATTGGTTGAATGTCGGACATGATGTCTAGAAACGGGTTATGACTGGTGACAGGTTCTGGATCTAAGAAAGACTTGCATCAATGGAGTATATACCGATGATCCAGTGAGTGGATGAATACTTATCTTTGAGTAAGATATCTTTGGTGACTTGGTGTCTAGAAGGTGACGGTTTCTATGACAGGTTCTGGATCCGAGATCTCAAATCGGTCCTACCACTCGTGGTCTCTCTTGCTAACTGGCCAAGTTCATTAAAGTTGCCCAAAGAAGATAAGGGCTAAATCTACTTTCCATGATCGGTAAGCCTCGGGATGCATTGTCGAAATTAGTCCTGCCTCTCGCGTTATCTCTATCCCCAACTGGCCATGTTTTTTCGATTGAACCAAGACCATTCGATTGGAAGTTTATACTTTATCGCGCGGGTCGCACGTCCTTTGAACGACCTAAAGATCAAGCTTGTGTACTCTCTTTAAATCCGAAGCACACTCAAAATGATCTATACTTGAGCATAAAAACGTGGACATGTGTGTTGCACCAAATTTTGTAATTAAACACTAATTAAAACGTTGCATTTAGTCTGCATAACCTTCTGGCGGCTTTGTGATGCTCGGATTTCATCACCGGGTACCCTAACCTAAGTGAAGTTAGGGACATGAGGCCAAAAGATAGGTCACTTTGCATCATAAATTAGCACGTAACTTTTGTGTTTTCTACAGGTTTTTAACACTTTTCTCTTATGCATTCACTCCATACTTCATCTAAGTTATTGTTTGATATGTTTGGGTGACGATTTGAATATATGATGCATGAATTTGTTGAAGTATTGTTTGATTTCATTTGTGTGATTTATGTACATATGTGTGTTCCTTTAAACCTTCCATTTGTTTATACACTAACCTCATCTACTCTTGCAGGAAACCATGTAAATATGTGTGTTAACTTGTTCTAGATTGTTCATATTACGTTTCATATCATCTAGGATATTTAAAGCCCTTGCATTCATAACTTAGAACTTTTGAATTGTCGAGAAACTCTAGTTTGCGACTGGTCGATTATTCCATGCCTATTAATTTTGACCGGTCGATCCCCTTGTCTCAGTGTGCTCGTGTATTTTTCATGAGTTTTTGTGTTTTGTGTAATTTTGTGTGATTTTCGTGTACTTATGTTTGTGCTTTGTTTTTGTTTCATTTTTGGCTTAGTATCTTGTTTTTCTTGTGTATTCTTTTGATACTAACACTTGGTCTTTGGTGGATGCTCAGATTTATGAATGATCAGACCTACTCCACGTGAAGTTCAACTTCGTACTCGCACTGTGATCATTTCTACCAACGCGGTGGAAGACCTTGACCAACCTATTGTTGAGGACGACATTGACTCACCAAGATCATCCCAGCACCCCGAGCATTTGATAATAGAACAAGAACAAGAACAAGAACAAGAACAAGAGCAAGTACCAATGGCCAACGCAAACAATGCTCAACAATCACTTCGCCAACGCACTTGTTCTACTGATTGGAGTGCCAGCCCCTCATGCATCAGATTTCCGGAACCTCAAGAGGAGAAGAAGGACATTGAGCTGAAGAGCGGATTTCTCCATCGCCTACCTATCTTTCAAGGGATGGCGCATGAAGATCCAAATATGCAGTTGAGGCAATTCCAGTTTGTGTGTGCAAGTATGAAGCCTGCGGATGCTGATGAAGAACTCTTGAAACTCAAGGCGTTTCCTTTCACCTTGAAAGAGAGAGCACAAACTTGGCTTATGGAACTCCCACCGAATCACATCACCACATGGAAACAACTAGCGGATGCTTTCTTAAGCAAGTACTTTCCGGCCTCAAAGATCACTGTTTTGAGGAAGAAGATCACTGGAATTGCACAGGCTGTGGATGAGTCTTTTGGCCAATACTATGACAGATTTAAGGTTCTCTGCGGCACCTGCCCATCACATGGATTCTCTGAGACTAACCTCATGAACTACTTCTATGATGGTCTCAAACCAATTGATCGAGAGCTTCTTGATGCCGCTGCAAATGGAGCATTCATGGATTTCACTGAGGTACAAGCTCGTGCACTATTGGAGAATCGAGCCAACAATGATGCTCAATATGGGATGGCACCGCGCAAGACAGTAGCTGAAGTAAGTTCTAAGCCAGCACCGGATGACAAGTATGACAAACTCTCCGACTTGATGGAGCAAGTGCTTGAATTAGAAGTAAAGAGAGCTAAGGCAGCTTTGGGACCAAAATGTGGCGTTTGCCACATCCAAGGACATTATAGTGAGCAATGTCCTACAACAATGGAACCGCCTACTGAAGAACAAGTCAACGCCATTGGTGGATATCAAGGAGGCCAGCGTTACAACAACTACAACAATTTTGGCAACCGTGATCATCCTGGTTTCAAGTGGAGTAGCAATGAGGGATGTCTTAACCCTCCAGCACCTCAACAACAACAATTCCAACGTGCTCCCTATCAACAAAGACCACAAATGCCTCAAGCGCCCATGCCACCACCACAAGCTCCTCCGGTCCAACAATTTACAAATCTAGACTATGACAAGATGCTTGCTCAACTGTCCAACTCCACACAAGCTCTAATCGATGGACAAAACCAAACAAATGCCACGTTGGAGTCTCATGGACATGATATCTCTGAAATGAAGAAGCAAATGGGTCAACTTGTGGATTTCATGGGGCAATTTAGGGCCTCTGGACAACTTCCATCTCAACCTCAACCACCACCAAGGAATGTGAGTGCGATTACAACAAGAAGTGGAAGGATTTTGGAGAGTCCAACGTTGGATGGAGCTAAGGTGAAGGTAACACCATTAACTTATGATGTTGTGGAGGATGAAGATTTAGAAGAAGATCCGGCAACCAAAGATGCCAAGAACAAGAAGAAAGTGGCGCCACTTTTGAGGCCACAATCACCGGCGCCACCTACCCCAACCAAAGGTATTAACTCTATCCCTTCAAGTTCTGTTAATACTAATGCTTCGTTTGCTCGTGCACCATTCCCACACAGATTATCAAAATCAAAGAAGGATGATCAATACGAGGAAATCCTGGACATCTTTCGGAAAGTGCAAGTAAACCTACCCTTGATTGAGTGCATAAAGCAAGTGCCGATATATGCCAAGTTTTTGAAAGAGTTATGCACCCAGAGGAGGCAAACGAGAGCGAAGGAGGTCGTGAAGGTGAATGCAACAGTTTCGGCTGTGTTGCAGCGTCGGTTACCCCCAAAATTGAAGGACCCTGTGAGCTTTTCTGTCCCTTGTGTTATTGGTGACACCAGATTTGAAGATGTCATGCTCGACTTGGGTGCATCAATCAATGTGATGCCTTACTATCTTTATGCATCCATGGAGCTTGGCGAGCTTAAGCAAGATAATGTCATCATACAGTTAGCCGACCGATCTCATAAATATCCCAGGGGATATGTTGAAGATGTTCTTGTACAAGTCAACAACCTGATCTTTCCTGCTGACTTTTACATTGTTGACATGGAGGAAAGTCCATTGAACACCACACCATTATTACTCGGACGACCATTCATGAGAACTGCAAGAACAAAGATTGATGTGTTCGAGGGAACGTTTTCCATGGAGATTGATGGAGAAAGGATTGATTTCAACATTCTTGATGCCATGAAGGTTCCCACTGCTTGTGTCAATGCATGTTTTCATATGATATAGTTGAAGATTTGGCGCAGCAGCATCTCGACACACTTAGAGAAGATGAGCTCGACACTGTGATTCAAGAAGGAGTTGGGTTGAACTGACTAGATGAAGAAGCTCTCTTGGATGCTTTGATCGAGATTTTTGAGCCTAGGGTGAAGACGATGGCGTCGCTCCTCAATGAGCAAGCCAACGTGATTTCCAAGGCAGCTCCTATTCCCTTGGCTTATGGTGAAAACAAGCTAGTTCCCTCCATTGTTCGAGCACCAGAATTAGAACTCAAGGTGTTACCAGACCATTTGAAGTATACTTACTTGGGAGACAATGAGACTTTACCGGTTATCATCTCTTCATCTTTGGAGGAAGAACAAGAAGTGAAGTTAGTTCATATGCTTCAACAATATAAAACCGCCATCGGTTGGACACTTGCGGACATCAAAGGTATCAATCCTGCAACTTGTGTTCATCGCATTTTACTTGAAGATGGAGCTAAGCCCTCTCGTGAAGCTCAAAGAAGGCTCCATCCGCCTATGATGGAGGTTGTGAAGAAGGAAGTCATCAAACTCTTAGATTGTGGAGTTATCTATCCAATTTCGGATAGTCGTTGGGTCTCACCTGTGCAAGTTGTTCCTAAGAAAACTGGAATTACTGTTGTGAAGAATGCGGAGAATGAATTAGTGCTTCAACGAACCATCACTGGCCACAGGGTTTGCATTGACTATAGGAAGCTCAACGCAAGCACTCGAAAGGATCACTTTCCTTTGCCATTCATTGATCAGATGCTTGAGAGGTTGACTGGTCATTCTTACTATTGCTTCCTTGATGGATATTCGGGTTACAACCAGATTAGCATTGCTGAGGAGGATCAAGAGAAAACAACGTTCACATGCCCTTTTGGAACGTTTGCTTATCGACGCATGCCATTTGGACTTTGTAACGCCCCAGGTACGTTTCAACGTTGCATGCTTTCTATCTTTTCTGATTACATTGAGAAAATAATTGAAGTATTCATGGATGACTTTAGTGTTTTTGGGAAAGATTTCGATACATGCTTGGGAAATTTAGAACTAATCTTGCAGAGATGCGTTGAAACGAACTTGGTACTCAATTGGGAGAAATGTCATTTCATGGTAACTCAAGGGATTGTTCTTGGACATATTGTGTCGAAAAAAGGGTTAGAGGTGGATAAATCAAAAGTAGATCTTGTGAAACACTTATCCTCTCCAACTTCGGTTAGAAAGATTCGTTCTTTTCTTGGACATGCAGGATTCTACAGGAGGTTCATCAAGGACTTTTCCCACATCTCACGACCCTTGTGCAAGCTGCTTCAGAAAGACACACCCTTTGTGTTTGATGATGAGTGTGACGTTGCATTCAAGAAGCTCAAGGCGTTGCTCACATGTGCTCCTATTCTTCAAGCACCAGATTGGTCCTTACCTTTTGAGCTTATGTGTGATGCCTCAGATTATGCCGTTGGAGCTGTTTTGGGACAAAGGAAGGACAAGAAGCCATATGCCATCTACTATGCTTCTAAGACACTTGATGAGGCTCAAGCAAACTACACAACAACCGAGAAAGAGATGTTGGCAGTAGTGTTTGCATTGGACAAGTTCCGGTCCTATTTACTTCAGAGTAAGGTTATAATTTACACTGATCATGCTGCTTTGAAGTATTTGATGCAGAAAAAGGATGCAAAAGGGAGTAGAGAACGTGGTAGCCGATCACCTCTCTAGGATTGTTAAAGAGAAGTCCAACGTTGTAATTGAAGAGAATTTTCCGGATGAACAACTCTTCGGACTTCAGGTAAGTGCCTCTAAAACTCCTTGGTATGCGGATATTGTAAACTATTTAGTTACCGGTGAGTTTCCATCATTTTTGCACAAGGCTCAATGTGACAAACTTTGAAGTAATGCTAGGACTTTTATTTGGGATGAACCTTACTTGTGGAAACAATGTGGTGATTTAGTGATTAGAAGGTGTGTTCCGGATGATGAGTTTGCATCTATTCTTGAGTTTTGTCACAATGGTGCATGTGGCGGTCATTTTGGTTCGAAAAAGACAGCCCTTAAAGTGTTAGATTGTGGTTTCTTTTGGCCTAACTTATTTCGTGATTCTAATGACTTTTGTGCTAAGTGTGATAGGTGCCAACGATCCGGAAATATTGGTGCTAGAGATCAAATGCCGCAGTTCTATATATTGAATGTCGAAATTTTTGATGTTTGGGGCATTGATTTTATGGGACCTTTTCCTCCATCTAATGGTTTCACTTACATTTTACTCGCTGTTGATTATGTTTCGAAATGGGTGGAAGCAAAAGCCACCCGTACTAATGATTCGCGAGTTGTTGCAGATTTCCTCAAAACGAACATATTTTCAAGGTTTGGGATGCCGCGCGTTCTAATCAGTGATGGAGGGAGTCATTTTCGCAACAAGACAGTTGAGGCGTTGATGATGAAATATGAAGTCAAGCACAAGGTTTCTACACCTTACCATCCACAAACAAATGGCATGGCGGAGGTCTCAAATCGAGAAATCAAGAAGATCTTGGAACGTACTATCAAGCCAAACCGCAAAGACTGGAGCCAGTGTTTGGATGATGCTTTGTGGGCATATAGAACAGCGTACAAGACCCCTATAGGCATGTCACCATATCGACTTGTTTATGGGAAGTCTTGTCATCTTCCAGTGGAGCTAGAGCACAAAGCTTGGTGGGCAGTGAAGAAATTCAACATGGACAAGGATGAAGCTGGATTGCATCGAAAATTGCAGTTATGTGAGTTAGAAGAAATCCGGAACGAGGCATTTGACAATGCATGGATCTACAAGGAGAGGACAAAGCGCATTCTTGATAAGATGATCCGTACAAAGAGTTTTGAGGTTGGGTAAAAGGTTTTACTATTTCATTCAAGACTTCGACTCTTTCCGGGCAAGCTGCGTTCGAGATGGATTGGTCCGTACATTGTGGTGCAAGTTTTTCATCATGGAGCCATAGAAATCATGTCCTTACAATCTGGCAAAGTGTTCATGGTGAATGGTCAAAGGTTGAAGCCATATTATGACAATTTTGAGGAGCACAACGTTGAAGAAGACAAATTCATGGAGCCATCACCTTCAACCACATGAAGAATGCATCACGTCTAGGCTGGAAGACGTTAAACAACAAGCACTACTTGGGAGGCAACCCAATGGAGGAGTCATCAACAGATTTGCATTCTCTTCCCCAATCTCTTTTTAATTTCGTTACTTTAATTTAAATAAGTAGAATTTTCGTGAGTCCTTCCTTCATGCTCGAATTCTATGCTTTACTTTAGTACATTGAGGACAATGTAGAGTTTAAGTGTGGGGGAGGGGTTTACAACTTATTTGAGTCATAAAGTGTAAAAACGGGCGGACAATGGAACCTTCCGGTGGATGATGCCCTAAAAAAATTGTTGTGAGTCTTTTTGTTTAACTTAGTGTTTTAAAAAGTCTTTAGGATGCCCTTAGTTAGTCTACGATGAAATTTGACCGAAAAGAATACAAAAATGGCGTTGCATATCATTAAGGATGAATTCATGTGCTAATTGAGATATCTGAGTGTTATGACATGTAGTAGATATGGTTTGCAAAACTTGGTACAGAAATTCGCATGTTAGAATAAGTTTTGAATCATATGAGCCCTAAGTGAGATTTTGAGCCTTAAACACTACTTCTTGAGAGAAATTTCGTGCATTACATTGATAGGTCTCAAAATCATTCATACACTCACTTGCCATAGATCTTAATGAACTAGAGAATACTAGAACTTACTCATGTCAATTTGCAAAACTTTTAATTGATACATACTCTGATTTTGGATATGATTAAAGGCACTTAGGATTTTCCACCACTTTGCCAAATAGCCATGTGTCCCATTATGTGCGCACGAGTTGCGACACCCTTAGATAACCCATTTGAGCCTACATTAAGCTTTTCTTTCATTGACATGTACATCTAAACACTTTAACTTAGTGTAGATTATCCATACCCTTGTTCTAAAGACTTGGTGGGATTTTTGAAGCTAAAATCGAGAAGATGGCGTAAGAAGTCATGAGAGGGATGTAAGTATGGGGATAGACTTGTTCAAATAGCTTGTGATAAGTAGAAATTGCCGAAAATAAAAAAAAATGAATAAAAAAAAAATTTCGAGAGCAAGAAGTAAGAAAAGAAAAGAAAAATCAAAAGCTCTCCGGCAATAGGTTTTCAATGTACAATGTTTGAATTAATGTCCCCCATATTTGTGAGTTTGGAGTTTTGTTTCAAAATGAAGGCCCAACAATGTAAAATTTGGCCTTTGTCCTGTTCACAAAGCTCAAGGGAAGTTTAGAATGAAGATATGGCCCAATACGATGAAATCTGGCCCCTGTGCTTCAAGGGTAAAGCATGGTGACGTTTTTGGTATTGATGGAGCTTTAAATTGATCAAGTTTTGGTGTTTTGGCTAAGTCTTTAGAATGTTCTTAACCACCACATATCTAAAAGTTCGAATGTCTTAACCTTAGCCCCATTACAACCCTTGAAAGTCCTTTATGATCCTTAAGATGAGTAGCCTTCAATTTGTAGAGTAAGTTACATGAGTAAGCATATGGTTTTGGTTCATTTGAGCAAGTAATTCATTCCATTCATTGATTTAAACACTTTGAGAAAAACCCTTGCATGAGTAGAAATATGATGAGAGCATCCATGTGAGTTGATTTGAACTTCATTCGAAACATGCACAGCTTTAACTCACCAATGTTTTCTCTATGTCTTACTTGTTCATAGCATGATCATGTCTCTATTATCTATTGAATTCAAAGATCATTCATGCTTGACATATTGTGATTCCCTCGCCATATACTTGAAAATTTTCTGAGACAAATTTCGACTAAGGGCTTAGTTTTGTGCACTTAGTGTTTTCTTGCGTTTTCAAACATGCATGATAACATGAGAATTTGCGGCTTTGAAACGAAGAAACATCTACGTGTTTTGTGTAAAACGTTTTCCCTTATTATTTTCTTTCATTTGAGTCCGTAGTTTTGTTTTGTATTTGCTAGGGACTAGCAAAGTCTAAGTGTGGGGGAAGTTGATCTACGCATTTTATGCTTGATTCTTAATGTTTTTCTCTCTGCATTTAGCTTTGTTTTATGCTTAGTAAATATGTTTCTAACTTACTTTATGTTTTTAGGTAGAAATAAAGGAGGAAATAATAAAGGAGGCATTTCGGAGCTAAAAGTTGGCTAAGGAGAAAAGTTCCTAATTCCAGAGAAGAAATGGTCCGATAAATGGTCTTCAAAATGGTTACTAAAATTCTTTCTCATATGGTGACAATAATTGAAGACCAAAATCATATCTAAAGAAGCCCAAAGAAAGAAGATGGATTAAAATGAATTATCAGAAATCAGCCTTTGTACATCAGCCCACTTAGAAAGACCACTGTGAACAGATACGGATGAATCTAGATGCGGTTAGCATATGGTTTGAAAGATATAGAAGTCCAGTTTCCAACGCAACTGGAATCAAACGATTTGGAGTTCTAGAACGAGAGAAATTTCTATTTTAGTGGAGAAGGGTCAGGTTACCCGGGTGGAGTAGTTAGACTTCTAAAAGGAGTCGAACTAGGCTTTGCTTGGCCTATATAAATGAGGGCTCGACTAGGGTTTCATTATCACACATCATAGACAGCAAAGCTCTACCCAAAACACCTCCCAAGTCGTCCTAAGCCTAATCCCCTCCAAGGCCGAAGCTCCCTCCTCACGGATCAAGAATAATCGGCGCTCTTCGTCTTGTTCTTGAGAATCCATCCACTCGAGGCGTTGTTAGTGCTCTTCACAGACTCCAAAAGTGTAACCATAAACCTTCTATCTCATCTTTTGTCTTGTAAAGAATTCGGTTTACGACTTGTGATTTGTTTAATAAAGGCTATACGTTTTTACTTACTTATGTTATCTTCCATGTGTTCTTAGTTTTTGGTCTTTGACTTGTATGCATGCTTGTATGCTTAAAGCTTCTTAATGTGTTGGGTGATACGCTCTTCGTTCCTCCCTAGCATGTTTTGTATGAATCTTAGATAAATTAAGGTGTAGGCGCTCTTCGTCGCACTCTTAAAAGCATGTGTATAAATTGCAGGTTGAAGGTAAGAATTTCGTTGATACTGGGTAAGTGAAGCATGAAAATGGTAGGTAGACATGATGTGATGATCACATGTACATAGTAGAATTAGGTTTAAATTTCGTAGGTCATTAGTTAAACAAACCAAATCTCGCACCCCCATAAACAAACCTAGCATAGTTATGCATGCACCCTCAATCCCCGGTTAAGAACGATCCCTATTTACCAATGCTACATCTACTAAAAAGGGTTTTAATTGACTCATTGTTGTTGAGTGTTAAGTGTTAATTTAGTACTTAATAATGGTGAGAATCACTAAGTGTTTAGAGAGATGAGTTATCTACTCGGATCCTTGTAGATGGTGTGAGTATAGAATGAGTGATAGATGAACGTTTTATAGCAAATTGTAGATAATCCGATCGTTAAAGATGAACACACGTGTCGCATCATAATTGTTCAAAAATATTACCGGCAATCTGGTTTAATTATTTTGTCGACAATGCTATCTCGCAGTGACACATGTCGCATCGTAATTGGTCAAAAATCTTACCGAAAATCTGGTTTAATTATTTTGTCGATAACGCTATCTCGCAGTGACACGTGTCGCATCGTAATTGGTCAAAAATCTTACCGGATATCTGGTTGAATTATTTTGTCGACAACACTATCTCGTAACGACACATGTCGGGTCGACATTGGTCGAAAATCTCATTGAAAATCTAGTCCAATTATTTTACTGACAATGACACGTGGCGATGACACGTGTCAATTTTTAATTAGTCGGAAATCTTTTCGGAAATCTTATATAATTACTACAGATAAAGACACATGTCACATTATTATTGGAGGTAATCTATCCGGTAAATAATTTTTAAATATTTCACAACATGACAAAGAGGATTTGCTTAAAGTAAATAGTGAATGAGTGTGTGCAAAACTTGATTTGCTTGAGCAAATCTTGGATGTATTTTGCTTGAAGCAAAATACGCTCTTGCTTTACTTCTTGCTCTGCTCATGGCGGATGCTCTTAGTACATCCCAATAGTGAGTTCTATATTAAATTATTCAGCAAAAAATAGAATTATATTTGGCATTGTTCATCAAAAAATAAGTTATATGATTTAACCATCTCTAAAAGTCGGGTTGCAAAATTATAGAACCAATGATGGTATTCACTTATGTTGGGTGAAAAGTAATTTATGTGTGCATCTATTTGTTTGTTTATATTATGAAAAATTATCAACATCAGAGTGAACTTTTGTAAAGTTCTCAATGTAATATCCATCATTTTCATGATGCCTAGAAGTTATTTTTCGTTACGACTCTATTTATGTTGATGACATGGCAAATTTCAATCATCGCCACCAGGGTCTGAACTCTTGTAAAGTCGTCAATATAATTCCACACTTGAAAACAATCGAAGTGATGCCCACATAGCCATCAATGTCGCTGGCGTGTGCAATTTTTTTTCCAAAACAGATAAGAAAAGACTTGAATAACCTTAACTCTTATTATTTCTCTCTCTCTCCCTCCCTCCTCGATTTTCAACGAGAGATCGCGACTCACCTTCATCAGGCCCGAGCTTGCTGTTACATCATTCGATTAACATCATCGATCTACATCATCCTTGTTTAATCGCCACCTTGGTGCTATCAGTTTTCACCTCGACAACTATGACGTCGACGTGTCAACCTGATAGTTATCGAGGAAACTAATTAACCGAATTGCTTAAGCAAACTCGTTGGCATCTAACTCTCTTGCTTAAGGTCCTCTTCTTATCCATATCTCGATCTACGTGCCAATGACGGTGGTTCGTTACTCAGCAAAGAAAATATATTTGCTCTAATTTTGTTCACCTTTATTTTGCTCCAATTCAGACGGGCTAAGATTTGGTTAGCGACGAAATACAACAATATGATCTTCGGTACTATTTCGCCGAGTCTGCAACAAATTCAGTAGATCTGTAGATCCTTTGGGGCCATTATGTGATGTAGCGAAAGAATATGACATATGGGTTCATGTGGATGCTACCTATGCTGGTAGTCCTTGCATTTGTCTAGAGTTTCGCCATTTCCTCCACGACATTGAAGGTGAAAATTCTTTTAGTTTCAGTCTGCATAAATGATTATTCATAGGTGTTGAGTGTTGCTGCCTTTGGGTTAAGAGTGGAAGTGTATTCACAAATTCATTGTCCACAAATTCATAGATTTTAAGAAACAAAGCTAGTGAGTTAAAGCAAGTGTTGGACTATAAGGATTGACAGATAACACTAACTCGGGGGTTATCAATGAGTAGGGCTAGGTCTCTGAACTGGTCAAGAGAGAGAGAAATAAAAGAAAAAAATTGAAAGAATTATTAAGGGTATTATTGACCCAGCATTATGTTTTTCAAAAAAATAGTGACAAAACAATAATACCATTAATTTCCACGTTAGTGACATAGACGGCTATGTGATGACAAATGGGTCTAGGCATCACATAGATATAGTTTTGAGATTGTGGGCACCACTTTGATAGTTTTCAAAGTGGAATGAGATGGGTGCTATAAGAGCAAGTATAATGGATGTGTCAAAATCCACCATGGGATGATACCAGTAACTTTTGACAAAAAAATTGACATTTCAACCTCTTTAACCAATATGTCAAATTCACGTGGATTACATATCTAACCAAAAATGCCAAATTTGACATGAAAAACTAATATGTCAAACTCTCTCTTTATCTCTCTTTCTTTTACATTTGATCTATCCATTTTGACATTTGTGTGTCTTTATTTTGACATAACCATTAGACATGAAATTTGACAAAATGACCTATTGCCTACTCAGCCTTCAAATTTAAATTTGAGAAATTTGATTATGCTAATCCATTAGACTTGCTTAAGTTCTATAGGTTCTATTAATAGAATTCATTATAGAACTTAATTATAGCACTAATTCTAAAACATTTGGAGTTCTAAATGTGGATCAGGCTGGATTGTACCCAAGGTCTAAGCACCCAATAGACTTTTACTCTTAAGTGACACGTGACACAAACTCAGCCATCCAATTTTTTACTTTTATCAAGATTGACTGGGCTTACAATAATTAAGCTCAGTTTATGAGATAACATCCTTCCCCAAAATTTCATCTTCTCTCTCTTCCCCGACTATGATTCTCGGCCATGGCTTCTTATTCTTTTCTCTCTCTCACTACCACATTAAGTACCATTTTTTTCGCCGGAAATGACATTACCGGCGACAAGTCGCCGGTAATACCCTCGCCGGAAATTGGGCGCCGGTGAAAGCATTACCGGCGACTTATTTTTCAAGTCGCCGGTAATGTCCTTCATCATTGCCGGCGACTTGAGTCGCCGACAATGCTCAATCATCACCGGCGACTCAAGTCGCCGACAATGATGAAGGCCATTACTGGCGATTTGAGTCGTCGGCAATGATTGCTCCGCCGTGGCCGGAAAATGAGGGCCATTGCCGGCGACTTTGGTCCAAGTCGCCGGCAATGGTTGGAGAAATTTGTCAAAAAAAAGTCGATTCTGGATTGGGCCCAATTCCAGAACCTGCATTGAAAAACATAAACCGTACAAATACAAGTTCAACAGTACACACATAATTGTCCAACGTACAATACAAATAAAAACAATACGAAAATAAACTACAACTACACGTCAGGGTTGAGGAACTCTCGGGTCAGGGTCGAAGAAATCCATGTAATCATTTGAACTTCGGTGGCTACCCTGGTCTTGTTGTGGCGGTGACTGCTGCGGTGGTGGATAACTGTAGAACACAGGGACCGAGGGAGGTGTGGGTAGCGGTTGTCCGGTAGTCTGAGCCGCGTACATCGTCTGCATCCATGTGAACATTTGTGTCTGCTGCTGGACCATGAGTCGGTGTTGCTCGATCATCCCCCGGTACTCGGCATCTCTGACTGCCTGCTGCTCGGCCATCTGCCTCATCTCCTCCATCTGCCTCCTTTGCTCCTCCAACTCCCTCTGCGTCCTCTGAAGCTCCACTGCTAGGTTACGACTAGAAGTTGAACTTCTTGACCCGGTAGAGTATTCCGAAGTGTTCTTCAATACTCCTTCGCCCACCGAGCCTATTCCCCTGCAGTAGTAGGTATTCTTTCCAGTCCCGCACGCTTTTTCCATGATCTGAGCCGCTATAGGGCGATCAAGTGGATCGATCTGAGAGGCATATTGGGTCACTTCTTCCTCCGAGCAGTCAGGATGGTTGTTCCGAGCTATATTCATGGTGACTTCTGTGGTCGCCTCCTCCACTCTCGCTTAATTGAAAAGCGAATATGAATAACGTATTATTTAACAAAATAAATTAATATCAAAAAATAGTTTTATTAACACATGCATATGTGAAGTACAAAATACAGAGGCGAAAGACTTACCGCTTCTTCAGAGCACTGCGGATAGAACTTCTGATGAATAAACACCAACGGGTTGACTTCTTGTTGTTGTTGCGCCTTACTCGACCAACCCAAATAGTTGAGTGAACCTGCATGATGGGCCTTGGTGTTTTTCAATCTGTTCTCCCTGTTCGTCTTGGAAATCGCCTTGTTTGATAAACATATGTAAAAAAATTAGTAACTAACTATTTCAATGTGATACGATACATTAGGGTTGTAAAATATATTTAGGATGCATACCTTCGCTTTGGGGTGCTCGAAGTGGGCTACCAGCCACAGCCACTCGTACTCCCTAAACCGGAATTTGCTAGGGGTTGAACCCCAGCTTAGCTCCTTGTACTGTGTGTAATGTTTTGAAAGCTTGTTCTTCCACTCTTTATACCTATATTAACACCAGAAAAAAAAAGTTAGAGATATTAAAACACTTGATAAACAAAAATCTAACTCGATATATACTCAAATAACTCGAATCACATCACTTGATATGTAGTTGACGCTCTACCCACGTGTGAATAAGGCATTCATCCACGTCAAACCACACCTGCAAGATGAATATATTTATTCGGACTTAATTAATAAATGTAAAATTTACGTAATGAAAATACGATTTAACTCACACTCAGTGCATTATGCACTTGCATCTTCACGTAGAGAGGCACAGATTCCCAATCTGGCCAAAGCATTGGGACCTTGTCCCGCACGACGGCCCCGGCCATGCTGGCATACTTTCGCGTGGTGTCAAATGCCTCGATCACCTCACCATGCTCATTGGCCCTAATGAGCGTTTTCCTTCCCCCGGTGGCCTGCTCAAGTCTCTTCCCGGTGCAGGTGCCTCTAGCCCCTCTCCGTTTTCCAGTGCCATTAACGAAATTGCCTAATAATACAATGTCAACAAATTGATATCATTAATTGAACCTATCGTAAGTCTTAAGTAATAATTAAGTAATCAATCTTGTTAAATAAAATTTACCTGCATCGTCCGTTTGCTGGTTGGTGCACCTCGCACTCCAAAGATACACGGGGTCGAACGGGATGAAGTTGTACGCTTCCTCCACGCTCAGGAACTCCGGCCGTCCTTCAATATAAATAGGCCTCCCCCTATCATCGAATTCAGGGATCACAAGAATCTCGTCGGGCAGGAAGAGATCGGACGGCGGAGATAGACGAGGCCTGGACGATGAGGCGCCAGCACCATCTGCCTCAGATGATTCCCGTGAAACGGGAGTAGGCACCGGGCCAATATGGGGCATTCGGATGGAGGAAGTTTCTGATGCCCCCGTTGACTATCGCTCGTCTGTGGGTCTGCTGACTGAGGGTCTGCTGACTGAGGCTCGAGGCTGGACTGGGGGTTGCACGGATCCGGATCGTGCAACTTCCTCCTGTCCTCGAACAGCTAGCAACATTTGTGTGCGAGCATTCATAATTGGCCCACTGCGCGTGTTGCTGACTGCGGCTGAGGAACCTTGACTGCTGCTCCCTCCACTGTTTCTAGTCCCTCTCCGTTTGATGCCTCCAAGCCAATTTGCCGCAAAACCTCCTGCACATCCAACAATTAGACCTGGATTCGGTTCTATGAAAATTAAGGATGGAACCGGTTGGAACCGGAACTGTTTGCAACCGGAACCGTTCGGTTCCAAACGGTTCCGGTTCCAAACAGTTATCGGTTCCAACAATGAGTCCTGGATTCGGTTCTATGACAAATCGGAACCGGAACCGTTTACAAATATACCTTAAATTATCAACTATATCAATTAATCCAAATCACCTTAATTTTCCCAACACCCTAAATTACCTTAAATTACCTATATCAATGAATCCAAATCACCTTCATTTGCCCATATATGCAACACCTTAAAAATACAATATAATTATGAACTATATATATATATCAATTAATCCACCCAAATCACCTTAAATTACCTAAATATTTTCCACATATATACATCACCTTAAATTATCATAAATTATCAAAACTTAATTATATACATCACCTTAATTAAATTTTCCACATATATACATCATATATACATCACCTTAATTAAATTTTCCAAATATTTTCCACATACATACATCACATATATACATCACCTTAATTATCAAAAATTAAAACATCACCCAAAACTTAATTAATCAAGTTAATTAAAATGCATAAAAATAAAATTAAAATTGAGAGAGAGAGAGAGAGAGGGAGGGAGAGAGAGAGGGAGATTTTATCTGTCATGGTCGAGCTCGAAGTGGGCTTCCGGCGATGGAGGTGAGGGGAGGAGGTAGAGGAGGAGGGGAGGAGGAGAATTTGAGGGGAGGAGAGGTAGGGGAGATTTGGGGTTTTGAGGTGTTTGTGTGAAGAGGGGAGAGGGGAGAGGGGAGGAGGGGAGGGGAGAGGGGAGGAGAGATTTGAGGAGAGGAAATGTGGGGGGCGAGGTGAGGAAGAGAGGGGGAAATTTTAGGGTTTGAGAGGAAAATGTGAAGAAATGAGGTGAGGGGAGGAGGAGCTGCCCGATCTGGAATATAAGCCACCATTGCCGGCGAGTTAATGACATTACCCACGAGTTGATAACTCGTTGGTAATGATAATGATTCCCGGCAAAAGAATTTCCGACTATAATTTCCGACTAGAATTTCCGACTAGAATTTCCGACTACAATTTACTACTAGAATTTCCGACTATAATTTCCGACTACAATTTCCGACTACAATTTCCGACTACAATTTCGACTACAATTTCTGACTAGAATTTCCGACTACAATTTATGATCAACTACAATTTCCGACTACAATTTACGACTACAATTTCGACTACAATTTCCGACTATAATTTCCGACTAGAATTTCCGACTATATATAATTTCCGACTATAATTTCGACTACAATTTCCGACTACAATTTACGATCGACTACAATTTCCAACTAGAATTTACGACTACAATTTCGACTACAATTTCCGACTAGAATTTCCGACTAGAATTTACGAATACAATTTCGACTACAATTTCGACTACAATTTCCGACTACAATTTCCGACTACAATTTCCGACTAGAATTTCCGACTATAATTTCTGACTACAATTTCCGACTAGAATTTCCGACTAGAATGTACGACTATAATTTTCGACTAGAATGATAATCGTAATCATTATCGTACTAAGGATGATAATCGTAATCATCTTCATCACTTGAGTCTGACTCGGTTTCATAGGTAACCTCTGGCAATATGTGCCGCTCCTCGTCATCTGAATCAGCGTCAACTTCATATGGATTAACATCGAGAAGTTCTGCTCCAGTAATTCGAACCACACTCCCAGATCTCACATTATTAAGGCGAATCGTAGATGATTTCGGAATGTCAAAAGCGTTCGGCTCTTGGTATGCAGTAACTTCCTCATCATCTGCGGTCTCACCAAGTGTGGCAGCACTGTATATGTTTCTATGAGCAACATGGTTAACCACCTTCCACGGGACTTTGTTCAGAAGATCGTTAAGGTAAAACACTTGTTTTACTAATGTGGCAAGAATGAAAGGGTCTTCTTTATACCAGCTTATAGCAGTATTCAACGAAAATGTTCCGTACTGATCGGTCCCTGTGTTCTCCGGGCTAGTATCAAATATCTACACTTGAACAAATGCACTTTTATGCGGTTCTCATAAATTAGTTCAACAACTGAATGAAGGACACTGTAATAGTCAACGCCATCCTGCCCACTATGGACCATCACCCCACAATTCTGTGTTTTCAGTCGGTCGTCTCGATTTTCACATATAAATTTCACGCCATTGACCTGACACATCGAGTAAACTTTTGAAGCTATCGGTTTCATTGCCAGGACCCTCAATTCGTTTGACCACTCTTGGCAACCATCATTTGCTACATGGTTCATCTGAAAATGATAAGAAACCACACAAGAAATTATGAACATAGAAACCACAAAACCACGTACGTACACACATGCTATATAAGGATATAAAAAATAGATATATACACATGTACCCTTACCCATTGACCAAAGTAGTTTGCAAACGTCCTGTTGTGGTAATCAACATTTTCGGCAATAGCAGGGCAGTGAAGATGATAGTTTTTCCAATATTGTACTTCTGGACAGTTAATCAGTACCGACCAGTGGGCAATGGCTACCTCATTTCCATCCAACTTGTACGACTTTGGCAAGCTTCCCTGTACTACCACGTCATTGGAGATGATAGAAAGGTTGAATTGGGGTTCATCTATCGGCATCTGTTGTTGGGGGTCCTCAAGCGCTCCCAAATACACGTTGGTGTACGTTACACACTCGTGCGCAATATATGCTTCAGCGATACACCCTTCAGGTGCAGATTTATTCTTCACATAGTCCTTGTAGGCTCCCAATTGTCTACAAGTTAACAACTGCATGTTATGATACTTAAAAATTAAGAATTTACATATAAAAACCAAATGTATGAATCATTTGTACATTTCCATGGGATACATCCAAGTGTAGTGTATGAGACCGGTAAGCAACAATTGTTCGGGAAGATGGATCATCAGGTGAGGCATGATGTCGAAATTTTTTTGGGGAAATATCCTCTCAAGCTTGCACATGATAAAAATGATGTCATCTTGCATCTTCCTGAGATCTGATTTTTTAACTTCCCTGGTGCATAACTTCTGAAAGAATCTTGACAAGGCCACCAACGGCTCCACCACCTCTTTGGGGAAGTACCCTCGAATGAAAATAGGGAAAAGGCGTTGAAGCAGTACATGGCAGTCATGACTCTTTAATCCGTACATCTTATTGTCCCGGAAGTTAACACACCTGCTTATATTTCCTGCATAGCCATAGGCAACAATTATATTTCTCGCATATAACCATATATAAGTAAAAATTTAAGGCCAATTTCCTGCATAACCATAAGAATATATACCTGACATTACTCAGCCACCCAAAAATTTCATGCTTATGCTTCGGCTTGACGATGTAAGGAGCTTGCGGCATTTTTCTCTTACCATCTCTTAACCACAAATGTTTTCGCAGTCCCATAGCTTTCAGATCAATGTGTGCCTTAGGGATCTCTTTTGTTTTTCCCTCCAAATTAAGAACTGTGCCCACCACACTTTCACACACATTCTTCTCTATGTGCATGACATCTAGGTAGTGCCTGATAGGCAACCTGGGCCAGTATGGGAGTTCCCAGAATATGCTCTTATGTGTCCAAAACTTATACCTTTCGGGCTTGTCTGGAATTGACGCCACTATCTCAGGATGATTGCTCAGCTGGCCAAAATCATATTCATTCAACACTTCCAAAATTTCATCCCCTGTCCATCGCCTGGGTGCCACACCTGTTTCCACAGTCCCATCAAACGTGTCTGGATCCTGCCTAAATGGGTGATCATATGGAAGCCAACAACAGTGACGCATCTGAACAATTTTACTGCAATGAGGACTGCAACAATCAACCGTCATGCACTCTGAACAAGCCCTGTAACCCTTGGTTACGTTGGCCGACAACATACCGCGGGCAGGAAAATCACTGATGGTGCCAACAAGCATGGCATGCATTTGGAACATCTCATTTTTGAACCTATCGTAAGTGGGGTGGCCACAATCACTCAGGTACTTAAGCTCCTCAATCAAAGGCCTCAAATACACATCGAGACACTTTCCTGGATAACCCGGGCCCGGAATTAACAGAGTGAGCATATTGTATTCCTTCTTCATGCACATCCATGGTGGAAGGTTGTACGATACCAAAATAACTGGCCATATACTGTATTGAAGACTCATGTTGCCAAAAGGGTTCAATCCGTCAGATGAGAGCCCTAGCCAAACATTTCGGACATCTGCTGCAAAATGATCAAACTCCCTGACCATGTGCTTCCAAGCCTCTCCGTCAGAAAGGTGTATAAGGGTGTCATCGTCAGGCAAATTCCTCTCAGCCCACCATCTCATCGCTTCGGCCGTGAAAGCACATATGAACAACCGCTCCAGCCTATCAATAAGCGGGAAATATCGAAGTATCTTCAAAGCTTTCTTGTTGCCTGCAGGAGTCAACTTATACCTTTCTGTAAAACATACCGGGCAGGCTTCAAGGTCTTCAAGATCTTTTCCCGAGAAGAGAATACAATTATATCTGCATGCATTGATTTTGATGTATGAAAGCCCAAGATCTTTCAGGATATGTCGCACCTTATGATGAGTGGTAGGAAAACGATGACCGGGTGGTAGTAGTGAAGCAGTCCACTTCAGCCAAGAATCAACAGCTTTGACAGACATTTTGTTCTCCATTTTGAGCTGCATCACTCCCATGACACTTTCAAGAACAGTCTTACTACAACCGTCGTACAACGGAGTCTGTTGCAATGCAATCAGGTTGTTGTACTTGTCCATACCGCTTGTGTTGACATGAGCTCCAGGTAATGGCTTGACTGGCTCAATATGGGGGAAACCCTGCATGACGGGAGGGACATTTGGTGCTTGATCAGCAAATACACCGCTCTCATGAGAAAACATATCATTGATTAACATCGATGTTGGATCATAGGATGGACTGCCCCTCTCAGCAAAATGTCCATGATCATAGCATGGACTGACCCTCTCACCAAATTGTCCATGATAATGTGGACCCGCTAACGATGTTTCACCGTGATAAATCCAACAAGTGTACTTATCCCAAAACCCGTATTTACTCAGGTGCTTCTGGACTTTATCAATGGGAAAACGAAATCGATCGCTGCAACACTTACATTCTTTACACGGGCAATAATGAAGTGTAGTGTCTCCACAATTAGCCTTCACAAAATTCACAAAACTCCTAATTCCCTGGTGATATCTCACATTCCATCTTTCGAGGCTCATCCAACTCTTGTCCATCCTGAAAATTCTAACAATATTACGTACTATAAATATATATATATATACACATTCACTACTAATTAATTAATAAATCATCATTAATTACATTCGAATTAATCCGATTAATTAATATATATATATATAAATTAAAATATATATATATATACCAACAATTCACAATTACAAATTAACATGCCTGTATATATATATAGACATATTAACAATTAATATTCACAAAATCATTTTATATCCATACATATATATATACACAAATTAACATATTTTCATCGAAATAATCTCAAATCCACTCAAAATCAACAGTCAATCACTCGAAATCAACAATATATCCACTCTATTAATTTGCGTATCAAACCAATAATCGATATCTCAACTCTAAATCAACACATGCATATATATATATATATATATATCGATCTAATTAAATCAACACACATATATATACATACGTATATACGTACCTATATATAGCTACGTATATAGCTTCAATTCCCGAGCGGGTTTTCAACGCCTTTTGACAATACCCAAGGATTTCAGAGTGTTTTCCTTCTTTCAATTTCACCGGATTTTTTTCAATCCAAATGAATGAGCTGCTGCGATCTGCATCTGATATAAGAGGTATTGCCAGTGATTCATTAAATCGCTGGCAATGGAGTTATTGCCGGCGAAATTCTGGCCGGAAAATCGCCGGCAATGGTTGAGCAAACATTGCCGGCGACGCAATAGGTCGCCGGTAATGATTTTTTACATTTCCGGCGATTTTTGGGACTTTTGCCGGTGACAGAGCAAGTCGCCGGCAATGGTACTTAATGTGGTAGTGTCTGCTATGATCAATAATAACAGAACATTGAAACCATGTACCTTTTTCTATTTCCAGCTCAAAACCCATCTCCAGACTCTCCTCAGTTGTCCCTTCTGCCTCCGTAGCCGCCAAATCAACAAAACAACCTCAACGACATTGGAAACTGGCAAAGGCAACGATGGGGTCGACATCCAATATGTCGAGAATGGCTAGATCCTCTCTCAATTTTAGGAGGAGGTTCTGGTCGAGAGAGATTTTGGAGTCCCTCCGGCCAAGCGCGACGGTGCGATGAAACAGAGGGGGTGATTCTATGGGTTGAGCGTATATAAGCTCAGTCAAACTTTATAAATGTTGACAAAACAAACCAATGAAATCGGGACACGTGTCAAACTGGAAAAATAGCCTTGAGATGTTTAGCCTTGGGGTGCATTCTAGAATTATTATCTAAATGTACAATTGGAGATGACATTTGGCCAATGGGTGCTATAAGTTAATATAGAACTCACTATTGAAGATGGCCGTAGTGAGACCCGACTCCAGCATCAAAGTTTGATTTCGATTCAGGTCATATATTTTGTGTACAAATAAATCAATATTACATGATTTAAAAGTAACATAGGTTAGAAAATTACGTAGCTCCTTCATATACAACCCTATATATACACAAAGAGAAAGAAAAAAAATCCTCAAATGGTATCTAATTATGCCATAATACACATTTCCACACCTAGATTTTCAAAATTACACA
The DNA here is from genome assembly GCA_946800695.1 of Geum urbanum. NCBI lineage: Eukaryota > Viridiplantae > Streptophyta > Magnoliopsida > Rosales > Rosaceae > Geum > Geum urbanum. Next base: position 27,627,026 of record OX327001.1, read on the forward strand.
AAATGGTATCTGGACTATAACATTGTTATCCGTGGCGGATTTACTTGAAGTTCATAGAGAAACGAATAGTAGTTCTAAATAACCATATATGATATTACTTATTACTCATTATGTTATTTCATTTGATCATTTTGGTTTGGGCCATGTTGAGCATATGCTCATGTTGTGGATTCGAGTCTCAACAAAAGACAATATATTTGGTTTTTGTCTTATTTCTTCTTTGCCCATTGGTCATTTCTTTTTAGACAATTTTATGGGCAACAACTCTTGACTTTTCCCAATAAGGGGGTGACACGTGGATTTTTTTTCCTTTTTTCTTTTTCTTTAAAGTCATCTTCCTCTCAATCTACTGATCAACCTTCCTCCCTCCAAATTTCCCAGAACCATTAAGATTTCAGCCAAATTGGCTTATATTCTCCCAACTTAATGAAATACCTTCACTCTCATAGACTCATTTTCTTCAAAACCCAAGTCTAAAATATCCAAGACTCGATTAATCAAGTGCCCAAATTGAGAATCAAAACATAAACTCTAATACTCGACTTCTTAGTTCTTACATCTTAATTTGTCAAATTCATGTTTACATCATTACACTAGTTAGCCAAGTAGATATGCACACTGGGTTCCTCCATATTATTAATGTTATTGATGACTTCTTTCCACTAATTTTGCAAGCACTGAACAAACCCTTCTATTTCAATTCAATATCACGAACAACCAACTTGTTTAATTGCCTAGTATAACTCCCAACTTGAATCTAGATCCAAAGGTGTGATCTTGTAATTGAGAGAGAGAGAGAGAGAGAGAGAGAGAGAGAGAGAGAGAGAGAGAGAGAGAGAGAGAGAGAGAGAGAGAGAGAGAGAGAGAGAGACACACACACACACACACACTCCTAGTATATTTAAAAAGTGTATATTCTGTAATTTACTAGGATTCTGTAATTGATTAGGTGTAAGTAGTTTCCATCTAGAACTGTAAGTATACTTGTATATATACCTAATTCGAGATTAATCAATATATCAGAAAATTATCCAAACACTTATGTTCTATTTGACTTGGCATCAGAGCCTAAGTTGATCTTGGCAATTCTGGAGATCTGACCCTATTTTTTCCTTTGTGAATCTGTCCTAATCTGATATGTTCGATCTGTCAAAAGAATTTCTTGACTCGTCGAATCTGTCTTGATCCTCTGTGATTTTTGTTATCTGATCAAGAACTTGTTTGCAATGGTTCTTGTACTTCTTGGAGAAGAAACAGAAGTCACCAGTGAACAACTGATGGCTCATAAGAACGAGAGCACATGCTTTGGAGTAAAACTAGATGGCACCAATTATCCATTATGGAGAAGAATGATGAATATGCATCTTGGAGGTGTTGGCAAGTGGGAATATGTTGTTGGTACTCTACCACGACCTAAAGGTGCCGGCAAGCCACAAGCTCTGTGGGCTTCTGTGAATTCAAATACATCGATGGTTCTCCTAAAATTTATGACAAGACTTATCATACTTTTATTTTTTGGCTATTCTTCTCCAAAGACAAGCTAGGATGTAGTTGAGACCACCTACTATGATGAACTTTGCAAGGGTACATGAGTTGACATGTCAAGCATGCGCCTCTACTCACAACGATCAACCTCTTGTGGATTATTATGCAATTCTGAAAGCTATATGGCAAGAACTGGATGAAATGGATCCAAACCCTATGGCATGTGACTTTGATATTGCTTCACACAACAAATACAAAGACAAGATGAGAGTTCACATCTTCCTGAAGGGATTGGATTCAAATTTCAGAGTTTGTTAGTGCCAAAGAAGAACTACTGCGACAAGGTGCACCACCAACAATGGAACAAGCTCATGCCTATGTTTGTAAGGATGAGTTCAATCAGCCTAGTGCAAAGGAGTTGCACACCGAAGTGTCAAGCCTCACAATCCAGTCTAACCCTCGATTTATTGACTGCGATAAATAATTTTTACCATCGGTAAATATTAAGAGGTCTCATATTGGCTTTTTATTGGATTGACGAAGTTTGTTGACTTCAGATCGAGGTTATAAAATTTATTGAGATAAGTCTGTACACGCAAGAAATACCGAACATGGTGCTACGATGAGTAAGTTACGATTAAAGGAAGTGTGTCGTAAATAACTTTCCGTAAATGAACAGGTATAAATAGGACTTTCCTATTTTAGAAAGTCAGTATTGAGTTTGGTGGGTTGACTTTTGGTCAACTCTCCTTCCCATGGAGAGAGAGAGAGAGAGACGGTTATGTTCGGTGCGGCGGTACAACGTTGTCCGGTCACCTCCGACCTCAAAATTGGTTGGGTTCGACTTTGGCCTCTCTACCCATTTCTGTCCTCAATCAACGATTTTGATCAAAATTTAGGGTTTTGGGTATAATTTGTCGCCGTCATTGGCGACTATTTAGGTACGTAAGAATCGATTAGGTTTTGTGCGGTGATTGTGTTTATGTGTTGTTATTTAATTTTGGTGTAGGTTTAGCTCGGGAAATCAAATGATTTTAGCCTAGCGTGAATTTGGTCTCCGTCGTATTCAGCGGTTCCGGTAGAAATTAGATGTCGGGTCAAGGGGATTTTACTCCTTGCCTCCTTGCGGTCCTATTGGGACCAGCTGCGAGCCCAGCCGTGACTTAATGGCGTCGCTGCCTAGTCAAAAACATTTTCCCGCAAGTTTGTGATTTTGAAGCCATCGAGGCCATTTTGGGTCTCTAGAGGTTAGAATTTGGTTTTTGTATAGTTAGACAAATTTATGGGTTTGTCGAGAGCTTTCCAAAAGTCTACAGATTTTTACCGTCGGTGGTGGTTGTTATCGAATATGATGTTGCGATTGTATTAGTGAATTTAATGTTGTGTTTAACTTTCGTTGTCCCAGTAGGCGGTCGGCATGTCTCTGCCAGTGGCAGTGCAGCCGACAAAGAAATTAGGTTTATTGTTACGATTAAGAAATTAGCTTCATCGTAAGGGATTTGTCGAGCTGTTTCTTCAACTAGATTAGTCAGAGTTGATTATGGATCGAGTACTTTCCTTGATTTACTTGTTTATTTCTTGAATTTATAATTTTCGACTAAGGTTCGAGTCGTCTTAAATGGTATCAAAGCGCGGTTTAACTCTCGGACTTTGCTTATACTGTATTTCATGTTTTCGAGTTTAGTCGTGAAATTATAAATCTAAAAATTGTATATTTGTGTTCCTATGATCGTCATGAAAGATGATGTATGGTGGTCTTGGACGAGAAGTGGTTACGCATTGTCGTTGCTAGACATGAGGTACGCGGTTCTTTACTTTACTCAGTATTGTTTATCGATACATTATCGATATTCATTTAACGATACATTTTTGATATTCGTTTTCGATATATTTTCGATATCATATTATTATATTGTGATGAAATGAACGTATCCTACAACACGAAAAACCGAAATCGTTACAACCCACGAAATGACAACATCGGTTGTCAAACGAAATGGAAACGAAATATTATTACGACGATAAACGATTTGAACACAATACGTGCTGAAACTTGAAATCGAAATGAAAATGAAAATGTTATGTCCTATTTATTATACATGTGATTGCTTGTACTATTTGTACAAATTTACGAAATGATTATTTTCATATTGATCCAAATATTGATGATCATGATTGATGATCATTTTGACTTGTTTAGAATCAAACAAGATTCATCAGAAACTTGTAGATTAAAACTGTTATGAAACGATTATGATTATAAATGAGAACTATTATATGATAAATAGAAAAATGAATATATTATGCACATGATTTTATATATAATATATGAGATATATGGATAGGCTGCTACAGATTGGTAGAGCCGTTAGGCTGCGGCTTGGTTTGAAATCCTAATTGGGGTCTGTTTACGGGCGATAGTTAAGTAGGGATTGTGCCTCCTTTGGGTAAAGAGACCCAAAACCAATCAGATGGTGTTCTCCATGTCCTAATTCTAGAGATACCGTATATATGGGGTGTTCTTGATGTCCTGAATTCTAGAATATATTATATATGATTACCATTGATAGACGAGGTGTTCTCGATTTCCTGAATTTGAGAGTATACGATATATGATTACCATTGATAGATGGGGTGTTCACATTGTCCTTAACTCAATAGTATACGATATATGACAACATGATTTGAAATATAAAACGATAACTTGCAACGCGAAATAATTCATTGAAATATATAACTTGATTACTGTCATAGGACGGATGATGTGATTTAATTGAACTCGCCAGGCGAGTATTGAAAGGACCCAACCCCGATTTAGCTCCCTAAACCGGAATCGAACCCCCTCGAAAACACGAACCAACAAAAACCGTAGAAATTTTGGCAGAGTTTCGTTACTAACGTAGAATTACCATTACCTGCACGCGGAAAAAACACTTCATCCTATGCCACAAAAATCAAACCGTGGGCACCAATCCCATCCGGATTTCTCAATATATCAACAGTAAAGTAAAACAATAAATATATTAGTACTTTACTGAAATCCGGTGTAAAATCGTACAAGGTAAACAACAGATTTCTCAGAGCGACCTCTAATGTATAAACATATAAGTATACCACAGTAGGTAGAACAATAAACCTACTGGAAGAAACAAGGTAGCTCAAGCACTATGCCTCTGACCACGACGTGCGACACCAGAGCCTGAACTGCAAACTGGGCACGGAAACCGAAAAACCCAGGGGAAAGACATGAAACACGTTAGAGTGAGTGGACGAAAATAAATGTCTTTCACCAGTTAATATATATGTTTAAAATAACATATGCGAGTCCAGGTAAATAAAAATAACATAGTACACGAGGTAAAACTCATACTCCTCTAGTGTACTGAGCATGCAAGTAAAATCCCACGGGGTCACTCATGGACACCTCCGTGCTAGTACAGTCCGAACCACTGAGTCCCTGACTTCCACGTGATTCTAAGCCAGAAATGGCCTCGGTTCCGGGGATACGCCCCTTACCGGTCTGGTTGGGGAAATGCCTCTCCAGGCGGCCCTCCGTCGGGGATCAGCCGACGAGGCAAGTGTATCGATACAACAACGTAACTGAGACTGTACTCTGTGTAAACCAAATCATAAACAGTTCGATGCAAATGCATGAAACAGCATATAAATGTATGTATATTCGTATACGTATATCCGTATAAGTATAATCATATAATCGTAAAACACATGCTCATGTAATCCGAAATCTCATACGCATGCTCAATTTCACAAATCATATAAAAGACTCGCAAGAATTCCGTGAAAAGAAATTGTCCACTCACAGACTAGCGTAACGCGATACGCGTTAACCCGTGATCCGGCGGAAAGTCCCTCGCCAAAAGAACGATCACGAACACCTGAATATTCACAAAATCCATTCTTCAAAGTCATAACTCGATAATACAAATCAAATCACGAGAAACCACCGTTCTCGGAAACACATAATCCGAATACGACGAATCGTCGAAAATCCGTATAACACACCTCAATACCTCGCTACAATTTCGGATGCTCAATTCGAAAAACGAACCTCCCCACTGCGATCGGGGCGCGATTTCGAGTCAAATGACATGCAACTTGTCGAAAATACAAAAAGTCAACATTGACCGCCGCCACTGACCATCGCCCACGGCGGCGCCGCCACTGACCGGAACATTTCACGGCGGAGCAACCCCTATTCCACTCAAAATCATCCACTGAGCAACTTTGCCAACTGCAACAAAGGCCAATTCTCACTCTAACTCATCCAATTTCATGATAAACCGAATTGGTACACAAATTTCAAATCCAAAATTCTCCTTCCACAATCAAAATTAGAATTCCAAACTTACATGGTAGGTTACTAGTGATGAGAGCTACAAAGCCCACTCTATTTTACAGCTCAATTTGGCCGGAATTGGATCACCCCAAATGCTCCAAAAATCCCAAACTTTGGCCGGATTTTCATCCACTTCCGGCGAGCCTCGCTGCACATGGTGGCTAGGAATGGACTCGGGACATCAAGACGAGTTGGATGGGTCAAACACCAAGCCGTGAGGTGGCCGGATAAGGCTCGCCGCCGTGGCCTTCATCTCTACCTCGGTCAACCCGTGTTGACCAGGTCAACCACCACAATAAAAACTTTGACTTTCCTGATTTGGCAACCTTCTATTTATATACATGCCAAAAATGGAAACTTTCCCAATTAATTGCGACAAACTTCGAATATCCATAACTCTTTCGTCGTAATTCCGATTCCGATAATTCTCGCGGCAACAAACTCGACTCGATGTATTCTTCAATTATCACCCAAAGTCAAACACATCGACCAATCGGATAAAAAGTCAACTGTTCAAACCAACACATATTTAATCGACTAAACAATCAACAATCGGAAATATTCTTCGTAACTCGGAAAAATGCTCCGGAAGTTCCTACAAACTCGAAATTAAATTCTGAACAACTTCCGCGAAGAAGACGAAACCAAATTCTCGTCCGGTAATTTAGTCGCTAACAAACCTGCCATTTAAATCCGTTTCCGTCGAAACTTCAAATATTCATAATTAATTCCTCGGTCATCCAAATAACGATCCGGAACCTCCCACGAACTCGAAATCACATGTACAACGACTCTCGAGAAGAGACCCAGCTCCAATTCTTGGCCAATAATTAAGTCGTTAACGAGCCTGGCGATTCAATCAACTGTCGGCAATCTGCAACTATGCGATAACTCACGTATACAGCTGATCATACTGCTGATTCTGGTCCAGGTCATCACAAGTATCGAGATATGTTGTGAGCTCACGAGATGAACATAATGTTTTTTGATTTGAGAAATGTGACTTGAGCTCCCGAAATGAACAATATGATATATGCTATAATTTGAGCTCATAATGCAAGCATTTCAATGTGATATTTCTTCGCACAGTGAACATGACAATATAATATAATATTCACTCAAGTGATGAGTATACGAATATGAGATGATTTGAACTTGAAATGCGAATATACAAGGTGAAATCATTTGTTCGTGCGACGAATATAATGATAAAATATGAACTCATTTGATGATCATGAGAATATGATATGATTTGAACGCGTGAAATGAGCATGAGTGTCTAATTATAATATTTCGTGTTTATACGGTGATAACGATAATTGAGAACTCGAAACAGTGATTTAACAATTTTATTGCAATGTGACTAGTGATTAACAATTTAATCACAACATGATTGACGACAATAAGTTTAGATTTCCGCATTTAGTGGAAAATGATATTTCAACTTCTGTATTACATTTGAGTATTTCTAGAGACTGTTTATAGTTTTCGATATATTGTCTTTTTTGCATATTATGGTATTCTGTTGTTATGTTAGTAGAGAAATTTGGATGATCATTGGTGGCTCGTAGTATAGGTTGAGATTTGTGATTATTGAAGTGTATTTGAAAATTTTATAGATTTTGGGCATTCTACGTTTAGGAAAGACTCTGCCCAATTTTTCGCAGAAATATTATGTGATTTTTATTTCTAATTTTGAGGGCAAAATTATTTTAACGGGGATAGATTGTAATACCCCGATCTATTTATATAATTAATTGTTACCATTTATGGAGAATTCGAGTTCAATTTAGTAACTACGGCAAATGATTTTTACCATCGGTAAATATTAAGAGGTATCAGCTTGACTTTTTATTGGATTGAAGAAATTGGTTGAATTCGGATGGAAGTCGTAAGATTTATCTAGACGATTTTGTACACGCGAGAAATACCAAAAACGAAGCTATGACGAGGAAGTTATGATTACCGAAAGTTTGTAGTAAATAACTTTCTGTAAATGGACAAGTTTAAATAGGACTTTTCTATTTTGGAAAGTCAGTATTGAGTCTGGTGGGTTGACTTTGGGTCAACTCTCTCTCCCATGGTGATAGAGAGATGGTTATGTTCTGTGCGGCGGTGGGCCAGTAGTGCAATGCGGTCCGACCACCTCCAACCTTGAAATTGATTGGGTTCGACGCGGGTCGGCCTCCTCTACCCATTTTCGGCCACGATCGACAGTTTTGATGCCAAAGAGAAGAGATTGGATTGGATCAAAATCTAGGGTTTCAGGCATAATTTGTCGCTGTCGTCCATGAGGTCTACGGCGACGATTTGGGTAAGAATCGATTGGGTTTTGTGTGGTGATTGTGTTTATGTGTTGTGATTTGATTTTGGTGCAGATTTAGTTAGGGGAAATCAAATGATTTATCGTGAGCTCGAATTCAGTATCTGTAGTATTTTGAGATTTTCGGTAGAAATTAGGCATCAGGCTCAAGGAGGTTTTACTCCTTTCCTCCTCGCGGTCCTATTAGGATCAGCCGTGGCTTAACGGCGTCATTGCCTCGTTAAAACCGAGTTTGTGATTTTGGAGCTGTCGAGGTTGTTTTGGGCCTCTAGATGTTGGAATTTGATTTTTGTATATTTCCAACAGTGTTCTGATTTCCGTGGCCAACAGTTGTCGCTGGTGGTGACGCTTGGGCGGCACGCGCCACCACAAGCTAGAAAAGTATTCCAAAATTTGTCAAATTATATATCATTGGATTCGTATCGACATTGTGAATGTATAACTAAGGTTAATGTCTCGTTTAGCTTTCTTCATACCAATGGGTGGGTAGCGGTGATGCATGACTTCGCATGTGATGGTGTGGCCGACGAAGAAATTAGGTATATCATCTGTCATTACGATAACTTCATGGAACGGATTTTTCGAGTTGTTTCTTCGACTAGATTTGTCAAAGTTGATTGCGGATTGAGTAATTTCCTCGATTTACCTATTTATTTAATTATTTTATAATTTTCGACTAAGGGTCAGGTCGTCATACTATTCCACTTGGATTGCATGTACAACAGGGAAGCACGAGCACCGTCAACAAATGTTTACCTGACATTAATTTCTAATAGAGTAAAGAAAATTTGACTATGGCATCGTCCATTGGGTTATCCATCTTTTGGGGTCATGAAAAAATCTATGCCATCGTTTTTTGGGAATAAAGGAGTTGAGTCTCGATTGTGAAACTTGTATATTTGCTAAGTGTCATAAGTCTAGTTATTCTGCTAGTTTATCTTCTAGTTTAGCATTATTTGAGTTGATTCATTCTGATGTATGAGGCCCTTCAAAAAATTCAACATTGACAGGAATGAAATACTTTGTTTTGTTTATTAATGACTTTACAAGATTAACATGAGTTGTGTTGCTGAAAAAGAAGGATGTGTTTTCTGCCTTCACTGCTTTTCATATTCTCCTCCGCACTCAGTATGATGGATGTGTGAAAATATTTTGATCTAATAATGGACGGAAGTTTGTCAATCACTCTTTTCAAGACTATTTTCAGCAACATGGATTTGTTCATCGAACAACTTGTCTTAGACACCAGAGCATAATGGAGTTTCTGAAAGAAAGAATTGTCACCTCTTGGACATGGAGAACGCTCTCTTACTCAGTGCCAACATACCTCTATATCTATGGGGAGCTATGTTGTGTGCCTCTAACCTCATCAATCGCCTACCATCTACAGCTCTTCAATATCGAGTTCCATTTGGGGTATTGTCTAAACATGTTTCCATCTCGTCTCTCAACAAACTTCCTGCTCGTGTCTTTGGTTGTGTGACATATGTTCATCTTTATATGAATTTGAGATCTAAATTGGAGGCTCGTGCTCTCAAGTTTCTGTTTGTTGGCTATGGTACTCACCAGAAAGGATACAAGTGTTACCATCCTCCATCTCAGAGATTCTATGTTACCATGGATGTCACGTTTAATGAAGACTTATATTATTTCTCTCCTTCCACAACTCTTAGTGAGGAGGAGAAGAATTTGTTTTTTGAGGACCAATTTGGAGAACTGAAAATAAGTATTACAGTTGGAAGTTCCCCAGCCGGAAGTGGTTTTCGACCCGTCGAGAATGAGCCTCAACCCGTCGAAAATAATGCCTAGAACCAACCCGTAGATGAGCTTCGACTCGTCGAAGAACATGTTCAGAACCAACCAGAGAGTGTTCTTTGACACCTCGAGAAGGAGTCTCGACTCGTCGAAGGTGGCAACCTAGATCGTCCGGAAGCAGTGTCTCGACGGGTCGAACCATATCTTCGACCCGTCAAAAATACCCAGACTGATGGGTCTGTTCCCAGTTTTGAAAATGTTCAACATATTGAACAAGTGTCTATCACGTTGAAAGGAGGAGAATTAGTCAGTGATCAGCCACCAGATACAACTCCATTCTGTCTCTCTCTATCAACGATCTCTCCTGGCATGGCATCACCTGAGGTATGTAGTCTTTTTCAAATTCTAATATACCTAAGTCTTGTAGAGTCTTGCTTGTTAGGACAACCTATGGTCAACCTTTAAAGAAATATAAGTCTCCCTTGTCAGCCAAGGCCAAGTACTCTGTAGCTAACTATGTGTCAACCCATAGATTATTTAAGCCCTATGTCGCCTTTGTGAATCAATTATCTACTGTGTCCCTTCCTAGTGAAGTGCATGATGGAATCAAAGAGGAGAAGTGAGACAAGACAATTGAGGTTGAGATGGAGGCGTTCAACAAGAATGGTACTTGAGACTTGGTACTTTTACCACCTGAAAAGAAGACCTTTAGGTGTAGATGGGTTTACACTGTGAAGCGTAATGCAGATGGCTCAGCTGACATATATGAGGCAAGTTTTGTTGCAAAAGGTTATACTCAGAAATATGGAGTGGATTATGATGAGTCGTTTAAGCCAATGACAAAGATCAATACTATTCGAGTCCTTATGTCTTTAGCAGCTAATCTGGATTGGCTCTTACAATAGTTTGATGTGATGAATGCCTTTCTTCATGAAGACTTGAATCAAGAAATTTACATGGATCTCTCTCTAGGATATGGTACTTCTATAGGTGAGAAGGTGGTGTGTAGATCGAAGAAGTCTTTATATGGATTGAAACACTTTCCACTAGCTCGGTTTGGAGGTTAGTTGGGAGGTTAATTTATTTGTCACACACTAGACCTGATCTTGCTTATGTTGTTAGTGTGGTGAGTTACTTGGAAGAGTAAGAAGTAAAAGATGATAGCTCATTCTAGTTCAGAGGCTGAGTACAGAGGTATGGCTCAAGGGGTTTGTGAATTGTTATGGTTGAAGTATTTGCTAGGAGACTTGGTTCCAAGCATAGATGACTCACGCCTCTTTATTGTGACAACACTGCTACAGTTGAAGTTACACGTAATCTTGTTCAGCATGACCAGATGAAGCATGTAGAGATTGATAGACAATTCATGAAGGAGAAACTAGATGCTTGTATTATCTTATTCTCATTTGTTCATTCAGATGAGCAATTAGCTGACATCCTTACCAAAGTTGCTTCGTCCCCTTGACAATGTGGGCATTTGAGACTTCTATGCTCCAACTAGAGGAGGAGTGTTGGAATGAGTCACACTCCTAGTATAATTAAGAGGTATATATTATGTAATTAAGTAGGATTCTGTAATTGATTATGTGTCAGTAGTTTCCTTCTAAAACTGTAAGTATGCTTGTATATATACCCAATTAGGGATTGATCAATATATCAAAAAATCTCCAAACACTTTTGTTCTAATTGACTAGAGAGAGAGAGAGAGAGAGAGAGAGAGATAGAGAGAGAGAATTTCATCTTCTTGTTCAAGGGTGAAGTCGCTCTGGAAAAAAAAAGTAGACCTAAAGGAGAGAAAATATACACATGTCACCCACTAATTGGGTAAAGTTGGGAGCTGCTGGCAGCCAAGAATGGTTCTTTCTTTTCTTCTTTTTGCGTGTCTTCTCAACTTTCTTCCTTTTATCTCATTTTCTTCTCTCTGTGTTGTAGTTTTGCTCCTTGTTTTTCTTTAATTCTTTGTTAATGATGTAGAACAAACATTTGCATTATTCATGGAGAGGTGGTGAGATCACCAGAAACTTAAGTGAAATCACTCCTGATTTATTGTATAATGATCTTTCATTGTACAATGTATCAGTAATAATTGGAACACTATGCATTGTTCTCGAATTAAGTATTCAGTCAGTTATTTATTAAAAGTTCGTGTTGAGTGTTTTAATGCTTAAGTCGATCTAGAGAGAATGAATCTACAGATTTTTTCCTATAAATAAGAGTTGTAATCTCAGTTTTTGGTAGTTCAGATCAATCAAAGTTCACCCTCACTCTCCTCTTTCTCTTATCCCAAAAGGATTTTGAATCTTTAATTTATAGAAAATTTTCAGTACCATAGTTCAATTGTTTTAACTCCTTTTGTTGAATGGTTTATTTTGTTTGAAACATGGAAGAGCCTTTTTCAGATTTCGAAATGGTTCAGTAACACAAAAAGTTTGCAAAAAGTGGTTTTTTGTGCAGTTTTCCTGAAACAGAAACAAATTTTCGAAAAATCATAACTTCTTGTTTTCTGGAAATTCCAACTCTTATATTTTTCTTAGTTTGTCCTCTATATTTAATTAGAAGACACTGAAATTAGATTCGAAACCATTTGGTACAGTTTTTACGTTTTATGTTGTTGGGTCAGAAAAGTTGCAGGATTTTTTTTCCTTCAGTTTTATGGATAGGACTTCTTTGTTACATATTAGAGTATTCATTACATGTTTTAAAAATACTATACCTTGTGTGCTATACTTAAGTATGTGACTTTCGATATTAGGAACTTAAGCTTGCTGACGTAATCAACAATTGTGGTAAAAAGTAGGGGGAATACTTGGGGTATCTCAACTTATTTTATCGAAATTCTTAATTTGATGGTCTTGACTTGTGTTTGATTGCTTTCTTGTGTGACATTGGATGATATGATGAGTGTTTTGTTGGATGAAAGGTTATGTTGTTCTAATTAGTCATGGAGGGATAATAGTGAAGAGGAAAAATTACTTACTTTTGTGTAGTTGAGTCTATAACCTCGACATGTACCACGTCACCATGTATGCCTAAAGGAATGTGCAAAGTATTTTAGAAAAGGGTAATTCCAAACTGGTGACAGGGAAATGGACAAGATGACTAGCAAAATGGACTAGAAAAAATGGGTTGAGAGTTAGTTTATATCGCAAAATTTTTAGAGTCACCTTTGTGGTAAAATACACGGTATGTGACGTGTACGCTCTTTAGATTTTATTATATGAATTAAGTAGTGTAGAATGCATTTGAATATGCTGTTAAGCATTGCTTGAGAAGGTTTTGCTCCCTACTGAGATGTATATGCTCACTCCTTTACAAATTTTGCAGGTTCAGACCTTGAAAGCTAGAAGCAAAGGTGAAAAACAAGGATGTGTTTACAATTTTACTTTCCGTTGTGTGTATTTTTAATTTTGTTTAAAATAGGATGTGGATTACCATTGTAGTTGGTAGTTCATCTTGTAAATAGGTTTGTTTTGATAATAAGAAGTTTTCCCTCGGATTAGTAATCTATCCTTGTTTTTTCCTAGTAGATTGAGACGTTGATATCTTCCCATTCCTACTTCCGCTACGCCAAGTTGGCATCAGAGCAAGGATTAGCCTTGTTACTAAGGCTGATGAAGCACCTATCACGCAAACTACTTTTCAACAAGAAATGTGAATTGCACTTGCACAAATTGTTCAAGGTGCGAATGGAATTCTAGTTCAGAATCCTACTCCACCCAACAACAACAACAATAAATTGAGTTCTGGCAATAATCACAGACCAATATATGAAGCTAATTCTAGTGATGAAGAAGTGGATAATGTTCTCCTTCAAATAGAAAATCAGAGGGATGGACAAAACCGTAATTTTTGCATTAGGGTGGATCTTCCATCATTCAATGACCAGTTATATATATCGAGGATTTCCTTGATTGGTTACCAAAGGTGGAGAGTTTCTTTGATTAAACATTTTGTTTTTCATTGTAATTAATGATTGTCCTAAATCTTGTAATGAAAATATTAAAAGATTGTTGAAGGATAAATTAGATACGTAAGTGATAGATCTGAAACTGTACTTTATTAATTGATAGATGACCTTATATAGACATTAGAATCTGTTACAAATTTATATTCCTATAAATTAGGGATTAAGAGAATATCTATTTCTCTTCTAATTAAGACAATGCACACACCAAGATACCAGGAATATTATTCACTTAAACAATGATTAAATTATACAAAAAATCAATAGGGAGCGTGTTTATCTGATTCCCCCCCCTCTCCAAACAAAAAAAACTGTTCGACCGAAATTACACACACAGAAACATGACAGGACCAATAATGGAAACAAAACGTGAATATCTCTATGCACTAATGACAATTGACAAGATTAGAAAATAGAGAAGCAAAAATCTCCATGTACTGATTCTTCAAAACAAACCCAACTTCAACACCTCCACCCCCATTCTTACTTTCCGATTTAAATATAAATCTCTCCGGTCTTGTCAATGGATATGACCTCAACCTTCTTTGGCCTTCCCCATCCAAAATCAGCGTCATAAACCCCAAACCTAGGAGACCCTGCAATCGAATATATTCGATCACATTGGGAAAAGTAGACGACTAGCCAATCCTCTGCTCCTTTCAAAAGCCCTTTCTCCGAGGTTTTTATAGCTCCAGTGATTGCAGTCACAGCCACAACTAGTCCACCTTGACTCAACAGCCCTTTGGTTTCTGCCACTGCTAGACGTCCCCATATGCAGTTTCCAAAGTATGTTTCAAGTATTGGAGGGTCCAGACGAGCTCTGGAGTCCATCGGGATTCCGAGGGCCATCCTCTTGCCCTTGATTTCTTCGGCTTTGACTAAACAAGCTCATGTGTAGGCACATACTAGAGAAAAACTTGACAAGTGAAGTGATGAATATTGAATCTGAACCTGTTTTGGTGGCTTAGTGAACTGGAAGGTGTCTCGGATCGAGTGTAGTAGTTTTGGTTGTGGAAGGTAGGCAAATGAGGCAAGGCTCAAGCTTTTGTTGTCGGTCCGGCCGTCCTTGTTTTGGTGATGGATGCAGTAAAGCTCTCCGAGCCCGTTCGGATCCTTAATGACGCTTCTGTCGTAAAAGGGTAGCAGGGACGAAGGCAGTACTGCTGCTTCTGCTAGTTGTTTGCAAATATGAGCCCATGCTTTGACAAAAGAGGTTGAAGTTTTGCCGTCAGCGACTGCATGGTGCATGGATATTGCGATGGAGAAGCCTCGGTTGGGAAACACAGTAATTTGCAAGGCCATCGCCGCGGCTCGCTCATCGGACACTTCCATTTTGGGAACGAGAGGATTGTGTGCTTGAGCTGCCACGAAGTCGTCACCGCTTGAGAGGCTGTCAAAATCATCACCGGATTCGGCTACGTTGAGTGAGACGGTGTCGCCTTGGACGTAGCTGAGAATTGGTTTAAGGGAGTCTTGGGGCCAAGTGAGGTTTCCTGCGAGAGGTAGGAAGTGTCAGAGAGTGAGGGAGAGGGAGGATTTGAGTTTGGGAAGTAGAGAATCGGTGGAAGATGCTTCGTAGAAGTAAAGGAGTTCCACGGGACCAAACCTGAGCCAGATTAGGTCGAAAAATGTTAAAGAAAGGGACTAATGATCATAATGTGAGCCTGGTTTTGGCTCAATCCTGCAAACCTCAAGTTTCTTCATCGATGAGTTTGAGTCGGTCTTTACTTTGAGATTGAGAAGCTTTAAGTGTACAAACACATAATATAACTAGGCTGCTTGAAGAGTGGTGTACGTGTTAAAATATCTAGCTTCGCCACCGACTTATTGGCATGGATTGCTGCAAGCCTGCAACTCCTGCAAGTCTTTGCGTCTCCTTTTATCACTGGTACGTACGTAGATAACTACATATATATTTCCTAGAATTCCCACTCCCAAACAATGAAAAAGATAAACGGATAACTACATACTTAATTAAGTTAAAAACGACACGCCTAATATGTGAGTTGTAATTGGTCCACCCTTTTATCACTAATTTTGGAGTGATGCTGGTGCAAAAGGATGACCATGCCACACAATTCGAATTCTAACGTAGAATCGAAGAACAGTCACGCATTGATTGATTTGATTCAAATAAGAAAAAGTGAATGAGTAGTGTTCGATCTTCCTCAGTATTGCCGGCCTCTGAAATCTGAATCTCCTCCAATATTTATTTTTGTAATAAACAGTTTGTTGCATACTTGACATGCTTTTAGTTTTAATTTACGTACTGTTTCATGTTGTCTACCAAGTGACTAAAAATAAATTAACGAGTTAATTTTAGGAAAAACAAATTCACGTTTGATATCTGAACACTTCGTGTCCGGTTGTTGAAATGACAATCAAATCGTGTTTTAAGTTGTCCTACGTACCTTTAATTTGGTATTACAATCAAATCACATGCTGAGACAAAGTAGCTCTGATGCTACAATTCAAAATTTCAGCATAAATTGAACAAACTTATTCAACAGATTTTGGTTAAAGCCACCATTACTCATACTAACATCTATTTTCTCCTTCAGTGTATAGGCCCTCAACCTCATTGCATTCCCTTCTTCATCAACCATAAGTCTCCAAATAGCTCTCTGTATCATCCCTCTCTCTAACTGAGCCTCAAGTTCTAGGCCTACTTTCCATACTTGGCCGAGAAATCTTGAATGAACCTTCTGATCGTTGAAGTAGGGTCTACAGATCATTGGAACTCCTACAGACATACTTTCTAGAATTGAGTTCCAACCGCAATGTGTCCAAAAGCCCCCTATCGCGCGATGAGCCAACACTTCTCTCTGGGGTGCCCATTTCACTATGAAACCTCTTTCCGCTATAGCTTCCTCGAATCCTTCAGGCAACAACTCCTTCCAAACAGAACCAGAAATAGATTCAGGTCTGATCACCCACAAGAAATGTTGATTGCTGTTTGCTAATCCCCAAGCCATTTCAGCAAGTTCTTGCTCACCAATGGAGACTACACTCCCCAGGCAGACATAAAGAACTGAGTGAGCTGCTTGCTTATCAAGCCAGGGAATACAGCTATCGTCTTCGCTGAGTAAACTACTAGTGGAAGCTGTTGTTGGAAGCTTGTGAAGAGGGCCTATAGAGAAGATAGGAACTTGGCAATGTCTTTGGATAATCTCTAGTGATGATTCTTCCAAGCAGTCTGATGTATTCCAAATGATGGCCGATGAAGTTTTAACACTGAGTACATCCCCTACAACTTTCACAAAGATTTCAAGTGCCGCAGATGGTGGGAGGGGCATATCCTTGAACCTGAGAGGTTCAAGCTTAGGCACTGGTTCTAGTGAATCAGACTCTGCAATCCAAATTGCGGGGCGTACACAAAAAAAATTAAATAAAGCACTGGATCTATCATTAGTCCTAAAGATTGTAATATGCATCATTTAAACAATAATGGATTTTGACACAATTATACTTTAGAATGATACACACCTGGGAAGAGGTAGTATTCTGAATGAAGATCTAGAATGGCGGCACGAGCACGAAAGTTGGCAGCGCTGCTGGTGCGAAAGATGATGCTCGGTATATTTAGAAGATTAGCCACAGATTCGGCGAAGTACATGTACTCATCATAAATGATGCAGGTGATTAATGTTTCCTGTTCTTTCTGCTCACTCAAATAGTGTTGGAAACTAGAACCGCAGTTGGCATTAAGAGGGGGGAGGACAACCATTCCATCCTTAGATGATCTCTGTTGTGGAGTAAGGCCATCTTCTATTGAAACAAAGATGAATTCTGGATAGTTGGAAGTGACCAAAGTGCTGGGAAAGTTGTGACGGGTGTGAGCAATTATGATGGAAAAGCCTTTCTTGTGAAGAAATGAAGCTAGATGAAGCATTGGATTCAAGTGTCCTTGGGCTGGCAATGGAACTAAAACCAATCTCTCACCTCTCGCTAATTTTTTGTCCATATTCCTGCCTTCTCTAGGAGACACAGACACTAAATTTGATCAAATCAATACGATTCAGGGCTTATTCAGATGCATATTCGAGTATTACATACTATATAAACAAACTAAAAAGACAGGCATATCTGTATACAAACAGTAGATTCAAATTTACTACAAAGACATATGGACTTTCTAAGAACCCTGTCTCTAAAGACCAAAAACTGATCAAGTATCCAGATAGAATCACTTACCAGTCAGACAGATACAAAGCGTAGTTCTTGGAAGTATTACTATGAAGTTGAAGGTCTTAAATGTTAGAAGAGAAACAGAACGAGAAAGAAGAGTCTATCGATAAAAACGATGAAGAAGAAGAGGGGTCCAATCATATAACTACGCTTTGGTTATTAATTATTAGTTCTAGATCGACTTAATTATTTATTAGTTTGTTCTAGATCGACTTGTAAGTTCGTAACTACAAGTCCACGTTCAACGGACAAAGTTGACCATCTGACAATAAGTATACATAATAGCAGTTTGTTCGTGGAAAGTCCATCTCCATCTCACTTCTGTTAGGAAGTAGGGCTGTCCATGAGGCGGATTTAGACCGGATCAATCTAGATACGGATTTGTTTAATGAGAGAAAAAATTAAACCCATTTTGTTCCGTTTATCTAGCAGATCTTTAATAATCAAATCCGGATCAACAGATTGACGGAGCGGATCTGGACCCATTTATCAATATGTTAATTACTAAATTTATTTCTTTTACAATATGTTAATTATTACCAATATGTCATATAATCTCTTTACATAAATAAAATATTTCATTAAAATAAACTAAAGAGACCAAAAAAAAAATCCATTTACATAGAGGAACTTGACAAAAAATAAATCATTTTCGGTTTTTAATCTTTTAATTTATTAATAATTTTATATAACTTTGCTAAAGATATTTATATTTTATTTTTAAAAAAGAGAGTTTTAGATTAAAAATATTTCATATATGTAAATAAAAGTAAATTATATAATAAGTTAAAAAACATAAACGAGGCGGATCATAAACGGATCGAATCGCTTGTGATCCGGATCGATCTGTTAAATAAAAGGGTCAACAGGTCCGGGTCACAAATGGATTAACGGGTCCAAAAATTAGATCCAGATCCGTCTAATTTGTATGGTCTGGAGTGGGTCCGGATCAAAACCCGCCCCATTGACAGGCCAACTAGTAACAATTGTTATGTAACGCGCTTTTAAAAAAACCCTATTTGTGTTTGTTTGGTCCGGAGCCCCTTAGGCTGGCGGTGGCCTCTGGCCTCGTCGGCATCTCCAAGGTGTGGCTGGATGGAACTTTTGTGCCCGGCTACAAGCGAAGATGTGCGCGCAGGTCAGGTTAGAGGTGGTTTTGGTTTGGCTCCACATTTGGGGAGAGTTTGTGGTAGTTTGAGAATGAATGTGGAGCAGATCTGTTAGAGCTGTAGTTCTCTAACGAGAGAAGATAAGGAATTAACAAGAGAAATTAAGAAAGCTGTTGTTTATTCCTGGCCCAAAACCTAGCAACTTATTACATATATATGATAGAGCTTACCACTATCTGAATGCCATGTGACTAGCAGTGATACCCTAAGAACTACGTAGCTCATGCGACACAATGCACATCTACTATAATTATGAATGACATCCAAAACTAATGAACGACATATAATAAAATAGACTATAACAACTCGCACCCCCTTCAGCAAAAACTTGTCCTCAAGCTTGAATCTTCAAGCCTGGAAGTTAGGATATCGGGCTCAAATGTCCCCAACGAACTCCCAAGTCGCATCTTCAGGCGTTGCCCCAAGCCATTGAACCAACCACTTGGTTGAGACCCCTCCCCTTCTTTCAACCAATACCGATTCAAGGACCTTGGCTGGGCACCATCTTGGGTTACCTGGATCGTGAGAAAGAGGAAAATGTGGCTGAAGGATGATCTTGTCACCGAGCTCTTTTTGAGAAGTGAAACATGAAACACGTTGTGAATATGATAATCGTATATTTATGCGTCTATTTGATATTTAATTGGTTCCCTATATTTAGTTTATTGTTATTAATCGAGTGAATTAATTATGTTTATTTGTTTTTAGGTATTTTGGAGATTAATGAAGAAAATGAGATTAAATAATATATTTTGGAGTTTGGCGAGAAGAGACAGTTTAATCAAGCCAAATGATGTGATATATATATATTTAATTGGAAGCGGTGCTGTTGCTTGGCGAGGAACAGTAAGAAGAATTGGAAGTGGACTTGAAGACCAAGATAAGACAAAGAAGATAAGTCCATTTACAATTGGACTTTGGAAAGAAGAGGCAGACTTGGAATTGAAATCTGCATGCACGTGTTGCATGCTAGCTAGGTTAATTGCCTAGTTATATATATATATATATATATATATATATATATATGATTGCTAGCTAAAGGAGAGTACGTACGGTGGCTTGGCGAGAGGTGAGCAAGAGGAAAATAAAGGTGAAGTTGGCTTGGTTTTGGATTGCTATGCAAGTGATCAACTAGCTAGGTTAATTACCTAGCTTTGTTGCATATATAAATAACAAGTGGGGGCTGAACAAAAGGAGGCTGGCGGGAGAGTAAGAGAATAAGACAAATAACAAATAAAGAATAAAAGAAAGAAGAAGAAGTGGAAGGAAAGAGGAACCGAACTGCAAGCATAGGATCTCGACGGGGATCAAGAGTTTATTTCTTCTCCTTCTTAGTTTTTCTTTCATGAATTCTTTAATGTTATTATTTAAAACTATGAGTAGCTAAATTTCCTTTGTTAGGGGCTGATTGAAGCTCTAGATATGCTTACGATTTTGAACCCCTTTTGATTCTATTAATTATTTGGATGAATTTTGTTTCACTGTTTTCTCACCGTATGATTTCTATGTTCATGTTTCTTTGAGTGCACACTTAGATGCATGGCTTAGGATCTATAGTTTTGAATATGTATCTGGCCACCTTATCATTGCATATTCTTTAGAGACAAACATGAATTTGTGTGAAACAAGCCTTAGTGATGTGACGACTCGGAACAGAATTAGTAGTGTAATCGGCTTAATTCGTGAGTTTGCGCGTAATCGCAGTTTTCCGATAATTGATTGAATTGCCGGTCTTGATCGCGACTTAAATTATTGGCCGAGAATTTGAGTTGAGTCTCTTCTCGAGAGTTGTTGTACGCGTGATTTCGCGTTCGTGGGCGGTTCCGGATTATTATTTCGACGACAGAGGAATATAATATGAATATTTGAAATTTCGGAATATCGTCGAGTTTATCCGTTTGTATTCGAGTCTATCCGAATCGTGATTGTGATCCGTTTTGGACCGTCGATTGACCTGAACCGAAATTGGAATGGTTATCGACTTGATTTGCGAGTTTCGCGATTAGGATGAAGTGTATTTTCCGGGTGCAGGTTAATGGCAATTCCACGTTAGTAGCGTTACTCTGCCGAAATTTTTATGGTTTTTGTTGGTTCGTGTTTTCAGCAGGGGTTTGATTCCGGTTTAGGAAACTAAATCGGGGTTGGGTCCTTTCAGCTTGGTATCAGAGCATTAGGTTTTAGGTTCTGTAGACTTCTGTAGTCGTGTTTACTAAGAATATTTGAGAATGTACTGCATGTCTGGAGGGATGACCCGACCGGCCGGCGGATACTCACCAATGCTTCGGGTGTTGTATGCTTTCAAATATTTGAAGTTCCATGATTACGTTCTACTTGTTGCGAACAATGTCTTATTCATTAGGATGCCTCATTGATGTGCTTTCCGTGTCGGTACGGTTGTGGATCCTATTGAGGATCAGTCGACGCGCGACTTGACAGTGAGTTGTGGGTTTGGATGAGCATTTTGAATTTAGAGATATGTGTGGCATGGTTTGCCGGTTGTGCGTGTATGGGCGTCTATAAGTTGCTTTTGAGCAGAGAATTGTGGTAGTTGATGTTTTGCCTGAATCAGATCATTGCATTTGGTGGGTTGGTATTGTGTGAGTTCCTGTTGCGACTCCATGACCTACATCCAGGCTATTATTTTTACGATAATGGTTCAATCAGGCTACCTAGCAACGAAATATGGAGTGTTCACCGACCTGTGGCAGGGATGTATTGTTCAAATGTTTGTCCCAGTTTGCACGTGTTATGTGGCTTCAGTGGAAGTAATGCACGAGGTTCGAGGTGAGTTTGAACCTGAGCATCAAAGGGATTTTGACTGTTATGCCTCGAGACAACCGTAAAGAGCTTGATATGCTGCACTCAGAGGCGAGGACATTGAGAAGGAAATGTATACACGGTTTTCGACATGTTGGTTTGAGGAAAGTGGACTTAATCGAGATATTTGATGAGGTTGAGTTCAGGCACCTCGGGATTAGTACCTTTATCAGGCTGTGGCCTTTTCAATTATGTTAGGGGTCATCTGAATAAAGCAGAAGATCCGTTTGGTGGTGATGGAGATCACAGAGTAGTGGACTTGTTCATGTGGCATGAGTCAGGGTGGTCGTTGATGATCCTTCCACACAACAGGCGTCGCTGTGACTTGTGTTCGTGGAGCACTCTCAGTTGCTATTTTGGTGGCCAGGAGGGTCACGTTACGAGGGGACATCCTCAGTCAGCTATTTTAGTGGTTCGGCAGCTCAGAGTTCAGGAGGAGGTCAAGATGCCATTTCTGGAGTTTGACCAACGCAGCCTTTTAGATGAGTCAATCAGAATGTCTCAATCGACGTAGACGGTTAGTTGGGCATGCCGGAGTTCGTGCCACAACCTTGTATGAGGACAGAGTTTCTTTGAGGTTACCGTCGCTTGACATCCATGGATATTGTACCTGCATCTCCACTACCGAGGTATGGGAGAGTGTTGTATCCATCCGGAGAGGTTGTGAGATCTTTGTTGGAGGTTATGGTTTAGCCACGGATTTGTTGTTGCTGAATATCATCGATTTTGATGCGATTTTGGGTATGGACTTCTAAGCGACACAGTGGGATATGTTCGATTGCCATAAGAAGGAGGTTGAGTTTCGACGACCAGGCTTTCCCCGAGATATTGTTTCGCGGTGAGAAGAATATTTTATTGCCATGCGTGATTTCAGTGATGATGGTTGAGCGGATGGTGAAAAAGGGTTGTGTCGTTTACTTAGCTCATGTTGTGGATACTACGGTTGTTGTACCAGTGATTGGTGATATTGCGATAGTTTCCAAGTTTCCAGATGTGTTTTCGGAGGAGTTATCGGGTATTCCTCAAGTTCGAGAGATCGATTTCACCTTTGAGTTATTATCGGGCGTTGGAACCATATCGTAGGCATCTTATCGTTTGGCACCAGCGGGGTTGAAGGAGCTATAGATTCAACTTCGAGAGTCGCTGGAGAAGATTTCATACGACCCAGTGTATCACCGTGGGGTGCTCTTGTACTATTTGTACGGAAGAAGGATGGTTCGACGAGGTGGTGTATCGACTACCGGAAGCTGAATCAGGCTTCAGAGAAGAGCGAGTATCCTCTACTTCGGATTGACGACTTGTTTGATCAGCTCACGGGAGCTTCAGTCTTTTCGAAGATTGATTTCGGGTCTGGATACCATCAGTTGAGGATCAGAGAGTGAGAGGTGGCCAGGACAACTTTCAGATCACGTTGTGGGCATTACGAGTTTTTGGTTATGCCGTTTGGGTTAACCAATGCCCCCGCAGTTATTACGGACTTGATGAACCAGGTGTTCAGACAAATCTGGACAAGTTTGCGGTCGTGTTCATCGACAACATCCTGATTTACTCCAGGAGTGTGGGCCAACACAAGAAGCATTCGCGAGCTGTTTTGCGGACTTTGCGAAATAATCAGCTGTTTGCGAAGTTCAGCAAGTGTGAGTTTTGGTTGATTAGCGTGAATTTTTGGGTCACGTGATATCAGCTGAGGGAGTCAGCGTGGATCCTGATCAGATAGAGCCGTGTTGATTTGGAGTAGACCTACCATTGTACCAGAGATCAGGAGTTTCTTGGGTTTGGCAGGCTACTATCGGCGCTCTGTGCAGGATTTTTCTCGGATTGCCACTCTACTATCTAGATTGACAAAGAAAGGCGTCAAGTTCGAGTGGTCTGATGCTTGTGAGGAGAATTACTTAGTCCTAAAGGAAGGTTGACCGTTGCACCGGTTTTGACTTTACCTGACGACCGTGACGAGTTCGTGGTTATAACGATGCATCGAGGTTGGGACTTGGTCGTGTTGGATGCAGCATAGTAGAGCGATGGCTCATGATTCCAGGCAGTGGAAACTTTATGAAGCTACATATCCTATGTATGATTTGGGAGTAGCTGTCTTTATGTTAGCATTGGAGAGTTCGAGACACTACCGTTACGGCGTGCAGCGCAGTGTAGGATGTACAATGATCACTTGAGTTTCACCTACTTGCATTTTCAGCCAGATTTGAGCTTGAGGTAGCGTAGATGAATGGGTTCGATTAAGGACTATGGCTGAACATTTGAGTTTATCCGAGAGAGGCTAATGTCGTTGCTAATGCATTCAGTCGGAAATCGGGAGCCTCATTGTTTTATGTGTGTGTGGCTCGAGTTTTTGTGTTAGCCGAGTTGCGAGATACGAGAGCGGAGTTAGAGTATGATGATGTCGAAGCTCATTGTTTTGCATGCATTATGCACTAGTTGTACGGAGATGTATCAGATAATTCGAGTTTACTACTCGAGACGCAACATGAAGAGGAATATAGCAGCTTATGTGAGCAGGTGCCACATTTGTTGGCAGACGAGAGAAGAGAGGCAGAAACTTGCTGGGAAGTTACAGTCATTGGAGATTTCCGATTAGAAGTTGGAGCTTGTCACTGTGGATTTTGTGTATCAGTTATCGCGTACTTCGGTTAGTGGTACCAGTTGTCTGGTCTTTGTGGACCATTTGATGAACTTAGTTCTTTTCCTTGTACTTTCAGAAAAGATTTTAGTGGCAGGCTGGTATAGCTGTATTTGGCAGAGGTTGCCCATTTTCGTGGTGTGCCTGTGTTCCAGTTGCTGATCGAGATAATCAGTTACAACAGAGTGTTGGCAAGCATTGCAGTGAGCATTGGGGACCAGATTACAGGTTAGTACCATTTCTTATCCTCAGATTGGTGAGCGATCTTTGAGGACTATTCAGACCTTGGAGGGCATGTTGTGATCCTCTATATTGCTGTTTCGAAGGATTTGAGACCGCAGTTTCATTTGTTCGAGATTGACCTTCGGATTAGCAGGGACAGGTTGATAATTGTTCGAGTTTGACATTAGAGTTATATTGGTGTGAGCAGGTTGAGTTTTCAATTTGCCACGTTATTTTGGTCCGTATGTGATCATGGGGCGAATTTGTATTGTGACGTATAGTTTGGCATTGCCTATAGCGTTGGCCAGTTTGTTTAAGTGTTGTATTCTGTGTGGTGGAAATACATTTCAGATTTGTTGCGTGTTTTGTACCCTATCAGTTCCTTATGTAGGAAGACTTGGCATTTGTGGAGGAGCCAGTTCAGATTCGAGATTTGAGGGTATATGGATTACAGCACAGAGATATTTCCTATTTTGAAGCCTGTTAACAGAGTCGTTCAGTTGACGTAGCCACTGGGGAATTGAGCAGTATGCAGAGACAGTGTCCCTATTTTTTAGTTGGCAGATTTGGAAATTTCGGGGTAGATTTGTGACGACCCGGAACAGAATCAGTAATGTAATCGGCTTAATTCGTGAGTTAGCGCGTAATCGCAGTTTTCCGATAATTGATTGAATTGCCGGTCTTGATCACGACTTAATTATTGGCCGAGAATTTGAGTTGAGTCTCTTCTCGAGAGTTGTTGTACGCGTGATTTTGAGTTCGTGGCCGGTTCCAGATTATTATTTCGACGACCGAGGAATATAATATGAATATTTGAAATTTTGAAATATCGTCGAATTTATCCGTTCGTATTCGAGTCTATCAAAATCGTGATTGTGATCCATTTTGGACCGTCGATCGACCCGAACCGAAATTGGAATGGTTATAGACTTGATTTGCGAGTTTCGCGATTAGTCGCAATTTCGACGTAATCGGTTAATATGGCGGCTTCGTTAACGACTAAATTATCGAACAAGAATTAGATTTGGGATCTATCGTGAAAGTTGTAGAGAATTTAATTTCGAACTCGTGGGAACTTCCGGAGGATTATTCCGAGTTACGAGGAATAAGTTGTGAATATTTTCGGGCGTCGAATATTGTCGTATTTATCCGTTTGGTGTTCGATATGCGTACGGTATAAATACGGAAGCGATACATGCCGATTTGGGAAAGTTTCCAGAAATAGAAACCTGGGTTGACCTGCGTTGACCGCGGGTCATGGGCGACCCGTTTTGGTACATTTTGTGCTGTTCGGTTTTCGCCAGATTTGACCCATTTTCCGGCCACGATTGGCCGGGGTTCCTTCTTGAGAACTGTTGGGCTCGTGCTCCTCTTTGTATTGGTAGGTGGATCGACCCGTGAGGTGGCCGGAGGAGGGAGAATCGGCACGGTGAAGTTCGTGGATTTTCCGGCGGAATCGGTGGCGGTCGGAGGTGGCTTTTCCGGCCGATTTGGTGGCTCCTCTTTGAGGGTTTTGTTAGCCTCAAGGTGAGGAAGCTATTGGAAGTGGTCTTGAGGGTTGCCGTGGCTGGAGGAGAGATATCGATCGGTTTGAAATTCCGGTAAGGGTTTGGAACTTTGAGTTGAATTTTGGAGGTTTTCCGATCAAAATTGGCCTTAACTTTGAACTGGAAAGTTGTTGGAAATGTCGAGATCTTCAAATCCATGTGTAGTTTGAATTTTTTTGGGCAGCTTTGATTTTCCGGCGGCCGGCGGCAGCGGCGACTTTTCCGGCGACGTGTTTTTTCGACGAGTAATATGTTGTTTCGCTCGGAATCGCGCACCGATCACAGTGGTAAGGTTTGTTTTTCGAATTGAGCACCGAAAATTATAGTGAGGTTTTGTGGTGTGATTATCTAATTTTGACGATTTCGTCGATATTGAATTATATGTTTCCGGGAACGGTTGTTTATCGTGATATGATTTGAGGTTTCGAGTTATGATTTTGAGCAGTAGATTTTATGATTATCTAGGGATTCGTGATCGTTTGTTTGGCGAGGGATTTTCCGCCGGATCACGGGATTAACGCGTATTACGTTACGCTCACCTGTGAGTGGACAATTTCTTTTCACTGATTAGCCGCGAGTTTTTAATACACGTTTTACGAGCATGAGCATGCATATGATATTTTGATTTATATGAGCATGTGTTATACGATTATGCCTATACAATTATACGTTACGTATATGCATTTACATATTACTTTATACACTTGCATCGAACTATTTATGATTTGGTTTACACAGAGTACAATCACAGCATATGTTGTTGTATTGATACACTTGCATCCCGGCTGATCCCCGAGGATGTTTACCGGGGGAGGCTGTGACCTCTGACCCGAGGCCTTTACCGGGGGGGGGGGGGGGGGCAGACCTCTGACCTGAGGCCTTTCTGGCTAGAATTATGTGTGGGTCTGGGATCCCGTGATTCAGACTGTACTAGCGCGGACGTGTCCATGAGTGATCCCGCAGAGTTTTACGCTGCATGCTCCATACGCGTGAGGACTTGAGTCTCCTTCGTGTACTATGTTATATTCATTTATTTAGACTCACATATGTTTTTATAACATATAATATTCGGCGAAAAACATTTATTTTCGTCCACTCACTCTAACGATTTTTATGTCTTTCCCCTGGGTTTTTCGGTTTCTGTGCCCAGTTTGCAGTTCAGATTCTGGTGTCGCACGTCGCAGTCGGAGGCATACTGTTTGAGCTACCTTGTTTCTTCCAGTAGGTTTCTTGTTTTGCCTGCTGTGGTATATTTAT
This sequence comes from Geum urbanum, assembly GCA_946800695.1. Classification (NCBI taxonomy): domain Eukaryota; kingdom Viridiplantae; phylum Streptophyta; class Magnoliopsida; order Rosales; family Rosaceae; genus Geum; species Geum urbanum. Next base: position 27,654,742 of record OX327001.1, read on the forward strand.
ATAATTATACACTAGATGGCGCTCTTAACATTCTGATGATATATTTTCATACGATTTTCCTCAGATTTCTGTAAAGTATAGTTTATTTATTACTTTATATTACTGTTATGATATTGAGAACTCCGGATGGGATTGGTGCCCACGGTTTGATTTTTGTGGCATAGGATGAAATGTATTTTCCGGGTGCAGGTTAATGGCAATTCCGCGTTAGTAGCGTTACTCTGCCGAAATTTTTATGGTTTTTGTTGGTTCGTGTTTTCAGAAGGGGTTTGATTCCGGTTTAGGAAACTAAATCGGGGTTGGGTCCTTTCAGTGATGAAAGGGTGACCACCTTATCAACCCTTGAAGCTCTGTTATTCTTCAGACATTCTTAGAACATAATGACTTCAGTTCTCTAGGCTTACATCACCATATGTATAAGTCGGTTAAGTGAGGATCAAGATCGAGAGGATTGTCTCTCCCTCTTTCATGCCTAGTAAGAAAGTGTAATACACAAGATGACTTAACCAAAGCTCTTGTGTGGGGAGTATTCATCCATGGTTAGTTCAATTATATTGGGGAGCTCATAAGTATGTCTAGGGTGGAGAGAAGTTCTTAACATTTATATCTCATTGGTTATATACAACAATTTACTTTCTGCAATTTACTGATTTCTGCATTAGCTGTATCTTAGACAATTTATTTCAGTAACCAAATCAACTCAAAAAACCCTCAAATTTTGTGTGGTAGTCTGCCACTGTGTCTAGTTTTTTGTGTCAACATTTCGTAGAATTTGAGTCTGTCTAGCTTAGGCTCGCGTTGTCATTAGTGTGCTATAGTCGAGTTTGTCAGCATAGTAGTTTGTTAGGATTTAGTTTCACCAATTCTTCGTGTTCGATAACCCCTATTTATCGTGCTACATTGATATATCCAGGTTGTCAATAAGGTATCTTTGAGAGGTGTTTAACTGCCTTGTCAAATTTTGGCATCGTTGCCGGGGAATTGCTTAATTCTAAGCCCTAATAGAGTCTTTAATTTTCGGTTTTGTTTTGCTTTGTTTTCGTTTTCTTTTGAGTCTTACTGTCTCTTCTGTGTGCAGGAGCATTGTGTATGCATATCAGGCACACAAGAAGCGCTGAGCCATTATTACTTGATCCAGAGATTAAACGCTTAGCAAGGCAAAACAGGAAGAAGCAGGGACAACGGTCCATGAATGTGATCTGTGGTAGTCAGCCTGAGCAAGAAATACATTCTGATACAGGATCTGAATTTGATGAAGAATAGTGTATTCCAACACCACCACCATCACCAAAAAGAATGGCAAATGCAACCAAGTTAAGAGAGTCCTTTATACCTGGCACAGGTGCAGCAGATTCACCGATCGTACTACCAGAGAATCTGGGGGCTTATTCTATTCCCCCATCACTTATATCGAATCTGCCACACTTCAGAGGAACACCTTCTGAAGACCCTCAGGACCATCTTAATGAGTTTACAGCATTGTGCAGAATCCAGAGATCAACTAATATGGAAGAGGATACTGTGAAGCTCCTCTTGTTTTCGTTCTCTTTGAAGGAGCAAGCAAAAGCATGGTATAATTCTTTAGCTCTTTTATCTATGGACACATGGGAGAATATGTGCTATGCATTAATTAATGAAAGAGTTCTACTCTGCTTCTCGCACCAAGAACTTGAAGAAGCAAATTAGCACATTCAGGCAGAAAGGCAGTGATGAATTACATAAAGCCTGCAGCCAGTTTAAGAGTCTTCTTCGACAATGCCCTCACTATAAGTTTGACATCAACACTCAAATGGAGTTCTTCTATGAAGGACTTGATTCTTTTAACAGGTCAAAGCTTGATTCAGCTTGTGGGGGAAATTGGTGGAATATGACTGGAACAGAGGCCAAGGAAGTTGTTGAGAATCAAGCTGAAAATTCAAGGCAATTTCAGTCAAGGGATAGATCTATGGGAGCAAGTAGATGGTCTCTCAATGCAGTGTCAATCGATGGAGCCATGGAAAAAAGATTAAGCTCTATGGAGAATGATATTGCTCTGATTGCTAGTAGTCTGAAAGTGAGCAAAAAGACAACAGTTGCTGCAGCTCAAGTTGTGTGCACTTTATGTTTAGCTACAAGCCATTTAGCAGAAGATTGTCCCAAGTTTAGAAAAGATGAAGAAGTTGATCAAGAGGAAGAAGCAAATTACTTTCAAAGACAACCCAACACATATGGTGGAAATAGAGACCTGTTGAGCTATAGGAGCAACAATGTGCTCAATCCTCCTATTGTTCCACCTGGATTTCAGCAGAGACAGCCTACAGGGGGTGGGCAGCAGTTTGGCCAAAGGCATATGCCTCAGCCACAACAAGCTCAAGCTCAAACATCATCAGGAAATTCTACTTTGGAAGCCATGATGCAACAAATGATGTTTGACAACAAGAAGGAATGAGAGGAGAGTAGTGCCTTTTGCCAAGATATCAAGGCTACAACTCTGCAGCAAGGGAAGGCAATTGACTTATTGGAGCGACAAGTGAGCCAAATTCAGCAAACACTTGCTCAAGTCAAAGAAGGAAGTCTTCCCAGCAACACTCTTCCCAATCCCAATACAAAATATAAAGCTTATGCCATGACCCTAAAGAATGGGAAGGTGTTAGAAGAATTGCCCAAGTCAACAAAGAGAACGTTGGAGGAGCCCGTGCTTGAACAACTTATCCCTGACAAGCCGTTAGACTAGTCGTCAGAAGATTATGCAGGAACCCCAATTCTAGCCTTCGAAAATGCACCTGAAACAGAAAAACTGACAAATCAAAAATCAGGTCAGGTATCCTCTACTCCGTCTTCTTCTATTATTCCTAATTTACCTTTTCCTAGCAGGTTGAAGAAGCATGTGAAGGTTGAAAAAGAGAAGGAGATCTTGGATGTGTTCAGAAAGGTAGGAGTAAACATCCCTTTGTTGGATGTGATCAAGCAGATACCACAGTATGCAAAGTTTCTGAAAGATTTGTGCACAACAAAGAGAAAGATCTATGGAACTGAGATTGTGGCTTTGGGAGAGAGAGTGTCTGTTGTGCTTTAAAGAAAGCTTCCACCTAAGTTGGGTGATCCAGGACATTTTATAATCCCATGTACCATTGGTGATCACAGGTTTGCGGGTGCTTTACTTGATTTAGGTGCTTCCATTAATTTAATGTCATACACTGCTTATAACAGGTTGAAAATGGGAGAACTTATTCCCACAGGTGTCACCATTAAACTTGCTGATCGGTCTAACTATTACCCTCAAGGTATTATTGAGGATGTTTTGGTGCAGGTGGGAGATTTGATATTCCCAGCAGATTTCTTTGTGTTGGAGATGGAGCATGAGCCAATGCCATCAGAAATACCATTGATTCTTGGGAGACCGTTCTTAAGAATAGTGTGTACAAAGATAGATTGTTTTGATGGATAATTGAGTATGGAAGTAGTTGAGGAGAAAATCCACTTCAATATTTATGAAGCTCTCAAACATCCAAATAGTGATGATGCTTATTCATGTTGTTCAATGGACACTTTTGAGAGTTTTGTGCAGGAATTCATTCACTATTCATTAGAGGAGGATCTTTTGAGGAAGGTCATAGAGGTATCCGGGAAAGAAGACATTCCAGGTCTGAAGCTTGGTGAGCTTGTCAAGAAGCTTGGCGAGGAAGGACTGGAGCTCGGCGAGGAGAATAAATTTGAACCTATATTTGAGATAGCTTCGGCTGAGGATTTTGAAATGGAAGAGGAGTATTATGCTATGGAAGAAGCACTTGAATCCTTGCCAATTATGAAAGGTAAATATTCTAGACCCATTTCTCTTCCAGTTTCGGATGATATTCTTGTTCCATCTATACAGGTGGCACCCACTTTAGAGTTGAAACTTCTTCCTGAGCATTTGAAGTATGCTTTCTTAGGGGAGGATGATACACTTCCAATCATCATCTCTTCCAAGCTCTTAACATTACAAGAGGAGAAGTTGCTGAGTGTACTTAAGGAGTACAAGGCCGCCATTGGATGGACAGTGGCCGATATCAAGGGCATCTGCCCAACATCATGTACTCACAGGATCCATCTGGAGGAGGGAGCTAAGCCAATAAGGGAAGCTCAACGTTGTCTCAATCCTCCCATGATGGAAGTTGTCAAGAAAGAAGTTATCAAGCTTCGAGATGCAGGTATCATTTTTGCTATTTCTAACAACAAATGGATTAGTCCTGTGCACGTTGTGCCCAAACATTCAGGAATCACAGTGGTAAAGAATGATGAGAATGTGTTGGTGCCTCAAAGAGTCCAAACGGGATGGAGTGTGTGTATTGACTACCGCAAGCTAAATGCCACCACAAGAAAAGATCACTTTCCGCTCCCATTCATTGATCAGATGTTGGAAAGGTTGGCAAGTCATGCATATTACTGTTTCTTAGATGGTTATTCAGGATACAACCAGATAGCCATACATAAGGATGATCAAGAGAATACCACCTTCACATGCCCCTATGGCACTTTTGCTTATAGGAGGATGTCATTTGGCTTATGCAATGCACCTGCCACATTTCAGAGGTGCATGGTATGTATTTTCTTAGACATGGTTGAAAAGATCATTGAGGTACTTATGGATGAGTTCTCTGTTTTCGGTGATTCTTTTGACATATGTCTTCATAACCTAGCTATGGTTTTAGAGCGTTGTGTAAAAACTAACCTTGTACTTAATTGGGAAAAATGCCACTTTATGGTGGAGCAGGGTATAGTTTTGGGACATGTTATTTCAGCTAGAGGTATTGAGGTTGATAAAGCTAAGGTTGATATTATGCGTACCTTACCCCCTTCTTCCACAGTGAAGGAGGTGAGATCTTTTCTTGGACATGCAGAATTTTATCGCAGGTTTATCAAGGATTTTTCCAAGATATCCAGACCATTGTGTGCATTGCTCTAGAAAGATGTAGCTTTCAACTTCACCGATGAGTGCTTGCAAGCATTCAATAAGCTCAAGGAGTTGCTCACTACAGCTCCCATCATTCAAGCACCGAATTGGAGTCTACCATTTGAGCTCATATATGATGCTTCAGACAATGTTGTTGGCGCTGTTCTTGGCCAATGACCATAAAGACTTCCACATGTCATCTATTATGCCTCCCGTACTTTAAATGATGCACAGTTGAATTACTCAACTACAGAAAATGAGCTCTTAGCATTGGTTTTTGCTCTTGAAATGTTTAGGTCTTACTTGTTAGGAACTAAAGTTATCATATTTACTGACCATGCTGCTTTGAGATATTTGATGACTAAACAGGATGCCAAGCCCAGGTTGATTCGATGGATGGTCTTACTTCAGGAGTTTGATATTGAGATCAAAGACAAGAAGGGCACTGAAAACGTGGTGGCAGACCACTTGAGTAGACTCACCCATGGGTCTACGGCCGAAGAAGACACTCTTCCTCTCAGAGATAGCTTTCCAGATGAACAACTCTTTGTTGTTCAAGCTGTGGAGCCCTGGTATGCTGATATTGTTAACTACAAGGTAAGTAAATATATTCCACCAGACTTCACCAGAGCGCAGAAGGACAAGCTTGTCAAGGAAGCAAAGTACTATGTGTGGGATGAGCCATATTTGTGGAAACATTGTCCGGACTTGCTGATAAGAAGGTGTGTGCCTGAAACTGAGTTTCATTCCATTTTATCTTTTTGTCACTCACATGTAGCAGGAGGCCATTTTGCTGGAAAGCAGACTACGATGAAAGTACTTGAGAGTGGATTCTTCTGGCCAACACTGTTTGGTGATGCACATAAGTTTCATAAATCATGTGCTAGATGCCAACTGACAGGTAACTTAGGTCCTAAGGATCAAATGCCCCAGCACCCAATTTTAGTGGTTGAGATTTTTGATGTGTGGGGTATTGACTTTATGGGTCCTTTTCCTAGCTCTTTTCAAAATAATTACATTCTACTTGCAGTTGATTATGTTTCAAAGTGGGTGGAGGCAGTAGCCACTCGTACTAATGATGCTGTTGTTGTTTTGAAGTTCTTAAAATCACTTTTTGTGAGATTTGGCACTCCCAGGTACATAATAAGTGATGGTGGTTCTCACTTTTGCAACAAGTCATTTGCAGCGTTGCTCAAGAAGTTTCATGTGCATCATAAGGTGGCAACACCTTATCACCCTCAGACGAGCGGACAAGTAGAAGTATCTAACCGACAGATCAAGCAACTTCTGGAGAAGACTGTCGGACCAGCAAGGAAGGATTGGAGCCAACGCTTGGATGAAGCTTTGTGGGCTTACAGAATAGCTTTCAAAACGCCGATTAGAATGTCTCCCTATCGGATGGTTTATGGAAAAGGCTGCCACCTTCCAGTAAAGCTTGAACACAAGGCATATTGGGCAGTGAAACGATTCAATTTTGATATTGATGATGCCGGTGTTCATAGGAAGTTGCAACTGAATGAGCTTGCTGAGATTTGAAATAATGCCTATGAATCTGGCCGCATTTATAAGGAGAAGACAAAAATATTTCATGACAACATGATCAAGGAAAAAACTTTTGTCAATGGGCAAAAAGTGTTGTTATTCAACTCGCGGCTGAAGTTGTTTCCAGGTAAGCTACGGTCCAGATGGATTGGTCCTTATATTGTCCGTAATATGTTTGCTCATGGTCCAGTTGAAGTTCTGAATCCAAGAGATGGCAGCACATTTAAGGTGAACGAACATAGACTCAAGCCATTCTATGAGCTGTCTCAAGTGCGAGACGTTGAAGAGATACCTCTTCAGGATCCTATACCAGAGGATTGAAATTGGTGTGCACTGTCTGGCTGAAGACGTTAAACTTAGCGCTACTTGAGAGGCGACCCATGTTGATGGAGAAGCGTGGAAAACCAAATTTGAAATTCTTAACTCTCTATCCCTTCTCCTTTGCTTTATTTTTCTCCATGTTTAGTGTGATTTGTGATGTGTTATGTGTCTCATTCCATGTTTGTTTGATGTATTGTATGTTTTAGTTTCGTTTTACATTGAGGACATTGCAAATTTCAAGTGTGGGGTGGGGTTTATATCATATCCTTAGCGTCTATGTATAAATTTTTCGTTTTTCGGTACTGTACAATTTGCTGTTTTGTCTAATTTATTTGACATAGTTAGAGGTCTCGTAAATTTTTGAAATTTTGAGAGAATGTTTTTACATGTGTCTAGTTTCTTCTCCTAAAATTTCAGCTCATTAAACTCTGTCATTAATTCTATATAATTCTTGCGAGTGGAGCTGAGTCTGGCGAGCGGCAGTTTTCGGTACTGAGCAGTATCCTGTATCGTGTCTTTTATTTTCTATAGCTAGGGGTCTCTTAATTTTCTGACATTTTTCAAGAAGGTTTGTACATGTGTATATTTGGTGCTCAAAAAATTTCAGCCCATTACAATTTGTGGTTAATTTTTTAAAATTCTGGCGAGTGGAGTTGCACAGTACAGGGAGTCTGGCGAGTTGCTCGCCAGAGTTTGGTATTTTTGAGTTTTTTCTTTGTTTTTCTTGTGTGTTTTAGTGTCTTATTTGAAAAACCAAATATAAAAATAAAAAGTGTCAAGAAAAACAACATAAAAAGAGTCTCTTGTTTTGAGTCTTAGGTGCCCTTAACTAGTCCATGATGTGATTATATCTTCTGGAATTGTGACTAAAAGATGATGATGTAATTTGAGTTTCTTTGGTTAATCTTGATATATGATGCATATGCGAATGTGTAGTGGATGTAGAAACGAGTTAACATGGTACAGATTTTTGGCATGCTTAAACTTTGTTGAGATTCATTTAACATGTGAACGATTGAGCCTATATGTGAATACACATGCTTTCTTTATTGAGTGTCAATTGCTTGCCACAGATTAAGTTAATGGACTCTAGATATTACTAGAACTTGCTCTTGTGCTTTTCAAAGCTTATTATCAATACATGTTTTGATTGAGGAAGTGATAAAGGCATTTAGAGGACACCACCATAGCCATATAAGCCTGTGTCCTGATTTTGTGTACACAAGATGTGCACCCCTTAGTTAACCACTTTGAGCCTATATGTTTAAACTTTATGTCATCACCATATCTCTGACCTTAAACTTTAGAATAGTTATATCTTTACCTTTGTTCTAGGACTTGGTAGAGCTATACATGAGACAGGTATGTGAAGACGACGACAATGTCAAAAAGTGATGCAAAGAAATAAGTGTGGGGTATCAAGCTAGCCCGTAAAAAAAAAGAATGGAATGAAAAGAAAAGAAAAAAAAATGATGTCTAGCTTGATACCCAAGTTAACTGTTGATGAAAACAATGATGTGAAAGCTCAACAAGACAAAATTCGGCCACAAAAGTGAGAAAGTTCATGGTTGTAAAGTTTGAAGAAGTCTCTTATTTGGTGCTCTACTGGGTTCTAGAATTATATTTGAATTCCTTATCCATTTATTCTTTAACCTAGAAGCCAAGCCCCATTACAACCCATGAAATTCCTTTTTGATCCTCAAGATGGCAGCCTTTGATCTGTGGAGATTAGTCACACGAGTAAGCATATGGTGTGGTCCACTTGGCAAGTAATTGAGTTGAGTGAATACCGTATACATACTTTGAGAGAAATACTTTTGAGAGCATATCTAAGTAAGGTTGAATCTTGACAAATTTTTCGCATGCTACAGCTTTATTTTCACCATGATTATGTCTTCGTCCTACATATTACATGTGTGTCATACATTGAAATTAACTTTCGAAACTTTGCGGAATGTTAATTTGGAGTCACATTAATCTTGGTGTTACAATTATGGAAGATTGTTGAGACAATTTGTTGAGGGCGTTAGAGTCATGTAGTTAGAGTCTTTGAGTCTTTTCAGGGTCTTAGTTTAGTGTATTTGAAAGGACCCAACCCCGATTTAGTTGCCTAAACCGGAATCGAACCCCTTCGAAAACACGAACCAACAAAAACCGTAGAAATTTTGGCAGAGTTTCGTTACTAACGTGGAATTACCATTACCTGCACGCGGAAAATACACTACATCATATGCCACAAAAATCAAACCGTGGGCACCAATCCCATCCGAATTTCTCAATATATCAACAGTAAAGTAAAACAATAATGTAAAGTAGTAAATATATCTGTACTTTACTGAAATCCGGAGTAAAATCGTATAAAATATACAACAGAATACTCAGAGCGATCTCTAATGTATAATCATATACGTATACCACAGTAGGTAGAACAATAAACCTACTGGAAGAAACAAGGTAGCTCGAGCACTATGCCTCCGACCACGACATGCGACACCAGAATTCGAACTACAAACTGGGCACAGAAACCGAAAAGCCCAGGGGAAAGACATGAAAACCGTTAGAGTGAGTGGACGAAAATAAATATCTTTCACCAAGTAATATATACGTATAAAATCATATGCAAGTCAAATGCATGAAAATCAAATGGTACGTGAGGAGACGCTGACTACCACTCACGTACAGAGCATGCAACGTAAATATATCGCAGAATCACTCATGGACTACCACGCGATAACACAGTCTAAATCACGGGATCCTAGACCCACACGTGATTCTTAGCCAGAAAGGCCTCGGGTCAGGATATCTGTCCCCCCCCGGAGCGTACTCGGGGATCAGCCGAGAAGCCAATGTGTATCGATACCACAACATATACTGAGACTGTACTCTGTGTAAACCAAATCATAAATCCTTTCCATGAACATGCATAAAACATAATATGTACATATGTATATTCGTATACGTATATTCGTATATGCATAATCGTAAAACACATGCTCGTAAAATCATAATCAATCTGCATGCTCAAGTTCGTAAAACGTATATAAACGACTCGCAATCAATCCGTGAAAAGAAATGTCCACTCACAGACTAGCGTAACGCAGTTCGCGTTAACCCGTGATCCGGCGGAAAGTCCCTCGCCATACGAATGATCACAAACCCCTGAATAATCACAAAATCTATTTCTCAAAATCATAACTCGACAATTCAAATCAAATCACAAGAAACCACCGTTCTCGGAAACACGTAATCCGATTACGACAAACTGTCGGAAATCCGGAAATCACACCTCAATACCTCGCTGTAAGTTCGGATGCTCAATTCGAAAAACGAACATCCCCACTGCGATCGGGGCGCGATTTCGAGTGAAATGACATGCAACTTGTCGAAAACTCCAAAAAGTCAAACTTTGACCGTTGACCGCCGTCAACGGTGGCACCGCCACCAACCTGAAAATTTCTCGGCGGAGCAACCCTTATTCCATGCAAAATCACCCACTGAGCAACTTTTTCAACTGCATCGAAGGCCAATTCGCACTCTAACTAGTCCAATTTCATGTAAAACCGAATTGATACACAAATTTCAAATCCAAAATTCTCCATCCACAATCAAAATTAGATCACCAAACTTACATGGTAGCTTGTAGGTGAGGAGGGCTACAAAACCCAGTCCAAATCGCAGCTCAATTCGGCCGGAAAAGTTGAACCCGAAATCACCCAAAAACCCTTGATTTTTGGCCAGAATTTCCTTCCCCTCCGGTGAGCCACGCCGTGGAGGGAGGCCGGAATCACCACCAGTGGGTCGAGGCCCATCGATCAAGACCCACCCCGAGCCTTGGGGTGGCCGGATGAGCTCGCCGCCGTGGAGCACCGTGGCTCCTCTCGTCGCCATTCACACCACCGAGTTGACTCAGTCAACTCGGTCAATACAATTAAACCCAACTTTGACTTTCCCCAAATGGCAAGTTCCTATATATAGCTTTCCCAAAAAGGAAACCTCCAAAATACATTTTACGACAAACTTAAAATACCCGTAACTTTCTTGTCGTAATTCCAATTTCGATAATTCTCGCAGCAACAAACTCGTCTCAACGTACTCTTCAATTATCACCCGAAGTCAAACACATCGACCAAACGGATAAAAATTCAACTATTCAAACCAACACATATTTAAACCGACTAAATAATCAACAATCGGAAATATTCACAACTTAATCTTCGTAACTCGGAACAATGCTCCGAAAGTTCCCTACAAGCTCGAAATTAAATTCTCAACAACTTCCGTGAAGAAGCCGAAACCAAATTATCGTCCGGTAATTTAGTCGTTAAGAAGGCCACAATTATAAACCGATTATGCCGAAACTTCAAATATTCATAACTTATTCCTCGGTTGTCCAAATAACGATCCGGAACCACCCACGAACTCGAAATCACACGTACTACGACTCTCAAGAAGAGACCCAGCTCCAATTCTTGGCCAATAATTTAGTCGTTATCAAACCTGGCGAGTAAATCCATTATCGGAAATCTACCATTACTCATAATCTCACGGACCACGCTGATGACACTGTTCAATCTGTTCTGGGTCGTCAGAAATCCACCCGCCTTAAAAAAATTTCGACCTCGAAATTTCCGAGTCTGCCGACTAAAAGTAGGAGCACTGCCTCTGCATACTGCTCAACTCTCCAGTGACAATGTCAACTGAACAACTCTGACAATAGACTCCACAATAGGAGATAGCTCTGTCCTGTAATCCGTGTACCCTCAAATCACAAATCTGGACTGGCTCTACACAATCGCCAAGTGTTCCTGTATAAGGAATAGGTAGGGTACACAACACGTAACAAACCTGAAACATAGTTCCGCCACACGGAACACAACACACAAAAGCCAACAATATAGGCGATGCCGAACCATACGGCATAACACAAACTCGCCTATGACCACATACATATCAAAATAACGTGGCAATTCACAACTTAACACACTCATATCAACATAACTCAAACATCGAACTCGAGCAATTATCAACCCATTTCCGCTAATCTGACAGTCTGTGGTAGCACATTTCACAAAATCCGAATCAAATGTCAACTCAAACTCAAACCAAACTCTCTCTCCAGCACAATGGAGTACAACATCGTACCTCAAAATGACATCACACAACGTCATAATCATAGTTGTCACAGACTGGTATTGCATACAATCTCAAACAAGTGAAACTGCTGGTCCCAAATCCTCCGGAACTGCAACACCAAGGTCCACAATATGCCCTCTAAGGTCTGAATAGTTCTCAAAGATCGCTCACCAATCTGAGGATAAGAACCGGTACTAACTTGTAATCTGGTTCCCAATGCTCGCTGCAAAGCTCACAAACACTCAGTTGTAGCTGATTATCTCGGTCAGCGAACTGGAACACAGGTATACCACATAAATGGACAATCTCTGTCAAACACAGCTATGCCAGCCTATCACTGAAATCTTTTCCCGAAAGTACAAGGAAACGTACTAAGTTCATCAAATGGTCCACAATGGCTTGACAACTGGTATCACAAACCGAAGTGCATACTGGCACACAAAACCACAGCGACAAACTCCAACTTCTAATCGGAAATCTCAAATGGTCGTAACTCTCCGGCAAGTCTCTGCCTTCTAGCCATCACCAGTCGACAAATGTGACATCTACACACACATGCTGCTATATTGCTCTTCATGTTGCATCACGAGTAATAAACTCGAAGTATCTGATACATCTCCGCATCACTAGCGCTAAATGCGCGCAAAACAGTGAGCTTCAACATCATCACACTCGAACACAGCTCCCATAGCTCGCAACTCGGCTAACATGGAAACTCGAGCCACACACACATAAAACACTGAAGCTTCCGACTTCCGACTGAATGCATCAGCAACAACATCCCAAACGAATGGTCGAAGTACAACCTCTAACCTTTCCCGAACAAGCTCAAAGGTGCAGTCATAGTCATTAGTCGACCCCATACATCTACACTGCCTCAAGCCCAAATCTGGCCGAAAATGCAAGTGGATGAAACTCAAGTGATCAGTGTACATCCTACACTGCGCTGCACGCCATAGCTGTAGTGTCTCGAACTCTCTGATGCTAACACAAGGACAGCTACCCCAAATTATACACAGGATATACAACCACATAAGGTTCCCACTGGCAGAAACCATGAGCCACCGCTCTGCTACACAACAACAAAACATAACCAAATCCATACCTCGATGCATCGCCATATCCCACGAACTCGTCGCGGTCATCAGGTAAGGTCAAAACCGAAGCAACGGTCAACAATCCTGTAGGAGTAAGTAACTCTCCTCGCGAGCATCAAACCACTCGAACTTGACGCCTTCTTCGTCAATCCGGAAAAATTCTGCACAAGCCGTCGGTAATAGCCTGCCAAAACCAGGAGACCCCTGCTCTCTGGTACAATGGTAGGGCAATCCCCAAATCAACACGGCTTCTATCTGATCTGGATCGACGCCAACTCCCTCGGATAACATCACGTGGCTCAAAATCTTCACACTAATCAACCAAAATTCACACTGGCTGAACTTCGTAAATAGCTGATCATCTCGCGAAGTCCGCAAAACCGCTCGCAACTGCTTCAGGTGCTGGCCCACACTCCTGGAATATATTAGGACGTTGCCAATGAACATGACCGCTACTCGTCCAGAATCGTCTGGACACCTGGTCCATCAAGTCTGTAAAAACTACGGGACATTGGTCAACCAATGGCGTGACCAAAAACTCATGATGCCCGCACCGAGATCCGAAAGTCATCCTAGCCATAACTGACTCATCAAACCTCAACCGATGGTATCCGGACCCAAAATCAATCTTGGAAAGGACTGAAGCTCCCGCGAGCTGAACAAACCAATCATCAATCCGAAGCGGAAGATACTCACTCTTCTCTGAAGCGAATCAAGCTTCCGGTAGTCAACGCACCACCACGTCGAACCATCCATCATCCGTACACACAATGCAAGAGCACACCACGCAAATATGCGGGGTCGCATGAAATCTCCTGAAACCTCCTCCAGCAACTCCTGGAGTCGAACCTGTAGCTTCATCAGCTCCGCTGGCTCCGAACGACAAGATGCTGGTAAAATGAGTCCAGCGCCCGGTACAAGCTCAGTGGTGTAGTTAGTCTCCCGAACTGGAGGGATACCTGGTACTCCTCCGGCACACACCTGGAAACTCGGGAACCACCTCAATGTCACCAACGTCAGCACAGCAACCGTAGTATCCACAATATGAGCTAAGCAACAACACAACCTGTTTCACCATCCGCTCGACCATCACCGCGAAACAGTATCTCGGGGAAAACCGGTCGTCGAATCACAACCACCTTCCCGAGGCACTCGAACACAGCCAAATGCGTCGCCAGTAAGTCCATACTCACAATCACACCAAAACCACAATGTCCAGCTATAACAGATCCGCGGCTAAGCCATATCCTCCAACAAGGATCTCGCGACCTCCGGATGGATACAACACTCTCCAAAACCTCGGAAGTGGAGATGCAGGTACAATAGCCATGGATATCAAGCAACAGTAACCTCGGAGAAAAGTTTGTCCTCAAACAAGGTCATGGCATGAACTCCAACATGCCCAACTAGTCGCCCACATCAATTGCGACTTGCTGAATAACTCATCTAAAAGGGTACACTGGTCAAACTTCAGGAATAACATCATGACCTCCTCCTGAACTCTAAGCTGTCGAACTGCTAACACAGCTGGTTGAGGGCGCTCTCTCGTAACGTGACCCTCCTGGCTACCACAATAGCAACAGAAAGTGCTCCACGAACACAAGTCACAGCAACACCTGCTGCATGAAAGGATCACCAATGATCACCCAAACTCATACCACAGGAGCCAATCCGCTACTCTGTGATCTCCGCCATCGACAAACGGATCCTCTGCCTGATCTGATGACCCCCAACATAATCGAAAATGTCACAGCCTGATGAAGTCACTGATCCCGAGGTGCCTGAACTCAACCTCATCAAATATCTCAACTAAGTCCACTTTCCTCAAACCATCACATCGAAAACAGCGTACACCTTTCCTTCTCGATAGCCTCGCCACTGAGTGCAACACACTAAGCTTCTCATGGATGTCTTGAGGCACAACAATCAGACTCTCTCTGATGCTCAGGTTCAAACTCATCTCGAACCTCGTGCACCGCTTCCTCTGAAGCCACATAACTCGTGCAAATAGGGACAAACACGTGAACAATGCATCTCTGCCTCAGGTAGGTAAACACTCCTCATTCAATTGCTGGGTAGCCTGATAAAACCATTACCGTATAAACAACACCCTGAATGTAGACCATGGAGTCGCAACAGGAACTCACACAATACCAGCCCACAAAATACAATGATCTGACCCAAGTAAACATTAACTGCCACAATTCTCAACTTTGAGGCAACATGAAGACGCTCATACACACACAACCAGGCAAACCGTGCCACACAAATCTTTGAACTCAGAATACTCATCCAAATCCACAGTTTTCTGGCAAATCGCGCGTCGATTGATCCTCAATAGGATCCACAACCGTACCGACACGGAAAGCACGTCAAGGAGGCATCCTAATGAATAAAACATCGTTCACAACAAGTAGAACGTAATCATGGAACTTTAAATATTTGAAAGTATACAACACCCGGAATATTGATGAGTATCCGCCGGCCGGTCGGGTCACCATTCCAGACATGCTGTACATTCTCAAATATCCTTAGTAAACACGACTACAGAAGTCTACAGAACCTATAACCTAAGGCTCTGATACCAAGCTGAAAGGACCCAACCCCGATTTAGTTGCCTAAACCGGAATCGAACCCCTTCGAAAATACGAACCAACAAAAACCGTAGAAATTTTGGCAGAGTTTCGTTACTAACGTGTAATTACCATTACCTGCACGCGGAAAATACACTTCATCATATGCCACAAAAATCAAACCGTGGGCACCAATCCCATCCGAATTTCTCAATATATCAACAGTAAAGTAAAACAATAATGTAAAGTAGTAAATATATCTGTACTTTACTAAAATCCGGAGTAAAATCGTATAAAATATACAACAGATTACTTAGAGCGACCTCTAATGTATAATCATATACGTATACCACAGTAGGTAGAACAATAAACCTTCTGGAAGAAACAAGGTAGCTCGAGTACTATGCCTCCGACCACGACGTGCGACACTAGAATCCGAACTGCAAACTGGGCACGGAAACCGAAAAGTCCACGGGAAAGACATGAAAACCGTTAGAGTGAATGGACAAAAATAAATGTCTTTCACCAAGTAATATATACGTATAAAATCATATGCGAGTCAAATGCATGAAAATCAAATGGTACGTGAGGAGACACTGACTACCACTCACGTACAGAGCATGCAACGTAAATATATTGCGGAATCTCTCATGGACTACCACACGATAGCACAGTCTGAATCACGGGATCCCAGACCCACACGTGAATCCTAGCCAGAAAGGCCTCGGGTCAGGATATCTGTCCCCCCCGGAGCGTACTCGGGGATCAGCCGAGAAGCCAATGTGTATCGATACCACAACATATACTGAGACTGTACTCTGTGTAAACCAAATCATAAATCCTTTCCATGCACATGCATAAAACATAATATGTACATATGTATATTCGTATATGCATAATCGTAAAACACATGCTCGTAAAATCATAATAATATGCATGCTCAAGTTCGTAAAACGTATATAAAAGACTCGCAATCAATCCGTGAAAAGAAATGTCCACTCACAGACTAGCGTAACGCAGTTCGCGTTAACCCGTGATACGGCGGAAAGTCCCTCGCCATACGAACGATCACAAACCCCTGAATAATCACAAAATCTATTTCTCAAAATCATAACTCGACAATTCAAATCAAATCACGAGAAACCACCATTCTCGGAAACACGTAATCCGATTACGACAAACTGTCGGAAATCCGGAAATCACACCTCAATACCTCGATGTAAGTTCGGATGCTCAATTCGAAAAACGAACCTCCCCACTGTGATCGGGGCGCGATTTTGAGTGAAATGACATGTAACTTGTCGAAAACTCCAAAAAGTCAAACTTTGACCGTTGACCGCCGCCAACGATGCCGCCGCCACCAACCTGAAAATTTCTCGGCAGGGCAACCCCTATCCCATGCAAAATCACCCACTGAGCAACTTTGTCAACTGCATCGAAGGCTAATTCGCACTCTAACTAGTCCAATTTCATGTAAAACCGAATTGATACACAAATTTAAAATCCAAAATTCTTCATCCACAATCAAAATAAGATCACCAAACTTACATGGTAGCTTGTAGGTGAGGAGGGCTACAAAACCCGGTCCAAATCGCAGCTCAATTCGGCCGGAAAAGTTGAACCCGAAATCACCCAAAAACTCTTGATTTTTGGCCGAAATTTCCTTCCCCTCCGGCGAACCACGCCGTGGAGGGAGGCCGGAATCACCACCAGTGGGCCGAGGCGCATCGATCAAGACCCACCTCGAGCCTTGGGGTGGCCGGATGAGCTCGCCGCCGTGGAGCACCGTGGCTCCTCCCGTCGCCATTCACACCACCGAGTTGACTCAGTCAACTCGGTCAATACAATTAAACCCAACTTTGACTTTCCCCAAATGGCAAGTTCCCATATATAGCTTTCCCAAAAAGGAAACCTCCAAAATACATTTTACGACAAACTTAAAATACCCGTAACTTTCTTGTCGTAATTCCGATTTCGATAATTCTCGCGGCAACAAACTCGTCTCGACGTACTCTTCAATTATCACCCGAAGTCAAACACATCGACCAAACGGATAAAAAGTCAACTGTTCAAACCAACACATATTTAAACCGACTAAATAATCAACAATCGGAAATATTCACAACTTAATCTTCGTAACTCGGAACAATGCTCCGGAAGTTCCCACAAGCTCGAAATTAAATTCTCAACAACTTCCGTGAAGAAGCTAAAACCAAATTCTCGTCCGGTAATTTAGTCGTTAAGAAGGCCACAATTATAAATCGATTATGCCGAAACTTCAAATATTCATAACTTATTCCTCGGTCGTCCAAATAACGATCCGGAACCACCCACGAATTTGAAATCACACGTACTACGACTCTCGAGAAGAGACCCAGCTCCAATTCTCAGCCAATAATTTAGTCGTTATCAAACCTGGCAAGTAAATCCATTATCGGAAATCTACCATTACTCATAATCTCACGGACCAAGCTGATGACACTGTTCAATCTGTTCCGGGTCGTCACAGTATTGCTCGAGGACTAGCAATGTCTAAGTGTGGAGTATTTTGATAGTCGCATATTTATGCGTCTATTTGGTATTTAATTTGTTCCCTATATTTAGTTTATTGTTATTAATCGAGTAAATTAATTATGTTTATTTGTTTTTATGTATTTTGGAGATTAATGAAGAAAAGTAGATTAAATAATATATTTTGGAGCTTGGCGAGAAGAGACAGTTAAACAAGCCAAATGATGTGATGTAGGAGAATAAGACGAATAACAAATAAAGAATAAAAGAAAGAAGAAGAAGTAGAAGGAAAGAGGAACCGAACTGCAAGCATACGATCCCGACGGGGATCTAGAGTTTATTTCTTCTCCTTCTTAGTTTTTCTTTCATGAATTCTTTAATGTTATTATTTAAAACTATGAGTAGCTAAATTTCCTTTGTTAGGGGCTGATTGAAGCCCTAGATATGCTTACGATTTTGAACCCCTTTTGATTCTATTAATTATTTGGATGAGTTTTGTTTCACTGTTTTCTCACCGTATGATTTCTATGTTCATGTTTCTTTGAGTGCACGCTTAGATGCATGGCTTAGGATCTATAGTCTTGATTATGTATATGACCACCTTATCATTGCATATTCTCTAGAGACAAACATGAATTTGTGTGAAACAAGCCTTAGTGATGAAAGGGTGACCACCTTATTAACCCTTGAAGCTCGGTTATTCTTCAGACATTCTTAGAACATAATGACTTTAGTTTTCTAGGCTTACATCACCATATATATAAGTCGGTTAAGTGAGGATCAAGATCGAGCGGATTGTCTCTCCCTCTTTCATGCCTAGTAAAAGAGTGTAATACACAAGATGACTTAACCAAAGCTCTTGTGTGGGGAGTATTCATCCATGGTTAGTTCAATTATATTGGGGAGGTCGTAAGTATGTCTAGGGTGGATAGAAGTTCTTAACATTCATATCTCATTGGTTATATACAACAATTTACTTTCTGCAATTTACTGATTTTTGCATTAGCTGTAGCTTAGCTGATTTATTTCGGTAACCAAATCAACTCAAAAAACCCTCAAATTTTGTGCAGTAGTCCGCCACTGTGTCTAGTTTGTTGTGTCAAAATTTGGTAGGATTTGACTCTGTCTAGCTTAGGCTCGTGTTATCATTAGTGTGCTGTAGTCGAGTCTGCTAGCATAATAGTTTGTTAGGATTTAGTTTCACCAATTCTTCATGTTCGATAACCCCTATTTATCTTGCTACATTGATATATCCAGGTTGTAAATAGGGTATCTTTGAGAGGTGTTTAACTGCCTTGTCAGGATACGGACTATGGCAGGAAGGATAAGGCGGTATGCAACTGTTCCAATCTTTTCACTCACCTGGAATAATCCATAATAACGACCATACAACTTGTTGGATAGTCTTTTGGCAACTATTTTCTAAGCAAAAGGATGCAGCTTAAGATATACCCAATCTCCCACCACAAATATTCTCTCAGTGTGTTTCAAATTGTAATAACGTTTCATCCTCATAATAGCCTTGAGCTGAGCTAGTAACACGTCTCTTGCACAAAGAATTTGATCCACTTCATGTACTACCATTGAACTTTGCTCATACAACTCTATCCGAGGAGGTAAGTAACCATACAAAGCATTGAAGGGAGTCATACCAATGGCCGAATGAAAATTGGTGTTATACCACCATTCTAAAAGATTCTCACTCGTAAGACCATAACACACCTCAAGTGGTGTTCCAACGAACGATTGAGATTCTCCGTTTGACTATCAGATTATGGATGGTAAGCAGTGCTCTTGCAAAGTTTGGTGTCATGCATCTTAAAAAAAGACTCCCAAAAATTTCTAAGGAATAATGGATCTCTATCGGTGATTATAGACCTTGGCATCCCATGTAAACGAAACACCTCTTTAACGAACACCTTTGCCACTGTTTTGGCCATATAGAGGTGGCTTAAAGGAATAAAATTTCCAAACTTGGTGAAATGGTCTATCATGACTAGAATCAGTTGTACCTTCGGATATCGGCAATTCTCCAATGAAGTCCATTGAGATGTATAGCTATGCACCTTCTAGAATTGAGTTTGGTAGTAACATTCCGGGAGGGAGCTGTCTCTCATAGTGGTGTAGTGGTGGCGTTGATAAGTATCACATTCCCCTACAAATCTTCTCACATCGTTGTTCATTCCTGGCCATGAAAAATTGTGACAAAGTCTTTGATAGGTCCTGAGATAGCCCAAATGACCACCTTCCATACCACTGTGGTTCTCTTCTATCACTCTTTCCTTCCAATTGTGTGTCTTAGGCACATAGGTTCTGCCTTTATAGAGAAGCAGCCCATCACATACAGTATACTTTGCATTATTACATACTCCATGAAAAGCTTCATCCATCCACTTAATGGCTTCCAAGCCTACTTGACAAGAGACTTTAATGTCTTGCACATAAGTGTTAATAGGAGATGAAACACCACTGAGTATAAGTACCTCGATATGTCTTGATAAAGCATCAACAACTACATTGTTGTGGCCTGCCCTGTAACGTATTTCGTAATCAAACCCAGCCAATTTCAAAAGCCAACGTTGTTAAGTAGGAGTCGTGAGACACTGATTGAGAAAGTGCTCCATAGTGCGATGGTCTGTAACGATAAAAAAGTGTTGTCCCAATAAGTAAACCTTCCAATGTTGGACGACACTCACCATAGTAAGCATCTCTCTGTTGTATACCGACATAGCTAGGTGCCTAGGAGTCAAGGCTTTGCTCATGTAAGCTACTGGATATTTCTCTTGAGGGAGGATAGCTCCAATTCCTATATCCGAAGCATCGCTTTCAATTGTGGTACTTGGTCTTATCACCGGTACCACAATCCGTCTTTTTTTTACCAACAGTACCGGGGGAGAACAAGGGTTGGTACTTGGACTTATCACCCTAGACTCCAGCAATTCCTTAATGATTGCCTATATTTTTGCCTTCTGGTAATGAGAGTATCGATATGCACGGACCAAAATAGGAGCAGAATTTGGCATTAATGTAATTTTGTGGTCATGTAGTTAAGTGAGAGGCAGGGTTGTTGGTTCTTCAAATAAACACTCAAACTTACTTAAAAGCTCCTGCATTTCAACTCATTAGCTTCTGAAGAATTGGTGTTGGCCCTTATCATATATAGACTAAGACACATTCTGCTTCTCTGTGAAGAACTCTAGTCATGGCTCGGTAGCTCAATACTTCGGAAATCACCGATTGCTCTCCTCTCAAAACAATTTAAATGGCACCTTGCTGGAACTTCATCCTTATGTGCTCAAAGTTCCATGTGATGTCCCCTAGTTGTCTTAACCATGACGTACTGCATAAGACTTCCCACCCTGGAACAACTAGAACGTGGAAATTGTGACGACTCGGAACAGAATCAGAAGTGTAATTAGCTTAATTCGTGAGTTAGCGCATAATCGCAGTTCTCCGATAATTGATTGAATCGCCAGACTTGATCACAACTTAATTATTGGCCGAGAATTTGAGTTGAGCCTCTTCTCGAGAGTTGTTGTACGCGTGATTTTGAGTTCGTGGGTGGTTCCGGATTATTATTTCGAAGACCGAAGAATATAATATGAATATTTGAAAGTTTGAAATATTGTCGAGTTTATCCGTTCGTGTTCGAGTCTATCCGAATTGTGATTGTGATCCGTTTTGGACCGTTGATCGACCCGAACCATAAGTGGAATGATTATCGACTTAATTTGCGAGTTTCGCGATTTGTCGTGATTTCGACGTAATATGTTAATATAGCGGCTTCGTTAGCAACTAAATTATCGGGCGAGAATTTGATTTGGGATCCTTCGTGGAAGTTGTAGAGAATTTAATTTTGAGCTCGTGGGAACTTCCGGAGGATTTTTCCGAGTTACGAGGAATAAGTTGTGAATATTTTCGTCCGTCGAATATTGTCGTATTTATCTATTTGGGATTCGATACGCGTACGGTATAAATACGAGAGAATACTTTCCGATTTTGGAAACTTTCCATTTTGGGAAATCTGGCCCGTTGACCAGTTTGACCCGTGGGTCAAAACTGACCCATTCCAGGCCGAATTTTGTTTGCGTTCGTTGAGCTCGATTCGGCCTCTTTTGGCCTTGGTGTCTTCATTAAAGTTGTTGGTCTTGAGCTCCTCTTTTTTTTGATAGGTCATTCGTTCAATTTGGTTGTCGGATGGAGAAGTTATGGCTTGTCAAAGTTTGGGAATTTTGGGTAGATTCCGGCGAGTTTTCACGGCTTCGGGTGACGGCGTGGAGGCCGAGATGGTGACTTCTCTTTGAGGGGTTTTGTTAGCCTCGAGCCAAGGAAGCTTTTCCAAGTGGTCTTGAGGGTTGCCGTGGCCGGAGGAGAGAGATCCGTCGATTTGAAATTCCGGTAAGGGTTTGGAACTTTGAGTTGATTTTTGGAGGTTTTCCGGTCAAAATTGGCCTTAACTTATAACTGAAAATTTGTTGGAATCGTCGAGATCTTCAAAACCATGTGTAGCATGAAATTTTCTGGGTAGGTTGGATATTCCGGCGGCCGGAGGCAGCGGCAACGGCGGTGGCGCCGCCGTCCGCGGCGGCGATTTTTCGCCCGACGTGTTTTTCGACAAGTTATATGTCATTTAACTCGGAATCGCGTCCCGATCGCAGTGGTGAGGTTTGTTTTTCGAATTGAGCTTCAAAAATTATAGCGAGGTTTTGTGGTGTGATTATCGAATTTTCACGATTTCGTCGATATTGAATTATGCATTTCCGGGAACGGTTGTTTCTCGTGATATGACTTGAAGTGTCGATATATATTTTTGAACAGTGGATTTTATGATTATTCAGGGGTTCGTGATCGTTCGTTTGGCGAGGGATTTTCCGCCGTATCACGGGATTAATGCGTATCGCGTTACGCTCACCTGTGAGTGGACATTTTTATATTTTCACAGTTGTTGCGAGTTCGTGATTTTTCGTGATTTTCCATATTCATTTATATACGATGTTGAGATTATTTATTATTTTCGGAGGTATTATTTTATATTTTATGGTGATGGCATTACTGCATCGATGCTTCGGCTACTCGGCTGATCACCGGTAGTCTGCCAGAGTTGTGAGATTCCTCTGGGCAGGGTTGAGAGATTCCCCTGTATGCCGCCGGGCTTGAGAGATTCCCCTATGCTATCACCGTCGGGCTCGAGAGATTCGCCTGATCGTCGGGCTTGACCCCTGCACCGGTTTTGACTTTACCTGACGACCGTGGCGAGTTCGTTGTTTATAGTGATGCATCAAGATTTGAATTTGGTTATACTTTGATGTAGTATAGCAGAGCGGTGGCTCATGGTTTCAGGCAGTAGAAACTTTATGAAGCTACATATCCTGTGTATGATTTGGGAGTAGCTGTCTTTATGTTAATGTCGGAGAGTTCGAGACACTATTATTGTGGCGTGCAGCGCAGTGTAGGATGTACACTGATCATTTGAGTTTCATCTACTTGCATATTCAGCCAGATTTGAGCTTTAGGCAGTGTAAATGTATGGGGTCGACTAACGACTATGGCTGCACATTTGAGTTTATCCGAGAGACGCTAATGTTGTTGCTGATGCATTTGGTCGGAAATCGGAAGCTTCATTGCTTCATATGTGTGTGGCTCGAGTTTCCGTGCTACCCGAGTTGCGAGCTACGAGAGCTGAGTTAGAGTGTGATGATGATGAAGCTCATTGTTTTATGTGCGTTATGCACTAGTGGTATGGAGATGTATCAGATACTTCGAGTTTATTACTCGTGACACAACATGAAGAGGAATATAGCAACTTATGTAAGCAGGTGCCACATTTGTCGGTAGGCGATGGCTGGGAGATAGAGACTTGTTGGGAAGTTACAGCCATTGGAGATTTTCGATTAGAAGTTGGAGCTTGTCACTGTGGATTTTGTGTGCCAATACACACTTCGGTTTGTGATACCAGTTGTCGGGTCTTTGTGAACCATTTGATGGACTTAGTACGTTTCCTTGTACTTTCGGAAAAGATTTCGGTGGCAGGCTGGTATAGTTGTATTTAACAGAGGTTGTTTATTTTCGTGATGCGCCTGTGTCCTAGCTTGCTGATCGAGATAATCAGTTACTAATGAGTGTTGGCAAGCGTTGCAGTAAGTATTGGGGACTAGATTACAGTTTAGTACAGTTTCTTATCCTCGGATTGGTGGACGATCTTTGAGGACTATTCAGTCTTTGGAGGGCATGTTGTGGTCTTGTGTATTACAGTTCCGAGGGATTTGGGACCAGCAGTTTCAACGGTTTGAGATTGCATGCAGTACCAGTTTGTAGACCACTATGATTATGACATTGAATGATGTCGTTTTTGATGAACGATGTTGTACTCCATTGTGCTGGAGCGAGTTTGGTTTGAGCTGACGTTTGATCCTGATTTAGTGGAATGTGCTACCACAGACCTTCGGATTAGCGGAAACAGGTTGCTACTTGCTCGAGTTCGACAATGAAGTTGTGTTGATGTGAGCAGGTTGAGTTGTGAATTGCCACATTATTTTGGTCCGTATGTGATCATGGGGCGAATTTGTGTTGTGTCGTATAGTTTGGCATTGCCTATAACGTTGGCCTTTGTGTGTGTTGTGTTCCATGTGGTGGAATTATATTTCAGATTTGTTGCGTGTTTTGTACTCTATCAGTTCCTTATGCAGGAAGACTTAGCATTTGTAAGGAGCCAGTCCAAATTCGAGATTTGAGGGTACCGAGATATTTTCCATTGACAGAGTTGTTCAGTTGAGGTTTCCACTTGGGAGTTGAACTGTATGCAGAGACAGTGTCCCTACTTTTCAGTTGGCAGACTTGGAAATTTCGAGGTCGAAATTTTTCTAAGGGGGGTAGATTTGTAACGACCCGGAACAGAATCAGAAGTGTAATTAGCTTAATTCGTGAGTTAGCGCGTAATCGTAGTTCTCCGATAATTAATTGAATCGCCAGACTTGATCACGACTTAATTATTGGCCGAGAATTTGAGTTGAGCCTCTTCTCGAGAGTTGTTGTACGCGTGATTTTGAGTTCGTGGGCGGTTCCGGATTATTATTTCGACGACCGAAGAATATAATATGAATATTTGAAAGTTTGAAATATTGTCGAGTTTATCCGTTCGTGTTCGAGTCTATCCGAATTGTGATTGTGATCCGTTTTGGACCGTTGATCGACCCGAACCATAAGTGGAATGATTATCGACTTAATTTGCGAGTTTCGCGATTTGTCGTGATTTCGACGTAATCTGTTAATATAGCGGCTTCGTTAGCGACTAAATTATCGGGCGAGAATTTGATTTGGGATCCTTCGTGGAAGTTGTAGAGAATTTAATTTTGAGCTCGTGGGAACTTCTGGAGGATTTTTCCGAGTTACGAGGAATAAGTTGTGAATATTTTCGTCCGTCGAATATTGTCGTATTTATCTATTTGGGATTCGATACGCGTACGGTATAAATACGGGAGAATACTTGCCGATTTTGGAAACTTTCCATTTTGGGAAATCTGGCCCGTTGACCAGTTTGACCCGTGGGTCAAAACTGACCCATTCCAGGCCGAATTTTGTTTGCGTTCGTTGAGCTCGATTCCGGCCTCTTTTGGCCTTGGTGTCTTCATGACAGTTGTTGGTCTTGAGCTCCTCTTTCTTTTGATAGGTCATTCGTTCAATTTGGTTGCCGGATGAAGAAGTTATGGCTTGTCAAAGTTTGGGAATTTTGGGTAGATTCCGGCGAGCTTTCACGGCTTCGGGTGACGGCGTGGAGGCCGAGATGGTGGCTCCTCTTTGAGGGGTTTTGTTAGCCTCGAGCCAAGGAAGCTTTTCCAAATGGTCTTGAGGGTTGCCGTGGCCGGAGGAGAGAGATCCGTCGATTTGAAATTCTGGTAAGGGTTTGAAACTTTGAGTTGCTTTTTGGAGGTTTTTCGGTCAAAATTGGCCTTAACTTATAACTGGAAAGTTGTTGGAATCGTCGAGATCTTCAAAACCATGGGTAGCATGAAATTTTCTGGGCAGGTTGGATATTCCGGCGGCCGGAGGCAGCGGTGCCGCCGTACGCGGCGGCGACTTTTCGCCCGACGTGTTTTTCGACGAGTTATATGTCAGTTCACTCGGAATTGTGCCCCGATCGCAGTGGTGAGGTTTGTTTTTCGAATTGAGCTTCGGAAATTATAGCGAGGTTTTGTGGTGTTATTATCGGATTTTCACGATTTCGTCGATATTGAATTATGCGTTTCCGGGAACGGTTGTTTCTCTTGATATGATTTGAGGTGTCGAGATATATTTTTGAACAGTGGATTTGATGATTATTCAGGGGTTCGTGATCGTTCGTTTGAGGATGGATTTTCCGCCGGATCACGGGATTAACGCGTATCGCGTTACGCTCACCTGTAAGTGGACATTTTTATATTTTCACAGTTGTTGCTAGTTCGTGATTTTTCATGATTTTCCGTATTTATTTATATATGATGTTGAGATTATTTATTATTTTCGGAGGTATTATTTTATATTTTATGGTGATAGCATTACTGCATCGATGCTTCGGCTACTCGGCTGATCACCGGTAGTCTGCCAAAGTTGAGAGATTCCTCTGGACCAGAGTTGAGAGATTCCTCTGGGCAGGGTTGAGAGATTCCCCTGTATGCCGCCGGGGTTGAGAGATTCCCCTGGCCTATCACCGTCGGGTTTGAGAGATTCGCCTGATCGTCGGGCTTGAGAGATTCGCCTGATTGTCGGGCTTGAGAGATTCACCTGGCAACCTCCATATATGTTTTCCGAACTCACTATACTTATTTATTGTATATGAAATTGGTGAAAGGCGTATGTTTCTTTTTGTCCACTCACTCTAACGTTTTATTTGCCTTTCCCCTGGGCTTTTCGATTTCCGTGCCCAGTTTGTAGTTCGGACTCTGGTGTCGCACGTCGTTGTCAGAGGCATAGTGTTCGAGCTACCTTGTTTATTCCAGTAGGTTTCTTGTTCTGCCTGCTGTGGTATATTTATATTATTATACACTAGAGGTCGCTCTGAGCTTTCTGTTGTATACTTTCATACGATTGTTCCTGGATTTCTGTAAAGTATAGTTATATTTATTACTTTACATTACTGTTATGATATTGAGAAATCCGGATGGGATTGGTGCCCACGGTTTGATTTTTTTGGCATATGATGAAGTGTATTTTCCAGGTGCAGGTAAAGGCAATTCCGCGTTAGTAGTGTTACTCTGCCGAAATTTTTATTTTTTTTGTTGGTTCGTGTTTTCAGAAAGGGTTTGATTCCAGTTTAGGAAACTAAATCGGGGTTGGGTCCTTTCAGAAATCCACTGTAAAAATATAGCCTTGCATGTGCAAGGAATCAGTCACCATACCTTGAGTCTTCATGAGCTGTCCATTAACAATTTTCACGGATAGAGGCCTCATGGAAGAGAGCTTAAGGCTTTGTCATCGCACCAAAGAGGGATGAACAAAATAATGCATAGTTCTTAAATCAATTTGGGCGTGCACTCTGGCCTTCAACATGTAGCCTTTTCAACTTCATGGTTTCACGAGGTCTATCATCCCTCATCATATTAAGTTGGATCAAGGGTTCCTCGGGATCAAATGCCACAATTACCATCTCCCCTTCCTCGTGTGGAGGAGCTAAAGTCTCACCTTCTACTTCCTGATCATTGTGCACAACCTCGATGATGAGTGCTTATGCCCTCCTACAATTATGCCATGGACAATATTGATCATCACATAAGAAGCATACGTTATTAGCTCTACGACGTTGGTACTCGTGCGCCTAAGCGAGTGTACTATTAGGATTGGCTTAAACTTGTTGTGGCCGATTAGCAGCTTGCACACGAGGCTGTGAAGAAGTGGCACGTGGTGCTTGAGGCACTTATTGAGCACCTTCCTGCCCTTGTGATCTTGGACGACCTTGAAGG
The DNA here is from genome assembly GCA_946800695.1 of Geum urbanum. Taxonomy (NCBI): domain Eukaryota; kingdom Viridiplantae; phylum Streptophyta; class Magnoliopsida; order Rosales; family Rosaceae; genus Geum; species Geum urbanum. The sequence continues at coordinate 27,682,763 of OX327001.1, forward strand.
AACCTCGCTGGATTGTTGAAGTTGGTTCGATTGAGGGAACGTTGCGGTGCTAGCTTTGGTTCATATCTCTTTGCTAGTGTACCAGCTTCAAATAACATTGATGGATCATGGTTGTCCACATCGTACCTCAGCCCTGGTTGTAACCCTGCAATAAAGTAAGAGACTAATAATTTCTGAGAAAAGCCCTCCATTCGCTGTGATAGCCTAGTAAACTTCCTGCGGTACTCTTCCACCAAACCGGTTTGAGTCATTCGAGCAAGTTCAGCTCGGAGGGTCTGCTGGCTACGAACCTCGAATTCCCTCATCATCAAATTAGTGATCCCTCTCCAAGTATGAGGGACCTCATGTTTGAACAGAAACCAAACATCTAAGGCTTTGCCATTCAAGTGTAAGGTTGATATCGAGACCTTACGGTCCTCTAAAACTTGGTAGATTTCAAAGTATTACTCAGCCCGTTGTAACCACTCCACCAGATCTCCTTCCTCGAACGTTGAAAAGTCCAACCTCCTTTGTCACATCATTGGTAAAGACAAATCAACTGACGACTAAGTGGCTGTATGTTGAGAGCTCACTGGAAAGAGATTTTGAGCCATTTAAGGATCGACATCAATGTTAGGTGGAGAACGATGCACTCGAGGAACTTGGATTACATGAACTTGGGACATAGGCTGAAGTGGCGCATGGGCTGTCGCTTAAGATGTGTGGGCTTGGGCCATATCCATATATGTTGTGACAGGTGTAAGAAAATAAGGATACCAAGGAATATTAGTGTATGCTGCGTTGGATCCAAGTATGACACGTGTAAGGGGTGATTTGAGGGTGGCTTAAAATGAGGCACGTGAGGCTGGTGAGCATTTTAGGCACGTGATTCGGAGGGATCTGAGGCAGGCCCAGATATGCCTAGGGATCCGAGACCATTATTGGGTTGTCTATTGGATTGATAACCTTGAATCGCATCACCCATCAATTTTGGAACTTCATCATTATACACTGGTACTAACACAAGCGTGCCAACAGCTTCCACCTTCCCACGTTGTCACCTACGACGTTCAGTCGCCGCAGCCCACTTAACACTCTTATTAGATGGAATCGACAACATAGTGTTTATGGGACCAGACGAAGGACGAAGTGACAGTTTCGAGGCGGGGCATGGCACCACTAACACTGGGGAATGGCTACCAAATTGCAACAAAGTCGTTGTACGCTGGTTGGAAGAAGAAGATGAGGCTTCGACCCTCTGTTCCAGCGCCAACATGGACGTGCGCAGTAAGCTAACTATCGTCATTAGCTCAGTAAGCGCAGATCTGGTCTCCTTAAGTAGGTGACACTCCTCGCGCAGATCGGTCCGTAGATTATCTTATTGCAGTTGGATTTCCAAAATGTGGTCGTCCATCGCGGTCTGCTGAGCTTGGATCTCAGCAAGACTCTCCCGCAAATCCTGAACCTAGGACGTCATCTCAGAGAGCTGAGTAGTGTAGTTGGGCAGAGCGAGCTCCAGTGGTTTTGGTCAAGGGCTCATCAGAATGACTCTGGTACTAGTTATTAGAGCTGTAGTTCTCTTACAAGAGAACATAAGGAATTAGCAACAGAAATTAATAAAGCTGCTATTCATTCATGTCCTAAAACCTAGCAACTTATTACATATATATGATAGAGCTTACCACTGTCTGAATGCCACATGACAAGCAGTGATACCCTAAGAACTACGTAGCTCATGTGATACAATGCACGTCTACGACACTTAAGAACGACATCCAAAAATAATGAATGACATATAATAAAATGTGCTATAACAAGATCTGTGGTTTCGGAAGACAGTGTGGAGATTTTTGGTCGACCATCAATCTTGGTTGAGCATTGGTTGCAAGTTTTTTCGCAGTCAATTGGTTGGCGGTGTGTCTGATATGGGTTCCAACTACGCTAGTGGTTGATTGTTCGTGCAACTTATTCTTGGATGGATGGTGGTCTATGGAGGGCCTTGGTGAAGCGTTAGGCTGGCCTGGGAAGATCAAAGGTGTTCGGTAGAAATCTACCGGCGGCGTGCATATCTGGGGAGGCATGGGAGCAGTGGTTGTGGAGGACTCTTTTCCAATGTTGGGTTAGGCTTGCAATTCACAACCTGGCTATTGTGGTGGTTGGGCTGACCTTATAGGCCTTGGCCTGAATTGTTTAATTATGATATACTATTTTATGGATTTATTGTTTAAGTCAATAATAACGCTAGCTCTATTGTTTTGCATTAGGACTAGGTGTCTCACGATCAAAACGATTTGTCGGTGTGTGCACTTTTTATGTCTTGTATGTCCTAGTGAGGATATGGGTTATGGTAAGATAGTCCCATCCTCCTAGTGGTAGGATGAAACTTAGTGCCGATAATGTAGTTGTCGTTCAGCAATATACTTGGAAAGATGGCAAAAAAAGGGTATGGATGGAATGCTTTCGCGAGGGAAGCAAAATGCTCTTTCCAATGCGTCTCCATGTTAGTGAAACAGATAGAATAGCTTGTATGGCTTTCTCTGCTAACTGGTGCATGTTTGATTACATAGTTATTGTAGGGTGTTCTGTGACTATCTGAAATATTCTATATATGCTCATTGTAACATGAGATTCAGGTTTTATGTCCCCCTTATGTATTCAACAGTTTCATTATTAAAGGTTTGAGGGCTGCCGCACCCGTCCTTCTTTCAAAAAATAAATAAATAATTAAATAACAATTGTTATGTGCCTGCATGATCTGTCGTGGCAAGTCCACGCTGTTTTTTCTTTACTTAACTATATATAATGATATCACATGTATCAGGCTTATAAGTGACAACTCTTATTTCTCAAACCCTAGTTTTCTCTCCCTCTAGCTAGCCGCCAACAAAGTCTTTTAGTTTTCTCAGATTTAGTCTCGTACAGTGGCGCGCCCTTGGCTCAATGGTATCTCTCAACCTCATCGACGCCAATGGGTGCGTCGGACGAGAGTGGTGTTTATTTTTGATAGTTAAATGAGAGACAACGACTAACTGGTAACATGTCTTGCTATGTTGTATTGGAGGATGCATTGTTGGCTTTGGACGAACGTCTATAGAGGCGAATTGAGTCTTGGTCAGGATTTCATGATGTTACGGTTTTGGTGTGATTTGTGATTATGTTGTCACTGTCGTGCTCTTGAAGCGAGAGGAATGCATCATGGGGGGAGAGGTGGCACGTTTAGATCTCAACAATGAGGAAGCCATTTTGGCAGTGGCAGCTGGAAGAGATCGATGATCAGCAACGGTTCAAATTTGGTATGAGGGTCTGTTCTTTCAACTAGATTTGGCTTGCTTTAGGTTAGTAGTTGTTTTTTAGTTTTCAAGGGTTTTCCTTATGCCTAATTTTCTTGTTCGCTTTTTCTAGGCTTAATTTTCATAAGCGCCTAGTGTTTAAGGACTTTGACCCGTGTTTGAATTATGCTTCATCTCAATGATGTGTCATTACTTAGTCTAAATTTGTTTCTCAAAGAGAGTTAGACTATATATCTCTCGATGTATCTAGTTCAAGATTGTAATACAAGTTGTATTATGGTAAAAAAATAAAGATTTAAAAAAAAAAAAACTATATATAATGATTCTTTTTTTAAGGTAAACAATTATTGTATTGAATAGGAGAATCCGGATATATAATTAGCTCCTAAAATCTCATACATAAATTGAGTCGGAGAATAAAAAACAATAAGTCATTGAAGTTTTGATATTTATAAACTTCGGTCACTAAAGCTTGGGAAATACAACTTTGTTTAGTAAACTATGACATCAAAATTCAATTGGTCATAACATTAACGATAAAGAATTGTGTGTCAGTATTTCACTGGAGCATCAAAGATGTAAACTAGACTGACGGTCGTCACATTTAAAAATTTCTCTGCCAGCGTCTTACTATTTCAACTGCACTCTGGTAATTGGGGGGAGGCGGAACGTACAATTAATGCACCATATCTGACCAACAGAAATTAACGTTTTTGCTTCAAAAATGACGCTCAATCAAATCAATGATGCATGGACTTTCCATGCTGCGTTCGTTAATCCCGTTCATATATAATCGTATGATTATTAGATATTTTCATGAAGTTTCCATGATTTCACTCGATTAGTACTCTAGCAAGAAAAATACCGAGTGTCTGGAATGAAAAATCTGATTTTTGGCAAAAATGGTAACCAGGGGAATTAAGATACAGAAGAACTCGCGTGCATTAAGATAGAGAATAAGTTTAATATTTTGAACTTATTCTTTCTAAAAGTATAGTCAATTTGCCATAGCTTTAGTATTTCATATATAGTCTACCCAACAAGAGTAAAATATAATAACAGAGGAAAGAAAAACACTGGAGAAGTAGTACAAAACTGTTTCAATAGATTTCCATGTTACAGGACAAACTAGTTTGAAATTACAAACCATCATCAACACCTCAGCTAAAATTGTGTTATAAACAGAAAATTGAGCATTTCTAGCTACTTTGCTGCTCAGCGGACAGATATCCTCGAGACTTTTGAAGCCGAGAAATTCGTTTGCAATGTCCACGACCCTGCTTGTGTTGCTCCCACTCGTGTGCTCCTCTAAGAATCCAGTCCCCGCAGGCCTAACAAATGGAAATGTAATTTACACACCGGTTTGACCAAACTAAACTAAAACACAAGTCCATAAAATCAGCAAAATATAAATATTAACTAATGGAGAAAGACATTTCTTTTCAAACAATGTGGTCTAGTGCTTTAACAACTTCTAACCTTGCATGTATACTGTGTCCATAAGTCCCTCTATCATATTCATGTCACTGCTACTGGGGCATCTGAGTTAGGCACCCAAGTCCCATCCTGATTAAGGAAATATGTAATCATATGCTGGTCCAACCACCTCTGTAGTCCATATTTCATCTGATCTGCCTACATTGTGGTTTACAAAAATGCAGTTGATCTATCAACATCCAGAGTAATTAGAATGACCAAATCAGAAAGATATTAGTAACACAAACGAGGAAACTAGGGAAACAAAAATCCCCAAACACCCTTACAAAATATGGACTGGGTTGCATCAAAGAAATGTATGTTCCACCCAAACGTGTCCAGTCGATTTATTCTCGTTTCTGTGGGAAGATATAACAATATATATTCCCTTTAGTAGTTCAAATCTGTTAATTTTAAAAATTAAACTCAAAACAACAAACCTTAACCCACTAGTGAAAACCATATAATTAGGGGATGAGAAGAATTTAAGAAAGACATTTCTTTTCAAATGCAGGAGATAGCTTATAGATCAATATATCAGTTTTGTATAACAGATTCTCATGGTTGCAGCCTGCAGAGTCAGAAGAGGCATAGTTCATAGAACATATAAAGATTCAAATACTCAGAAGTTACCGGTTCTCGCGCATAAACAGATGTATTAACATTTAGGATAAGAACACAATAAAAAATAGTGTAAACATATATATGCAAATTAACTTTACCTGACGACGAACTAATCTTCTGGTGTTCAGCTTTACTTTCTCAATAGCTTCTTTTAAAACAGCTTTGGGGTTGCCTTCATTCAAGGAATTCAGGACTAGCCTCATGTTCTCTGTCAAGATCTTATCAGCTGGATCTACAGACTTTAGGAGCATTGAGCCATCTATCAAGTGATTTCCTTCATCGCTGGCTTCCTTTAAGTAAAGGCTCAAAAATATTTCGAACTCCCTAACTCCAATGGCCAACCGGACACCTCGAGTATAATCCGCATTCCGAGAAAAAATTTCAGACTTCATCAAGCAGCCCAGCGTCTATCATGGAATCTACTCTTTGATCCACAAACTGGTCCAGCACAGGAAGAGAAGCATCCATACATATGAAACAGCAATCGTATCTGAAATTATCGACTTGACCCCAGTTCTGTCCAGTAGCATGCAAGATAAAAAAGCGTCATATATGGATAACTGAAACCAATATTATTGAGTTTCAATGTTTGTAAATGTAAATCCTGATGACTAAACAGCCACCCTTGTTGTGAACGCAAACTTTGATAGTCGATGCATTAGAATGAAGAACAATAGACATAACAGAAGAGGAAAGTCAGGAAACTGTTGTGTGCTTAAACATATCTTAAGCAAATGTCAAAGTCAAAGATATAGCAAGTGAATCATGAAAACTGACCCGACAGTAAAATACCTTTTCCAGTACAACAAATTTGGTTTAGTTAACAGTGAAACATAGATACATGAGATTGATATATACAACAAAATATATTAGAAAATATGAAGGGGAGGATTACGAACTTTAGCAGCCTTTCCCTGAAACAGTTTGCTCGGGAGAATACCATGGAGAGCATACATACTAAGGTACTGATCAATCTGCAAAATGATCAACCCTATATAAGATTAGGATATGCCACTAGAATGAGTCATTATGTTATAAGAATGCTTAAGGATGAATAGCTTAGAAGCTTAAGGAACACTTTGCATGACTCATTTCGTCAAACTAACAGAAAGCCATAGTCCTGAAAAAGAAAAAGGAAACATAGAACTTAGGCATGTTTGTTACACCCTCTTGGACTCCTTATTTAACAGATAATATATTTCTTATATTAGGATGTGTTATACAAGGAGCAAGTTTTTGGGCTCCTTGTATAAAAAGGTCAAAACGGTGCTTTAATATATTTAAGGAGATCAAGGAAGGTGCAGAAGCTAGATTGTTTGGTGTTCCTGCTTTTTCACTTTGCTCTCAAATTAGAGCAGATAACAGTCTGCTTACGTTCTTCATTCTCTCTATCTCTTTGTGTTCTCTTCAAAGAAATTAAGGTTCATGCTTGAAAAGCTCTTAACCTTTCATCAGTTGGGCATATGTGCTCGCTTGCCTAGCTATTTCACTTTGCTCTCAAATTAGATCAGAAATACAGTTTCTGCTCCCAACATATATGCAGAGAGCTTTGGGCCGAAAATTATAGTTTTGGGGTGGAGTAGAGATGGCAAATTTCTGGATTTTGGTTAGTATTAAAAAGTAACATTTTGGGGTATATGACTTGAATTCGTGAGAACTCTATAAAAGTATACAAGCAGGAGAAGCTTTTAATTTCATTAGAAACGTAAAATAATGTTGAATTCCCTGATATGAGAGGACAAATATCATTCCACTTGTTCTTCTTTGCTGATAAGGAAATAATTTGTCAGATACATATTCATATGCCTTATATAGACGACACAGTATACAAAAGTCGAGCTATATTGAATGTATGTCTGTGGGTGAAGGTAGCAGCTAATGTTGAACACTTTGTTCACTTCTAAAAATTATCATTTCAAAAAATATTTGTGCCCATGCAACACCGTGAACGATTTAAATGCCAGTCTAAGTCTAAGGCCACTTTATTACTCTGTTAGATCATCAAGTTCTTATTTTTTGATACAGATGCCATATATAGGCAGCACAAAAGAGACACAAATGATTGTCTGTGGGAGAAGGCAGCAGCTAACATTGAACACTGTTTCACTATTAATATGAAGTAATTGCGTACAAACAAAATCGTGCTTAAATCCCGATCTATGTTGAAGGCATCTCTACTCCTTTTTGCTGTCACCCTAAAGCTACAGATATGATATTGAATTAGATTTGACTATCAGTTTGTACAAATATATATACCTCTAATCTACGTGAATTGTCTATATCAGACAATTATACATATCCTTAAACTCTATCAAATACTGACAACTGATTGTTCTAAATTATACAACGTAAAATAGTACTACCTGAAACAGAAATAGCAACTTTAAATTGTGTCAAACAGCTTATGCTTGATAAGTAGGAAACTTACTTTTCTGTGATTATTTGGATGGATTCTGATTGCTGCAACAGGATCAATGCCTTTAAGATCGTCATAAGTATATTTGGAATGGCCTATTTCACATGGAAGTTCAGTCTGTTGTTCTGCCCCTGATGGGAAAAAACAAAGTTTATTTTTCCTGAATAAAGATGATATACATTTACTAAAAGTACATAGAGGATAAGTTTGAATATAAAAGTCTCAAGTTTGGAGTTCAAGAGACAGTTGTTGCTTTACCTGGATGGTCACCTAAAAGACTTTTGTCCATATCTTCTACTGTGTCGTCAAGGAGGAATGAACTAACAAGAGCCTGAATAAAGTTGTCAGAATTAAATTAAATGGAGAACAAAAAACAAGCAAAAAAAACTGACTGAAAAAATGAAAGGCAGTATGACTGAGCTGGAAAATATATGTTAGAAATGGTTGTCTTAAGGAATTGGTTGCTTAAACCAAAATTATGTTGTCTTCGGAAAATGGTTGCCTTAAGAAAACGGTTATATTTGGAGTTGTGTTGTGTTCAAGAATTTATGTTCCTAACCTTTTGACTATGAATTGGTCTAAGGCTAAGTGAATTCCTCTTACTCGCAAGTATATGAGGTCAAGTTATAGAATTTGTAAGGAAGTTGAGTATCGAACTCATGAGGATTGACCACTTAAACTCCTTAGCTTCAACTGATTAGGTCCTAGATTACGATATTACCTAAACATGCAATGTTACTCAAAACTAATTAATGATGAGGTGAAATGTATTTTATCTACCTCAGTCCTTTGGTAACCTAACTATGCAAGAGGTGGTGTAACTATAATGAATGATTATCTGATTGATGGTTGTTTAACTAACTAAATTAAGTGAAAACATAAAGCAAAACAAAACTAAACTAAACAATGAAAATGTTTGGTCGGCTAGAGATGTTGCCACTAACCAACTCAATGTACCAACAATGTCTAAATTATGAGTTTAATCTGATTCACACGTGCTTGTCCAATTCGTGATCCTTTCGAGTCACTATTAGTTGTGAACTGAATCTCCTAGGCCATTAGGGCACTAGAAGTGTTCCGGTCCAACATTCAAATATAAAGCAAACCAAAACTAGAATGCAACTCAATTATTAATCATATCATAATCATACCACATGTCTAATGAGTTTAATATGTGTTCACTTATGATGAATGTGAATGACTTTCCTTCCTAAGTCTCTATTAAAGGACATGAAAGTAGGTTCTAATGAACTTTCCTAATCCACACATTTTAGAACATGAATTAGAATAAGTAATGATTAGCTACAAAGCTCCTTTGAGTCAATGTAAGCTTGATCGAAGGTCCTTGAGTCATTTGGAATTCAAGAAGGCTTCGGTCCATGCGTAAACCCAATGAAAACCAAACCTTAAGCCCATCTTCTTAAATGCAGTCTAAGTCATGCTTACATGCTTATCTTCCTTAGGTGAGTGACTAGTTCACTTAAGTTCATCTTTAGCTTCTCTAAACATATCTCAACATAGTTATGGCTAAGACATAAATATGAAAACATTGAATCAAGCCCAAATATGTAAGCATACTACAATCACATCACAAGCTATCAAACTCATTTACAACATGTAGTACACTAAACCAAATTCAATTCCATAACTCAAAATATAGTTATATATACATCAAATTGGCTAGGGCTACTTGATCAGAAGTGTGACTGGAACCTACTTGATCAGAAGTGTGACTGGAACTCTACGTCTCCACCGTCGACGTGCAACCCTAGAACTCAAACTGCAAACTGAGCAAAGGAAACCGAAAAGCCCAGGGGAAGGCAAATAAAATCGTTAAAATGAGTGGACGAAATAATAATATATGTCTTTCACCAATATAAACATGAAATCATGATGCGAGTCTAAAATCATCAAACTCAGGTAAGGTGGTTGTCATAACCTTCCCGGATACCGTATAAAATATGGAGGCCATAATTTGAGTACATTTTCCTGAAAGTTACAATCATGCTCAACCAGGTAAGGAGTTTGTCATAACCTTCCTGGGAGCCATATAATCACGGGTCAGGCGTTTGTCATAACCCCCCCCCCCCCCCGGAGCATCTCGGGGATCAGCCGAGAAGCCATTGCATCGATGTAACCAAGTAAAAATACATAACTGTAAATGCATAATCATAATTTCATACTCGTAAAATGCATAACATAAAATGCATAATCAAGACTCGCAAATCGACAGTGAAAATCAAAGTGTCCACTCACAATACGAGGCTAACTCTGAGGTCTGGCGGAAGATCCTTCGCCAAACACTCAATCACGATCACCTGAATAATAGGGATGAAAGGACCCAACCCCGATTTAGTTTCCTAAACCGGAATCAAACCCCTTCTGAAAACACGAACCAGCAAAAACCATTAAAATTTCGGCAGAGTAACGCTACTAACGCGGAATTGCCTTAACCTGCACCCGGGAAATAACACTTCATCCTATGCCACAAAAGCCAAACCGTGGGCACCAATCCCATCCGGATTTCTCAATATCATATCAATAGCAATAAACAGTCAACATAACTGTAAAATATAGTAAATCCGGGAAAATCAGTATAAAACATGTATCTGTAACGTATCAGAGCGACCTCTAGTGTATATATATACAAAATATACAACAGTAGGCGAAACAAAGAACCTACTGGAAAACACAGGTAGCTCGAACAACTAGCCTCCGACCACGACGTGAGACACCAGAATCCGAACTGCAAACTGAGCACGGAAACCGAAAAGCCCAGGGGAAAGACATGAAAATCGTTAGAGTGAGTGGACGAAAATAAATGTCTTTCGCCGAATGATATATGTTATAATAACATATGCGAGTCAAATGAGTAAATATGATATAGTACACGAGGTGAACTCAAACTCCTCCAACGTACAGAGCATGCATGGAAAAATCTCACGGGGTCGCTCATGGACACATTCGTGCTAGTACAGTCCGAATCACGGGATCCCAGACCCACACGTGATTCTAGCCAGAAAGGCCTCAGGTCAGAGGTCTGCCCCCCCCCCCCCCCCCCCGGTAAAGGCCTCGGGTCAGGGGTCACAGCCTCCCCTGGTAAACATTCTCGGGGATCAGCCGGGATGCAAGTGTATCGATACAACAAAATATACTGTGACTGTACTCTGTGTAAACCAAATCATAAATAGTTCGATGCAAATGTATAAAGCAATATGTAAATGCATATACGTAATGTATAATTGTATAGGCATAACCGTAGAACACATGCTCATATAAATCATAATCTCATATGCATGCTCATGCTCGTAAAACGCGTATAAAGACTCGCAATTATTAGTGAAAAGAAATTGTCCACTCACAGGTGAGCAAAACCCGCACTCGTGCAAATCACGTTGTCCGGCGGAGGATCCCTCGCCCGAAGCACGATCTCGATCCCCTAAATAATCATAAAATATATCTGATCAAAATCACAATCCACAACACTGTACCACACCTCGGAAAACAACCGTTCCCGTAAATATATAACATAGTGCAAAATAATTGACGAAATCCCCGAAATCTCCACTCAAAACCCTCGACTGAAAATCTGATACTCAAATCAACTCGAAAACCTCAAGGCGACGATCGGGGCGCGAATACGAGTAAAACGACATTAAAATTACTAAATTCCAAAAAGTCAACGGGTCGCCGGAGCTCCGGCGTTGACCGCCCGCAGCGCGCCGTCAACCGGAGAGTTTTCCCGGCGACCGAGCTACCAAACTGTTCTCCTCCTCAAGCCGAGCAACTTTTCCAAAGGAATCACCACCATCCAACCACCACCGTGGCCGGAAATCAGCTCGAAAGTTCAAAATCTCAAACGGACCGGAAAACTTCCCGGACCGATTCCGGCGCTGTCGCGCCACCTCGTCCCTCCAAACCAAAGGGGAAATGATCTCCATCCAAAACCCAACAGAACCCACCAAACATCCACCCCAGAAAGTCACCGGAGCGCCGCCCCCAAACGAGGCCGTGACCGGCCGGAAAATCCCAAATTTCATCTCCTCCGTTCTCCCTCAAATCAACATCAAATTCCAAAATTCCAAGTTCTAAACAGTAGGAAATCAAACAAGGATTCAAAATATACCAACCACAAGGCCGGAGGTGGCCGGAAAATGAAGGTCGCCGGCGAGTCAGCGGCGGTGGAGATTTTCTCCTCCGGTCAACGCGGGTCAACGCTCCAATGACGGTCAAACGACGGTCAAACTTCCAAACAGTGCATTTTCGATAATTTTCGACTATTTCCGATATTTATACTCGTTTCTCGGGACAATCGACGGTCCAAAATGGATGACCATTACGATTCAGATAAACTCGATACGAACGGATAAACTCGTCGATATTCCGAAACTTCGAATAATCCTATTATATTCCTCGGTCATCGAAAAAATTATCCGGAACCTCCCACGAACTCGAAATCACGTGTACAACTCTTGAGAAGAGACTCAATTCAATTTCACGGCCGATTATTAAGTCGTGATTAAAACCGGTAAATCAACCAATATACGGAAAACAGTGATTACGCATAATCTCGTGAATTAAGCCGTTTACTCAACTGATTCTGGTTCGGGTCGTCACAAATCTACCCCCCTTAAAAAAAATTTCGACCTTGAAATTTACGTACCTGTCAAGTGAACAGATGAAGATACTGCTCCCGCATACGCTGCTCAGTCTCCCAGGTGGCCTCCTCAACCGAGTGATTCTGCCACAAGACATTAACCAGCGGTATAACACGGTGCCTCAACTCCTGCTCACGGTAATCGAGAATCTGTACCGGCTCCTCCTCCACATATGTCAAATCCTCTCGGATCGGTAGCTGTGGTGCTAACACATGCGATGGATCTGAGATATACTTCCGCAACATCGAAACGTGGAAAACATCATGAACACGAGCCATCTCAGCTGGTAACTCAACCCTGTAAGCCACAGCTCCAACCCTCTGGTTGATCTCGTACAGACTAATGTATCGTGGTCGAAGCTTGCCACGCTTCCCGAAACACACAACACCCCTCCACGGAGATAGTTTCAGGAAAACCCAATCGCCCACATCAAATTCGAGACTCTTCCTCCTCACGTCCGCATAACTCTTCTGGCGATCCTGGGCAATCTTCAATCTATCCCGAATAATCTGGACGTCCTCCATGGTGCTCTTCACCAGATATGGGCCAATAAGCCATCGCTCGCCCACCTCACTCCAACACAACGGAGTGCAGCACTGCCTCCCGTACAGGGTCTCGTACGGTGCCATCTCGATACTGGCCTGATAGCTATTGTTGTAGGCGAACTCTATCAAATGCAGTTGCTGGTCCAAATTTCCTTGAAACTGCAAAACACAAGACCGCAACATATCCTCAAGGGTCTGTATAGTCCGCTCAGACTGCCCGTCAGTCTGAGGATGAAAAGCTGTACTGAAACGCAATCTCGTGCCCATGGCTCGCTGCAATGCCTGCCAGAACTCAGAGGTAAACTGACTGTCTTGGTCAGAAACAATAGATACAGGCACACCGTGCAGACGAACAATCTCCGACAAATACAGCTTGGCCAATCTGCCCACTGATATCTTCCCCGGAAGTGCAAGAAAATGAGCGGATTTCGTCAGTCGATCCATAATAACTCAAATACCAGTGTTGCCAGCCGAAGTACGCGGCAATTGATAAACGAAATCCATAGTAATGTGCTCCCACTTCCAAACCGGAATCTCCAGTAGCTGCAATTTCCCCGCAGGTTTCTGCCTCTCCGCTTTAACCTGCTGACATAACAAACATCGGCTCACATATGAGGCAATCTCCCGCTTCATGTTGCGCCACCAATAATACGCTCGAAGTGTACGAAACATCTTCGTACCTCCGGGATGCATTGCATACGCCGAACAATGGACCTCATCCAGAATCTCCTTCTTTAGACTCTTGTCTCTAGGCATGCACAACCTGCCTCTGAACAACAACGTACCATCGTCACTCAACCGAAATTCTATTGGCATACCATTTCGTATCATGGTCTTCTTGACCAACAGGTAGGAATCTAAATCCTGAGCTTCACGAACCTGGTCAACCAATACGGGTCGAACCTGGAAACTGGCTAACAAAGCTCCCTCATTATCCCACTCAAACTCGGCTCCCGTAGCCAGAAGCTCGGCTAACATAGATACTCTAGCCACACACACATGGAACAACGAAGCTCCGGATTTTCGACTAAGTGCATCGACAACAACATTAGCCTTCCCTGGATGGTATTCGAAAGTGCAATCATAGTCGTTAATCAACTCCATCCACCTACGTTGCCTCATGTTCAAGTTTGGCTGCGTCCGCAAATAGGTGAGACTCTTGTGGTCGGTGTAGATCTTACATTGGGCTCCATACAAATAATGTCTCCAACTCTTCAACGCTAGCACAATAGCGGCCAACTCCAAATCATGGGTCGGATAGTTGACTTCATGTGGTTTCAACTGCTTGGAACGGTAGGCTACAACTATGCCATGCTGCATTAGCACACAACCAAGTCCCATCTTCGACGCATCACTATAAACCGCAAACTCACCGTTGTCATCAGGTAATGTCAGAACCGGTGCAGTAGTCAACTATTCATTCAGAAGTAACTCTCCTCACATGCATCCGACCACTCAAACTTGACGCCTTTCTTCGTCAACCTGGTCAGTGGGGTAGCAATCCGAGAAAAATCCTTTACAAACAGTCGGTAGTAGCCTGCCAAACCCAAGAAACTCCGGATCTCCGGTACAGTAGTAGGTCTACTCCAATTCAGTACGGCCTCTATCTTATCAGGATCAACACTGACTCCCTCAGCTGATATCACGTGGCCCAGAAACTTCACACTGTCCAGCCAAAACTCGCACTTACTGAACTTCGCAAACAACTTATTGTCCCGCAAAGTCCGCAACACCGCTCGCAAATGCTTTTTATGATGGCCCACACTCCTGGAATAGATCAAAATATCATCGATGAACACAATCACGAACTTGTCCAGAAACTGTCTGAACACTCGATTCATCAAGTCCATAAAAGCTGCGGGGGCGTTGGTCAACCCAAACGGCATAACCAAAAACTCGTAATGCCCATACCGCGACCTGATAGCTGTCCTGGCTACATTAGACTCTCGGATCCTCAACTAGTGATATCCGGACCTGAGATCAATCTTCGAAAAGACTGAAGCTCCCTTGAGTTGATCGAAAAAATCATCAATCCGCGGCAACGGATACTTGTTCTTCACTGTAAGCTGATTAAGCTTCCGGTAGTCGATGCACAACCGCATGGATCCATCCTTCTTCCGCACAAACAAAACCGTGGCACCCCATGGCGAAACACTGGGTCGAATAAAACCCTTCTCCAGGAACTCCTGAAGTTGAACCTGCAGCTCTTTCAACTCCGCTGGCGCCATACGATACGGTGCCTGTGAAATGGGTCCTGTACCCGGTAATAGCTCAATAGTGAAATCAATCACTCGAGCTGGAGGTATACCTGGTAACTCCTCCGGAAACACATCCGAAAACTCGGAAACAATCTCAATACTACCAAGGTCCGACACAGCCGCCGTAGTGTCTACTACATGAGCCAAGTAAGCAACACAGCCCTTCTTCATCATCCGATCTGCCTTCATCGCGGAAATCACACATGGTAAGGACGAATTCTTCTCGCCGCGAAATAATACATCGAGAAAGCCTGGTCGTCGAAATGAAACCTCATTCTTGTGACAGTCAAACATTGCCGAATGTGTCTCCTAGAAGTCCGGGGCAATACCCAGAATCACGTCAAAATCGACGATATCGAGCAACAACAAATCCGTGGCTAAGCCATGGCCTCTAATAAATATCTCACAGTCTCTGTATACCCAGCCAATACTCACCACCTCACTGGACGGATACAACACTCTCCACAACCCCGGAAGTGGAGACGCAGGTACAGTAGCTAAAGATGATAGTCTATACGACATGAATGAATGTGTGGCTCCTGGATCTAACAATGTAAGTACTGGAATACCAAAGACATGCAACGTACCAATAACGACCTTCGGTGAAGCTCTTCCCTCTCGCAAAGTCATGGCATGAACCCTAGCCTGCCCGGCTGGTCGTCCACGCTGAGGTTGTCCCTACTGTCTGCCCTGGCCCGCAAACTGTACTGGTCGAGCCCCCGAAGTGGCACCTCGCTCAACTCTGGAACTCTGGGCCGCCTGTCCATCAGCACCATCAAGCTGAAAACACTCTCTCGCATAGTGACCCACCTAGCCACAATGGAAACAAGTGACAGGGCCTCGCTGACATGGACCATAGTGATGCCTATTGTAGAAGTTACATAATGGATACTCTCTCGGTACGGCAAACGTGCCTTCGGTACGCCGAGGATAACTAGAACCACTAGAACCCCCACTAGCCTGTGGTCGCTGCGGTCGATCTCTCCTCCATCTCGGTCTCTGTCTCGGTGTATTAGCTGGTGGTCGACATAGTCCACTGCCCGAGGATGAAGCCGAACTGGAAGTATCAGAACTCTGCCTCTTAGAAGGACCCTGACTTGGTCCACCTCCTCAAACCGTCTAGGCTGGTACCTCATCTGCCTCTCCTTCTCGATATCCTCACCTCGGAGTGCTGCACTGACAAACTCATCAAAGTTGTTCCGAGGCATCGTAGTCGGAGTCCCCTTGATGTTCAAATTCAAATCGAGCTTAAATCTGTGGCACTTGGCTTCCTCAGTAGCCACCATGTCACGGGTAAACCGAGATAAGCAGGTAAACCTGTCCCGGTACTCAAGCACAGACCAACTGCCCTGACTCAAGTTCGTGAACTCCTCATACTTCCGCTGCTGGGTAGCCTGGTTGAAATATCTCCGCATAAAGAAATCTCGAAACAAATTCCACGGAGTATCAACTGGTACCCGATCGGTGCTAACCCACCAGAAGTATGCATCAGACTCAAGTAATCCAACTGCTGCCGCTGTCATCTGCTCAGGGGTAAAACGCAGACGCTCACAAACCTGTTCAACCTGAACCAACCACGCCTCAATAATCTCTGGATCAGCTGAACCTGAAAAGACAGTCACACCAGCAGTACGAGCTTTGACCACAGGGTCAAAACGCTCCTCTAAACGTAACACTCGCATCAGCAAGTCGTGCGTCTAGCGATCCTCATTAGGATCCGCTTCGCGATCAATACGGGGACCACGTCGAGGAGGCATCCTACTGATACAAGACAAGCATTAGGTGCAAGTAGAAGGAACGTAATCATGAGACCCCAGATATTTGAGAACACACAACACCCGAAGCATTGATGAGTACTGCTGGCCAGTCGGGTCATCGCTCAAATCATGCTGTACAAACTCAAATACCCTAAGCGTCACAACTACAAGAGTCTACAGAATTTGACAACCTAATGCTCTGATACTAAGCTGAAAGAACCCAACCCCGATTTAGTTTCCTAAACTGGAATCAAACCCCTTATGAAAACACGAACCAACAAAAACCATTAAAATTTCGGCAGAGTAACGCTACTAACGCGAAATTGCCTTAACCTGCACCCAGGAAATAACACTTCATCCTATGCCACAAAAGCCAAACCGTGGGCACCAATCCCATCCGGATTTCTCAATATCATATTAATAGCAATAAACAGTAAACATAACTGTAAAATATAGTAAATCCGGGAAAATCTGTATAAAACATGTATCAGTAACGTATCAGAGCGACGTCTAATGTATATATATACAAAATATACAGCAGTAGGCAAAACAAAGAACCTACTGGAAAACACAGGTAGCTCGAACAACTAGCCTTCGACCACGATATGAGACACCAGAATCCGAACTGCAAACTGGGCACGGAAACCGAAAAGCCCAGGGGAAAGACATGAAAATCGTTAGAGTGAGTGGAAATAAATGTCTTTCGTCGAATGATATATGTTATAATAACATATGCGAGTCAAATGAGTAAATATGATATAGTACACGAGGTGAACTCAAACTCCTCCAGCGTACAGAGCATGCATGGAAAAATCCCACGGGTTCGCTCATGGACACATCCGTGCTAGTACAGTCCGAATCACGGGATCCCAGGCCCACACGTGATTCTAGCCAGAAAGGCCTCAGGTCAGATGTCTGCCCCCCCCCCCCCCCCCCCCGGTAAAGGCCTCGGGTCAGGGGTCACAGCCTCCCCCGGTAAACATCCTCGGGGATCAGCCGGGATGCAAGTGTATCGATACAACAACATATACTGTGACTGTAGTCTGTGTAAACGAAATCATAAATAGTTCGATGCAAATGTATAAAGCGATATGTAAATGCATATACGTAATGTATAATTTTCTAAGCATAACCGTATAAGACATGCTCATAAAAATCGTAATCTCATATGCATGCTCATGCTCGTAAAACGTGTATAAAGACTCACGATTATTAGTGAAAAGAAATTGTCCACTCACGGTTGAGCAAAACGCGCACTCGCGCTAATCACATGTTCCGGCTGAGGATCCCTCGCCCGAAGCACGATCTCGATCCCCTGAATAATCATAAAATATATCTGATCAAAATTACAATCCACAACACTGTACCACACCTCGGAAAACAACTGTTCCCCTAAATATATAACACAGTGCAAAATAATCGACGAAATTCCCGAAATCTCCACTCAAAACCCTCGACTGAAAATCCGATACTCAAATCAACTCGAAAACCTCAAGGCGACGATCGGGGCGCGAATACAAGTAAAACGACATTAAAATTACTAAATTCCAAAAAGTCAACGGGTCGCCGGAGCGTCGGCGTTGACCGCCGGCGGCGCGCCGTCA
The DNA here is from genome assembly GCA_946800695.1 of Geum urbanum. Classification (NCBI taxonomy): domain Eukaryota; kingdom Viridiplantae; phylum Streptophyta; class Magnoliopsida; order Rosales; family Rosaceae; genus Geum; species Geum urbanum. The sequence continues at coordinate 27,701,370 of OX327001.1, forward strand.
ACCAGAGAGTTTTCCTCCTCAAGCCGAGCAACTTTTCCAAAGGAATCACCACCATCCAACCACCACCGTGGCCGGAAATCAGCTCGAAAGTTCAAAATCTCAAACTGGCCAGAAAACTTCCCGGACCTATTCCGGCGCCGTCGCGCCACCTCGTCCCTCCAAACCAAAGGGGAAATGATCTCCATCCAATACCCAACAGAACCCACCAAACATCCACCCCGGAAAGTCACTGGAGCGCCGCCCCCAAATGAGGCCGTGACCGGCCGAAAAATCCCAAATTTCATTTCCTCCGTTCTCCCTTAAATCAACATCAAATTCCAAAATTCCAAGTTCTAAACAGTAGGAAATCAAACAAGGATTCGAAATATACCAACCACAAGGCCAGAGGTAGCCGGAAAAGGAAGGTCGCCGGCGAGTCAGCGGCGGTGGAGATTTTCTCCTCTGGTCAACGCGGGTCAACGCTCCAATGATGGTCAAACGACGGTCAAACTTCCAAACAGTGCATTTTCGACAATTTTCGACTATTTCCAATATTTATACTCGTGTCTCAGGACGATCGATGGTCCAAAACGGATGACCATTACGATTCGGATAAACTCGATACGAACGGATAAACTCGTCGATATTCCGAAACTTTGAATAATCATATTATATTCCTCGGTCATCGGAAAAATCATCTGGAACCGCCCACGAACTCGAAATCACGTGTACCACAACTCTCCAGAAGAGACTCAATTCAAATTCTCGGCCGATTATTAAGTCGTGATTAAAACCGGTAAATCAACTAATATACGGAAAACAGTGATTACGTATAATCTCGTGAATTAAGCCGTTTACTCAACTGATTCTGGTTCGGGTCGTCACAAGGGATACGATCAATACATATAGAATCACAACAGACGGAGCTAATACGTCAAGAACCTTACGTTCTCGAAAGACGTATCACTCGAAATATCGACAAGAATAGTAAAATTCCCAAATTACACTGAAATAACCCTCGTCCCAAACTAGAACACTCAAATCCACTCAAAAACTTCACGACTATGATCGGGGCGCGATTACGAGCAAAACGGTATATAAAAAATCTCCAAAAGTCAACCCTTGCCGGAGCTCCGCCGTTGATCGCTGGCGGCGCGATGCCAACGGTGACCAACTCCGGCGAACCATACCTCAAAACTTTCCTCTCCAAAAGCCCAACACAACCCCGAAATGATCAAGTCCAAAACATAACCTAATCGGCCAGAATTGAGCTCGAAAGCTCACGACAAAATCAACTCCGGTGACCACCACGGTTCCTCCCCAAAACTCTTCCTTTCTCAAATTAAACCGCCCAGAAAGTATCTAGGGGATGAGGGGAACCTAACCGCCATCATCCACGACACCACAGCTCGTCGGAGCACCGCCCCCGATGGCGGCGAAATCTGAAAATAAACCTGAATCGGGTAGCCCCAAAAACCTATCAATTCCCACAAACAATTACATAGATCAATAGAGGAAGTCGAGAGCTTTCCAACCATACAAAAATCACCTCCAGAGGTGGCCGAAAAATCTGGGTCGGACGGCAACAAGCTCACGGGTCACGGTAGAGCGTCGGTCAACAAGGTCGACGCGAGATTCGGATAACTCAAACCCAATCGTATAAGTACGACTAACTCGATGACAATTTCAAATATCCATTTTATATTCTCCGATTATTTGAAACCTCCTACGAACTCAAAAACAAATCCTCTACTATTCCCGCGAAGGAACTCAAACCAAATTATTGCTCGATAATTTAGTCGTGAACAAACCCACGAGTACGATTAATTCACAATAATCACGGCTTGGACCAATACGTACATATTCCATGGTTCGGGTCACTACAAATCTACCCCCCTAACAAAAATTTCGTCCTCGAAATTTACATACCTACTAATTGAAGAGGTAAAGATACTGCTCACGCATGTGGTATTCGGTATCCCATGTAGTCTCTTCAACTGAATGAATCCGCCATAATACCTTCACAACAGGAATGGCTCTGTGTCGCAATTCCTGGACCTTTCGATCGAGAATCTAGACTGGTTCCTCCACATAAGTCAAATCCTCCTGTATAGGAAGCTGGTACGGTGCTAACACATGAGATGGATCGGAAATGTACTTCCGCAACATAGACACATGGAACACATCATGTACCCTGGCCATCTCAGAAGATAATGCCAACCTGTACGCTACAGCACCAACTCGCTCAGTGATCTCATATGGGCCAACATATCGCGGACGAAGTTTACCGCGCTTTCCGAAACGAACAACACCCTTCCAAGGAGAAAGTTTTAGGAAAACCCAATCACCAAACTCAAATTCAAGATCCTTCTGTCTCACGTCAGCATAACTCTTTTGTCAATCTTGTGTAGCCTTCAATCTATCCCGAATAACCTGAAGATCTTCCGTGGTACTTTTCGCCAAATTAGGACCAAGAAGCCATTTCTCACCAACTTCACTCCAACACAATGGAGTTCGACACTGTTTGCCGTACAACACCTCATAAGGTGTCATACCAATGCTAGCCTGATAGCTGTTGTTGTACGCAAACTCAATCAAATAAAGTTGCTGATCCCAATTCCCTTTGAACTGCAACACACAAGATCATAACATATCCTCCAGAGTCTGAATAATCTTCTCTGACTGACTATCTGTCTGAGGATGAAAAGTTGTGCTAAAGTGTAGTCTAGTCCCCATTGCTCTCTGTAATGCCTGCCTAAATTCTGAAGTGAACTGACTATCCCGATCAGAAACTATAGACACAGGCACACCATGCAATCTCACAACCTCCCTCAAGTACATCTTCGCCAATCTGCTAACGGGAAGCTTTCCTGGAAGTGCAAGGAAATGAGCTGACTTTGTAAGGCGATCCACAATCACCCAAATACCAGTACTACCACCAGAACTACGAGGTAACTGATACACAAAATCCATAGTGATATGCTCCCATTTCCACACTGGAATCTCCAAAGGTTGTAGTTTGCCTGCAGGTTTCTGACATTCTGCCTTCACTTGCTGACAAATCAGGCATCTGCTCATGTATATTGTTATTTCCCTCTTCATGTTTCACCACCAATAATGAGCTTTAAGTGTCCGGAACATCTTTGTACTACCCGGATGCATAACATATGCGGAACAATGAGCTTCATCAAGTATTTTCTTCTTCAAATCATCATCTCTAGGCACACATAATCTCCCCCTGAACATCAAAGTACCATCACTCCTTATCCGAAACTCCGTCGGTACATTATTCTGAATCAAATTCTTCTTGCTCAACAGATAGACATCTGAATCTTGAGCTTCACGAACTTGATCAAACAACACCGAACAAACTTGGAAGCTGGCTAACAATGCTCCATCTTCATTCCACTCCAACTCTGCTCCCGTTGCTCCCAACTCCATCAAAAGTGACATTCTTGCAACACGAACATGGAAAAGAGAAGCACCGTGCTTCCAACTAGGAGCATCAGTAACCACGTTAGCCTTTCCTGGATGATACTCGAAAGTGCAGTCATAATCATTAATCAGCTCCATCCATCTCCGCTGCCTCATATTCAAATCTGGCTGTATACGCAAGTAGGTAAGACTTTTGTGATCAGTGTAAATCTTGCACTGCGCTCCGTACAAGTAGTGTCTCCAACTCTTCAATACTAACACAATGGCAGCTAACTCTAAATCATGAGTAAGATAGCTAACTTCGTCAGGTTTCAACTATCTAGAACCATATGCCATCACTTTTCCATGCTGCATCAAAACACAACCCAGACCTAACTTCGAAGCATCACTGTACACAATATATTCACTACTATCGTCAGGTAAAGTCAACACTGGTGTAGTAGTCAACCTCTCCTTCAAAGTCAGGTACCTTTCCTCATAAGCATCAGACCATTCAAACTTGACTCCTTTCTTTGTCAAACGGGTAAGCGGTGTCACTATCCGTGAAAAATCCTGCACGAATCAGCGATAGTAGCCTGCTAAGCCTAAGAAACTCCGTATCTCTGCCATGTTGGTAGGTCTGCTCCAATTCAACACTACATCAATCTTATCTGGATCCACGTTGAGTCCCTCAACCAATATCACGTGACCCAAAAACTTTACACTGTCTAGCCAAAACTCACACTTGCTAAACTTGGCATACAACTGAGCGTCTCATAAAGTCTGCAAGATAGAATGCAAATGCTTCTTGTGCTGCCCCGCACTCCTAGAATAAATCAGGATATCGTCGATGAATACAATGACGAACTTGTTCAGATAACTCCTGAAAATCCGATTCATCAAGTCCATGAAAGCAGCTAGCGCATTGGTCAACCCAAATGGCATAACAAGGAACTCATAATGCCCATAACGTGACCGAAACGCCGTCTTATCCACATCAGACTCCTGAATCCATAGCTGATGGTACCCAGACCTAAGATCAATCTTCAAGAAGACTGAAGCTCCCTTCAGCTGATCGAACGAATCATCAATCCGTGGAAGTGGATACTTGTTCTTCACCGTAACCCGATTCAACTTTCGATAATCAATGCATAGCCTCATCGAACCATCCTTCTTCCTCACAAACAACACTAGAGCACCCCAAGGTGGAACACTAGGTCAAATGAAGCCTTTCTCAATCAATTCCTGAAGTTGAATTTGCAACTCCCTCAACTCTGCTGGTGCCATACGATAGGGTGTGTGCGAAATGGGTCCAGTACCTGGAAGTAACTCAATAGTGAAGTCAATCTCCCTGACTGGAGGAACACTGGGTAAGTCCTCGGGAAACACATCTGGATACTCACAAACCACCGTAATATCACCAATGTCTGGTACACGAACACTCGTATCAATCACATATATTAGGTAAGCCACACAACCCTTCCTCAACATCTGCTCAGCCTTAATTGCTGAAATCAAACAAGGTAAAGAAGTATTCTTTTCACCACAAAACAAGATCTCCGGCATGCCTAGACTCCTAAAAACAACCTTCTTCTTGTGACAATCAAGAACAGCCCAATTGTTCTCCAAAAAATCCATGCCCAAAATCACATCAAAATCCACAATATCCAGAAGCATCAAATCCGCGGCTAACCCATAACCTTCAATAAAAATCTCACAATCTCTATATACCCACCCGACACACACTACCTCGCTAGATGGATACAACACTCACCACAAACTAGGGAGTGGAGATGTAGGTACAATTGATGCTAATCTATATGACATGAATGAATGCATAGCCCCTGGATCTAGTAAAGTAAGAAATAGATGACAAAAAAAGTACAACGTACTGATAATAACCTCTAGGGAAGCTCGGCCCTCACGTAAAGACATGGCATGAACTCGAGCTTGTCCAGCTGGTCGTCCACGCTGGCTGCGATTCTGCTGACCACCCTGTCCAGAAGATAATGTTGCACGATTACCAAAAGCAGGTTCCTGATCTCGACCAACACTCTGGTCCGTAACACCTCTAAAAGTGCCAAGCTGAAGACACTCCCTCACAAAGTGACCCTCCTGGCCACAATGGTAACAACTCATAGTACCCCGGTAACATGAACCATGATGCCGCTTATTACAAATGTTACATAATGGGATATCCCTTGGTGCAGCTGGTGTGCTGAAGAAAGGTCGAGGATAACTCGATCCACTGGAACTCCCATTCGGCTGCTGCCTATGTGGTCGACTCCTCCTCTATCTATGACTCTGCCTAATAGTGATGGTAGGATATATGTAAGGTCCACTACGAGAACATGATGCTGATCCAGAAGTACCTGAACTCAGCCTCTTCGAAGGGCTAGGTCCACCCTCTTCAAATTGACGCGTCTGAAACCGCATCTGTCTTTCCTTCTCAATGTCCTCGCCTATGAGTGCAGCACTAACAAACTCATCAAAGTTATCTCAAGGCATAGTGGTCAAATTCCTCTTGATATTCAGATTCAAACCTAACTCAAACCTCCTGCACTTTGCTTCTTCTGATGCCACCATATCACGTGAAAACGAGACAAACGGGTGAACTTATCTCGATACTCAAGCACTGACATATTTCCCTGCCTTAGATTGGTAAACTCCTCATATTTTCGCTGTTGAGTAGCCTGATTAAAATACCGACGCATGAACAAATCTCTGAATAGAGGCCATAGAGTATCAATAAGAACTCTGTCTGTAACAATCCACCAAAAGTAGGCATCTAACTCAAGTAAACCCACTACTGCTACAGTTTTCTGTTCAGGAGTAAAATGCAGGCACTCACAAACACACTCAACCTAAACCACCCAAGCTTCACACACCTCAGGATCAGGGGAACTAGAGAAAGTAGTTGCTCCCGCAGTCCTAGCTTTAGCAACAGGGTCAAGACGCTCTTGTAAATGCAATACTTGCATAAGCAAGTCACGCGTACGTTGATCCGCATAAGAATCCCCAGTCCGTTCAACACGGACTCCACATCGAGGAGGCATCCTAAGGATAAAAGATATTAGTCACAGGACATAAAGGATGTAATCATGAAACTTCAAACGTTTGAAAGCATACAACACTAAGAGCATTGATGGTTATCCGCCGGCTGGTCGGGTCATCGCTCTGGAAATGCTGTACATTTTCATATGTCCTTAGTAACACAACTACGAGAGTTTACAGAACCTAAAACCTAATGCTCTGATACCAACTGAAAGGACCTGACTCCGATTTAGTTGCCTAAACCGAAATCAAACCCCTTCGAAAACATGACCTTAAAAAAAATTCGCTAGAGTTTACTTTGAAATACGTGAGCCAAAATTAGAACCTGCAAAGAGAATCACACTTCGAATATTCCACAAAAGCCAAACCGTGGGGCTCCATTCCCCATCCAGATTTCTCAACATCATATATATAGGTTTTTGGGTTTCTTTAAGTTTTAGGAGAAACTATGCCAAAAATTTTAGTAAAATATCAGGAATAGGAGAATTGAGTATGATTATAAGGTTTGCTTTTGATCGGCCAATTACCCACTTGTGATGCGAATTTTGAATGGTCAGTTTGGATTTTCAGTTTATTACCTTTGTGACATTAGGGGTTACTTTATATGTGATTGTCTATGGAGGGACACTTCATATAGACTGTAAGGGCAAGGTTCTGGTGGTGATCAGGGGGCCATTTTAGGAGTTAGAACTGCACCGCTACTCATAAAGCACTTTTATCAGAACTATAATCAGAAGTGATGATTGGTAGACTAGTCGATTAAGCTCAATTATACTAATAAAACTGGTCACTAGTTTTGACACGGATACCTGATGGTTTAAGTATTCATGTTACAGAGTTCAGATTATCACGTCTTTTGTATTAAGTATATAAGGTATAGTCGATTCTGACTTGAGATTTGAAAAGCGAGACTTTATAACAAGATGTTAACATGATAACAGTGTTACCGATAATTCTAATAGCTATAGATATTACTTACGAGTTGAAAGAGTGCATGCCGGAGCAGTAACTATTAGAATTTTCTAATATATGCATATGTGTAAATTTCGAGGACGAAACTTTCTTGGGGGGGGGAGGGGAGGGGGAGTAGATTGTAACATCCCGACCAGAGATTTACCGTGTTATTTTGATTAAACGTTAATCATCGATGGTAATTAGTTTTTACCGTCGGTAACTATCGTTGGTGTTTCGTCAGGAATTTATCGATTAATTTTCTATGTATTTCTTGGAAGAAACTCGTAGAGTTTATCGAGACGAGTTCGTAGTCATGTTAAATGTTAAAATCGGAGTTACGATGAAGAAGTTATGGTCAACGAAAGTTTTGTACGATTTTACGAATTTAAATTATTCGTAACTTGCGGATATAATTTGAGTTTCCAAAAATAGAAAGTCAAACTTTTCATTTCAGTCAACAATTTTTTTTCTCCTTTTTCTCTCTCCTCTCTGAAACTTTATGGACATTGATGATTAAGACATATGATTAATCAGATATTAATTAAATGACCCGAGATTTACCGTGTTATTTTGATTAAACGTTAATCATCGATGGTAATTAGTTTTTACTGTCGGTAACTATCGTTGGCGTTTCGTCAGGAATTTATCGATTAATTTTTTCTATGTATTTCTTGGAAGAAACTCGTAGAGTTTATCGAGACGAGTTCGTAGTCATGTTAAATGTTAAAATCGGAGTTACGATGAAGAAGTTATGGTCAGCGAAAATTTTGTACGATTTTACGAATTTAAATTAGTCGTAACTTGCGGATATAAATATGAGTTTCCAAAAATAGAAAGTCAAACTTTCCATTTCAGTCAATTTTTTTTCTCCTTTTTCTCTCTCCTCTCCGAAACTTTATGGACATTGATGATTAAGACATATGATTAATCAAATATTAATTAAACGATTTATGATATTATTAAATTGTGGAATCGATTCTCGATTCGACTTCATGTCGCGTAACGTTTGAGGAATATGTTGCGACTATAAAAAGGATTCAAGAATTTGAATTTGGAATTAGATTAAGCTCGTCATTAGTTCAGGAAGCACGTTGTTCAAGAATGTGAGGTTCTCGACAATAATGTTTGTTGGTAAACAAGTTTAGTCATTCATTATGATTTTCGATAATTAGTTATTAAATAATAATCATTGTTTTAGGACGACATCAATAGACATGCGTTGGCTGGATGGGAATCACGACACAGCAGGACTGTGAGTGGAACCTTTTTATTTTCACAGCGAGTTCAATTTTTCAGTATTTCAATATTTTAATTTAATCTACAATATATTTTAGAACATTTTAAATTTGGAGGTTTTTCTTTGTGATAGGTTTACTTAGTTGCATCGATGCACTGAATGTTCGGCTGATCACCAAATAGTCCAGTCAGGGGAGGTCAGGTTGCCTCACCTAGCCCGTCAGAGGAGGTCAGGTTGCCTCGCCTGGCCTATCACCTACTTTTTACAGATTGTCGACTCATGTTAGGAAAAAAACTCCTGAGTGACCACCTCTATTTGCAGTTTAGTTTATGATACTTAAACTCGTATTATTTCACAGAAATCAGCAAAAATGCATATAGTTAGAGTTTTACAGATTTATAGTTTATGACTTTTGTCCACTCACTCTAACCTTTAATGTTTTTATGCCTTTCCCTGGGCCTTTGTTTTAAATTTCCCATTTTGCATGTTAGCTAGTTGAAGTAGTGACATTCCAGAGTACGAGGCATGACAGTCCACATCTTTCGTCTTCTCTGTGTAAGTTTTCAGTGGTTTTGGGATGCTCGTGCTAGAGTACCTGGTACCGATTAGTCAGTGCTAAATATTCTAATACAGGTCCCGCAAGACTTACCTTGGATTACTATAGTAATCTGGGGCGGGTCTTGTCACAATGTGTACTCACATTCTATATTTTTTAATTTGAGTGACGGTCGTTTTTTTATATTTTTAAATAAAAAAATAATAATTACAGTCACTAGAGTAGGTAAAAGTTTGGGGTTGTTGTAAAACATTTAAAATCAGTCAAAATAAAATAAAAGTATTAATACATCGGAAAATATAAAACATTAAATCCACCAATGACAACCTTAAATCTACAAGATTAAGGTTTCACGAATGACGAATCCACGTGAAGAAATGGAATCCACAAGAAGTTAAGAAAATCTCTGAGTTTTACATAATATCACTGGTTAAAAAGCACACTTAGGCGACAAAACAATTTCGTCACGTAAGTTTGTTTTTTCGTCGCTTAAGTACTTAGGCGACGAAACTTTCGTCGCCTAACAATCGTAGCATAAGTACTTAGACAATGAAATTTATATTTTTCGTCGTCTAAGTGGCTACTTGGATGACAAAATCAATTTCATCGTCTAGGTTTTTGGACGCGAAAATTTTCGTCGCCTAAGTTTCAAATTTTCTTCGCCCAAGTGTCGAATTTTAAAATTAAAAAATTAAAATAATCCATTTAGACGACGAAGATTTTTCATCATCTAAGTGGATTATTTATTTTTAATTAAAAAATTAAAACTAAATAAATAAACAACTTAGGCGATGAAAATAAATATTTACAAAAATAAAAATAAATTAAATTAAATTTTAAAAAGAAATCACTTAGGTGACGAGAAACTATTGATTTTGTCGTCTAAGTGATTTTTTTTAAAATAAAAATTAATTAAATCGTAATTAAATTTGAATTATTAAATAATATAAAAATTGTAATTAGAAGATAATTTAATGATGGTGGTGGTGGTGGTGGCGGCGACGACGTTTGTGTTCGTGGTGGTGATGGTGATGATGGTGGTGCCGAGGTAGTGTTGTGGTGGTGGTGATGCCGAGGTGGTGGGAGCACATGGTGGTGGTGGCAGTGTGTATGGTTTGAGAGAGAGAGAGAGAGAGAGAGTTGAATTTTTTTTTGTAGGCGATTACTTAGGCGATGAAACCAACAACTTTCGTTGCTTCAGTGATTTAAAGTTTTGGTAAAAAAAATTTGGCAAAAAAAATTGCTGCCAAAAATTTGAACTTAGGCGACGAAACAAAAAAGTTCTGTCACCTAAGTGATTTTGAATTTTTTGTTAAAAAAATTGGCTGAAATAAAACTGCCAAAATTTTGGGCTTAAGCGACGAAAATAAAATCTAAAAAAATAAAAATAAAAATAAATCAAATAAATTAAAATCTAAAAAAATAAAAAACATTAAGTGCACTTAGGCGACGAAAACTACTAGTTTCATAGCTTAAGTGGATTTTTTTTAAAAGAATAAATAAATTAAAACTAGAAAAATTAATTACACTTAGGCGACGAAAATTAATAGTTTCGTAGTTTAAGTGAATTTTTTTTAAAAAAAAAAATCAAAATCAAAATCAAAAAATCAAAATAAAATTTTAAAAAATTAAAACTATATTTTTGTGGTCTAAGTGAATTTTTAAATTTATTTTTATTTTATTTTGATTTTATTTTATCAAAATATATGTAAATTAATTTTTGTTAGTTGTTTAAAAATCATCAAAAATCGACATTAACTTAAGTGTTGTTAATTAAGTTTGAACTTGGAATAAAAAAATTATTTAAGACTAAAAACTTGTTATATATTTATTAGTGTTGTATAACTTAAGTATTCGTATGTCTATATTCACTCTACATCAACATTTACGAAATTTATTTTGGACAAAACAATCATTGAATATATTCATCATAACATAATATGTAGGTGGATAAATTTTTATTCAAAACAAAGTTCGTTAAGGGTTTGATTGGCGTAGTCAACCATAAAACCGAAATTTCAACGAAACGGAAACGTTGATATACGAATCTTGGTAACTCCGATTTTCGAACTGTCGACACTCATAGTCTAAGAATTGTTTACTCTATGCCCTCAAAGAAAAAAAAAGTATTTTAAGATGGTATACATGGTCGTGCTCTTAGAGGTCAAATTGTGAAATTGTACTTAGACGACAAAACATGAGTTTCATCGCTTAAGACTTCTGGGTTTAGGGGAAGGGGTTTAAGACTTAGCATTTAGGTTTAGGATTTATTCTTAGACGACGAAATTAAAATTTTCGTCGTCTAAGTGCAAACTTAGACGACGAATTTTATTTTTCAATACCTAAGTCAGATCTTAGACAACGAAACGTTAGTTTTCGTCATCTAAGACATTTCTTAGGCGATGAAAATCAATTTCATCGTTTAAGTCATTTCTTAGATGACGAATTTTTGCACTCTTAGGTGACATTTTATGTTTCATCGTCTAAGCACATTTAGACGACGAAACCTTAATGGTTTCGTCGCCTAAGTGGCTTTTTCTGATAGTGTATTAAATATAAGTTTAGTGACCACAAGGAGGACGCTTAAATACTAAAATGTACCCTATATAGCTGGCAAAAGGCCCAATCAAGCCCACAAGTGAAACTAAAACGAAGTCTAAAAGGAATATATGAGCATATGAGAATCGAATCAGAATAGTTAGTTAGAAAAGGAAAAATGGCTTACCCCGGAAAACTTCTCTCTCTCTCTCTCTCTCTCTCTCTCTCTCTCTCTCTCTAAACCCTAGCTACCACTCTTCCTATTCCTTCTCGATCTCTAGTTCCTGTTCTCTGATTCCCAATCAATTTTGAGAATCATCTTCCTCTCATTGACCATATTCCTCTAATCCCATTGCATGTCAAATCCTGGCATGGATAAAGAACAAACCCCTATTGAGAAGGAGGTCTTCAAACCACAACATCTTGCGACGATGTTCAGAGAGGTAGACCTCGTTCTGTCTGAGGAGGATGAGGAGGATGAGGAATGGGTCTATGTTGTGGCTCATCTCTTTTCTCTCTCTCTCCCCTTTGGCGGTGGATATGGTGCAATCTTTCGAGCTTTGGATGGTAACTCCGTGGCGAGGTGCATTGGGGTCAAGTGTGATCAACTTCGATCGCATCTCAGATGATAGATTTATGTGCAAGTTTTGGTCAGAGGTGGATCATCGACGGGCTATTCAGAGCGGGCCCTTGGTGGATCAAGATCATGATCACCACATGCTACTTTACGAGTCAGAGATGAAATTCTAAGTTGATCTTGATTTTTGGCAGCCTTTGGTGGTAAGAACGATCTTTAATTTTGCTAATGTGTATTTGGTGGAGGTGCTTTTGCATTATGAGAAAATTAAAGGCTTTTGTGGTGACTGTGAGGCTTTTAAGCATGGTGAGGAGGGTTGTTTGATGGTGGTGGGAATGGTTCCTTCGTCGGACGAGGCTGGCCAAAAGGTGGTTCCTTCGGGTTTAGGTGGAGTTCGTAGTCATTCAGGGGAAGTGGCGGCATCTAGTTCGCATTGAGAAGCGGTAGACCGATTAGCGAGGTGCCTAAGGTAGCAGGATCATGATCACCACATGCTACTTTATGAGTCAGAGATGAAATTCTAAGTTCATCTTGATTTTTGGCGGCCTTTGGTGGTAAGAACGATCTTTAATTTTTCTAATGTGTATTTGGTGGAGGTGCTTTTGCATTATGAGAAAATTAAAGGCTTTTGTGGTGACTGTGAGGCTTTTAAGCATGGTGAGGAGGGTTGTTTGATGGCGGCGGGAATGGTTCCTTCGTCGGATAGGGCTGGCCAAAAGGTGGTTCCTTCGGGTTTAGGTGGAGTTGGTAGTCATTCAGGGGAAGTGGCGGCATCTAGTCCGCATTGAGAAGCGGTGGACCGATTAGCGAGGTGCCTAAGGTAGCATTCGAGTTTGGAGGGAAAGACTATTGGGAAAAGGGAGAAGTGAACATAGACATAATGGAGGTGTCTTGGGTTCAGTTGAAAGGCTGGACAGTGTGGGGAGGGCCACAACCCTTGTTCGATGATTGATTTGTAGGAGGCGATGCATCATCTTGGGCATGGGATTCCAACGAATGCTCCTTAGATGGCGATTCCTCTCCCACCACCATCTTTGGTTTTGGGAAGAGGTGTAGCAGTGGAGGAGATGCCAATGCAGATGGATGGATCTTTGGAGGCACCTCAGACAGAGTGCATGGGCCACGTGGCACACATGCAGGGTAACCCTCTTTACATGCTGATCTACGCATTTTATGCTTGATTATTTATGTCTTTCTCTCTATATTTAACTTTGTTTTGTGCTTAGTAAATATGTTTTTAACTTACTTTATGTTTGTAGGTAGAAATAAAGGAGGAATCCGTAAAGGAGGCAGAAATGAGCTCAAAACCTACTAAGGAGGAAGTTCCTAAAATGAGGAGGAAAGATGAAGAAGAATGGGCCACGATTTATAAAGAATGGATCAAAGATCACTAAGATGGGTCAAGACCATGCTCATGTGTCTAAGAATGTCCAAGATCATGTCAAGATTCACCCACAAAGAAGCCCAAAAGAAGAAAATGGATCAAAAGCTAGAAATCAGGAAATCTGCCTGTGCAGATCAGCCCACTTAAAAAGGCCACTGTGAACATATCCGGATGAATCTAGACGCGATTAGCATATGGTTGGAAAGATCTAGAAGTCTAGTTTCCAACGCAACTGGAATCAAGCGATTTGGAGTCCTAGAACGAGAGAAACTCCTATTTTAGTGGAGAAGGGTCAGGTTACCCGGGTGGAGTAGTAAGAGTTCTAAAAGGAGTCGAATTAGGCTTTGCTTGGCCTATATAAATGAGGGCTCGACTAGGGTTTCAGGATCACACATTCTAGGAGCCGAATCTCTGTCCAAACACTACCTCCTTTCACACAAAGTCGAAGAACTCTTCTCCTTAGCCGAAACACCACCATCACCACCTCAAAAACATCCCTCCTTCACCCATAAGTGTTCTTACGCTAGATTTGGCTTTGAACACTTGTGTCCTCCCTCACGCCAACAAGGGGCTGCTATACTTGGAGCTTGCGGAGAGACGAATTCCTCGGAGCAAAAAGTGTAACATGACATCTTGTATCAAATTTCGGTTATGTATTGGTTTTCTTTACTTTTTGTAGAAAGACAACATGTTTTAGTGTAAAGATGATTGTTTTGGATTTTTATGAGTTCTTCCATGTGTTCTTAGTATGAATTCGAATATGTATGCTAGCTTACTATGATCTTAATGCTTTGAAACTTGTTTAGGATGACACTAGATGATTTGGTTCACCCTAGCATGTTCCACCGAATTAATCAAGATAAAATTGAGTTAGGAAGTTAACTAGATGATTTGGTTGCTCTCTAATTCGATGTAAGCATGTGTATGTGTTTTAATGTGTGCTATGAATTTCGTAGAACTTGTTTAAAGAAGAAGTAATCGGCTTAGGTAATTAGTATGTGATGATCACTTGTAAATAACTAGTTTAGTTTTTTTCGGCAATGATGCATGTTTAGGGTTTCTAGGGTTCTTGATTGTTTGCTTGTCTATGAGTGAAGCATGTTAGAGTCCTAGGGTTTCTTTATGTGTATGATTGCCACGTTTTTGTCTTTAATTTTGTAGGTATTGAACAAACAAATCTCGCACCCCCATTTAAACTTAGCATAGTTATGCATGCACCCTCAATCCCCGGTTAAGAACGATCCCTACTTATCAATGCTACATCTACAAAGAAGGGTTTTAATTGTATTCGTGTTTGATTAAGTGTTTAATTAAATGCTTGAAAAGATGAGAATCAATTTTGGCGCCGTTGCCGGGGATTGTAAAGAATTGTGTGATTATGCTTGTACAATATGTTTATATTTTTCTGTTTTCGGAACTGTGCACTGCCATGTTTTGTGTAAACTATTTGACATAGCTACAGGTCTCATAAAAATCTGAAAATTTGCAGACTTGTTTGGCTACGTTTCTAGTTTGTGCCTGTAAAATTTCATTACATTCGGACTAGCCAATAATTCTGGTCAAATTCGACAATCTGCTATGTTTAATTTTATGCGAATCTGGAAATTTTCATGTGTTCTTGAGTTCCAAACATGTTGTAACTTTGTTTTTGTTTTTGCAGGTCAAAGAGTCCATATGTATGAGGTCAAAGAGTCATTTTTGCTGTAAAAATATTCATTATTGTTATTGTATAATGTGATTATAATTATTTTAGTTTTAGTATTAATTTTAATTCAGGACTGTGATAGGTGCTATTTTGTGAGATTTATCTGACTTGGTTGCAGGTATTGGAAAATTATGAAAATTTACAGAGTGATGTATATATGTGTCTAGTATCCTCTCGTAAAATTTTGTGCAATTACAACGTGTGATTAATTCTACATAAATTCTGCAAATAGCTGTATTCAGTTTCTCCGATTTTGTAAAATGTTAAATAAATAGTCTTAGCTATGTTTTTATCACTTGTTATTTAGTTTTTAAGTTGGACTTTGATTGAAAGAGTTGATGTAATATCGTATTGAAATTTTGCTCTTAGTAAGAAATTTTCGGTTATGGTGACTAGAAGGGTTATGACTGGTGACAGGATTTGGATCTAAGAAAGAGAATATTCTCGAAATTAGTCCTACCTCTCGCGTTACATCTATCCCAACTGGCCATTTCCGGACTTGCCCAAAGGAGTAGAATGGATTTCGAGCCATTACACAATTTAATCATCTAAGTCTTAATTTAAATTCTAGATGCATGTGATAATCATATATCTTTGGCGAAAAATCAATTGGGACATTGTTTTGTAAACTTTATTTATCTACTATGTTGTAATAAATTTGTAACGAAAGATAAACATACTTGTTGTAAATGCTACATGAGCTACGTTTATGATTAATTAGTTAATTGATCACTAACTAATGTATCTTTTCGTGGATCAAGAATTCTAACAAGCTCGTAAAGAGAAGAAGAATGCCGAGCTAAAGGATGGCACCAACATATACATGCAAGTGCACATGCAAAGGAAACGTCAAGAATGTTGGAAGTCAAAAGTGAAAAGGATAAAAGCAACACGTCTAGGCTGTAAGACGTTAAAAAAAAAAACAAGCGCTTGTTGGGAGGCAACCCAATGGAGGAGTCTACAAACCAGATTTGCATTCTCTTCCCTCTCTTTTTAATTTTTGTCGTTACTTTTTAATTTTCTTAGATAGAATTTTCATAGATCTCTCTTTCATACTTGATTCTATACTTTTACTTTGGTACATTGAGGACAATGTAGAGTTTAAGTGTGGGGGAGGGGTTTACAACTTTGTTGAGTCAAAAAAAAATAATTAAAAAAAAAATTATTTTTGTTTATAATTTTCGTGGGTTTTATTATTTTGAATTTTTAGGAAGTCTTTTGAGTCTAATTTAGTGTTTTACAGAGTCTTAGGATGCCCTTAGTTAGTCTATAATGAAAATGGACTGAATTTGAACATACATATGGCATTGCATTCATGATTTCTTGTGTTAATTGAGTTATTTTGAGTGTCATGACATGTAGTAGATATGGATAGTTAAACATGGTACAGATTTCGCATGTGAGAATAAGTTTAAGTCATATGAACCCTAAACGTGAGTTTTGAGCCTATACATTTCTTTTGAGTGAATTTTATGCATATTAGTCTCAAAACTATGCATGTGCATCATTTGGTTACTTGCCATAGATTTTAATGAACTAGAGATTACTAGAACTTACTCATGTCAAATTTGCAAAGCTTATAGTTGACATATACTCTGATTTTGGATATGATAAGAGGCACTTAGGTTTACCACCACTAGCCAAATTGCCATGAGTCCCTTATGTGCGCACGAGTTGCGACACCCTTAGATAAACCATTTGAGCCCACATTAAGCTTTCTTTCGTCATCCGTAATACCTAAACACTTTGCCTAGTGTAGGACTTATTTACCGTATGTTCTGAACACTTAGTGTGAAGTAATGTCGACAAGAGCCGAAGATGGAGATTTTTGGTGATGCTCCTTGATTGGTATAATGTGTGTATGGGGATAGACTTGTCCAAATAGCTTAAAAAGTGTGTTATTGCCAAAAAAAAAAAAAAAAAAAAGGAATTCGAGAGAATGAAAAGAAAAAAAATTGTGATCTCTCATGGCAATGTGTTCTGTTTTGTAAATGTTTGGATTAATGTCCCCCATACTTGTGAATTTGGAGTATGCTACGAATTGAAGGCCCAAAAAAATAAAGAAATATGACCTTTGTCCTGTTCACAAAGCTCAATGGGAGTTTAGAATGAAGTTAGGGTCCAACAAAATGAAATTTGGCCCTTGTTTATAGAAGATTGACCATGGAGGCGTGGAAAAGATGAAGGAGTCTGGTTTTACAAAGTTTGTGATATTTCGACTAAGTCTTTGGAACGTTTTTAACCACCACTTATCTAAATTTTCGAATGCCTTAGCCTTGCCCCATTACAACCCTTCGAAAGTCTTTTTTGATCCTTAAGATGAGTAGCAGTTAATCTGTTGAGTAAGTTGCATGAGTAAGCATATGGTTTGGTTCATTTGTGCAAGTATTTCATTCATGAGGTTTTCAATTATTTCTATCCATTTTTGAGTGAAAATATGATGAGTGCATCCATGTGAGTTGATTTGAACTTTATTCGAAACATGCACAGATTTAACATCACCATTGTTTACACCACGTCTCACTTGTTCATTGCATGAATCATATCTTGGTTATCATTTGAAGTTATGTAATTCCATTTCCATATACATTAAGAAATTTCTGAGACAAATTTTGACTAAGGGCTTAGTGTTGTTTTACTTAGTATCTCTTACGTTTTCAAACATGATAACATGAAAATTTGCGGCTTTGAAACATTGAGACTTCTAAGTGTTTTGTACATATAAGTGTGACGTTTTTCCCATTGTTATTTTTTTCCCTTTATTTTTCTTTTATCGAGTCCGTTGCTTTGATTTGTATTTGCTAGGGACTAGCAAAGTCTAAGTGTGGGGGTCTAAACCGGCATAAACACTATACCCGACGACATGGGAAAAAACCGACTGACGAGAACCCTTGTCGTCGGTTATAGTAGCCAAAAAATCGTCGGGTATAGTTTTCCACTATTACCGACGACTTTTTTTAACTATTACCGACGATTTTGTGGTATCGTCGGCTATAGTTTCTTATTTCAGATCCATTCTGGGTAGCAGCTCTGTCATTCAAAAAAAATCTCCCGCGAAAACTGAAAATGCTCTGAAATCTTTGGGTGATGTCGAAAACTGTCAAGAATGAGTTTGTGATTCATTATATATAGGTACGTACGTACGTACTTAATATTATATATATATATATATATATATATATATGCATGTGTGTGTTGATCGATTGTTGATGTTGAATTGATTTTGAATTGATCGATCGAGTTAATTGATTGTTGAGTTTGAGTAATTGATGGTTGATTTTGAGTACGTGATTGATATATAGTTGAGTTGGAGTAGTACGTAATTGTTGTACGTGTTGATTATTGTGAATATATATATAGCTAGGGTGATTAATTTATTTAATTGATTATATATTGTGATTATTATAGGATTAATTGTGATTATTAATTATGTGTATAATATATATTGTGATTATTGTGATGTTTCGGTTAATTGTGATTAATTATAGTGTGGTTATATATATATTTAGATTTTTGTGTTCGATTATATATATATAGTTAGGGTGTACGTGTGTATATATATAAATTAAAATTATGGGAATTATAATCATATATATTTATATTAATTGATTGATCGAATGTTTTGATTTTGATTGAGTTTTAGACGAAATTATATATATATGAATAATTATGGATCGAGTAGAATAATTAGATGACTATATATATATATGTTCATTTGTAATTAATTAGCCAGCTAGCTAGTTAGGGATCGAGTAGATCGAATAATTAAATTATGTAATTTTTAGTTTGAATATCGATATATATATATATATATCGATATATATATATCTATGAAATTTTAATTAATAAGATCATGGGTATATATACATGCAGTTATAATTTTCAAGATGGACAAGAGTTGGATGTGTCTTCCAAGATGGGATGTAAGATATCACCGTGGAATTAGAAGTTTTGTGGAATATGTGAAGGTTAATTGTGGAAGGATGACAATTCATTATTGTCCGTGTATGAAATGTCAGTGTCGCAGCGAGCGATATCGTTTTCACATCGATAAAGTATTGGAGAACTTGAAGAAAAACGGGTTTTGGGATAAGTACACATGTTGGATTTATCACGGTGAGAGCTCATCAGTTGGTCAACATGATCACGGACAATTTTTTGAGAGTGGCAGTACGTCCAAGGATCCAACAACAAGGTCGATCAATGATATGTTTCCTCATGAGAGCGGTATATTTGCTCAAGCACCGGATATCCCTCCCGCCGTTGGAGACTTCCCTCATATTGAGCCGGTCCAGCAATTACCTCATTGCTGGTATGGACAAGTACTTGTCAACACTGCTGGTATGGACAAGTACAACAACCTCATTGCCTTCCAATAGACCCCGTTGTACAACGGGTGTAATAAGACTGTTCTTGAAAGTGTTATGGGAGTAATGAAGCTCAAAGTGGAGAACAAAATGAGTGTGAAGGCTATTGATGATTGGCTAAAGTGGTCTGGTTCGTTGTTGCCCCCCCGGTCATCGTCTTCATACCACTCATCGTAAGGTGCGACAGATCCTGAAACATCTTGGCTTTTCCTACATCAAAATCCATGCTTGTAGATATGATTGTGTTCTCTTCTGGGGTGAAGATGTTTATGGGAATGATCTTGAATCCCTTGATGAATGCCCAGTATGTGGTACAGATAGGTATAAGTTGACTCCTGCCAGAAACAAGAAAGCTGTGAAGATACTTCGGTATTTTCCGCTGATAGATAGGCTAGAACGGTTGTTCATGTGTGCACACACGGCTAAAGCTATGAGATGGTGGGCCGAGAGAAATTTGCCCGACGGTGATACGCTTATACACCCTGCTGACGGAGAGGCTTGGAAGCACATGGTGAATGAGTTTTCTTATTTTGCATCAGAGGTTCGAAATGTTTGGCTGGGGCTTTCATCTGACGGATTCAACCCTTTTGGCAACATGAGTCTTCAATACAGTATATGGCCAGTTATTTTGGTACCGTACAACCTTCCTCCATGGATGTGCATGAAGAAAGAATACAATATGCTCACTATGATAATTCCAGGGCCGGGTTATCCAGGAAAGTGTCTCGATGTGTATTTGAGACCCTTGATTGCGGAGCTTAAGTACTTGAGTGAGCATGGTCATCCCACTTATGACAAGTTCAAAAATGAGATGTTCCAGATGCATGCCATGCTTGTTGGCACCATTAGCGATTTTCCTGCACGCGGGATGTTGTCGGGCAACGTTACCAGAGGATACAGGGCTTGTGCAGAGTGCATGACTGTTGAGTGTTGCAGACCTTATTACAGGAAGATTGTACAGATGCGTCATCGTTGTTGGCTTCCACATGATCACCCATTTCGGGAGGATATAGAGGCATTTGATGGGACTGTGGAAACAGGTGAGCAGCCGAGGAGATGGACGGGGGATGAAATATTGGAAGTGCTAAATGAATACGATTTTGGGCAGCTCAGCAATCATCCTGAGATAGTGGCGTCAATACCTGACAAACCCGACAGGTATAAATTCTGGACACACAAAAGTATTTTTTGGGAACTTTCGTATTGGTCCAAGTTGCTGATCAGACACTACTTAGATGTCATGCACATAGAGAAAAATGTGTGCGAGAGTGTGGTCGGCACAATGTTGAATTGGGAGGGAAAAACTAAAGACGGCCCGAAGGCACGCATTGATCTTAAAAGGATGGGATTGCGAAAACATTTGTGGTTGAGAGATGGGAAGAAAAAAATGCCACAAGCTCCTTATACCGTCAAGCCTGCCCAGAAGAATGAAATTTTTGGCTGGATAGGTAATGTCAGGTATCCTTCAGGCTATGCTGGAAATATAAGTCGATGTGTTAACTTCAAAGACAATAAGATGTACGGACTAAAGAGTCATGACTGTCATATACTACTTCAACGCCTCTTCCCTGTTTTCATTCGAGGGTACCTGCCCAAAGAGGTGGTGGAGCCGTTAGTGGCTTTGTCAAGATTCTTTCAGAAGTTATGCACGAGAGAAGTGAAGAAATCGGACTTGTTGGAAATGCAACAGGACATCATTTTTATCATGTGCAAATTTGAAAGGATATTTCCTCCAAACTTTTTCGACATCATGCCTTACCTAATGCTCCATCTTCCGGAACAATTGTTGCTTACTAGTCCAGTACACTACACATGGATGTATCCTATGGAAAGGTACGTAATGCATCTCTGAATCTGGCTATATATGTCGATCTTTAATATTATTTATTCACTTATTTTGCAATAAGCATAACATGCTCGATCTGTAATTACCACTTTACAGACAATTAGGGGACTACAAAGACTATGTGATGAACAAATCTGCACCCGAAGGGTGTATCGCTGAAGCATATATTGCGCACGAGTGCGTAACGTACACCAGACTGTATTTGGGAGCGTTCGAGGACCCTCCACAACATATGCCAGTAGATGGAGCACAGTTCAACCTTTCAATCATCTCCGATGATGTTGAAGTTTCTGGAAAGTTGCCCAACTATTACAATTTGGAACCATATGAGCTAGTCATTGCCCACTGGTCGGTATTGATTAACTATCCAGAAGTTCAATATTGAAAAAATATGCACCTTTACTGCCCTGCCATTTTCGGTGATGTTAACTACCACAAGAAGACGTTCGCAAACTATTTTGGCAAATGGGTACGTATACAGCGGTATTGACTTGTATATGAATTTAATTGCATGTATCGTATCATATTTACAGTTAAGTTAATAAATGATTATATTCAGATGAACCATGTACAAGATGATGGTATCCCACAGTGGTCACACGAATTGAGGCTCTTGGCGCAGAAATCGGTAACTTCCAGAGTTTATCCTATGTGTAAGGTAAATGGCGTGCTATTTATTTGTGAGCATAGAGATGTCAGACGAAAAACACAGAATTCTGGGGTAATGGTGCATCGTGGGTGGAATGGAGTTGACTATTACGGTTTTCTCCATTCAGTTGTCGAATTAATATATGGGGAAGGCATGACCGTGCACTTGTTTAAGTGTAGATGGTTTGATACCGACCCTCAGAACACAAGGACCGATCAATACGGCATTTTTTTGGTGAATACTGCTATAAGCTGGTATGAAGATGATCCGTTTGTTTTGGCCACGATGGTGAAACAATTGTTCTATCTTGCTGATCTTGTACATAAAGACGCGTGGAAAGTGGTTAACCATGTTCTTCCAAGAAACATATACAGTGCCTCAACCCTTGGTGTGACCTCGGATAATGAAGAAGTTAGTGCATACCAAGAGTCGAATGCAACTGGTATTCCTGAAACCTCAACAATTCGCCTTAATAATGTGATACAGGGCAGTGTGGTACGAATTCCTCAACCGAATCTTATTGATGTTAATCAAAATGAAGACAATGAAGACTCAAGTGACGAGGGCTTACACATCTTACCTGAAATTAACTCGGAAACTGAGTCAGACTCAAGCGATGATTCTGACTATGCGCCTTAGTGTATGTATGTGTTAATTTGAGTTTGAACGTGCAATGTAAAATGATGTGTATGAAGATGATCGACTTTAACTTAATTGGATCGATGTAATTAATTAAAGTAGATACTTTGTGTAAGGAGCAATTTTTATAAGTTAGGAAAAAAAACTCATAGCCTTTTTGTATAAATATATAACTAGAGTTCGATCTCTTATTGTTTATAGTGTGAGGAACAAATTGATTAAGCTAAACAATACTTTCATCAAATCGAGTACTACAACTACGAATGGAAACAATTTTATGCAACATCAATTAAAATCATCAATTGTGTCGATTAAATTGTTAAATAGCGATCATGAGAGAGAGAGAGAGAGATTTGAATTAATCGGTAGTTCAATAATATGTTTTATAAGTTTTTAAGTTTTTTTTAGATAAAATCAGGTCAATTGAGTTTTTTTGGAAAAATAGAGATCATAAATTGAGCATTTTTTTACCATGGTGTAATAAGTTAGATTTAAAAAAAAATTAAATGTCATTTTTAGGCTTTTAAATAATTTCATTTTTTTTCTTTCTAAAAATTCTTTATCCAAATAGTGACAGAGCCCAAAAAGCCCAAAAGCATAGAAGTGTGATGGTAATTTCGCATTATTAATTGAGATGCATATAAAAAAAAATAAAACAAACTATAACCGACGATATTCATAATAAATATCGTCGGTTATACTATAGGCGACGATAATACTTATATCGTCGGTTATAGTTTTCGGGTTATAACCCCCAGCGCAGCCGTTTTGGGCAGAACGAAACTGCCCAAAACATTTCAACTCCTCCACCGATTGGAATTCAGCCGCCGCTGTCCGTCAAGCAAGAGGAAGGTCGATCATCCTCAAGCCGTCGTCCATCATCAAGCCAACATAGGAAGATTCTAAAACCAAAAACAGGTTCTAAATCCCCAATTTCGATTTTTTTATATATATATATTTAGGTTAAATTTTAATTTGTTTAGTTTGTTTATCGATAATGTGGATGTTTGGATGAATTGTGTGAATATATATTGGATTATTGTTGAATTTTGTTGATTGTGGGAATTATTGTTAATTTTTGGGATTTATTGGATTATATATATAGAGAGAGGAGGTTAATTAATTATTGGATTATATATTGGATTTATGGAATTATTGGATTATATATATATTGGATTTATATATTGGATTATCTCTATTAATTAAGGCAATGGGGTTTAGGGAAGTTGAGGAACGGTTGATGGTAGAACATTGGTAATACCATTTTTTGTCCTTTGCTTATTCTAACTAACATTTGCTGAATTGGGGTAGAAGAGTCAGAAATAGTTAACAGAGATCTATAGAAGCGAAGGTGGGTATTTCTCTCTCTCCGATTCACCGTGCCAATTAACCCAAACTCCTCTCTATCTCTTCTTCTTTCTTCTTCTTCTTCTTAGATCCGAATTCCGACTGCCACGTCGATCGATCCCACTCTCAATCGGAGCAAATTCGAGGTCGGATTGATTGGGGAGAGTTATGGATTCGAGTCGGAGAGCTGTGGAGTCGTACTGGAGGTCTCGGATGATCGATGCGGTCACTTCCGACCAAGACAAAGTCGCCCTGGTTTACAAGCTCGAAGAGATTTGTCAGCTTCTCATGTCCTCGCATGTTAGTATCGTTAAGGAGATGTCCGACTTTGTTTTTAAACGCTTGGATCATAAGAGCCCAATCGTTAAGCACAAGGTACACCATTTCCTGTACTCTCTCTGTGATTTGTTATGTATTATCATATTACAGTGCTATTATTATTGTGATATGTATGCCAATTGTGATTTCAGGAATTTGTAATGTTTGGGAAGAGTATTGTTATTGACTAAGATGATGTGATTTGTGTGTCAATGCTGTTTGTTTGTCTAGGCTTTGAGGTTGATAAAATACGCAGTGGGGAAGTCCGGTGTGGAGTTCAGGAGAGAAATGCAAAGACATTCAGTGGCGGTGAGGCAGTTGTTTCATTACAAAGGACATCCGGATCCTTTGAAAGGAGATGCGCTTAATAAGGCCGTGTGGGACACTGCTCAGGAGACTATCAATGCTATATTTTCCGAGGAAAGTAGTAAGCCTGCAGCCACAACACCTGCCAATGATCTCAACAGATGAATTCAAGGTGTCGGGAATACCAACTACAAAATGCCGACAGAGGAGAAGAAGTCGTTTATTAGAGAGGTAGTTGGTCTCGGAAGCGTGTCTATCAAGCAGGGACTTACTACGTTTGTAGATATTTTTCTCATGGATTTGTCTTCCTCCAATTTATACTTTGATTCTGAATATGTCAGTTTTGTTTGATCAAAGGAGTTTTGTTTATAGAAACCAAAAGTCGAAGGTACTAATCTATCACCCATGTAGCCAATTAGAAAATCGGTGAGTATCTTTGAACGTCTATTTTGTGTTGTTTTGTGTATCTACTGTTTGGATCGAATTTAATTTGTTTTGTGTTGTTTGCCATTGGTTGGCCCAGGCATGCAATAAGTTTGCTTTGCTGTGGTTAATATCAAGTCTATACATTGTAGTTTGACCTTATATTGTTTTTCTGTCATAGAGGACTTCATACGTCTGTTCTCTGTGGGTAATGTTGATAAAGTCTACGATTATATGAGATTAACTTTAGTTTTGGTAACCAGGTGCAGTACTATAGTTGGAAAGCAAAACAAAAGTGCGAGCCGTCTAGGTAATTGATGCTTCTATATCTTACAAAACTATGCTCTACCTGAGGACACTGTGGCAGAGAAGCAAAAAAAAAAGACAAAGTTGACCAGAGATTGAAGAGCAAAAATTTGTTTTCGACTTCACATGCATTGTCACCTTTGGTTTCGCTTCATCATTTGGACGCTATAGATCTGATCTTTCCTAACTTCAACAACAATACTCAAGCTTTTGAACATCTATTTCGAGCTGTGAAGGCTGATCCTGGATAATGCAGCAAACTGTATGCTATGACAGTACACATTCGCTGACTGTTTCTGTGGCATGGGGTTATGCAATTCAGATTTATGATCACAACGAACTTCTTCCGGATCTCCTTTCTGTGCAGAAAACTTTTCAGCGGTGGAGGAGGATCCGTAAAGGTGAGGCAACTTAGTACATGTTTCAAACGAGGGACTATCCTAAAGAAGCATGTAAAAGACCTACTATTTTTTATATAGAGAGTGTCATGTCTAATAGCCATGGCATCTTGAGCAACTACACCAGGCATGATGTGGAACACTGCACTAGAGCAAATGCAATAAAGAACCTGGAACATATCACTGTATTTTTGCAGAAGCTAGAGCTTGATGCTGAAGAGGTACTACTTCAATGATATCGCTAAAACATTTTTGAGACTTCAGCATGTGTAGTTAAGTCTATTTTGTGCAATCTAACTAATATCCACCCATCACAATCCAGATGAAGGCTCCCCGCCGTCAGTGCTGCAACATTGTGGATTCATCTTTTAGTGATTCGATGACTATCAATATTAGACGATGCAGAAATGATGGACTAATATCCATATATATTTAGAGTTCATCTCTTGGAATAGTTACCCTGCGAACACAGGTACGAGCAGAATCCAGAGAGTTTGAAGCAATTTTGGCTTTATTTGTAAGGTCAGTTGTCATATCATTTGGTGTGTGCATAGGTTTTCTCTCGATCTAAGTTTGAACTATTTTTATTGCAAATCTGCGTGGTGGTAACATGGATCCTCATCTCCAACCCGCTTTTAGTCTTTGATGATTAGTGATCAATGTTTCAGAAGTTGATTAATCAAATTATGACAAATGAATTCCCTTGGTTTCACTGTTCATTATTTTGTTATAAGAGGGTCTGTAAGATTGGTTTTTCAGTTTTTCACCTATTTTGCTTGACTAAGGTTGTAGTGGAATGATATCTGTGATAATGACAGCTAAATTATATTTTATCTTTTCAGCTGAAGGAGCATATGGTTGAAGTTGGCCAGTTACCTCTCAAGATGTTGTAGAATCTCTGCCAGAACGGAAGCTACTTCATATTAAGTCTACATGATGATTAATGTGGTTGGACTTTGTTGGACATATCGACGTCATAGTTAAAACTTTTGCTATTTTTTTTAATAGTTTCTATTCGTGTGTTTTTTGTTCTAATTTCATATGCACTGACACTGCATTTATTATCAGTGATTGATTATTTTTTACATAGTGTTGACTTAATATGAAGTAGGCTAATATTATTTTACAAAAAATTAGATCTGTGTTCGAATAATAGAGATCTCAATTATAACAGTATTCGAATAATAGAGATAGGCCTGAAAGTGCACGATAGTATCTGTCATGCGCAATGGACTTGGGCAATTAAGTGAAGACGATATAATTGCACACTTTTAAGTATGTGAAAGGACCCAACCCCGATTTAGCTCCCTAAATCGGAATCAAACCCCTTCGAAAACACGAACCAACAAAAACTTTTCGAAATTTTGGCAGAGTTTCGTTACTAGCGTGGAATTACCATTACCTGCACGCGGAAAATACACTTCATCCTATGCCACAAAAAGCAAACCGTGGGCACCAATCCCATCCGGATTTCTCAATATATCAACGGTAAAGTAAACAAGTAATTATATCTATACTTTACTGAAATCCGGTGTAAAATCGTATAGCATATACAACAGGAAGCTCAGAGCGACATCTAATACACAATCATATACGCATACCACAGTAGGTAGAACAATAAACCTACTGGATGAAACAAAGTAGCTCGAGCACTATGCCTCCGACCACAACGTGCGACACCAGAGCCTGAACTGCAAATTGGGCACGAAAACCGAAAAGCCCAGGGGAAAGACAATAAACACGTTAGAGTGAGTGGACGAAAATAAATGTCTTTCACCAGTTAATATATATATTTAAAATAACATATGCGAGTCCAGGTTAATAAAATCAACATAGTACACGAGGTAAAACTCACACTCCTCCAGTGTACTGAGCATGCAAGTATAAATCCCACGGGGTCACTCATGGACACACACCGTGCTAGTACAGTCCGAATCACGAGGTCCTTGGTCCCCGTGATTCTAAGCCAGAAATGGCCTCGGTTCCGGGGAAACGCCCCTCACCGGTCAGCCGAGAGGCAAAGTGTATCGATACAACAACGTAACCAAGACTGTACTCTGTGAAAACCAAATCACAAACAATTCGATGCAAATGCATGAAATAACATATAAGTGTATGTATATTCGTATACGTATATCCGTATAAGTATAATCGTATAATCGTAAAACACATGCTCATGTAATCCGAAATCTCATACGCATGCTCAAGTTCATAAATCATATATCAAGACTCGCAAATAATCCGTGAAAAGAAATGTCCACTCACAGACTGGCGTAACGCGTATCGCGTTAATCCGTGATCCGGCGGAAAGTCCCTCGCCAAACGAACGATCACGAAACCCCTGAATATTCACAAAGTTCATTATTCAAAGTCATAATCCGACAATACAAATCAAACCACGAGAAACCACCGTTCTCGGAAACAGATAATTCAAAGTCGACGAATCGTCGAAAATCCGTATATACCACTTCAATACCTCGCTTTACGTTCGGACGCTCAACTTGAAAAACGAACCTCCCCACTGCGATCGGAGCGCGATTTCGAGTCAAATGACATGCAACTTGTCGAAAATCCAAAAAGTCAAACTTTGACCGCCGTTGACCACCGCCCACGGTGGCGCCGCCACTGACCGGAACATTTCACGGCGGAGCAACCCTTATTCCATGCAAAATCACCCACTGAGCAACTGTGTCAACTACAACGAAGGCCAATTATCACTCTAGCTAGGTCAATTTCACGATAAACCGAATGAACACACAAATTTCAATCCCAAAATTCTCCACACACAAATCAAATTGGAACACCATACCTATATGGTTAGAATCATGGAGATGAGGGCTACAAAACCCAGTCCTTGTTTGAGCTCAACTCGGCCCGAAACAAAAGTCACCATTAAACCCAAAAACCTTGAACTTTGGCCGATTTTCTTCCTCCTTCCGGTGACCTACACCGTCGATGGTGGTCGGAAACGAGATGAGGGAGGTGAGGCGAAGAGAATAGGACCGGTAGGAGGCCGTGGGGTGGCCGGAACAACTTCGTCGCCGGCGAGCCGTACGGCGTCGCCGGCGAGCCGTACGGCGTCGCCACCGTCGTACTTCACTCGGTCAAACCGAGTTGACCAAGCTGACTGGTCAAAATGTATTAATGAAATGTTGACCTGCCTCATGTGGAAACCTTCCATTTATATACATGCCAAATAAGGAAACCTCCCCAATTAGGAAACTTCATGATTATCCTTTCGACGAACAATAAACACCCGTAACTTTCTCGTCGTAATTCCGATTCCGATAATTCTCGCGGCCACAAACTCGTCTCGACATGATCTTCAATAATCACCCAAAGTCAAACACATCGACCTATCGGATAAAAAGTCAACTGTTCAACCAAACACACATTAAATCGACTAAACAAACAACAAACGGAAATATTCACAACTAATTCTTCGTAACTCAAAATCATGCTCCGGAAGTTCCCACGAACTCGAAATTAAATTCTGAATAACTTCCGTGAAGAAGCCGAAACCAAATTCTCGTCCGGTAATTTAGTCGCGAACAAACCTGCCATTTAAATCTGTTTCCGTCGAAACTTCAAATATTCATAACTAATTCCTCGGTCGTCCAAATAACGATCCGGAACCGCCCATGAACTCATAATTACACGTACAACGACTCTTGAGAAGAGACCCAGCTCCAATTCTCGGCCAATAATTTAGTTGTTAACGAGCCTGGCAATTCAAATAACTGCCGACAAACTGCGACTATGCAGTAACTCATCAATCAAGCTGATCATACTGCTGATTCTGGTCCGGGTCGTCACAGTATGCCACCGATAAATCGCACGCGTGAGCGCGACGCCTATATGCAGGAAGGCTAGTATATATATATTGGATTATATATATATTGGATTTATGAAATTATTGGATTATATATATATAGAGAGTTTAATTAATTTTTGGATTATATATATATAGAGGAGTTTAATTATTGGAATTTTTGGAATTTTTGGATTACGAATTCGAATTTTTGGATGAATTAGGAATTATTGGATTATGTATTGGATTATATATATATATATTGGATTTATGGAATTATTGGATTATATATATAGAGAGGAGTTTAATTAATTTTTGGATTATATATGTATATTTGGAGTTTAATTATTGGAATTTTTGGATTACGAATTCGAATTTTTGGATGAATTAGGAATTATTGGATTATATATATATATTGGATTTATGGAATTATTAAAATTATTGGATTATATATTGGATTTATGGAATTATTGGATTATATATATATAGAGGAGTTTAATTAATTTTTGGATTATATATATATATATTTGGAGTTTAATTATTGGAATTATTGGAATTTTGGATTACGAATTCGAATTTTCTGATGAATTAGGAATTATTTTGAATTTTTGTAATTTAATGGAATTTTATATGAAGGAATATATAATGAAATCTGTTGAACAATTTGGAAATTTTATGTGAGTGGAAGGATTTTTAATGAATTTTTGTAATTTACTGAAATTTTTTTGAATTGTTGTAATTTGTGGATTATTATTATGAACATATATATATATATATGAATTCATTTGAATTTTTAGTAATTGATGGAATTATTGTGAGTTAAATATGGAAATATGTGAATTAATATATTCTGACATTTGGTAGATGAATGTGAATTAACTTTAATTTTATTGTTGATTTTAAAAACTGTATAAAATTGAGTATGTTACGTAACTTTTATAGCAACGATGAATTGGTTGAATTGCGGTGCTTCCCGAGGGGGGTCGAGGGGGAGGTCGAGAGGGAGAGGGAGATCGGGACGTGGGGATGAGGCCACCGGAAGTCGGTGCGCATCAGGATCCTGAAAGGACCCAACCCCGATTTAGCTCCCTAAATCGGAATCAAACCCCTTCGAAAACACGAACCAACAAAAACTTTTTAAAATTTGGGCAGAGTTTCGTTACTGACGTTGAATTACCATTACCTGCACGTGGAAAATACACTTCGTCCTATGCCACAAAAAGCAAACCGTGGGCACCAATCCCATCCGGATTTCTCAATATATCAACAGTAAAATAAATCAGTAAATATCTCTATACTTTACTGAAATCCGGTGTAAAATCGTATAGCATATACAATAGGACGCTCAGAGCGACTTCTAATACATAATCATATACGCATACCACAGTAGGTAGAACAATAAACCTACTGGATGAAACAAAGTAGCTCGAGCACTATGCCTCCGACCACGACGTGCGACACCAGAGCCTGAACTGCAAACTGGGCACGGAAACCGAAAAGCCCAGGTGAAAGACAATAAACACGTTAGAGTGAGTGGACGAAAATAAATGTCTTTCACCAGTTTATATATATATATTATAAAAACATATGCGAGTCCAGATAAATAAAACAACATATGTACACGAGGTAAAACTCATACTCCTCCAGTGTACCGAGCATGCAAATAAAATCCCACGGGGTCACTCATGGACTCCACCGTGCTAGTACAGTCTGAACCACGGAGTCCCTGACTACCACGTGATTCTGAGCCAGAAATGGCCTCGGTTCCGGGGTACTGCCCCTCACTGGTCTGGTCGGGGTACTGCCCCTCCAGGCGGCCCTCCGTCGGGGATCAGCCGACGAGGCAAAGTGTATCGATACAACAACGTAACTGAGACTGTACTCTGTGTAAATCAAATCATAAACATTTCGATGCAAATGCATGAAACATCATATAAGTATATGTATACTCGTATACGTATATTCGTATAAGTATAATTGTATAATCGTAAAACACATGCTCATAATAAACATAATCTCGTATGAAATCTCATGCTCGTAAAACCATGATCATGCTGCATGCTCAAGTTCATAAAACATATATAAAAAACTCGCAAACAATCCGTGAAAAGAATTGTCCACTCACAGACTGGCGTAACGCGTATCGCGTTAACCCGTGATCCGGCGGAAAGTCCCTCGCCAAAACAACGATCACGAACCCCTGAATATTCACAATGTCCCATATTCAAAATCATAATCCGACAATACAAATCAAACCACGAGAAACCACCTTTCTCGGAAACAGATAATTCAAAGTCGACGAATCGTCGAAAATCCGTATATACCACTTCAATACCTCGCTTTACGTTCGGACGCTCAACTCGAAAAACGAACCTCCCCACTGCGATCGGGGCGCGATTTCGAGTCAAATGACATGCAACTTGCCGGAAGTCAAAAAGTCAACTCTGACCGTTGACCGCCGCCTACGGCGGCGCCACCGCCGACCGGAGAATTTCAAGGCGGAGCCACCCCTATTCCACTCCAAATCGTCCACTGAGCAACTTTGTCAACTGCACCGAAGTCCAATTCTTACTCTAACACATCCAATTTCATGATAAACCGAATTGTACACAAATTTTCCAATCCAAAATTCTCCAAACTCAAGCAAAATTAAAGCTTCAAACTTACATGGTAGCTTCAAGAGGATGAGAGCTACAAAGCCCACTAAAAAATTTAGCTCGAATCGGTTCAAATCACCAAACCCGAATACCTCAATTTTCCTTGTATTTTGGCCGGAAATATCTCCTAATACCGGCCACCTCGCCGTGAAAGACGACCGGAAGTGGAACCGTGAGGCCGAGGCGCACCCAACGGGTCCTCCCCCGTGGCCGAAGACGGCCGGACAACCTCGCCGCCGACAACCCACCGTGGCCACCGTCGAGCATCTCACCTCCTCCATCGGTCTAACAAGTCAAACCAAGTCAAAAATTCATTTCAGCTTTGACTTTCCCAAAGGAGTAAGTCCTCTATTTAAGGCTTTCCCAATTTAGAAACTCATAATTATCCATTTCGGCAAACTTTAAATACCCATAACTTTCGCGTCGTAACTCCGATTCCAATAATTCTCGCGGCCACGAACTCGACTCAACATAATCTTCCATAACCACCCGAAGTCAAACACATAAGCCAAACGGATAAAAAGTCAACCATAACAAGCATCACACATTAAATCGACTAAACAATCCACAAACGGAAATAATCACAACTAAATCTTCGTAACCCAAAATCATACTCCGGAAGTTCCCACAAACTCAAAATTAAATTCCAAACAACTTCCGTGAAGAAACCGAAACCAAATTCCGATCCGATAATTTAGTCGTTAAGTGGCCCACCATTTAAATCTGAACTTCAAATATTCATAATTAATTCCTCGGTCGTCCAAATAACAATCCGGAACCGCCCACGAACTCGTAATCACACGTACAACGATTCTTGAGAAGTGACCCAGCACCAATTCTC
The DNA here is from genome assembly GCA_946800695.1 of Geum urbanum. Lineage (NCBI taxonomy): Eukaryota > Viridiplantae > Streptophyta > Magnoliopsida > Rosales > Rosaceae > Geum > Geum urbanum. The sequence goes on from OX327001.1 coordinate 27,734,676, forward strand.
GGCCAATCATTTAGTCGTTAACAAAACTGGCGGTTTCAACACTGTCGTATCTCTGCGACTATGCGACCTAACTGCTGATTCTGTTTCGGGTCGTCACAGATCCACCAGTATCGGGAACACTTACAGCATTCCTCCCACCTTTCAGCACCGTACACTTCTGGGTGAGGGACAACCTTAGTAGCAGCAGGTCGAGCCTGCTCGATCCTCAGGCACGATGAGGCTTTATGAAGTCAGTCTCACGCCTTCAACGGATAGTGCAACTCAATCCTCGGTCCGAATGCTGGAGATTCATCGCGAGGACCCTTCCCCATTCACCCACCAGACTCCTCATTCTTCCGAGGAGGCTGGTGGATCGACTCAGTCCTCGACCAGGATGCGACTATGCCCGCCGCCTACCATATTCTTACCCTTGGAAATCCTGACGATACCTCTCGTCGATTCTACAAGGATGCCTGTTCCAGGACAGCTAGAGTTCATTACCTCGGACCAAGCATACGCGTATGTACCCTTCCCGGAACCTCTCTGGAGTGTAAGGATTTCGGGACAATGCACCGACGAATCAGGTAAATATTAATTAGTGATATCTTTTTACTTAGTAATATTTAAATTCAATTAGGTGTTGATGTTTAAAAAATCATCTACATATATATGTGATAGGTGAGATCGTGCCCGGTGACAAACAAAAGAGAACCAGAGGCCTCGTCGTCGGCAAGTTACTGGACGACGCCATTCAGGCTAACGGTGGTGGCCAAGTTATGATTCTGACCGAGGATAGAGGCTAGGTGATCGAGGGAAAGGTCACTCGAAAGTACGCAGGGATGGCGGGTAACATCATACGGGATAGAGTCCCAATGTTGTGGCCAGATTGGAATTCAGTGCCGCAATCCGTCAAATATGAGCTGAATAATGCGTTGTCGGTGAGTATAATTGTATATTCATTATGTATATTTTCTATATAAATTTTTAATATTATTGATATATATATATATGCATTGCAGAGGTGGTTCCGCGTGGACAACGACATTAGACCCACATGGGCGGATGAAGTGCAGGGGAGCAGGTTACTAGATTCATTTGTTTCGATTTTTTTGTTTCTTTTGATTATGTTCATAAAATGTTGTAAGTTACTAATGATTGATTTTATTAATATAGGTATAAGGAGTGGAAGGGCGAGCTGAAAAAACATTGGAAAAAGTATGGCGACGATCGTTCCGGTACCCCTAGCGAGTTTCGTTATAGGGAGTACGAGTGGCGATGGCTTGTGGTTCACTTCAACAACCCGAAATTGAAGGTACGCAACCTTCGATCGATTAAATTTTTGTTTTATCGTACTTCCCCCAAATTATTTGGCTAATATTTTTTTGATGTTGGATTAATCGAGTAGGCTATTTCTGAAGTCAACACAAGGAACCGGGCCAAAAACACAAAAAATCATCATGCCGGTTCCAGATCATACTCGAGTTGGATCGAGGAGGCGGCCAACCACCCAGAAGTCCCTCCGCGTGTCTATACGATGCAGCACGCGTATCCGCAGTCCCCCGAATATGCTGTAAGTGTCCTTATAACAAAAATAAACATATTTCTTATTTTTTTAGATTGTTTACATTAATTAACATTTTATTTTTCTTTGTCAATTAAGCGAGAGTTTAGGAGGTGATTCCGGAGGTGTTGACTTAAGTGGCGAGATAGCGCTATCCCAACACCCCCGATGCGGAACTCCCGATTGATCAGATTGATCAATCTGATCCGATCGTAGCGGCCAGGATTATGTCAACTGCGATCCCTCCAGGGAAGAACATTTTCTACTGCAGGGGTTCTGGAAAGTGGGGTCAAGGGCTGCTGAAGAAGACCCCTGAATTCTCTCGCGGATCGGGATCATCTTCGAAGGCTAATGAGCTATAGGAGCAGCTTCATAGGCAAGCGATTGAGATGGAATCTCAACGGCATCGGATGGAGGAGATGGAGCAGGCCCGAGCCGCAGAGCAGAATCGGTTGGCCGAACAGCAGCAGATGATGGGGACATGGATGCAGCACTGTTATGCACAGTTGCATGCATCTGGAATCCAGATAGCTCCCCCGCCCATTTTCGGTGCGCCACAGCCACAGCCACAGCCACAGCCACAGCCTCAGCCACAGCCTCAGCCAGACCAGGACCAACCAAGTTTTGACGATCCGTTTGACCACATAGACTTAGGAAACCCATAGTACGTAGTACGCATATGTATATAGATTTGAACAATTTCGGTTTTTTATTTTATTTACTACTATAGTTTCAATAGTTCTTGATTTCGGTTTTTTATTTTATTTACTACATATGAATGATTTTGGTTTATTTTTGGGAATGCAGGTTCTAGGATAAAACCCAGAACCTGCAAAAAAAATTAAAATCATATACACTATACCCGACGATATGAACTAATATCGTCGGCTATAGTTTCCTCCATGGTCAACCAGTTTGACCAGGGGAGGAACTATAACCGACGACTTAATATCGTTGGCTATAGACCCATACTATAACTGACGACAACCCTAACTTGTCGTCGGTTATAGTATCACCGACGGTGCAACACCGATGATACTATAGCCGACGATGAGTCGTCGGCTATAGACTATAACCGACGATATAATGGGACAGACCGACGACATAGTATCGTCGGCTATAGTAAGACTTCCGGTAGTGAAGGAGAACCCCACTAAAGTAATTACTGTTTTGCAGGTTGATCAACATGATCAAATACTATTTTCATTACTAGTGGGTCCTGAGGTGTCGGATGTGGAGCCGTGAGCGACTGCATTTGACGTACCAGTTTCATCAATCATGTCACATGTAGGTGTTATTATCATGTCCACAGACATTACTGTTATGTCATCTGGCGTCCCATGATTTCAATGCGGGCAGACCGAGGAAACTACTAGGCTCTTGGGGCCAGTAGCAGATGAGCTGGAGCCAATGGTTGGCTTGACCCTGCCCAATGGGCAGTAGAAGATAGCTCGAGTGGTGGGCCCGAGCAGTTGATGGGCTCTCCTGGCTAGTCATCTAGCCAGGAACTTATGGGACGTTGTCCAAATAACAAAAGGGGGAGATCCAAGCTTGGCCTTCCTTCGAAGTCACACAAGAGAGAGTCTCCGCAGAAGAAGCCTATTCTTCTGCCAGTGGATATGGATGCTGAGATGTTGCGACATAACACAGCCTAATAGAGAAGGTGCATAGCTAATTAAGGAGTAGTACATATAGAGTTTTGATAGTTACTTGTAGTACTTTGATTTGTTAGTTTAGGGTGTTTCTTAGTATAATGATACGATATGACTTCTATTTGTCGAGAAAGATAATCCGGTAAATTTCTGTATTACTATCATATTTTCTTAATGATTTTTTATCAACCTTCTCAAAACAAAAATGTCTAAAAGGAATGAAATCCAAAAAAAAATTGAAAAACACTAAAAGCTGATTTAAAGGGCTTAACGACCTCGGATACCCAAACAAACCTGTACGAGTTCCATTTTTATGGCACAATTTGGGTTCGAATCCACTTAGACAGATTGCCACAAACATTGCGGACTAGAGATCAACTCGACTAGATGAAGATATATATAGCTAGTATCAATGTTCAAAAAGGCGTTAGGTGGTGGAGTTACTGCCTAGCGTCTAGCCTCCTAGGCGAGAGATTAATCGGATTCTAGACGGATTATTATAATTATATTTTTAATTAATTATAGAGAGTTATTTAGTATATATATAGATGTAATATGAATAATATATACCAAAATAATCAGGAAATGTCATTAGAATACATTGTCTTTGAGTTCTCTAATTTATATTCTTGTGGACTCTACAAAACTACATCTCCAATCCGAAGTAAGTCAAAATACAAAAATGCGAAGGTTTAAGTTTTGCTTGTTTTTTAGTTAGGCGGCCGCCTAGACGTATTAAGCAGTCATGGCGGCCACCTAGGCATCAACTAGGCGAAGGACTGCGTAGGAAGCTAGGGGACCTAGGACAAAACTTAAGCATTTTTGTTGTTTTTAATGTCTAAGCGGAGCCTAAGTGGGATAGACGGATGCCTTTTTGAATAGTGGCCGGTATATATAACCAGCTTTTTTCAAGTGCCTACTCATCATGGATAGGAAGCAACCAGTAAAAAGAAAAAGACAAAGACATACATAACTCACGACGACTCCACCAAATTTAGAAGTACTGTACTTACATGGTGGAAATAATAGAGCCTTTCTTCATGAATTACATAACCAGTAAAAATATACTAACAGAAAGCCCCCCAACCACAAAATTCAAGTCTTCAAGAACAATTTAAACTTCTAATTACAGGCACTCATGAACAACACATTTCAATACAATGTTTAATCAGCACACCATAAATCTTAACGCAGAGTTTCGACATGTTTGTTCAGCTCCTCCAGCTTCTTCATCCTCAGTCTCTCACTTTCACCCACAAGCTGAAACACAGAAACAAAGAAGGCATGTAATTAGAATGCTAGCTCTTGGTGAAACAAATTATATATATAGTTTGCAAGCAAAAATTAATATTCACCTCCATCAATCTTGAAAGTAGTTGAGCTTTCTCTCTGTTCTTCTCATTTAAAGCCTCAACTGCTTCCTTGTATTCCTTTTCCTGTGAACAATTAATATACAAAACCATCAGACGATTAACTTGGAAAACCGGCATCATGAAGAACACTGGTAACAACATGCATTTGTATAGAGAGAAAAAGAAGCAAAAAGAGACTCACCTTCCTCTGGCAGCTTTGTCCCAACGGCTTCAACTCTTTGTTAACTAGATCTATCCTCTTCCGAATATTTGCAACTTCTTTTCTCATGGGATCTGTCAGAGCTTCAAGCTCCTAAAGATGAATTAGTTTTGAAGTAACCTCTATATAGTGTATCTATGACTTCATTAAAAGTTTCGAATGAACAAATTCCCTCGATTAAAAATGAAGTTACCACAATTGTTGAAAACTCTTTTGGTCCTTCACTATGTAGTTCAATGCAAAAAAAGAAAAAGAAAAAGTAACATCAACTCGATCATGTATTGTTTCTTCACATTGTTTTAGCTTTAAAAAAAGTAACATGAACTAGCTAGTGGAAATTGCAGTTTACTTACTTCGCGAATTTCAGCTAAGCGCCGACTAGCTTCTTCAGCTCGTCCGAGCTGAGCTTGAACCTTGTCTCTCACCTCCAACTTTCTCCTCTCAATCTCTTCCTCCTTGACGCGGAAAATAGCCAATGCAGACCTTGAGATCTGTTCTTCCTTATCTTCAACTGGACTTTCATTGTAACTAACAATGGCGCCGGAGTTCTCGACATGTTGCAGCTGCAATTGGTGCTGCTCCCATAACTGTTTCGGCGTTGCCATTGTTAGCTAGCTTCTCTGCTTTCTCTCTCACAGACAAGCTCACAAACTAACTTATTCCTTTAAGTTGATCCTAGCTCTCTTAGTTGTGCTCCTTATTCCTTATAATGATGGTTTTTTTCTTCTGTACGTTGTAGGTTGGTTATAAGAAAGGCTAGCTTTAAAGGTATGAAACCCATCATCAACACAGCTTGCTTTACAACATATATTGTATCACAATATGAGTTTGAATTACCAAAATGCCTAGCTAGCCGCTTGCTTTACAATCCAAAAGTTAATAGTAAAATTTACCTTTGTTGAACGAAGACTACGTACTACTCACTCAAATGCTTCTGTAATCCTCTTTCCACCATTACTCAAATGCCTACTTGGCAATACAGCAATACTATTCTTAGTTTCTTACCAAGAGCAACTATTCTAATTAAACCAGGTCTGTTCTGGTATGGTAAGGTAAGGTAGCTATTTTCTTAAGTTGGTCTGTTGGCAAATTTAGCTAACCAATTCCAGTTCCTTCCTTTATGTACAAACTACATGCGCATACACAAATAATTAAATAAATGTAAACATTTATATAGTAAGTTTGAGTTGTTACTGAGTGAGTAGGTAGTATTCCATGAACAGCTATAACGTACAATTTTATCCTTGAGAATTATTTATGAGTTGGTTGTGTCGAATACGATTTGAACTAGTACAAATTGGTAGACAACTATGTCTTAAGAGAGCAGTGGTGATTAATCTGTCTGCGAAGAAAAGGGGTGCTTGGGTTGAAAGTAATGAGGAGAGGAAGCCTAGCTTAGGGGACAAGGCAGATACGAAGAGATTCGAATTAAACAATTACAGCAGGTGTCTCTGTCACAACTCACAAGTATAAACCCTTTATTTATTAAGAAATTACACTTAAGGTCACTTAGAGGCCTTAGTTTAGACATAAGGTTATTGTGTAAGTTTTACACACATAAGGTCATTATATAATCCTTTAAAAAATTCAGTTTCCATTTTTGCCCCTCGTATATATAGATATCTACTGAATTCAAATTGAATTGAATTCAAAACAGGCCGAAACCACCAAAACGGAGAGAGAGGGAGAGGGGCGATCGTTCTAGAGAGAGCTTCTGTGTTCTAGATCGAATCAGCTCTGTGTGTTTGTGTTAGAGATAGAGAGAACGAGAGAGAGAGAGAGAGAGAGAGAGAGAGAGAGGAGGCGGAGAAGTTCCGGCGAATTTGGGAGGAGAAGTTCCGGCGAATTTTGGGAGGAGAAGTTCCGGCGAATCGGAGGATTTCGGTGATAAAAACTTGGGTAAGGTTTCCATTCTGCTCACCTGTAGATATTTTGTGCTTTGTTTTGTTTGTGTGATGTGTTGTTTGATTCGATTAAACCGATTTCGAATTTCGGTTTTCCGATTTTGATTCTTCTACTTTGGATTATGTATGGCGAATTATAGTGATTATTTTTAGTGTTCGTGTGTGATTGATGTGGCTAGCTAATTTGTGTGTTTTGATATTTCGTATAAATTATGAGAAGTTACAGACTGTTAGTACTACATCTGTTGAGCGAGTACACTACTGCATCCCATTGAACACACTAGTTATCTGTGCTGTGTGTTTTGTGTGTGTTTTGAGTTGATAGTACTACCTCTGTTGAGTGAGAACATTACTGCATCCCATTGAGCATGCTAGTTACATGTTCTGTGTGTTCTGTCTGTGTTCTGACTTTGATTGTACTACCTCTGTTGATTGAATACACTACTTTATCCCATTGAACACTCTAGTCAGCTGTTCTGTGTGTTCTGTGTGTCTGATTGTGTGAATACACTACTGATGTATACTAAGGATACTACTTCTTTTTTGTAAGTATTTTTTGTTTTGAATTGCAGATTGGGATCTATGAATTTTGATTTGTATGCGAAGTGCACCTACATCAACAAAACAATCATGTTTGATCTTACGCCTACTAAAACTTTCATTGATATGGTGATGGAAGTGTCATTGCGTTTTCCTGGCTTGAGACCGTATTCTTTCACTCTTGGTTTCTCATTGCCACGCTATCCGAATTGCATGATATCTTGTGATAGGGATTTGAAATTGATGATGAAGACCATGATCGAACTTGAGGTATTGTCTGTGGATATTGTTCTTAGGGATTGTGGGCAGAGTAGTTCGGGTACTCTTATGCATTCCGACATATCCTCTTTTGATGAGGCTTCTTCTTCTCTGACTTGCACGTCGTCATCTTCAAATAAATTGCTTGATGCAAATAAGTATTTGTCTTGCTTTAGGCCAGAAGCTCCGATTCTTTACTTGACAAATGAATGGGCAAGTTATACCAGCCATGTCAATCAAAAGTTTGAAGGTGGTGTTGTCGAGTTTAGGGAGAAGCTAAATCGTTATGCATTCGAGTCTGGTTTTACCTTCAAGTACTTCAGAAATCACAAGGATAGAATTGTTGCACAATGTTCTCAGAATGAAGGCAGTTGTCCCTGGAAAGTTCGTGCTTTAAGATGTAGGGCAAATAACTTTTTTGTCATCCGAGAGCTCAATAACAATCATACATGTACCGCTGGTATTCGTGACCAAAAGAGTAAGCATCTTGGTTCTCATGCCATCAAGTCCATTGTTTGTTCTGAGTTGAAGTCCAATCCTTATGTAAAGCCGAGAGAAATCATGTCAACATTGCAAACTTCTTATGGGTTGCATGTGTCCTATCACAAGGCTTGGTATGCAAGAGAGTTGGATGCACGTTCTGTACGGGGCAACGAAGGTGACTCCTACTCTCAGTTGTCGTGGTATCGTGAGCAAGTGTTGGCTACCAACCCCGGTTCTCATTGCATCTTGGAGGTGAATCCGCTCACTATACATTTTGAACGCTTCTTCTTATGTTTTGGTGGCTGTATTAAGGGGCTCATGTCATGCATGCCTATTTTGTTTGTTGATGCTGCTCATCTTAAGGGCAAGTTCAAGGGATACATGCTCTGTGCCACTGGAAAGAACGGGAACGAAGGTTCGTTTTTCAGTTTCAGGGATAGTGTGTAAAACTAGTAACAGTAGTACTGTCCAAAAACTAGAGTAGTACATTCTGTAAACTACAGTATTACAGGCATCAAAGTTTTCGTTAGCGTGCACCAAGTCCCAGTAGAGTAGTATTATCCAACTACTAGAGTAATACATTCTGGAAACTACAGTAGTACATGAATCAAAGTTTTAGTTGGCATGCATCAAGTCCCAGTAGTGTAGTACTTTCGAACAACTAGAGTAGTACATTCTGAAAACTACAGTAGTACTTTCAACCAACTATTGTAGTGCTTTCCATGTGATAGAAATAAATATCCAAGTGTTTTTTTTTTCTAACTCCATCTCTTAACAATTTGCAGAATTCTACCCTTTTGCATTTGCTGTTGTGGATTCTGAAAATAAAGCCAATTGGAAGTGGTTTTTCGATCATCTCTACACTATTTTGTCGCCACAAGGAAGGACCATTACTTTCTTCACGGATCGACATGAAGGGTTATTGGATGCTGTGGGTACGACATTCCCCGACTCTCCTCATTCCTACTGTTTCTATCACCTGAAAAAGAATGTGGAAAAGCTTTATGAGAAGAAAAGGGGTGTTTATGATGTGGAAACAATTGTTCATGATTTTATGACCGTGGCATACTCTCCAATAGTTGCTTGCTATGAATTCAACATTCGGAAGTTATTGATTTCTGGTCAAGATCTTATGAGGAACTTCTTGAGGTCACTGATTTTGGAGAAGTGGTGTAACGCCTTCTTCAAAGGTAATAGATATGGGGAAATGTCCAACAGCGTGGCTGAATCTTTCAATAATTGGACACGTGAATTGCGTCGTCTTCCTATTTTTGAGATGTTGGAGGGTTTGAGACAGAAATTGATGGTGATGATGGCTGAAAGGAAGATGAGATCAGAAACTTGGACCTCTATGTTGTGTCCTAAAATGGAGGAGACTTTGAAGGCTAGGATGAATGTGGGGAGGCACTGGACAGTTCGAAGGTCTAGTGAGACGTTGTATGAAGTCCAGGCATTAAAGAATGTGGCGGTTGATCTCGGGGCATACAGTTGCAGTTGCCGACATTGGCAGATCGATTCTTTCCCCTGTCCCCATGCACTAGCTGCTATACAACATGCCGGTATTAAGTCCATTTACTCTTACATCGAGAATTTCTATGATGTTAAAAGTTACAGGGCTGCCTACGAGTTTGGTATTAAGCCAATACCCAACATTGAGAAGTTTTACTATGATGCTCTAAATGAACCGGCCATTGTGAAGTCTCCGTTGACAAGAATCTCATCCGGTCGTCCAAAGGATACTCGCATGAAGTCTTCCGTTGAAGGTGGGAAGGCGCCAAGGCCAATCAGATGTGGTCGTTGTGGCGAAAAAGGAAGACACAACAGATTGACGTGTACCAAAGTCATCAACGGCTAACTAGTGTCTATGTTACTCACATGTAGTGTATTCAGCAGTCTACAGTAGTACACTCGGCCTGAACAGAATAGGTGCTACTTTAACGTAATTTTTCCTTTGTGCGATTTTTTGTTTCAACATACTAATTCGAGTATGTTGTTCTTCGGTTTTTGTGATTTTGTGTTGGTCAATTGTTCTTTGTATGCGACAACGATTTGTGTGTGGAACCAACTACATTAGTACTATCCAACAATAATAGTAGTACACTCATCATACAACAAATGTAGCACATACTACTGATTAATCTAGTAAGCACTACTGTTTCAGATTAGAAAGTACTACTTCACGAAAATTTAGTGTATTAACACGACTGTTGTCCGTTGTAAGCACTACTCCAAAACATTCAGTGTACTACTTCAACACATGTGTAAGTACTACTGTTTCACAACCGAAAGTACTACTTCACAAAAATGTAGTGTATTACTAACACTACTGCAGTCTCTAGTAAGTACTACTAACAAATATCCTGGGTACTACTTAAACACAACGCAACTACTACTATTCAGTAAAGTCAGACCATAACCGAAGAATGTACTACATGAAGCCTAACAGAACAGAAAGAACATAAAGAACTAATTGGGCTTTGCTTTGCTTCTTGTGTTTCTTCTTGTAACTCGGTAATCATAAAGCGGGTCCTTTGTTGTAGTCTTCCTCTTCTTGTTCTTGACACCTTTTATCATCGAAGGAGGTGACTTCCACTTGCTTGTTTCAACCTTCCCACTCCGCGACCTCAGTTGTCGTGTCACTGCGAGGGCCATGCTATCATTTTTAAATTTCGATTTGATCTCATATGCATCTTCACTGCTGCCCTGCTTATCATCAAATTCAAAACAAACAAAAAAATCAACTAGAGTAGTACATTCTGAAAACTATAGTATTACAGGCATGCACCAAGTCCCAGTAGAGTAGTACTATCCAACACCTAGAGTAGTACTATCTGAAAACTACAGTAGCACATGCAATAAACTATTGTAATGTTTTTGCAGATTTCCGAAATTAAATCAGTAAATGCACTAATACGCAACATACCAGGTTGGTTTCTTCATCTTCGGCTTGTTCTTCACCTTCTTCTTCTTCTTCATCATTTTTTTCTTCATCTTTTGCTTCTTCTTCTGCTTCTTCTTCCACTACTTCTTCTTCTTCATCATCTTCTTCTTCAGCTTGTGTCTCTTCTTCTTCTGCTTCTTCTCCTTCTCCTGTTTCAGTTTCTTCTTCTTCTTCTTCAGTTTCTTTCTCGTTCTGTAATCAGATTGGAAACAACACATTAAGCTTTCTGGAAATTGAAATAAGAGAAAAACACTTTATCAGAGTGAGTCAATAACCTCCTCTTCTGCAGAGTTGTTTCCCTCCGAAAAAGGAACTTGAGAATCCATAAGCTTAATTTGGTCTAGCTCACGCTGAAGCTCCTGGTTCCTCGACTGCAACGAAGCAATCTTGGTATAGGCCTCTTCGAGCAGCTTGTAAGCTTCATCTCGTTCCTTCAAGGAGTTCTCTTGGGTGGTGGATGTCTTGCCTTTCATCTTCGACTTCATAATCTCCACTTTCTTAGCGCATTCCTCTTTTTCGCGTATGAACTTGTCGACCATTTGCATCCAGAATTGATTTTGCTCTGCCATCTTCACTTTCTGGTCTTCAAGTTTGGCGATCATGTTTTGAGTGTCGTCAACCTCCTTCTGTGTTGGAGATGACTGTGATGCTGCCATATCTTGGAGAGAAGCGATGATTTCAACAAGGTTCTCCTGGGCTCTCTTCTCCCTCTCCATCAACTCTTTTCTCGATATTTCCTCCTTCACATTTAAATCACAAAGCACGAATTCATACAACAGAACCCAGGAAGCACTACTCTAGACAACAGTACATACTACTAGTGTTCAATGTATATACTACTGAATTCAAAACATTGATACTTACCCACATATTGAATGATGGAGCATCCATGCTCTCTTCAAGTAGGTATAAGTTGTCGTCCCTCACCCGTACCCTCTCATTATTGATCTGCATCTTTTCTCCTAGCTCCTCGTCAGAGAGCTTGCTTAACTCAGTATGCAGCTTCATCAGCTTCCAGTGTGCAAATCTGAGAGGATAACCCTTCCTTGATGCAACTCTTTCACAGATTCCTGTCCTTTCAGCAACCCAATACTGTTCCAGAAAAAATACACTATTAGAGACCACATCACATCACACAAGCACACTACTGTTCTAACATATATGCTACTGCTGACCACACTTCATACTACTGCTGACTACACTATATACTACTGTTGACCACACAATATACTACTCATGTCTACAAATACACTATTAGAGACCAATATAGATTTCTCCATTAAGATACACAACTAGGGAATAAGGGTGTACCATAATTAGTGGGAAACAACCAGAAAGAGAAGTTGGGTTCTCTTTTGATTTGTCCAGCCCTTTCTCCAGATAATTCAAAACCATCTTCGCCCAATTGTAATTATGAAGGCCATCTAAAGCTTGAGCCACATTGATTATGCTGCATGTGACTATGGAAGAGGAGTTTGCGAAAAAGAATGTTGACAACATATAAATAACCAACCAAATTGCAGTGTCGTTGTCATTCTTCTTTCCGAGGGCAGCCATCTCGAGAGCCTTATCAAGTTTTGATATCGGCATACAATCCTGAATCTTGTATCTTTGCAGGAAGCTTGAATCGCGTCTTCTCTCGGTCTTGGAATCCATATCATGGATCATGTCTGAAGCATCAAGACTAGAAACAAAACACAGGTAAATAACACTAAACTAGAAGAATCACTTAAAAGTCAAACGTACTAACACATTAAAGTAGAAGAATCATACCCTTAGCTGGAAGACCAAAGATTTTGTCCACATCATCTGTTGTGAGATGATGTTTCTTCCCACCGATCAAGAATGCTCTCTGTTCAACATCCCAAAATCGTGCTATTCTTGTGATATCGTCAATTGATTTGTGGGAATCATCAGACGTCATCAAGCCTTGTGAAAACAACCATATGAAACTGCCAAATGGTGTTTTTTGCAAGATCCTCACTGTTTTCGATGGCAATTTTGTATGCAGTTTAGCCATGATATTGCAGAAGCCTCTCAATGACGATCTTATTTGGACCTTGGGTTTTTTAGGGTCCTCCATTTGTGCATTTTCTGCAAAACAATAAGACAGACCATCAAAACACTACATACTACTTACATAAATTCTATATACTACACACAACAGGTCTACACACTACTCACAGACAGCAGTACAAACTAGTTCAGAGAAAACAACAAACTACTCAGGACAGCACTACAAACTACACAGAACAGGTCTACACACTACTAACAGACAGCAGTACAAACTACTCAGGACAACAGTACAAACTAGTTCAGAGCAAACAACAAACTACTCAGGACAACACTACAAACTACACAGAACAAGTCTACACACTACTAACAGACAGCAGTACAAACTACTCAGGACAACAGTACAAACTAGTTCAGAGCAAACAACAAACTACTCAGGACAGCACTACAAACTACACAGAATAGGTCTACACACTACTAACAGACAGCAGTACAAACTACTCAGGACAGCAGTACAAACTAGTTCAGAGCAAACAACAAACTACTCAGGACAGCACTACAAACTACACAGAACAGATCTACACACTACTAACAGACAGCAATACAAACTAGTTCAGAGCAAACAACAAACTACTCAGGACAACACTACACACTACACACAACAGATCCACACATTACTCAGAGACAGTAGTACAAACTACTCACTAAATCCCTCACCTGCATGAGCTGCACTTTGTTGCTTGGGGGGGGGGGGGGCGCTTTTTACCAAGGCTAGGGTTTGAAGCCGGAGGGGCCATTGTTTTGAAGCTGCGGGGAGGGGGAGAGAATCTTAGTGTTAGAGAAAGAGACAGAGAATCAAATCTGAGAGAGAGAAAGAGAGACGGAGAGAGAGAGAGAGAGAGAGAGAGAGAGAGAGAGAGAGAGACCTGAAATTGAGGGAGGGACACGGTGGCTTTTGTCTGTAGGGGTGGCGTCGGACGGCGTCGGGCTCGTTGGTGTTCGGAAACCACAAGCTGGCGATGGCAATCGAAGTGGAGATGGAGGCTGGGCTGCTATGACGGATTCGAACTAGAGAGAGACCTGAAATTGAGGGAGGGACACAGTGGCTTTTGTCTGTAGGGGTGGCGTCGGACGGCGTCGGGCTCGTTGATGTTCGGAAACCACAAGCTGGCGATGGCAATCGAAGTGGAGATGGAGGCTGGGCTGCTATGACGGATTCGAACTCGGAGGTCTGTGGAATGGGATCGGAATCAGAGTGAAGAGGAGAATGGAGCTCTGCTAGGGCTAGGGCATGGTTTGAATTTTGTTTCGTTCTGATTTTGGTGTGAAGCAGAAGAGGGAAAACAGAAAAGGCATTCAGCGTAAATTAATCAAACTTCAAGATTTTTTGTTTTATCAAATGGCCTTAATTATAAAAGAAAAGTAAGGTGACCTTATACGTAACTAATCTTACGTAACTGACTTTAAGTGTAATTTACCCTTCATTTATTTTGCTCAAACACTTTTGATTTGGTGAGGCTCAAAATTTCATCCGAGTATTGGATCGAGTCCAGCGTGATTGCCGTCGATAACAGCCGAACTATCCAAGTATGTGGATGGAAAATTATGAAGTATAATGCAGTCCGAGAATGAATGAGACTTAATTGTATTCCATGTGTTGTAAGGAAAACAAGTCCAACTTTTCAGTCATAAAGTTGTAAATGGTCATATTTGTCGTTGAAGCTGTACGTTCTTAGTTCTCACACATGTGGAAATATATGATTGCCATTGCTAGATCTACTTTGATTTGCAGTTTTAATATCAAGTTTACAAAAGGTTGGGAGCATTTAGGCCCCAAAATCCACCAGAAAAGTTCAACAAAGATTCTGCACTAAAGCAATTTGGAAAATCGAACTTGGAATCTTTGGGATTCCAACCGACACGGACCGAGTCGGATTTGGGGTTTAATAGGCCTTTGAGCAGCCCATGAAGTTTGGAGTCCACGTGATGTCGGCGATGCGGTCTAATGGGCCTATATACTTTCCCCTTCCCAAATCCCAACTGACCGATCATCTTTTCAAAATGCAGAAAAGATCAGAAAGCCAAGTACGAATCCCGCTCTGAAAATCAAGGGGCGTGATCCCGTGTGACTAGCTGTTTCAGTCCCAAATCCTTTATCCTCCACATACCCAATCACACCAAGCCACGTACTGTATCGAGTCCTCACCATATTGAACCCGCAGGAGATCTCGTCCCCTCCATAAGATAAACCTTGAAAAATCGGGACCTTCTCTCTCTCTCTCTCTCTCTCTCTCTAAATTATCGGCGCTCCGGTTCTTTCATCCCACCACCCAACAAAACGATCTCCACCGCCGCCACGTCTCTCTTCCTTAAAACGCTACCGTTTCAAGTACACTGGTTTTCTTCTCTCTCTCTCTCTTCACTTCTTTTCTAGGGTTTTTGAGGTCTAGTTTTCAACTTCCGCTTCGGAACTCAGTCACTCCTTTTACGTCGTCGTTTTTACAGCGCCCAAAGTTTGGGTTTGTTTTTTCTTAAACGGCGTCGTTGGAGGTTTTTCCGACGATGAAGAAGCGGAGGTACCCCGAATTTGCGTGCCGGCCTTCGATCACAACCGAGCGTGATGACCGCCGTCCGTACACGGGTCGGGTTTCGGGCTCGGACCAAACCGAAAACCAGGCGAACCGAGAGACCGATACGCCTCGATACTACGACGGCGATAGAGATAGACAACCGTCGTCGCAGGCACATCTAAGCGGCGGTTTGCGCTCGTGCGATTCGCCGTCGGCGAAGTTCCAGTGGAACAATCTGCTAGCACAGAATCCGAATCCGGATCGTGACCCGAGCACGGTTGCGGGTTCGACCCGACCCGATTGTAACTGTAGTAGCGGGGGTGACACTTGTAGACTCGCTTATGGATTGGGTGTGGACAAGAGCTTGCAATATGGGCAGTCTCATCATGGCGGCTTCACTTCGCCATTGGGGAAAAACCGCTCAATCCCATATAGCTCATCGATGTCTGAGGGGTTTTTGGGCATTTCACATGAATGTAAGAGAAGCAGTAGAGCAATGGCTGAAGGGCCAGTTGGGCTTGCTGGATATTCTCAAGGTCAAACACCAAGGCACGGTGATTTGGTAGGCCATGGATGTTCCTCAGTTCTTTTCAGTGAGGGTTTTCGCGCCATTTCGGATGAGTTTAACAGAAGCAGAGCAGTGGTAGAGGGGCCTATAGGAAATGCTGGATATTCCAAGGGTTCACCAATCCCTTTCAATGAGGGTTTTGGTGTGGTTTCGGAAAGCAGAGCAGTGGCAGAGGGGTTTATAGGCAATGCTGGATATTCTCAAGAACATAAGAGTTCACCAGTTGGTTTAAACGGGGGTATTCGCCCTGGCTTTTCAGATGGCTACAACATAAGCAGTGCAAAGACTGAGAGCCATGGTGTGTATTCTCAAACATACACGCTAAAACACAATCATGAGGTTTCTGCAGTTGCTTTGAATGAGGGTTTCCGCAGCCGTTCAGATGATCTCGACAGGAGCAGAGCAATGGATGAGGGCCATGCCAGACACACGCCAATACATGAAAATGGGGGTCCTCCAAAAACTATGAATGAAGGGTTTTGCGGCGCTTTTGATGAATTTGACAGAAGCAAAGCTATGGTACAATTTCAGGGACACACTCCAAGACACGAAAATGCAGGTCCTCCAAATGCTATGAATGAGGTGTTTCATGGCGATTTTGATGAATTTGACAGAAGCAGAGCTATGACAAAATTTCATGGACACACTCGAAGACATGAATATGGGTGTCCTACAAATGCTATGAATGAGGGGTTTCGTGGTGATTCTGATGAATTTGACAGAAGCAGAGCAATGGCTGAGCCGCCAATCAACCATGGTCAATATTCCTATGGTCAAACACCACGAGTGAATGAATCGGTGGACCCTAAATGGACTCAGCAGAGTCCTAATAGGGATGGGATTGAGGACTACAAGATTCCCGGGATGAAAAGAAACGAGAAGGGCGGTGACGTGAATGCCCTGCTCCTCGACATTTTTTATAAGAAGGTGGCTAGTGTTGGAGAAGATCCAAGGCCGCCAACTGATTTGAGACCATGCGTCATTGACAGGGTTGATGGTATCAATGGTTTTGTTAGAGCAGGCACTCTGGAGATTTGCCAATTGAACCACCATCCAAACTCAAGGGAACCGACCCAGGTGTATCATGCCTATCCATCTACAAGTGATACATTGATGCCCTTTTGTGAAGAAGTTATGGGTTCTTCTAATTCAATTAGAGAGGGATGTTGGAACAATGGAAACCAAGGCTTGAGAATGGGAGTTGATGATGGCTATGAAAGAGAGGTCCAACCTTTATCATATGAATCTAATCTAGATGGATTGGCTCTTGTGGATGAAGAAGATCAAGGCTTGCTTGAGGCCTATGGCGGTTGCCAAGAAAGGCTTGCAGCAGCTGAATACCTAGCATCCATATCTCCTGTGGGAAGGTGGCATTTGAGAAAAGTTGCCATGAAGGAGTTCAAATCTGGCAATCACTCAAAGTCTAAGTTTTTCCCTGATTTGAATCCCTCTTGTGATGTGCTAAATTCGAGCTATGAAGCCGACATGCATTTAACTGCTGAAGATATGCAGCAACAATATGTGAATGAAGATATTCAACAATTCACTACTATTTGTGGAGAGGCCCAATATGTAAGCTCTGGACTCAATCAAAGGAACATTGGAGAAGCTGTGACCTGTGGAGAGGATCAATATAAGATTCATAGAGGTGTGATCTTCGAAGGGGATCAGTGCAACAATGATCAATGTGTGACAACTTGTGGAGAGCAACAATGGTGTTTGAACTACGGAGGTGTCCAATGGAACAATGAGCAAGCTGTGGCAATCATTAGAGATCAACAATGGCATATGAACTATGGAGAAGACCAACATATGGAGCATACCAAAAATCAAAATTGTGACAGTCTGTCACCGGCTTCTAAAATTCCTGCATCTATGCAAGATCGTTTTGGTGAACAGTCCAAGAATACCAGGATACCTGTAAAGGAGCGCTTAGGACTTCCAAAATTATCATCTGGAAGTATAAAGAAGCGCCTGGGACCTCAAATGAAACCATCTGGTACTGTCAAAATGCATTCGGGGCCAGCTCCGAAAGATCATAATCACAGCGCCGTCATAAGTTGTAAAACTCAACAACAACATAAATGTCCAATGGGAAAAACAAATGATTTTTATGGTCCTCTAGGTGCTGGTCCTCTTAAAGATACGACAGATGCTGCAACTGAGAGCATTCATCCTCTAGTCAGTGCTCGTCCACTAGTGTTGACAGATGATTCTACTGGATTCATTCATCCTCAAGAGGGTGGTTTATCAAAAGTTAAGAAAGATGTTACTGGAAGCATTCATCCTCAAGGGAATGCTGTTCCAAATAGTAATAGTGTTGATTGTTGTGGAACAATTTGTGGTCAAGGTGGCAATCCTTCAAAAGTTGAGGTGAAATCTGCAAAGAAAGAATCCTCTGAAGAGTCTAAGGAGTTCAAGCAGCTGGTAAATGATGCTTTTCTTAAGTTTGTCAAAATTTTGGTTGAGAATAAAAGTCGAAGGAAGCAATTCATGGAAGGAAAAGGAGGAAAGTGTTTCGTTTGTTTCAGGTAAGTTTAAAATTTATCTTTCATCTGTAATCATGATGAATAATCCTAACATATAGCATTATAATGTCTGATAGAAGAGCCATTAGGTCTGCTAATAGCTTATACTTTCTTCCTGAATATCAAGATACGTAGCTGCTGATTGAGTTGGAATTTGGAGTATGGGTAGTCTTAGAGACTTGGAGAAACTTTCTTCGCATATTGATCAATTTTGGAATTTTTGAGTAATTACTATATCTTTGGACGTCCAAAAACGTAAGTTGTTAGGTTAAAGGTTTTGAACTCTTTACCATCAGAATGATGAGATCAATTAGCCTATCCTAGCTTCCAGATATCCACATTGGACAGACCCTGCAGTTGCATATGCTTGGTAAACTTAAGTCATTTAATTCGGCTCCTTGAATTGGTAATGTGTTCATTTGGCCTTTAGGTGAACCAGAAGGGAAAGCATACGTTTGGTCAATGCCAAAAGTGGTGCAATTGGACATAACATTGGAGCATGTAACACTCGTATTCATGTTATGGTGCGTGGCAAACTAGTTATCCTTCGTTTGGAAACTAGTTAACCATTAATATAACATTTAGCTGTTAGAATTACCTCTTTCATTCCCTTTACCTGCTTGCTATTTTAGGGAAGCATTTGTTCCATGGCAATTGGTGTCTTATTGTATCCTTTTTGTTTTCCCATCTGTTGGCTTATCAGTTTTATGCTCGGTTGGTGGAAATCTCAGTACTCTTCATTTTGGTTATATATTTTATTAATCTTGGGACCTAGAAAGCCTTTTCTTCTCTCAGGCCTTATGTCTGATAGGAAGCTACTTATTTACAAGAAAGCATTATTGGTAATACCTGAACTTTTTGCATGTACCTACATGAGGTTTATAATTATTCTTATGTATTTCATGTAGGCTCCAACTGAATTTCAAGCAGAACTTTATGCCTGTACTTTATAAGTCTCCAACTGAAGTTCTAGCAGAACTTTATGCCTGTACTTCTACACTAACCACGGGAGGGTAGGATATGTTTGTCATTTGTGAGCCATGAATTTGGTCTGCTGTTCTCCATTCAACCTCATGTCCTGTCACATAATCACCCTATTTTTTTTTCTTGTTGTATCAGTAATCTTAAAGAGTTCACAACAACAGTGGCTCTGGCAATGCATGCATTCATGTCACCCAAAGTTGGATCTAGAGCAGAGCATTTGGGCTTTCATAGAGCTCTATGTGTGCTTTTGGGATGGAACAGTGCAGCAGTTTCAAATGGTATGTGGGTTCAGCAGATTTTACCTGGTGGAGAAGCCACCGGTTTGAAGGAAGACCTAGTTATTTGGCCTCCAGTTGTCGTCATACACTATACTTTGTCATCAAATGAAAATTCTGAAAATGAGAAGTTAACAGTAAAGGGTGAAGATCTTGAGGATCTTCTTACAGGTAAGCAACATGTCATGACTGGGCTTCTACCCACACATTTGATTGATTGTTTGGTGATTTATAGCGCAGATAGGTGTGAGATAATAATGTACATGTCTTGTTTCTTTAGTTTGTTTGTTTATTGCACTTTCTTTTATCAGTACACTCTTCAGGAAGTGGTTTGAGTTTTCAAATATGAAAGTGCAGTTCATGATCCTCATTCATTAATTTGAAAATGAAAATCTTGATAGTTGACTCTAGACACTACTCAGGGTTTTAATAACACTAGCATCTTCATTTTGAAAATTTATTTGCCACATTGGTTCTCTGTTTTTTTTTACACAATTTTGCTAGCTGAATCTTCTAGTCGGCATCATGCTTTGTTGGGGATCTCTGTCATTTGTTTATTTATTTTTTAACCTGTAATTCTATAGCTTGGCCTTTTTTGTTTTTTTCCCTTTCTTTTCTTGTTATGGGTATTCTCTCCGACTAAATTGCAGGTATGGGATTTGTTGGTGGGAAAATCGTGTACTGTGGCACACCTGCTGATCAAACTCTAATGTATAAGTTTAAACCTACATATACTGGTTTGCAAGAAGCAGAGAGGCTTCACACGTTTTTTGTCCATAACAAACATGGGAAGGCTGAATGGCAGTTAATCAGTTCTCTTGCCCTCCGCAACGGCAGCGATGGAAAGCAAGCATTAGAGGTTGATGAAGTAATTTTTCTATATGGTTATTTGGGATGTGCCGATGATTGGGGTGAACTTGATCTGGGAACCACAAAGCATTTCAGTGTGAGGAGCTTGAAACAGATGAAGGCCACCCATGCTTCTCCATAAAATTATCCACGACAGTAACTCTCAATATGTGCAGCTGCTGAGGAGCCTTTTTGCAGTCTGAAAGCCTTTTTGCCACTGCATCTTACTGTTCCACATAATTTTGTAGAATTCTAGAATGTGGCTCCTTGTTTCAGCTGTGAGCTAGTTTCTAATACTTGTGCTCTTGCTTGTGGATGATATATATACACACCCCATAAGTGTGGGAAGGAATGTAATTATCTACCCAGCATATCATTGAGTCGGTCCTTTCTGCATAAGACAGTTAATTCAAATGGAAAAAGTTAGTAGTTTTTTCTTCAGAATGGTTTGTCACACCAATCTCCTCCATACTCCTCAGGAGAAGGGACACAGAGAAAAGGGCCATAAAAAATTGCAGAATAGTTCTATTTCTGCACAAAAGAAGGTGAGAAGTTTTCTCTTTTTAATTTTCAATTATATATTTCTCTTATTTTCCGTAGTGCCCTGTAATTGTAAAAACATGCCATAAGAAGCTTTAGACCAAGAATTTTCCTGCTAGCCCTTGCGACAACTCCGATACTCTCGAAGTGACTGGGCAACCTAGCATAGCTAGGGTTCTTTGGGCAACGGCCTCTGGCATCGGCATCGTGTTGAGTCTTTTGAGTCAGTGTGGCAGTGTGGGAAAAGGGATCTTGAGATGGTGTTGGGTGTTATTGCCTCGGCGAGGTTAAGACTTTGGTCTCGAAGTCAATTGATATTGCACTTGGTCGCGAAGGAAATTCGCGCCCTTCGCGACTCTGAGCGGTCTCTAACTGAGTCGATTGTTTACAAGGGGTCACTCTTGTTATTGGCGAGATTGGGTGGAGTCGAACAACTGCAACGGTGGGCTCTGAGAATTGCCAAACCGAGTTGGGAGATTTGGGTGACGGGTCGACCGAGACCGGTGCGAGCAAGATTGAAATCTGTTGACAGGGCGGCAACGACGTGATGTAGTTGCGCAACGTGGGGTTGGCCGACGGTCAGATCAACCTATGAGGGAGAGAGGCCGATGATGGCATAGATCGTTTTCTGTAGGGCAACATGGTCAAATAGCTCTGCGGGCTTGGTTTGACTGAAAGACCTCGTGGATCATAGCTAAAGTGGGTCTCTGGTGTATTTGGGCCTGTGTTGTTGCTTATGGTTGTTGGGTTTGGGACCCAGGAAAGGTTATTGTGTTTAATAATGGAAGGCCTTAGTCCGTCACACCTAGCCATTGTGTTTTCTTACATCACAGGTTGAGACTATGGTGGCGATGGAAGTATGTATCATACTCGGATACCAGCTGGAGAATGCTCGTCCCGACAAATGTTACCAAGCGAGACACTGAACATCCTAAAGTTCAACTACCCAAATAGCCACCGAATACACAACCGTCTACAGCGACTGCCGCTTTGTTAAAGTGTAGTCCAATAACCACTTTAACAAATATTGCCTTCATGTTCTCAAAATACATGCTTCAATTTCTTGTAGTGGTACTTTTATGTCCATTATGCGTCTTAGATTAGGTAAGTTTGTTCAAAAGATCTTGCATAATGCAAGAAGTTATGTCTCTATTTAGCACTATGAAGAGGAGTTGACTTGATTGTAATCCGTTTAAATTTAAATAAAATTTTCTATCGTTTCACCTCAAAAAATAAAAAAAAACAGAAAATATGCCATAAGGTATTGGGGTAAAAATGAGAGATTTGGCCAATGTTAGGAAACAAATGACACTCAGAAAACAGAATTATGAAGAGAAATGTAAAATAGGGACAAAATACGAGGAAGATTTCATGAGCCTTTAATAAATACTAGTAGCTGTCCTGTAGATACGATGAAGGTTTCCTATCTTCTTTGGAAGTTAGGGAACTTAATGCCATAGGCAAAGACAAAGAAGAATAGTACCCAGTCAATATGAGCAAGGACTACTGGGACGAGGAAGTCGTTGTCATAGCCCAAGTACTCCTTTAGGAATGCATCCACTACTTTTGGTTCTACACCAGGAATCTCGAGTGAACTCTTATTATCACCAATTTGAGATGTGAAGATGCCATAAATCATCCAAGCAACCGGGGATGCCCAGTAGTACCACCTCCACCATATAAGGATTAGCTGCAATTTGTCAATGAATTGGATACTGTGACTGAAACACTGATCTTATTACTCTGGAGTTTGGAGAAGATTTGATTCCTCACTAGAATATTTCTCTTTCCTGTTCATTTTAAGACTACATTCTTAGATGTTGCAAAGTTACTTCAAAATGTATATTTACCAATTCTGGTTCTTCCATGTCTAGGATGACGAAATCTTTCGATATCACTAATGCACCAATGCTGATCAACACATCTTCCACAACACCCCGCGGGTGCACTACATTTCCATCAGCTAATTATAGAGACATGCTTAACGGTTTGATTCTCCCTAAACCAATCTCTTTGTATACCGAGTAAGGCATCGAATTGATAAAGCACCAAGATCTATCAATGTCCTCAGAAAGTACTCCCTTCTAATGGTACATGGCATAGTAAAACTTTTCGGATCCGCTAACTTCTTAGGTACCTTCCTTTGGATAATTGTCGACACCGTGGCATTAAGTTTCACCTTCTCGGATATTTCCTCCTCTTGTAGCTTATTCTTTCATCTCCGGTTGGTACAAAGCTCCTCTAAGAACTTGGAGTACATGAGAATAGTTTGAATGGCGTCAAGAAGGAGTATATTGATTTCTACATTCTTGAAGACATCCAAACATTCTTTAGTCTTCCGATCCAAGTTAGCTTAGGCCCTCTCTGTATTCTTCGCTTGAGAGAAATGCAGGTATCCATCCTCATCTCGTTGTACCCCTTCATAATGCTATTTACCCTTGTCCTGACTCTGTTTTTCGACGGGTCAAGAGGTTTTTTCGACGAGTCAAATATCTGTGTTTTCTCGGATAGTGGGCTCCTTTTGACGGGTCGATTGTGAGTCTCAACCGTTCGAGTTCTAGGTAGAAATTCTTCCTTCATCAATCTTTAAATCCTTCATTCCATGATGTTGGTTACTCCCCAAAGCTTCTACCTCTTTCCCAGATTTCCCATGTCGACTCAAGCTACTTTCTAGACCCTCATGTTCATCTTCAAACTTGTCTTCATCATCATTCCACTTATCAACAACCTCATAAGTAATCAAAGCGGTCTTCTCTTGAAACTTCACAACCTTATTTCGGCTTGTAGAGGCCTTCTTAACTCTGAGAGGGTTCTTAAACATAAGTGGTATGTCTAAGTCCTCTTCATCATTGCTCTCCATTATAGGAGCATCTCCATAATTTTCAAATCCCATTCCGAATCTCAAGACCGCGGTCACTACATTCACTTGATGCTTGGGATTTAGTTCGATGGTGGATGGAAACTCATGAACATTGCCACTTCCTTGGCCGTGATGTGCCTTCGTCAATTGGCTCACTTCTATCTCCAACTTGTGGATTACACTTTGGCTCTCATTCCAGAGTGCTTGATTGTCACTCATCATGCTCATAAAAATTTCAAGATACATTTTCTTGTCCTTCTTTTGATTCTTGACAAGTTTGGCAAGTAAGTCATATGTGTTGGATTTCGGCACCTCCAATTGAGGTGTAGGAATTGGTGCTAGAAACAATGGTAGTTGTTAAGCTCTAGGTAGAAAAGGTGCTCTCGGTTGGTAGGTGTTACCATTCGAAGCATTAGAAAATCTTCCATTCGGTCTTAGTGCGAATCTGGGAGCTCCTTGATTGTTAGAAAATCCCTTGCTTCCACTTCCCGAAGCACCAAAGTTTCCTATGTTTCTACCTTGATTGTATCTTCCTCCTTGCCTTTGAAAACCACCATTTGGTCTTGGCAATCCACCTTGTCATTTTTGGTTGCCTTGTCCTTGACCACCCCAAGAGAAGTTAAGGTGGTTCCTCCAACCCAGGTTATAAGTGTTAGAAGGATCGTTCCTCGGTTGATCGTAAAATAACCCTTTACATTCCTCAATGATCTCCGGATAGTCTTCTTAATGTGGGCAACTAAGGGTCTCATGCACCGTTCTCTCACATATCATGCATGTCACCGGTTCCACACTAATCTTCAACACTTGGTTCACTTGCCCTCCATTCTGGGTTTGCTTTATCAAGAGGTCAAACAGTTCGTTCATGGTCTCCTTAATCCTCTTGATGACTTCATCTTGTATATGGGTGTCCCCTTTGACTTTATAAATGCCTCTATGGTTGGCTTGGGTAGCCTCCCTCATAGAAATCGTGGGATCCTCACACCTGGCTTCACATCCCATAAAGTCGATCTATTTACCAACTTCTCAAGCTAAATATGGCTCTCTTTTGCAATCTTATCCCTAAAATCGCCTCCTCAAGCATTGTCTACCTTCCGCCTTGTCTCCGTGCTTAGCTCTTGATAGAAAAGGGACATAAGCATGTCTTCTGTTTGCTCATGATTTGGACATCCAAGCTCAAATCTTTTAACAACTCCTATGCTTCACAAAAGAGTTCTCCCTCTTCTTCCCGGAAACTCATCAAACTTATTCTTCTCTAATTAATCTTGCCCGGAGGGAAGTACTTGGTAATGAACTTGCTTTCCAAAGTCTCACAAGAGTTGATTGAGTTTGGTGGGAGTTTATTGAGCCACTCCTTGGCTTTATCTCTTAGACTTGAGGGCAACACTCGTATTCTCAATTGCCCGACATCTATGTTACGGATATTCAATCAAGCACATGCCTCTTCGAACTTCAAAATGTGTAAATTTAGATCCGAGTTGGCTTGGACTAAAAAGATATGGATAAATTGCAAGAAGCTTAGCTTTATCTCAAAAGATTCTTCCACCAATGGTTGCAACATAATACATTATTGTGTGCGCTGCCAAAGAGGGTAAGGAACATTCCCTCAATGGTCTTCCTTCATATACTTCGTCATCCATGGCAATTGGCTGGTGTACTATAGACTCAACCTCCTGCTCAATTGGTGGATTCAACTCAATATGATAGACACGAGCTCCAAGTAATGGATTGTCGCATCTAGCCTTTACAGCTAGATCAAACAAATTCCTAAGTGCTTCTCAGTTCTCCACCCTCAACAACGGAATATCACCCTCTTCTTTAATATTAGTACTCGAATCCACTCTACTCGGAGCCACTGTTTTGAAACCCAAATAAGATCTCCACAAAATGGATGGCAAGCTCGGAGATAAAGTGTCTAGATTTGAATGATTAAAGGGCATAAACCTGAAAAACACACTAAGAAACCACTTGATCTTAGGCCTCCAAACTCTCAAAGTACTCAAAGCCTTGAGGGCTTTCCACGATGCTTCTTTGATACCGCCCTCAAGAAAACATCAATGAGCACTCTAAGAGTTCAAATGAGATTTTGGTACGTGGCGTAGTGGCATTCACAATACTATGGATACCAAGGTGAACCGAGGTAAAGGTGTGCGTGATCCATGCAATATACCGGAATCGCCAAATAAAGTCCTAAGAATCTAGGGTGTAGCAGAAATTAAGTTTGCTAAATCTAGACACACTAACTACTATGCGTAAAATAAAGACTCTACTTAGATATGCTTCTGAGAATGCAGATAATTCAAAGTAACTGAGTAAGAGACGAGTCAAACAACTTTCAAGCACAATAATTTCTCGACGGGTTAAAGGTTTTCTTCTACCGGTCGAGAGCACGCTCCTGTTTATGACACGGGCTAATTTCGACGGTTGACACTATGTCTCGACGAGTCGAATGTACGCTTATATGTCCCTCCGAACTAATTCTCGATGGGTCGAGAATGATGCTCGACGGGTCGAGTAGAATTCCCTGCAAAAGATTAGTAGCACAATTTCTGGTACAAATTCACCTCGAAGCTATCAACCAAAGTATTCAAGCGATCAAAGACAATTAAAACAATGTCCTAGGTAATAAAATGAAGAAATCTACAAAGTAAAGAAATAATTATCAAGAAAAATGTTCATTTTTATCCCAATCAAGGCTATCCGAAGCTAAGGAATTAAGATGAGCATAATCCCCAACAACGGTGCCAAAAACTTGTTGGAAAGTTTACCCCCCCCCCCCCCCCCCCCCCCCCCCCCCCATACTTAATGCACCAATAACTAGCCCATAAGTATAAAGAGTTATTTCCACCCGCAAGTATACGGGGTCAAGTTATAGTATTTATAAGAAGTTGAGTGTCGAATCCACGATGATTTACCACTTTACTCCTTAGTTCGAATTAATAAAACCCTTAGACTACGGCTAAACTAGACACTAATCTTCACACTAAAACTAAAATGAAATGCGGATGTGTATCTCACACTACTAATTTCTTTGGAGATCTAACATTGCAAGGGGTGATTAGACTACGGTGAGTGACTATACGAGTTGATTGATTGATTATCACTAATGCAAAGAGATTAAATGGCAAACAAGATCACAAAAATGAGAGATGGTTGGCTAAGGAAATCCCCACTAACCATTTGATACTCAAACAATGTCTCAATTTATGTATGTAATTAAAGTCCATTTCACACAAGTGGATGTCCAAACCATAACCTTTTGGGTCACGTTTGGTTTTGAACCCAAGCTCTTAGGCCATTTCGTATGCTGGACGGCTTGACCCCAACTTTGAAGTATTTGGTGAACCGGGACTAAAACCTAAACCATTTTGGGTTTACATCTTGATCGTATGTCATGTGAGTGAAGGTGAATTTGCACTTTGTGAGAAAGTCTAAGTGATTCTCCCAATCCGCACTTTGTGAGTTACGAATCGAAATGGGTAGTCAGAATAACCTCTTAATTAAATATGTGCTTGACCAAAGATCCTTAAGTCTATTGAGACTCAAGGTGGCTCTAGTTCTTTCTTAGTGCTAAGGAAATCAAACCTTAAGGTAATCCCCATTGGAATAGACCCTAATCATGTTCACATGGTCATCTAGCTTTAGGTAAGTAGCTAATTTAACCAAGGTCCCCGTTTTAGCTCCTTAATGCATACATCAACTTAGCTAAGGTTAACACATACATAAATAAAACCATATATGAAGCTCAAGCACATAAACATCCACAAACACATAGTAAATCCATTCAGAAGCACATGCTTCACACAACATACACTAAAACATAAACCATTCATAAGTCAAATCATCATTTGTCTACATCAAATGGCTAGGGTTCTAACCCTAGCCTCCCAAATGGGATTACTCATTACACATAATGAAAGTGGAGTCTAAATACATAAAGAGGAGTCAATAGAAGAGTCCCTTAACAAAAGCCTTCAAGTTCTTAAAGTCCTTCTTCACTTCTTGCTTTCTTCTTACTTCTTGGCTCCATAAAGAGGATCAACCCACCTTAGGCTAGGGTGAAGATGATGGATATGAGAGTATGGTGGTGGTGACGGAGGTTCCTAGGCCTTTTAGTGGCGATAG
Organism: Geum urbanum; assembly: GCA_946800695.1. Classification (NCBI taxonomy): domain Eukaryota; kingdom Viridiplantae; phylum Streptophyta; class Magnoliopsida; order Rosales; family Rosaceae; genus Geum; species Geum urbanum. The sequence goes on from OX327001.1 coordinate 27,762,875, forward strand.
AGGAGGTGTTTGAGGTGAAGGAGAGAGCTAGAAGGTTAAGGGATGTGTGAGGGCTATCTCTAGAGGAAAAAACTATGAAAACTTGAAAAATCATATGTGTTGTGTTGGTGATCCATGGGGAGCTCAACCAAGGGAGATATGGGAGAGAAAAATGGGGTATTTTGTGAGCCCTTAGATATGCTAAAGTGGCCATGAAGTTTGATATAAGGACCACAACTTGTGATCCCCTTTTCTTGGCTTCTAGGCTAAAGTCCAAATCTTGCCTAATATATCCAAAATTCAAATGTGTGACACCCTAACCAAATCAGCTAGGGTTTGTATCTAGGTGGTTTGGGCTTTCCCTTGGGCCTAGCTTGTAGTGTTTGAGCCATACTTGATGGTCCAGCCAGCTATGGATAAATCCGGCGATTTTTCGACAGCTTCCGATAATTTTCGATAACTTCAGAAATGTGCTCGACTTCTCCAAAAAGTGATTAATTTCTATCTTTAAAAGCATTTATGTGTCAACTCTCAAATTCCTAGCTTAAATAGGAAATGATATAAGAGCGATGCTTTATTCATAGAAGACTAGAAATAAACATGAAGTTAGGGACATAATTAGCACATAAATATGGACTTAAAAGCGGTCTTGGCAATGAAGGGAGTGAAGAAAGTGTGGGTCAAATAGACTAGGGCATGACAACCTATGCCTCATTTCCTCTAGCATAACAACCCCAGAGCGGGCGTCGATACCTTGAGGACTATGAATTAGATGTGGAACTCGACCCCAGGAGGAGCCTTTCAAGGAAATGGTCGAGGATGATGTGGTGCTCGAACCATTCCACCAAAAGAGACCAGACAGATGTGCGAGAATAAGCTCGGGGCTAAGCGGAGGTTAGTTGAAAGGTTTGATGAAGCTGCTTAGAGAGTAAAAGGACGTATTCACATCGTTTGTTAGGGACATGCCAGGAATCGACCCCTCAGTTACTGAGCATCAATTGCATGTCGACCCGAAAGCAAAGTTGGTGGCATTGAAGAAAAAGACCTTCGCCGCTGAAAGGAACAAGATTATCGAGAAAGAGGTTGAAAATCAATTGGCGGCAAGATTTATCGAGGAGGTATCACACTCGGAGTGGTTTCTTGTGTAGATTTCACAGACTTGATTAAGGCGTGCCCCAAGAATGGCTTTCTACTGCCTCAGATCGATCAGTTAGTGGATTCTAAGGCTGGGCACGAGCTTTTTAGCTTCACAGACGTATCTAGTGGATATAACCAAATCAGAATGTGAAAGAGGACATGGAAAAAATAGAATTTGTAACAAAAATTGAGTCTACGCTTACCAGGTAATGCCTTTCAGGGTAAAGAACGTGGGTGCGACCTACCAAAGTATTCAATCCCTTTATCGGGAACACAATGAAGGTGTATGTGGATGACATGCTCATGAAGAGTAAGAAAAGGCAAGATCACGTCAGAGACCTCAATGGATGCTTCTATCTTCTTAAGAAGCATGGCATGAAGATAAATATGGAAAAGTGCACGTTCGAAGTACGGTCTGGAAAGTTCCTGGGATACCTTGTAACTCAGTGAGGTATTAAGGTGAATCCGGATCAAGTGGCAGCAATAATCAAGATGTAGTCCCCACCGACAGTCAAGGAAATACAAAGTATGAACGGGTAAGCTAGCAACATTGAGCAGGTTTCTATATAGGTCTACAGAAAAATGCAAGCCATTATTCGAAGGCCTCAAGAAGGCTAAAGGGAAAAGCTTGACCGATGAATGCGAAAAGGCTTTTCAATCTTTCAAGCATTACTTGGTTTTGCATGCTATGCTTAGCAATTCGATAATATTGGGATAATGTACATGTACCTAGCAATCTTAGAAGTGGCAGTAAGTGGAGCTCTATTTCAAGAAGACACTGGGGGGTAGCTCCCCATACACAACATTTTGAAAGCTCTCCTCGACCCAGAGACTTGCTATTCGAAGATAGAGAGGTTAATTCTTTTACTTGTCATGTCATCTAGAAAACTTAGACCATATTTTCAAGCATTCAAGGTGATAGCATGAACGAGAACATTGAGAATGATCCTGCATACCCCAGACTCATCGAGTAGGATAACAAAGTAGGTAATTGAGCTTGCTTAGCACGATATCAAATATAGGCGAGGATGGAAATGAAAGGACAACCATTGTCGGACTTTGTAGCAGAGTTCACGATCCCTGGGCCGAACGTTTTGGAACAAATACAAAAAGCTGAAAGAAGCAAGCTAGGGGTTGATCACCGAACTTTATATACCGATGGGTCCTCGAAGGACAAAGGGACAAGAGTACATTCGGTGTTAATTAAAGACATCGAATGGTACAATCTTGGAGCAAGCACTGACACTTGGGTGGAAAGCCACACACAACAAGTTGAATACGAAGTGTTATAGGCAGACTTGCAACTCGCACTTGAGCTAAAGGTAAAGGAGATTAAAGTATTTTGTGATTTTCATCTCATTGCGAACTAGGTGCTTGGGTAATATACAGTACACCATGTATCGATAGAGGCTTACCTTAGGGTAGCCAAAGTGCTCGTTGATAAATTTGAAGAATTCTCCATCCAACAACTTCTATGTTTCGAGAACACACATGCAGAAACATTGGAAAATCTCGCCTCATCCATCGACTACTAGATGTGGTGCACAATACCAGTGAAACATTTGGCCGTTCCAAGTACTAATGAGCTAGAAGAGCCGGTACCCATTCCAGGATATGTGGCATGCATATTGGAAGAAGAAACCTCGTGGTCTGATGCTTAACTAAAAGGTACTACTGGCCAACCATGAAGGTAGATTATTTAGAGTATGCGAGGTCGTGTGATGCATGCCAAAGGCGCATCCTCAACCTCTCATGCACCTGACGGAGATGCATCCGGTTACGGTTCCCTGTGCTTTCGCATAGTGGGGGTTGGCCAACATGTGAGAGTTCCCGACGAGTGCTGATGGTGGGCAAAAGAAGTACCTCTTGGTGGCAGCTGACTATCATTCAGAATGGATTGAAATGAAGGCATTATCAAAGACTAGGGAAGCTGAGGTTGGGAACTTTATATGGGAAAACATCATATGCCATATGCCAGCTCAGTATCCCCATAGTCATTGTAACTGAGAATGTGCCACAATTCAACTGCGTAGAGGTGAGGGAATACTATAAGGAGTATGGCATCAACTTGAAATTTTCGACGCCAAGGTATTCTCAAGGAAATGGGCAGGCTGAAGCTTCCAATAAGATGATCTTGTAAGGGTTGAAGAGAAGGTTAGACAAAATGACAAAAGAAAATTGGGTGTCACAGTTTCCAAATGTGATGTGGGCATATCAGATTATGGGGGAAACTCCCTTTTCAATGGTGTACGATACTGAGGCTATTATTCCAATCAATCACAGGGTGTCAAACCTGAAAACTATAGATCATTCTTTGGAAAGGAATGCAGAAAGCTTGAGACACGAGTTGGATTTCTTGGAGGAACAACGAGAGTATGCCCAGATTAGGGTAGTGGCTTACCAGTAGAAGCTCAAGGCATACTATGATAGAAAGGTTAGGCCAAGAGTTTTCTAGCCCGAGACTTTGGTCATGCATAAAGTTTTGAAAATACCAAAGTACATGGTGAAGGAAAACTGGGGGCAAACTGGGAAGGCCCATACAAGATTCTGGATGGAGGATGTAATTGATCCTATGAGTTGGAGAATACGAGAACATGAGTAGTGATTGACAAGAGGTGGAATGAACTCCACCTCAGGGAGAAATTTCCATAGAAAGCTCGAGGAATTGAACGAGAGCATGCAAGTGTCTAGAAGGGACGTGTACTTTTCCTATCCAGTTTGGTTTTTTCTAGAGTGCTTTACAAATTGGTAGGTTTAAATAAGCACGTCAGAAACATCCTTGCTTGTGTACGATAAAAGTTGTATGATTATACGATATTAATGAAAGCTTTTGTTTCAATATATTGTGATATGTATTTACACTATAATTTCTATGAGTTTCAATCGCACGGTGCGTATGGGTGTTTGATCAACCATGAAGGCTTGAGGACCTGTAGATCTCTAGGTCATGTGGAAAAGATGACACTGACCTTCCTAGGAATGGATTTCCAATGCTTGTCCTTTCGAGTTCTCTAGAATTTAACTTACTATTGTTCGCAGGTAGCAGGAGGCGCCAGATCTGAATACCTTTGAAAGCGTTAGAACATTTTGCGTAAAGTCTGTTGACGTAGTATATATTCTCGGTAGAGCATTCCCTCGAGCTGGAGGGAATGTTATGATAAACTATGTAAGTTGGTATCCAATTACAGTGGACTTTACCAAGACATGTTAATTGGACATTTAAGTCCAAAGCGTACTTATATGGCAATGCCTTCTTGGATAATCCAGCTACGTTTTAATGTTATGTGGAAGATCGCTGCGATACTCAACACAAGTTTTCTAGGTTGGAAAGCTTGGGGGTCGACTACATGCGACCTTTGTCATAGCATAAGAAAACCCCTGACAAGTTCTTCTAGGTGGGAAAACATGGTTGCAGGGAGGCTTCAGAATATGATAGCTTTTGATACAAAGCTATGACCAAGCTTGCGGTCTGATATGGGGAACCGCCTCAAACTCATGAGTATTCCCTAGAGACATCAAGGTTACAGAGGCTTTCCAAAGCCTCATCCAAGGCATATTTGTGTAAGTAAATGGGGGTTCAAAAGGCGAGTTGAGGCCACAGCCACTCAGAGACAACCCACATGCAACGAAATTGCAAAAATAAAACATGAACTAAATAAAAAGCATGACATAAATTATACGACTACATCAAAGGTTGTTTGGGAAATAAATACAGAAGTACGGTATTGTTCGAAAGGAAATGTGGAACGGTACATAAACTATGCTATTAAAAAACACACCCCAAAGACAGTCGGGACTTCACTCCCCGTCGCCGGGGGAGGACTAATTGTAGGTTTCAATGAGCTACTACATCTCCTCTCATGATAAACCCTTTGGCAACCCTCATGCAATGAAATTGAGAAAATAAAACATGCACTAAATAAAAAGCATGACATAAATTATATGACTACATCAAAGGTTGTTTGGGAAGTAAATACAGAAGTACGGTATTGTTCGAAAGGAAATGTGGAATGGTACAGAAACTATGCTATTACAAAACACACCCCAAAGATAGTCGGAACTTCACTCCTCGTTGCCGGGGGATGACTATTTGTAAGTTTCAATAAGCTCCTACTTCTCCTTCTAATGATCGACCCTTTGGCTTGAGGGTCGACTACGTGCGACCTTTGTCATAGCATAAGAAAACCCATGACAAGTTCTTCTGGGTGGGAAAACTTGGTTGCAGGGAGGCTTCAGAATATGATAGCTTTTGATACAAATCTAAGACCAAGCTTGCGATCTGATGTGGGGAACCACCTCAAACTCGTGAGTATTCCCCTAAGACCTCAAGGTTACATAAGCTCTCCAAAGCCTCATCCACGGGCATATTTGTGTAAGTAAATGGGGGTTTAAAAGGAGAGTTGAGGCCATAGCCACTCAGAGGCAACCCTCATGCAACGAAATTGCAAAAATAAAACATGCCCTAAATAAAAAGCATGACATAAATTATACGACTACATCAAAGGTTGTTTGAGAAGTAAATACAGAAGTACGGTACTGTTCGAAAGGAAATGTGGAATGGCACAGAAACTATTCTATTACAAAACACACCCTAAAGACAGTCAGAACTTCACTCCTCATCGCCGGGGGAGGACTCATTGTAAGTTTCAATAAGCTCCTACTTCTCCTTCTAATGATCGACCCTTTGGCTTAGGGGTCGACTACGTGCGACCTTTGTCACAGCATAAGAAAACCCATGACAAGTTCTTCTGGGTGGGAAAACTTGGTTGCAGGGAGGCTTCAGAATATGATAGCTTTTGATACAAAGCTAAGACCAAGCTTGCGATCTGATGTGGGGAACCACCTCAAACTCGTGAGTATTCCCCCGAGACCTTAAGGTTACAGAGGCTCTCCAAAGACTCATCCACGGGCATATTTGTGTAAGTAAATGGGGGTTCAAAAGGAGAGATGAGGCCACAGCCACTCCGAGGCATCCCTCATGCAACGAAATTGCGAAAATAAAGCATGCACTAAATAAAAAGCATGACATAAATTATACGACAACATCAAAGTTTGTTTGGGATATAAATAAAGCAGTACGTAATTGTTCGAAAGAAAATGTGGAATGGCACAGAAACTATGCTATTACAAAACACACCGCAAAGACAGTGGGGACTTCACTCCTCATCGCCGGGGGAGGACTAATTGTAAGTTTCAATAAGCTCCAACTTCTCCTTCTCATGATCGACCCTTTGGATTGGGGGTCGACTAGGTGCGACCTTTTTCATATCATAAGAAAACCCATGACAAGTTCTTCTACGTTGGAAAACATGGTTGCATGGAGGCCTCAGAATATGATAGCTTTGATACAAAGCTAAGACCAAGCTTGCGATCTGATGTTGGGAACCACCTCAAGCTCGTGAGTATTCCCCAGAGACCTCAAGGTTACAGAGGCTCTCGAAAGCCTCATCCATGGGCATATTTGTGTAAGTAAATGGGGATTCAAAAGGCGAGTTGAGGCCACAACCACTCAAAGGTAACCCTCATGCAACTAAATTGCGAAAATAAAACATGCACTAAATAAAAAGCATGACATAACTTATCCGACTACATCAAAGGTTGTTTGGGAAATAAATACAGAAGTACGGTATTGTTCGAATGGAAATGTGGAATGGTACAGAAACTATGCTATTACAAAACACACGCCAAACACAGTTGGGACTTCACTCCTCGTCGCCGGGGGAGGTCTAATTGTAGGTTTCAATGAGCTGCTACTTCTCCTCTCATGATAGACCTTTTGGCAACCCTCATGCAACGAAATTGCGAAAATAAAACATGCACTCAATAAAAAGCATAACATAAATTATACGACTACATCAAAGGTTGTTTGAGAAGTAAATACAGAAGTACGGTATTGTTCGAAAGGAAATGTGGAATGGTACAGAAACTATGCTATTACAAAACACACCCCAAAGACAGTCGAAACTTCACTCCTCGTCGCCGGGGGAGGACTAATTGTAAGTTTCAATATGCTCCTACTTCTCCTTCTAATGATCGACCCTTTGGCTTGGGGGTCGACAACGTGCGACCTTTGTCATAGCATAAGAAAACCCATGACAAGTTCTTCTGGGTGGGAAAACTTGGTTGCAGGGAGGCTTCGGAATATGATAGCTTTTGATACAAAGCTAAGACCAAGCTTGCGATCTGATGTGGGGAACCACCTCAAACTCGTGAGTATTCCCCCGAGACCTCAAGGTTACAGAGGCTCTCCAAAGCCTCATCCATGGGTATATTTGTGTAAGTAAATGGGGGTTCAAAAGGAGAGTTGAGGCCACAGCCACTCCGAGGAAACCCTCATGCAACGAAATTGCGAAAATAAAACACGCACTAAATAAAAATCATGACATAAATTATACGACTACATCAAAGGTTGTTTGGGAAATAAATAAAGCAGTACGGAATTGTTCGAAAAAAAATGTGGAATGGCACAGAAACTATGCTATTACAAAACACACACCAAAGACAGTGGGGACTTCACTCCTCATCGCTGGGGGAGGACTAATTGTAAGTTTCAATAAGCCCCTACTTCTCCTTCTCATGATCGACCCTTTGGATTGGGGGTCGACTAGGTGCGACCTTTTTCATATGATAAGAAAACCCATGACAAGTTCTTCTAGGTTGGAAAACTTGGTTGCAGGGAGGCTTCAGAATATGATAGCTTTGATACAAAGCTAAGACCAAGCTTGCGATCTGATGTGGGGAACCACCTCAAACTCGTGAGTATTCCCCAGATACCTCAAGGTTACAGAGGCTCTCGAAAGCCTCATCCATGGGCATATTTGTGTAAGTAAATGGGGATTCAAAATGCGAGTTGAGGCCACAACCACTCAGAGGCAACCCTCATGCAACTAAATTGCAAAAATAAAACATGCACCAAATAAAAAGAATGACATAACTTATCCGATTACATCAAAGGTTGTTTGGGAAATAAATACAGAAGTACGGTATTGTTTGAAAGGAAATGTGGAATGGCACAGAAACTATGCTATTACAAAACACACCCCAAAGACAGTTGGGACTTCACTCCTCGTCGCCGGGGGAGGACTAATTGTAGGTATCAATGAGCTGCTACTTCTCCTCTCATGATAGACCCTTTGGCAACCTTCATGCAACGAAATTGCGAAAATAAAACATGCACTAAATAAAAAGCATAACATAAATTATTCGACTACATCAAAGGTTGTTTGGAAGTAAATACAGAAGTACGGTATTGTTCGAAAGGAAATGTGGAATGGTACAGAAACTATGCTATTACAAAATACACCCCAAAGACAGTCGGAACTTCACTCCTCGTCGCCGGGGGAGGACTAATTGTAAGTTTCAATAAGCTCCTACTTCTCCTTCTAATGATCGACCCTTTGTCTTGGGGGTCGACTACGTGCGACCTTTGTCATAGCATAAGAAAACCCATGATAAGTTCTTCTGGGTGGGAAAGCTTCGTTGCAGGGAGGCTTCGGAATATGATAGCTTTTGATACAAAGCTAAGACCACGCTTGCGATCTGATGTGGGGAACCACCTCAAACTCTTGTGTATTCCCCCGAGACCTCAAGGTTACAGAGGCTCTCCAAAGCCTCATCCATGGGCATATTTGTGTAAGTAAATGGGGGTTCAAAAGGAGAGTTGAGGCCACAGCCACTCCGAGGCAACCCTCATGCAACGAAATTGCGAAAATAAAACATGGACTAAATAAAAAGCATGACATAAATTATACGACTACATCAAAGGTTGTTCGGGAAATAAATACAGCGGTACGGAATTGTTCGAAAGAAAATGTGGAATGGCACAGAAACTATGCTATTACAAAACACACCCCAAAGACAGTGGGGACTTCACTCCTCGTCGCCAGGGGAGGACTAATTGTAAGTTTCAATAAGCTCCAACTTCTCCTTCTCATGATCGACCCTTTGGATTAGGGGTCGACTAGGTGCGACCTTTTTCATATCATAAGAAAACCCATGACAAGTTCTTCTAGGTTGGAAAACTTGGCTGCAGGGAGGCTTCAGAATATGATAGCTTTGATACAAAGCTAAGACCAAGCTTGCGATCTGATGTGGGGAACCACCTCAAACTCGTGAGTATTCCCTAGAGACCTCAATGTTACAGAGGCTCTCCAAAGCCTCATCCATGGGCATATTTGTGTACGTAATTTGGGATTCAAAAGGCGAGTTGAGGCCACAACCACTCAGAGGCAACCCTCATGCAACTAAATTGCGAAAATAAAACATGCACTAAATAAAAAGCATGACATAACTTATCCGACTACATCAAAGGTTGTTTGGGAAATAAATACAGAAGTACGGTATTGTTCGAAAGGAAATGTGGAATGGTACAGAAACTATGCTATTACAAAACACACCCCAAAGACAGTCGTGACTTCACTCCTCGTCGCCGGGGGAGGACTAATTATAGGTTTCAATGAGCTGCTACTTCCCCTCTCATGATAGACCCTTTGGCAACCCTCATGCAACGAAATTGCGAAAATAAAACATGCACTAAATAAAAAGTATGAGATAAATTATACCACTACATCAAAGGTTGTTTGGGAAATAAATACCGAAGTACAGTATTGTTCGATAGGAAATGTGGAATGGTACAGAAACTATGCTATTGATAAACACACCCCAAAGACAGTCAGTACTTCACTCCTCGTGGCCGGGGAGAACTAATTATAGGTTTCAATGAGCTCCTACTTCTCCTTCTCATGATCGACCTTTTGGCTTGGGGGTCGATTAGGTTCGACCTTTGTCATATCTTAAGAAAACCCATGACAAGTTCTTCTAGGTGGGCAATGTGGAATGGTACTGAAACTATGCTATTAATAAACACACCCCAAAGACAGTCAGGACTTCACTCTTCGTGGCCGGGGAGAACTAATTATAGGTTTCAATGAGCTCCTACTTCTCCTTCTCATGATCAACCTTTTGGCTTGGGGGTCGACTTGGTGCGACTTTTGTCATATCATAAGAAAACCCATGACAAGTTCTTCTAGGCCACAACCACTCAGAGGCAACCGTCATGCAACGAAATTGCGAAAATAAAACATAAACTAAATAAAAAGCATGAGATAAATTATACAACTACATCAAAGGTTGTTTGGGAAATAAATGCAGAAGTACGGTATTGTTTGAATGGAACTATGGAATGGTAGAGAAACTATGCTGTTACAAAACACACCCCAAAGACAGTGGGGACTTCACTCCTCGTCGCTGGGGGAGGACTAATTGTAGGTTTCAATGAGCTCCTACTTCTCCTCTCATTATTGACCCTTTGGCTTGGGGGTCGACTAGGTGCGACCCTGACAAGTTCTTCTAGGTGGGAAAACTTGGTTGCAGGGAGTCTTCAGAGTATGATAGCTTTTGATACAAAGCTAAGACCAAGCTTACAGTCTGAAGTGGGGAACCGCCTCTAACTCGTGAGTATTCCCCAGAGACCTCAAGGTTACAAAGGCTCTCCAAAGCCTCATCTACGGGCATATTTGTGTAAGTAAATGGGGGTTCAAAAGGCGAGTTGAGGCCACAGCCACTCAGAGGCAACCCGCATGCAATGAAATTGCGAAAATAAAACATGCACTAAATAAAAAGCATGACATAAATTATATGACTACATCAAAGGTTGTTTGGAAAGTAAATACAGAAGTACGGTATTGTTCGAAAGAAAATGTGGAATGGTACAGAAACTATGCTATTACGAAACGCACCCCAAAGATAGTGGGGACTTCACTCCTCGTCGTCGGGGGAGGGCTAATTGTAAGTTTCAATAAGCTCCTACATCTCCTTCTCAGGATCGACCCTTTGGCTTGGGGGTCGACTAGGTGCGACCTTTTTCATATCATCAGAAAACCCATGACAAGATCTTCTAGGTTGGAAAACTTGGTTGCAGGGAGGCTTCAGAATATGATAGCTTTTGATACAAAGCTAAGACCAAGCTTGCGGTCTTATGTGGGGAACCGCCTCAAACTCCTGAGAATTCCCCAGAGACTTCAAGGTTACAGAGGCTCTCCAAAGCTTCATCCATGGCCATATTTGTGTAAGTAAATGGGGGACTCAAAAGGAGAGTTGACGCCACAGCCTCTCCGAGGCAACCCTCATGCCATGAAATTGCGAAAAATAAAACATGCACTAAATAAAAAGCGTGGCATAAATTATACGACTAAATCAAAGGTTGTTTGGGAAATAAATATAGAAGTACGGTATTGTTCGAATGGAACTGTGGAATGGTACAGAAACTATGCAATTACAAACCACACCCCAAAGACATTTGGGACTTCACTCCTCGTCCCCGGGGGAGTACTAATTGTAGGTTTCAATGAGCTCCAACTTCTCCTCTCATGATCGACCCTTTGGCTTGGGGGTCGACTAGGTGCGACCTTTGTAATATCATAAGAAAACCCCTGACAAGTTCTTCTAGGTGGAAAAACATTGTTGGAGGGAGGCTTCAGAATATGATAGCTTTTGATACAAAGCTAAGACCAAGCTAGCGGTCAGATGTGGGGAACCGCCTCAAACTCGTGAGTATGCCCCAGAGACCTCAAGGTTACAAAGGCTCTCCAAAGCCTCATCGATGGGCATATTTGTGTAAGTAAATGGGGGTTCAAAAGGCGAGTTGAGGTCACAGCACCTAAGAGGCAACCCTCATGCAATGAAATTGCGAAAATAAAAAATGCATTAAATCAAAAGCATGACATAAATTATAGGACTACATCAAAGGTTGTTTGGGAAATAAATACAGAAGTACGGTATTGTTCGAAAGGAAATGTGGAATAGTACAGAAACTATGCAATTACAAAACACACCCCAATGACAGTCGGGACTACACTCCTCGTCCCCGGGGGAGGACTAATTGTAGGTTTCAATGAGCTCCTACTTCTCCTCTCATGATCGACCCTTTGGCTTGTGGGTCGACTAGGTGCGCCCTTTTTCATATCATAAGAAAACCCCTGACAAGTTCTTCTAATTGGGAAAACTTGGTTGGAGGGAGGCTTCAGAATATGATAGGTTTTGATACAAAGCTAAGACCAAGCTTGCGGTTAGATGTGGGGAACCGCCGCAAACTCGTGAGTATTCTCCAGAGACATCAAGGTTACAGAGGCTTTCCAAAGCCTCATCCATGGGCATATTTGTGTAAGTAAATGGGGGTTCAAAAGGCGAGTTGAGGCCACAACCACTCAGAGGCAACCCTCATGCAACTAAATTGCGAAAATAAAACATGCACTAAATAAAAAGCATGACATAACATATATAACTACATCAATGGTTGTTTGGGAAATAAATACAGAAGTACGGTATTGTTTGTAAGGAAATGTGGAATGGTACAGAAACTATGCTATTACAAAGCACTTCCCAATGATAGTCCGGACTTCACTCATCGTCGCCGGGGGAGGACTAATTATAGGTTTCAATGAGCTTCTCCTTCTCCTTCTCAAGATCGACCCTTTGGCTTGGGGGTCGACTAGGTGCGCCCTTTTTCATATCATTAGAAAACCCCTGACAAGTTCTTCTAGGTGGGAAAACTTGGTTGTAGGGAGGCTTCAGAATATGATAGCTTTTGATACAAAGGTAAGACCAAGCTTGCGGTTAGATGTGGGGAACCGCCGCAAACTCGTGAGTATTCTCCAGAGACCTCAAGGTTACAGAGGCTCTCCAAAGCCTCATCCATGGGTATATTTGTGTAAGTAAATGGGGGTTCAAAAGGCGAGTTGAGGCGACAACCACTCAGAGGCAACCCTTATGCAATGAAATTGCGAAAATAAAACATGCACTAAATAAAAAGCATGACATAACTTATACAACTACATCAATGGTTGTTTGGGAAATAAATACAGAAGTACGGTATTATTCGAAAGGAAATGTGGAATGGTACAAAAACTATGCTATTACAAAACACACCCCAAAGATAGTCGGGACTTCACTCATCGTCGCCGGGGGAGGACTAATTGTAGGTTTCAATGAGCTCCTCCTTCTCCTTCTCATGATCGACCTTTTGGCTTGGGGGTCGACTAGATGCGCCCTTTTTCATATCATTAGAAAACCCTTGACAAGTTCTTCTACGTGGGAAAACTTGGTTGCAGGGAGGCTTCAGAATATGATAGCTTTTGATACAAAGCTAAGACCAAGCTTGCGGTCTGATATGGGGAACCGCCCCAAACTCGTGAGTATTTCCCAGAGACCTCACGGTTACAGAGGCTCTCCAAAGCCTCATCCATGGGCATATTTGTGTAAGTAAATTGGGGTTCAAAAGGCGAGTTGTGGCCACAGCCACTCAGAGGCAATCCTCATGCAACGAAATTGCAAAAATAAAACATGCACTAAATAGAAAGCATGACATAAATTATACAACTACATCAAAGGTTGTTTGGGACATAAATACAGAAGTACGGTATTGTCCGAATGGAACTGTGGAATGGTACATAAACTATGCTATTAGAAAACACACCCCAAAGACAGTTGGGACTTCACTCCTCGTCGCCGGGGGAGGAATAATTACAGGTTTCTTTGAGCTCCTAATTCTCCTTCTCATGATCAACCCTTTGGCTTGGGGGTCGACTAGGTGCGCCTTTTTTCATATCATTAGAAAACCCATGACAAGTTCTTCTAGGTGGGAAAACTTGGTTGCAGTGAGGCTTCAGAATATGATAGCTTTTGAGACAAAGCTAAGACCAAGCTTGCGGTCTGATGTGGGGAACCGCCTCAAACTCGTGAGTATTCCCCATAGACCTCAATGTTACAGAGGCTCTCCAAAGCCTTATCCATTGGCATATTTGTGTAAGTATATGGGGGTTCAAAAGGCGAGTTAGTGTATCATCGTAGATTTTCGATAATGGATTTACTCGCCAGGTTTGTTTACGACTAAATTATTGGACGAGAATTTGAGCTGGGTCTCTTCTCGAGAGTCGTTGTACGCGAGATTTCGAGTTCGTGGGCGGTTCCGGATCATTATTTGGACGACCGAGGAATAAAATATGAATATTTGAAGTCTCAACATAATTGGTTTAAAATGGCGGTTTTCTTAACGAATAAATTACCGGACGAGAATCTTATTTTGGCTTCTTCACGGAAGATGTAGAGAATTTAATTTCGAGCTCGTGGGAACTTCTGGAGCATTATTCCGAGTTACGAGGATTATGTTGTGAATATTTCGACCGTCGATTATTTAATCGGGTAAGTTTGTGTTGGTTTGAACTGTTGACTTTTTATTGGTTTGGTCGATGTGTTTGACTTCGGGTGATAATTGAAGAACCTGTCGAGATGAATTTGTTGCCGCGAGAATTATTGAAATCGGAATTACGACACGAAAGTTATGGGTGTTCGAGGTTTGCCGAAAAGTGTGCTTGATAGTTTCCATTTTTAGAAAGTATTTAAACTGGTTGCCATTTAGGGAAAGTCAAACCTTGCAATTATGGCTGTTGATCGGTCAACTTCGCATGGAGGAGAGAGGCGCGACGTCCTCCACGGCCACCAGCGGTGATCCTCCGTCTGGCCACCTCCGGGCACGACCTTGGTGTCTTTCCATTCCGCTCAACCTCCCCAACCTATTTCCGGTCACCGTTCACGGCATGGTGCACTGTGGAGAGAGAAAATTCCGGCCAAAATTGGAGATTTTTGGGGTTAATGGTTGATTCCGATTCCGGCCATGTTGAGCTACAAATTGTAGTGGGCTTTGAAGCTCTCCTCTCCATGAATCTAACCATATAGGTATGGAGTTCCAATTTGATTTGTGCTTGGAGAATTCTTGGATTAAAATTTGGTTCACAATTCGATTTTACATGAAATTGGACTAGTTAGAGTGATAATTGGCCTTTGATGCAGTTGTGGAAGTTGCTTGTTGGGTGATTTTGAGTGGAATAGGGGTTGCTCCGCCGAGAAATTTTCAGTTCGGGTTGCGCTGCCGCCGCCGCCGGTGGTCAACGGTCAAAGTTTGACTTTTTGGGGTTTTCGACAAGTTGCATGTCGTTTCACTCGAAATCGCGCCCCGATCGTAGTGGGGAGGTTCGTTTTTCGAATTGAGCGACCGAAATTACAGCGAGGTATTGAGATGTAATTATTGGATTTTCGACAATTCGTCGTAATTGAACTGTGTGTTTCCGAGAACGGTTGTTTCTCGTGATTTGATTTAAATTGTCGAGTTATGATTTTGAGGAATGAATTTTGTGATTATTCAGGGGGTCGTGATCGTTCGTTTGGCGAGAGATTTTCCGCCGGATCACGGGTTAACGCGAACTGCGTTACGCTAGTCAGTGAGTGGACAATTTTTTTTCACGGATGGATTGCGAGTCTTTATACACGTTTTATGAACATGAGCATGCATACGAGATTATGATTTATATGAGCATGTGTTATACGATTATATTACGTATATGCATTCATATGCTGTTTATTGCATTTGCATCGAATTATTTATGATTTGGTTTATACAGAGTACAGTCACAGTTTATGTTGTTGTATCGATACACTCGCATCCCGGCTGATCCCCGAGGGTGCCTACCAGGGGGGAACTGTACTTTGTGCCAATGTATTTCCGGGTGGGTACAGTTATCTGTTTCTTGTGCCGAGGTATTTCCGGGTGGAAACAGATACCCTGACTTGAGGCCTTTCTGGCTAGAATCACGTGTGGGTCTGGGATCCCGTGATTAGACTGTACTAGCACGGATGTGTCCATGAGCGACCCCGTGGGATTTTTACTTGCATGCTCAGTACGCTGGAGAGTATGGGTTTACCTCGTGTACTTTATTATATTTATTCATCTGGACTCGCATATGTTTTTATAACATATATTAATTGGTGAAAGACATTTATTTTCGTCCACTCACTCTAATAGTTTTCATGTCTTTCCCCTGGGCTTTTCGGTTTCCGTGCCCAGTTTGCAGTTCGGATTCTGGTGTCGCACGTCGTGGTCGGGGGCATAGTATTCGAGCGATGTTTCTTTTATGGTAGGTTCTTGGTTTGGCCTACTATTTGTATATGTATACTAGAAGTCGCTCTGAGTATTCTGATGTATATTCTTATACGATTTTCTACGGATTTCTATAAAGTATAGTTATATTTACTACTTTACGTTACTGTTGATATATCGAGAAATACGGATGGGATTTGTGCCCACGGTTTGATTTTTGTGACATAGGATGAAGTGTATTTTCCGGGTGCAGGTAATGGTAATTCCACGTTAGTAACGAAACTCTGCCGAAATTTTGATGGTTTTTGTTGGTTCGTGTTTTCAGAAAGGGTTTGATTCCGGTTTAGGCAAGTAAACCGGGGTTGGGTCCTTTCAGCTTGGTATCATAGCATTAGGTTATAGGTTCTGTAGACTTCTGTAGTCGTGTTTACTAAGGATATTTGAGAATGTACAACATGTCTGGAATGGTGACCCGACCGGCCGGCGAATACTCATCAATACTTCGGGTGTTGTATGCTTTCAAATATTTGAAGTTTCATGATTACGTTCTACTTATTGTGAACAATGTTTTATTTATTAGGATGCCTCCTTGATGTGCTTTCCGTGTCGGTACGGTTGTGGATCCTATTGAGGATCAACCGACGCGTGATTTGCCAGTGAATGTGGGTTTGGATGAGTATTCTGAATTCAGAGATTTATGTGGAATGGTTTGCCTGGTTGTGTGTGTATGAGTGTATACATGTTGCCTCAGAGTAGAGAATTGTGGCAGTTGATGTTTTTGCCTGAGACAGATCATTGCATTTGGTGGGCTAGTATTGTGTGAGTTCCTGTTGCGACTCCATGGCCTACATTTAGGGTGTTGTTTATACGGTAATGGTTTAATCAGGCTACCCAGAAATCGAATGAGGAGTGTTTACCCACCTGAGACAGAGATGTATTTTTTCACATGTTTATCCCTGTTTGCACGAGTTATATGGCTTCAGAGGGAGCGGTGCATGAGGTTCGAGATGAGTTTGAGCCTGAGCATCAGAGGGATTTTGACTGTTATGCCTCGAGACAACCGTGAGGAGCTTGATGTGCTGCACTCAGAGGCGAGGCTATTGAGAAGGAAAGGTGTATGCGGTTTCCGATGTGTTGGTTTGGTGAAAGTGGATTTAGTCGAGATATTTTGATGACGTTGAGTTTAGACACCTCGGAATTAGTGACTTCATCAGACTGTGGCCTTTTCGATTATGTGAGTATCATCAGATTAAAGCAGAGAATCTGTTTGGCAATGATGGAGATCACAGAGTAGCGGACTTGTTTCTGTGACATGAGTTTGGGTGATCGTTGGTGATCCTTTCTCGCAGCAGGTGTCGCTGTGACTTGTGTTCGAGGAGCACTTTTAGTTGCTGTTTCGGTGTCCTGGAGAGTCACGTTACGAGGGAGCGCCCTCAGCCAGCTGTTTTACCGGTTCGGCAGCTCAGAGTTCAGGAGGAGTTTGATCAACGCAGCCTTCCAGAGGAGTTAATCAGAAAGTCACAATTGATGTGGGCAGCTAATTGGGCATGTTGGAGTTCGTGCCACGACCTTGTTTGAGGACAGAAATTTTCTCCGCGGTTACTGTTGCTTGATGTTCATGGCTATTGTACCTGCATCTCCACTTCCGAGGTTTTGGAGAGTATTGTATTCATTCGGAAGTTGCGAGATCTTTGTTAGAGGATATGGCTTAGCCGCTGAGCTGTTATTGCTGGATACCGTTGATTTTGTTCCGATGTTGAGTATGGACTTTTGGCGACGTATTGGGTTATGTTCGATGGTCACGAGAAGGTTGTTGTGTTTCGACGACCAGGTTTCCCCGAGAGATTGTTTCGCGGTGATGGTCGAGCGGATGGTGGAAACGGGTTGTGTTGTTGCTTAGCATATGTTGTGGATACTTCAGTTGCTGTGCCCGACATTGGCGATGTTGAGGTGGTTCCCGAGTTCCAGGTGTGTTCCAGAGGAATTACCAGGTATTCCTCCAGTTCGGGAGACCGACTACACCATTCAGTTTTTACCGGGCCCTGGACTCATATCATCGGCATTATGTCGTTCGGTGCCAGCGGAGCTGATGGAGCTACATATTCGACTTCAGGAGTTGTTGGAAGAGAATTCATGCGACCCAGCGTATCTGCGTGGTGTGCTCTTGCATTGTTTGTGCGGAAGATGGTTGGTTCGACGAGGTGGTGCATTGACTACCGGAAGCCTGATTCGCTTCAGAGGAGAGCAAGTATCCTCCGCTTTGGATTGATGATTGGTTTGATCAGCTCGCGAGAGCTTCAGTCTTTTCAAAGATTGATTTCGGGTCCAGATATTATCAGTTGAGGATCGATGAGTCAGATGTGGCTAGGACAGCTTTCGGATCTCGGTGCGGGCATTAGGAGTTCTTGGTTACGCCGTTTGGTTGACCAATGTCCCGCAGCTTTTACGGACTTGATGGACCATGTGTTCAGACGTTTTGGACGAGTTGCGGTCGTGTTCGTTGGCAACATCCTGATTTACTCCAGGAGTGTGGGCCAACATCTGAAGCAATTGCGAGCGATTTTGCGGACCTCGCGAGATGATCGACTGTTTGCGAAGTCCAGCCAGTGTGAGTTTTGGTTGGTTAGCATGAAGATTTTGGGCCGTGTGATGTTGGCCGAGGGAGTTGGCGTGGATCCTGATCAGATAGAAGCTATGTTGATTTGGGGATTGCCCTATCATTGTACCAGAGATCGGGAGTCTCTTGGGTTTAGCAGGCTACTATCGGTGCTTTGTGCAGGATTTTCCCGGATTGTCACTCCACTTTCCGGATTGACTGAGAAAGGCGTCAAGTTCGAGTGGTTCGATGCACGCGAGGAGAGTTACTTACTCCTGAAGGATGGTTGACTGTTGCTTCGGCTTTGACCTTACCTGTCGACCGTGACGAGTTCATGGTTATGGCGATGCATCGAGGTTTTGGATTTGGTTATGCTTAATGCAGCTTTGCAGAACGGTGGTTTATGGTTTCAGGCAGTGGAAACCTTATGTAGTTGCATATCCTATGTATGATTGGGAGTTGCTGTCCTTATGTTAGCATCGGAGAGTTGGAGACACCACCGCTGTGGAGTGCAGCGCAGTCTAAGACATGCACTGATTACTTGAATTTCATCTACTTGCATTTTCGGCCAGATTCGAGCTTGAAGCAGTGTAGATGTATGGGGTCGATTAACGACTATGGCTGCACATTTGAGTTTATTCGAGAAAGGTTAGTGGTTGCACTTTGACCATCCATCTGGGATATTGTTGCTGATGCATTCAGTTAGAAACCGGGAGCTTCATTGTATCATGTGTGTATGGCTCGAGTTTTCGTGTTAGCCGAGTTGCGCTACGGGAGCTGAGTTCAAGTGTGATGATGTTGAAGCTCATTGTTTTGCGTGCGTTATGCACTAGCGGTACGGAGATGTGTAAGATATTTCGAGTTTATTACTCGTGACGCAAACCATAGAAGAGTGTAGCAGCTTGTGTGTGTGCAGATGCCACATCTGTCGGCAGGCGATGGCTAGGAGGCGGAGACTTGCAGAGAAGTATTGGCCATTGAAGATTTCCGATTAGAGGTTGGAGCTTGTCACTGTGGTTTTGTGTGCCAGTTCGCACTTCGGTTTGTGATACCAGTTATCGGGCCATTGTGAACCATTCAGTAAAGTCAGTTCTTTTCCTTGTACTTTCGGAAAAGATTTCAGTGGCAGGCTGGCATGGTTATGTTTGGCGGAGGTTGTTCATTTACGTAGTGTACCTGTGTCCCAGATTGCTGATCGAGATAATCAGCTACAACTGAGTGTTGGCAAGCGTTGCAGAGAGTATTGGAGACTAGATTAGAAGTTAATACTGGTTCTTATCCTCATATTGGCGGGCGATCTTTGAGGACTATTCAGTATTTGGAGGGCATGTGGTGGCCTTGTGTATTGCAGTTCCGACGGATTTGGGACCAGCAGTTTCAACTATTTGAGATTGCATGTAGTACCTGTTTGTTGACCACTATGATTTTGACGTTACATGATGTTGTTTTGAGGAACGATGTTGTACTCCATTGTGCTGGAGCAAGTTTGGTGTGAACTGACGTTGGATCCTGTTTTAGTGGGATGTGCTACCACAGACTTTCGGATTAGCGGAAATGGGTTATTAGTTGTCCAAGTCCGATGTTTGAGTTTTGTTGGTATGAGTAGGCTGAGTTGTGATTTGCCATGTTATTTTGACATGTATGTGGTCATCGGCGAGTTTGTGTTGTGCCGTATAGTTCGGCAATCGCCTATAGCGTTGGCTTTTGTGTGTGTTGTGTTCCGTGTGATGGAACTATATTTCAAATTTGTTACGTGTTGTGTACTCTATCAGTTCCTTATGCGGGAACATTTGGCGATTGTGTAGAGCCAGTTTAGATTCGAGATTGAGTGTACAGGGATTTCAGCACGGAGCTATTTCCTATTGTGGAGTCTGTTGTCAGAATTGCTCAGTTGACGTAGCCACTCGAGAAATGAGCTGTGTGCAGAGGCGATGCTCCTACTTTTAGTCGACAAACTTGGAAATTTCGAGGTCGAAATTTTTTTAAGGGGGGTGGATTTGTGATGACCCGGAACAGAGTCAGAAGCGTAATCAGCTTAATTCGCGAGTTAGTGTATCATCGTAGATTTCCGATAATAGATTTACTCGCCAGGTTTGTTCACGACTAAATTATTGGCCGAGAATTTGAGCTGCGTCTCTTCTCGAGAGTCGTTGTACGCGAGATTTCGAGTTCGTGGGCAGTTCCGGATCATTATTTGGACGACCGAGGAATAAAATATGAATATTTGAAGTCTCAACGTAATTGGTTTAAAATGGTGGTTTTTTTAACGACTAAATTACCGGACGAGAATCTGATTTTGGCTCCTTCACGGAAGATGTAGAGAATTTAATTTCGAGCTCGTGGGAACTTCCGGAGTATTATTCCGAGTTACGAGGATTATGTTGTGAATATTTCGACCGTCGATTATTTAATCGGGTAAGTTTGTGTTGGTTTGAACCGTTGACTTTTTATCGGTTTGGTCGATGTGTTTGACTTCGGGTGATAATTGAAGAACCTGTCGAGATGAGTTTGTTGCTGCGAGAATTATTGAAATCGGAATTACGACACGAAAGTTATGGGTGTTCGAGGTTTGCCGAAAAGTGTGCTTGATAGTTTCCATTTTTAGAAAGTATTTAAACTGGTTGCCATTTAGGGAAAGTCAAACCATGCAATTATGGCTGTTGACCGGTCAACTTCGCATAGAGGAGAGAGGCGCGACGTCCTCCACGGCCACCGGCGGTGATCCTCCGTCTGGCCACCTCCGGGCACGACCTTCGAATTGAGCGACTGAAATTACAGCGATGTATTGAGATGTAATTATTGGATTTTTGACGATTCATCGTAATTGAACTGTGTGTTTCCGAGAACGGTTGTTTCTCGTGATTTGATTTAAATTGTCGAGTTATGATTTTGAGGAATGAATTTTGTGATTATTCAGGGGGTCGTGATCATTCGTTTGGCGAGGGATTTTCCGCCGGATCACGGGTTAACGCATACTGCGTTACGCTAGTCAGTGAGTGGACAATTTCTTTTCACGGATGGATTGCGAGTCTTTATACACGTTTTATGAACATGAGCATGCATACGAGATTATGATTTATATGAGCATGTGTTATACGATTATATTACGTATATGCATTCATATGCTGTTTATTGCATTTGCATCGAATTATTTATGATTTGGTTTACACAGAGTACAGTCACAGTTTATGTTGTTGTATCGATACATTCGCATCCCGGCTGATCCCCGAGGGTGCCTACCAGGGGGGAACTGTACCTTGTGCCGATGTATTTCCGGGTGGGTACAGTTATCTGTTTCTTGTGCCGAGGTATTTCCGGGTGGAAACAGATACCCTGACCTGAGGCCTTTCTAGCTAGAATCACGTGTGGGTCTGGGATCCCGTGATTCGGACTGTACTAGAATGGATGTGTCCATGAGCGACCCCGTGGGATTTTTACTTGCATGCTCAGTACGCTGGAGAGTATGAGTTTACCTCGTGTACTTTATTATATTTATTCATCTGGACTCGCATATGTTTTTATAACATATATTAATTGGTGAAAGACATTTATTTTCGTCCACTCACTCTAACAGTTTTCATGTCTTTCCCCTGGGCTTTTCGGTTTCCGTGCCCAGTTTGTAGTTCGGATTCTGGTGTCGCACGTCGTGGTCGGGGGCATAGTATTCGAGCGATGTTTCTTTTATGGTAGGTTCTTGGTTTGGCCTACTATTTGTATATGTATACTAGAAGTCGCTCTGAGTATTCTGATGTATATTCTTATACGATTTTCTACGGATTTCTGTAAAGTATAGTTATATTTACTACTTTACGTTACTGTTGATATATTGAGAAATCCGGATGGGATTTGTGCCCACGGTTTGATTTTTGTGACATAGGATGAAGTGTATTTTCCGGGTGCAGGTAATGGTAATTCCACGTTAGTAACGAAACTCTGCCGAAATTTTGATGGTTTTTGTTGGTTCGTGTTTTCAGAAAGGGTTTGATTCCGGTTTAGGCAACTAAACCGGGGTTGGGTCCTTTCAAAAGACATGAAAACCGTTAGAGTGAGTGAACGGAAATAAATGTCTTTTGCCGAATAATGTGTTATAAAAACATATGCGAGTCTAAATGCATAAAAATCAAATGGTACACGAGGAGACGCTGATTCCACTCGCGTACAGAGCATGCATCATAAATACCACATGGTCACTCATGGACTCCCTCGCGCTAGAACAGTCGTAATCATGGGATCCCAGACCCACACGTGATTCCAAGACAGAAAGGCCTCTGGTCAGGATATCTGTCCCCCCCGGAGCGTACTCGGGGATCAGCCGAGAAGCCAATGTGTATCGATACAACCCTGATAACTGAGACTGTACTCTGTGTAAACCAAATCATAAATCCTTTCCATGCACATGCATAAAACATAATATATATGTATGTATATTCGTATACGCATATTCGTAAATGCATAATCGTAAAACACATGCTCATAAAAATCATGATCATACTGCATGCTCAAGCTCGTAAAATGTATATAAAAGACTCGCAGTCAATCCGTGAAAAGAAATGTCCACTCACAGGTGAGCAAAACGCGCACTCGCGCTAATCTTGTGGCCCGGCGGAAGATCCCTCGCCCGAAGCACGATCTCGATCCCCTGAATAGTCATAAAATATATCTGATCAAAATCATAATCCATAACACTGTACCACACCACGGAAACCAACCGTTCCCGGAAACATATAATACTGTGCAAAATAACCTACGGAATTCCCGAAATCTCCACTCAAAACCCTCGACTGAAAATCCGATACCCAGATCAACTCGAAAACCTCAAGGCGACGATCGGGGCGCGATTACGAGAAATATGACACTAAAATCATCGAAAACCAAAAAGTCAACGTTCTCGCCATCAACGGAGAGTTTCTCCGGCGAGGAAAGTCTAGTCCTCAAGCTTACCTCAAGCCTAACCATTTATTCAACTACCATGAGACCCAATTCAAACTGTTTCAACACGAAATCATCTCGAAACCAAATTGGAGTACAACTCTGGCAACCACCACGGGTTCACCCAAAAATCCATCCTCAACCAAAATTAAATACATAGGAAGCATCACTGGAGCAAGGGAAGTCGAAACCCCCTCACCCCCGCCACCGTGGCTCGCCGGAGGACCTCCCCCCGTCACCGGCGAAATTCAAGAAACTAACCCGATTCGAATTCAACCAAAACTCAAACAATTTTCACAAACTCAACTACCAATCAACTTAGGAACTCAAGGGAAGTCGAAATATACCCCAACCGTGGTCGGAGGTGGCCGGAAAATCCGGGTCGGCCGGCGAAATCCAACCGGCTCGTGTTTCTCTTCACGGGTCAACGGTCAACGGGTCAACAGCTCGGTCAAACTTCCCAAACAATATTTTTTGACAATTTTCGGCTATTTCCGATATTTATACTCGCGCCTCGGGACGGTCAAAGGTCCAAAACGGATAACCATTACGATTCGGATAAACTTGATACGAACGGATAAACTCGTCGATAAACCGAAACTTCAAATAATCATATTATATTCCTTGGTCATCAGAAAAATCATCCGGAACCGCCCACGAACTCGAAATCACGTGTACTACAACTCTCGAGAAGAGACTCAACCCAAATTCTTGGCGGATAATTAAGTCGTAAACGAAACCGGCAAACCACACAATAATCGATAAACAGCGATTACGCACAACCTCGTGAATCGTGCTGATTACTCTACTGATTCTGGTTCGGGTCGTCACACCAGCGGTCCATTTTGTACCGCCGACGACAAGGTACTTGAAGCACCAGCACTAGAGGTAGAATAAGCTTGAGCTGTAGAGGGACAAGACGCATGTTGGATAATGGCAGGCAAATAGGCACCCGAAGGCGCATGACCCGTTGAGCCAAATGTTGAGGGCATGGGGGTACCGTCTTCGTTGAAGAGCTACCTCGTGCTATGTCGTCTATGGTGGTGGGCCACTACATCTGGCTGTGGTGTCTTCTGAAGTAGTTGACGGTGTTGAGAGCTCAAGTGAGAGCAACCAAATGTGGCGTGCGCGTTGTTGATAGAGACGGACCCGGAACTGTCGGCGCTAGACCTGTTTTCTTTCTGAGATCCCCTCTTCCCTTTATCGAACAAATTCATGATGCCTACAATTAAAAATCACCCATAAATACATATAATTTGTAATTATCACTCCTACTTAACCATACACTACCACATTAAGTACCATTGCCGGCGATTTTTTTTAAAAAAAGGCCGGCGACCGAGGAAGTCGCCGGCAATGCTCATTATTGCCGGCGACTTGCTCCGTCGCTGGCAAAAGTCCAAAAAGTCGCCGGCAATGTAAAAAACTATTGCCGGCGACGGAATAGGTCGTCGGCAATAGTTTGAAGCATTTCCGGCGATTTTTGGCCGGAATTTCGCCGGCAATAACTCCATTTCCGGCGATTTAATGAATCGCCGGCAATACCTCTTATATCAGATCCAGATCGCAGCAGCTCATTCATTTCGATAGAAAAAAATCCGGTGAAATCGAAATAAGGAAAACGCTTTGAAATCCTTGGGTATTGTCAAAAGGCGTCGAATTCCCGCTCGGGAAGCTATATACGTAGCTATATATAGGTACGTATATACGTATGTATATATATATGTGTGTTGATTTAATTAGATCGATATATATATATATATATGCACGTGTTGATTTAGAGTTGAGATATCGTTATTGGTTTGATACACAAATAGAGTGGATATATTGTTGATTTCGAGTGATTGACTGTTGATTTTGAGTGGATTTGAGATTATTTCGATGAAAATATGTTAATTTGTGTATATATATATGTATGGATATAAAATAATTTTGTGAATATTAATTGTTAATATGTCTATATATATATACAGGCATGTTAATTTGTAAATGTGAATTGTTGGTATATATATATATATATTTTAATTTATATGCATGCATGGGTCAACTTTTGTTAATTAATCGGATGAATTCGAATGTAATTAATGATGATTTATTAATTAATTAGTAGTGAATGTGTGTGTATATATATATATATTTATAGTACGTAATATTGTTAGAATTTTCAAGATGGACAAGAGTTGGATGAGCCTCGAAAGATGGGATGTGAGATATCACCAGGGAATTAGGAGTTTTGTGGATTTTGTGAAGGCTAGTTATGGAGACACTACACTTCATTATTGCCCGTGTAAAGAATGTAAGTTTCGCAGCGATCGATTTCGTTTTCCCATCGATAAAGTCCAGAAGCACCTGAATAAATACGGGTTTTGGGATAAGTACACTTGTTGGATTTATCACGGTGAAACATCGTTAGCGGGTCCGCATGATCATGGACAATTTGGTGAGAGGGCCAGTCCATCCTATGATAATAGACATTTTGCTGAGAGGGCCAGTCCATCCTATGATCCAACATCGATGTTAATCAATGATATGTTTCCTCATGAGAGTGGTGTATTTGTTGATCAAGCACCAAATGTCCCTCCCGTCGTGCATGGTTTCCCCCATATTGAGCCAGTGGCGCCATTACCTGGAGCTCATGTCAACACAAGCGGTATGGACAAGTACAACAACATGATTGCATTGCAACAGACTCCGTTGTACGACGGTTGTAGTAAGACTGTTCTTGAAAGTGTCATGGGAGTGATGCAGCTCAAAATGGAGAACAAAATGTCTGTCAAAGCTGTTGATTCTTGGATGAAGTGGATTGCTTCGCTACTGCCACTCGGTCATCGTTTTCCTACCACTCATCATAAGGTGCGATATATCCTAAAAGATCTTGGGCTTTCCTACATCAAAATCCATGCATGCAGATATGATTGTATTCTCTTCTAGGGAAAATATCTTGAAGACCTTGAAGCCTGCCCGGTATGTTTTACAGAAAGGTATAAGTTGACTCCTGCAAGCAACAAGAAAGCTGTGAAGATACTTCGATATTTCCCGCTTATTGATAGGCTGGAGCGGTTGTTCATGTGTGCTTTCACGGCCGAAGCTATGAGATGGTGGGCTGAGAGGAATTTGCCTGACGATGACACCCTTATACACCCTTCCGACGGAGAGTCTTGGAAGCACATGGTCAGGGAGTTTGATTATTTTGCAGCAGAGGTCCGAAATGTTTGGCTAGGGCTCTCATCTGACGGATTCAACCCTTTTGGCAACATGAGTCTTCAATACAGTATATGGCCAGTTATTTTGGTATCGTACAACCTTCCACCATGGATGTGAATGAAGAAGGAATACAATATGCTGACTCTGTTAATTCCGGGCCCGGGTTATCCAGGAAAGTGTCTCGATGTGTATTTGAGGCCTTTGATTGAGGAGCTTAAGTACCTGACTGAGTGTGGCCACCCCACTTACGATAGGTTCAAAAATGAGATGTTCCAGATGCATGCCATGCTTGTTGGCACCATCAGTGATTTTCCTGCCCGCGGTATGTTGTCGGGCAACGTTACAAAGGGTTACAGGGCTTGTTCAGAGTGCATGACGATTGATTGTTGTAGTTCTCATTGCAGTAAAATTGTTCAGATGCGTCACCGTTGTTGGCTTCCATATGATCACCAATTTAGGCAGGATCATGATGCTTTTGATGGGACTGTGGAAACAGGTGTGGCACCCAGGCGATGGACAGGGGATGAAATTTTGGAAGTGTTGAATGAATATGATTTTGGCCAGCTGAGCAATCACCCTGAGATAGTGGCGTCAATTCCAGACAAGCCCGAAAGGTATAAGTTTTGGACACACAAGAGCATATTCTGGGAACTCCCCTACTGGCCCAGGTTGCCTATCAGACACTACCTAGATGTCATGCACATAGAGAAGAATGTGTGTGAAAGTGTGGTGGGCACAGTTCTTAATTTGGAGGGGAAAACAAAAGACATCCCTAAGGCACGCATTGATCTGAAAGCTATGGGACTGCGGAAACATTTGTGGTTAAGAGATGGTAAGAGAAAAATGCCGCAAGCTCCTTACACCGTCAAGCCTAAGTATAAGCATGATATTTTTGGGTGGCTGAGTAATGTCAGGTATATATTCTTATGGCTATGCAGGAAATTGGCCTTAAATTTTTACTTATATATGGTTATATATATGCGAGAAATATAATTGTTGCCTATGGCTATATATATATATATATGCAGGTATCCTTATGGCTATGCAGGAAATATAAGCAGGTGTGTTAACTTCCGGGACAATAAGATGTACGGATTAAAGAGTCATGACTGCCATGTACTGCTTTAACGTCTTTTCCCTATTTTCATTCGAGGGTACCTGTCCAAAGAGGTGGTGGAGCCATTGGTAGCCTTGTCAAGATTCTTTCAGAAGTTATGCACCAGGAAAGTTAAAAAATCAGATCTCAGGGAGATGAAAGATGACATCATTTTTATCATGTGCAAGCTTGAGAGGATATTTCCCCCAAATTTTTTCGACATCATGCCTCACCTGATGATCCATCTTCCCGAACAATTGTTGCTTATCGGTCCCGTACACTACACTTGGATGTATCCCATGGAAAGGTACACTCGGAAATTATAGTCGGAAAGTATATATAGTCGGAAATTATAGTCGAAAATTGTAGTCGTAAATTTATAGTCGTATATTATATATAGTCGGAAATTCTAGTCGAAAATTCTAGTCAAAAATTCTAGTCGTAAATTATAGTCGGAAATTATATATAGTCGTATTTATTCTAGTCGCGATCGATCGTACATTATAGTCGGAAATTCTAGTCGAAAATTGTAGTCGAAAATTATAGTCGGAAATCATGGTCGGAAATTGGTCGCAAATTGGTCGCAAATTATAGTCGTAAATTATAGTCGGAAATTATAGTCGTAAATTATGGTCGTAAATTATAGTCGGAAATTATGGTCGAAAATTGGTCGGAAATTGGTCGGGAATCACTATCATTACCAACGAGTTGATAAGCAACTCGTTGGTAATAGTATTACCCACGAGTTATCAACTCGTTGGTAATTGCATTACCAACAATTTGCTTATCAACTCGTGGGCAATGACATCGCCCACGAGTTAACTCGTTGGTAATGACATTGCCCACGAGTTAACTCGTTGGTAATGTCATTGCCCACGAGTTAATTGATAACTCGCCGGCAATGGTCTCGGTATTTCCCAGGAGGCAGCTCGAGCTGCTCCTCATTTCTTCACCTCTCTCTCTTCCCTCTCAAACCCTAAAACCCCATTTCTTCATCTCTTCCTCACCTAACTCTCATCCCTCTCCTCAAACCTCTATTCCTCTCCTCCCCTCTCCCCTCCCCTCCTCCCCTCTCCCTTCTCCCCTCTCCACACAAACAAATCTCAATTTCCTCTCCTCCCCTCCTCCTCTCCTCCTCCCCTCCTCCTCTACCTCCTCCCCTCACCTCCGTCGCCGGAATTCGAAGCGGAGCTCGACCATGATAGGTCCTAGCTCCCCCTCTCTCTCTCTCTCAATTTTTGTTTTTTTATAATTATGTATATATATGCATTTTAATTATATTTTTATGCATTTTAATTAACTTGATTAATTAAGTTTTGGGTGATGTTTTAATTTTTGATAATTTAAGGTGATGTATATATGTGATGTATGTATGTGGAAAATATTTGAAAATTTTAATTAAGGTGATGTATATATGTGATGTATATATGTGGAAAATTTAATTAAGGTGATGTATATATGTATATATGTGATGTATATAATTAAGTTTTGATAATTTTTGATAATTTAAGGTGATGTATATATGTGGAAAATATTTAGGTAATTTAAGGTGATTTGGGTGGATTAATTGATATATATAGTTCATAATTATATTGTATTTTTAAGGTGTTGCATATATAGGAAAATTAAGGTGATTTGGATTCATTGATATATATAGGTAATTTAAGGTAATTTAGGGTGTTGGGCAAATTAAGGTGATTTGGATTAATTGATATAGTTGATAATTTAAGGTATATTTGTTAACTTAATTAATTGGTTAAATAAGCATTTGGGTAATAATTAATTGATATTTTGATAATTATATTCGTAATGATCGATATGATATGACGCAACTTAATTTAATGTTTAATGTTTAATGTTTAATTTAATGTTGGTGACATAACCGCATTTAGAACCGTTTGGAACCGGAACCGTTTGGTTTGGAACCGATAACCGCTAGAACCGGAACCGAAACCGAACGGTTCCGGTTCCAAACGGTTCTGGTTTCAAATGGTTCCGGTTACAAACGGTTCCGGTTCCAAACTGTTATCGGTTCCAACAATTAGTCCTGGATTAGGTTTTATGAAAAAGCGAAACCGGAACCGTTTGGAACCGGAACGATTTGAAACCGGAACCGTTTGGAACCGGAACCGTTGGAAACCGGAACTGTTTGGAACTGGAACTGTTTGGAACCGGAACCGTTTGAAACCGAACGGTTCCGGTTCCAAACGGTTCCGGGTTCAAACGGTTCCTGTTCCAAACGGTTCCGGTTCCGATTTTGCATAGAACCGAATCCAGGACTCATTGTTGGAATCGGAACTGTTTGGAACCGGAACCGTTCCGGTTCCAAACGGTTCCGGTTCCAAACGGTTCCGGTTCCAAACGGTTCCGGTTGTAAACGGTTCTGGGTCCAAACGGTTCCGGTTCCAAACGGTTCCGGTTCTAACCGGTTCCATCCTTAATTTTCATAGAACCGAATCCAGGACTAATTGTTGGATGTGTAGGAGGTTTTGCGGCAAATTGGCTTGGAGGCATCAAACGGGAGAGGGACTAGAAATAGTGGAGGGAGCAGTAGTCAAGCTTCCTCAGCCGCAGTCAGCAACACGCGCAGTGGGCCAATTATGAATGCTCGCACACAAATGTTGCTAGCTGCGCGAGGAGAGGAGGAAGCTGCACGATCCGGATCCGTGCAACCCCCAGTCCAGCCTCGAGCCTCAGTCAGCAGACGTTCAGTCAGCAGACCCTCAGTCAGCAAACCCATAGACGAGGGACAGTCAACAGGGGCATCAGAAACTCCCTCCATCCGAATGCCCCCTATTGGCCCGGTGCCTACTCCCGTTTCACGGGAATCATCTGAAGCAGATAGCCTCATCGTCCAGGCGTCGTCTATCTCCGTCGTCCGATCTTTTCCTGCCCGACGAGATTCCTGTGATCCCTGAATTCGATGATAGGGGGAGGCCTATTTATATTGAAGGACGGCCGGAGTTCCTGAGCGTGGAGGAAGCGTATAACTTCATCCCGTTCGACCCCGTGTATCTTTGGAGTGCGAGGTGCAACAACCAGCAAACGGACGATGCAGGTAAATTTTATTTAACAAGATTGATTACAACAATTATTACTTAAGCCTTACGATAGGTTCAATTAATGATATCAATTTGTTGACATTGTATTATTAGGCAATTTCGTTAATGGCACTGGAAAACGAAAGACTAGAGGCACCTGCAACGGGAAGAGACTTGAGCAGGCCACCGGGGGAAGGAAAACGCTCATTAGGGCCAATGAGCATGGTGAGGTGATCGAGACATTTGACACCACGCGAAAGTATGGCAGCATAGCCGGGGCCGTCGTGCAGGACAAGGTCCCAATGCTTTGGCCAGATTGGGAATCTGTGCCTCTCTACATGAAGATGCAAGTGCATAATGCACTGAGTATGAGTTAAATCCTATTTTCATTACGTAAATTTTACATTTATTAATTAAGTCCGAATAAATATATAATTTTACCGTTTAGATATTCATCTTGCAGGTGTGGTTTGACGTGGATGAATGCCTTATTCACACGTGGGTAGAGCGTCAACTACATATCAGGTGATGTGATTCGAGTTATTTGAGTATATATCGAGTTAGATTTTTGTTTATCAAGTGTTTTAATATCTCTAACTTTTTTTTCTGGTGTTAATATAGGTATAAAGAGTGGAAGAACGAGCTTTCAAAACATTACACACAGTACAAGGAGCTAGGCCGAGGTTCTACCCCTAGCGAATTCCGGTTTAGGGAGTACGAGTGGTTGTGACTGGTAGCCCACTTCGAGCACCCCAAAGCGAAGGTATGCATCCTGAATATATCTTACAACCCTAATGTATCGTATCACATTGAAATAGTTAGTTACTAATTTTTTTACATATGTTTATCAAACAAGGCGATTTCCAAGACGAACCGGGAGAATAGATTGAAAAACACCAAGGCCCATCATGCAAGTTCACTCAACTATTTGGGTTGGTCGAGTAAGGCACAGCAACAACAAGAAGTCAACCCGTTGGTGTTTATTCATTAGAAGTTCTATCCGCAGTGCCCTGAAGAAGCGGTAAGTCTTTCGCCTCTATATTTTGTACTTCACATATGCATGTGTTAATAAAACTATTTTTCTCTATTAATTTATTTTGTTTAATAATACGTTATTCATATTCTTTTTTCAATTAGGCGAGAGTGGAGGAGGCGATCACAGAAGTCATCATAAATATAGCTCGCAACAACCATCCTGACTGCTCGGAGGAAGAAGTGACCCAGTATGTGTTCAGATCGATCCGCTTGATCGCCCTATAGCGGCTCAGATCATGGCAAAAGCGTGCGGGACTGGAAAGAATACCTACTACTGCAGGGGAATGGGCTCGGCGGGCGAAGGAGTATTGAAGAACACTTCGGAATACTCTACCGGGTCAAGAATTTCAACTTCTAGGAACCCTAACCTAGCATCGGAGCTTCAGAGGACGCAGAGGGAGTTGGAGGAGCAAAAGAGGCAGATGGAGGAGATGAGGCAGATGGCCGAGCAGCAGGCAGTCAGAGATGCCGAGTACCGGGGGATGATCGAGCAACACCGACTCATGGTCCAGCAGCAGACACAAATGTTCACATGGATGCAGACGATGTACGTGTGCCAGACTACCAGACAACCGCTCCCCACACCTCCCCCGGTCCCTGTGTTCCACACTCATCCACCACCGCAGTAGTCACCGCCAAAGCAAGACCAGGGTAGCCACCAGAGTTCAAATGATTACATGGATTTCTTCGACTCTGACGCGGGAGTTCCTCGACCCTGACTTGTAGTTGTAGTTTATTTTCGTATTGTTGCTATTTGTACTGTATGTTGGACAATTATGTGTGTACTGTTGAACTTGTATTTGTACGGTTTATGTTTTTCAGTGCAGGTTCTGGAATTGGGCCCAATCCAGAACCGGCTTTTTTTTTAACAAATTTCTCCAACCATTGCCGGCGACTTGGACCAAAGTCGCCGGCAATACCCCTCATTTTCTGACCATGGCGGAGCAATCATTGCCGGCGGTAATTCTTTCACCGGCGCCAAATTTCCGGCGAGAGTATACAGAGGGAGTTGAGATATCCTAATTTATTATATCCTTATCCTCAACTTTAAGAGGGGAAAAAAGAGGCGCTATTTAGATTGGTAACGGACGACATATTTTAGAAGGGCAATGCTAGGTAACTTTAATGGGGACACGAGATGTAGGTCTCAATTTGATGTCGCATGTTATGTCAAATAAATAATATTTTTTTTATAAATTCATCGGTAAATATTTAACATATAAATTCAATCTTACCCTTTTATATATTAAATTAAATTTATAAATTATAACTAATCAAAACAAAAACATAATAACATCAAATAAATAAACCCTAGCTCCAAAACTTCTAATACTCCCTTCTATCGTCCAATTTGTTTTTAATATATCAACTAGCTTAACTTCCTCAACTAGTGATGGAAACCCTAGCTCCCCTTCGACGGCTCCGATTTAGGAGTGGCCGGGAGTCTTGGATGCCGTAGATTGTGTTGCGATGGTTTTTTGTGTTGAGATGGTGGTGTTTGGGCTCGGGCAGTGATGACATTCTGATTGAATGAAGCGGCACGGTGGACTACAGAGGGACGTGGTGGTGGTCGACATAGATGGGAAGAAGCGGCGGTGAAGATTAGACATGTGGGTCGCAAGCTACGATGACACAAAATTATGGGAGTTGACCATACATGTGGATCTGCATCGACGATGATTAGGAGATATCAACGATCTGAGATGACTGGAATATGAGGGAGGTGGCGATCCGAATTGGAGAAAGGGACAGGACGTCATGGGTCGCTCCTCGATCATCCTCGGTCAACTTAGTCAATTTGAGTCTAGGGTACTGCTAGGATTATTGGGCCTGGGGGCCTGCCCAGCCTTGGCCCTAGGTCTCCGTTGAATCTTATTGAATTTTGAGATTAGGCTTTTTCTATGGGTGGGCTGATGATCTATCCAATATAGCTGAGAGTTGGGCCCTAGACTTGGTGGTGTGCTGTGCACTTTTGGCTTTGGTGGAGCGTAGTGCACTCCTGCATTCGGATCTGGGAACCGGACATCGTCGTTGAGAAGGTCTAGCATTGCCCCACGCAAGAAATTCCAGCCGCATAGGGAATTGTGTAAGTTAATGAGCGTTACCTCATAGAGCCATAACTTTTGGGGGTACATAACTAGATAGGATGTTGGGCCCGAATTTTTTTCCAGTTATTTTCCTACGTCTAACCCGTCTAGTTATGTAATGTGATAGCATTGTTGTGAGCATAATGTAGTATAGGTTGTCATAGAGATTTCTTTTTATCAAGCTGGCATACGACATTCTCCTTTGTAACTTATTAAATTGAATATATTTCTATCTTTCATCTATAAAAAATATATAAACCCTAGAATTGTTGCCGGACGTCAATGTGAACCACTATTCCTCAATACAAGCATGATCAATCTACTATGACACTAAGTTGAACCGTGTGCCAAGAAGTAGAAGAACCACGTAAAAATGAAAAGTGATCGATCAATATTTTGATTTTAATGCAATATAATTTAATCAAGATGTTGAGTGAACCACGTTAAAAAAAGAGGGTGATATAGATAAAACTCCTTCCCACTTTTATTTTACAATATTTAATCCATGCATATTTTGATCATCTGGTTTAGTCCAGTAATTAATTATGTCTGTTATATTAATTAGATGCATTCTAAGCATTTCTTTCAAACTATTTACACAAATGTCATAACACTTTAATACAAAATTGATTTAAATCAAATTCTCACAATTAAGATAGCAATAAAGCTATTGTTAATGCTAATAAATCACATAACAAAAAATTTATTCAAATAAACAATTGTTTTTGAATTGAGGCAACCATAGGCATACGTGTTATAGATTTTAGCATGCATGGAAATGTAATAACAATTGCTAGGGTATCTAACACTACCACATTTTTAACCATTGTCGGCGATTTTTAAATCGTCGGCAATGTTTTTTTATCATTATTGGCGATTTTTTGGGGAAAAAATTGCCGGTAATGTCTTCTTTTTTTTTAACATTGCCGGTGATTTTTCCGGCAAATCACCGGCAATGTTCCGCCGGTAATTAAAAAAAAAAAAAAAAGACATTGCCGGCGACTTACATTTAAGTCGCCGGTAATGTTAAAAAAAAAAAAAGACATTACCGGCGACTTAAATGTAAGTCGCCGGTAATGTCTTTTTTTTTTTTAATTACCGGCGGAACATTGCCGGCGATTTGCCGGAAAAATCGCCGGCAATGTTAAAAAAAAAAGAAGACATTACCGGTGATTTTTGGGAAAAAAATCGCCGGTAATGATAAAAAACATTGCCGGCGATTTAAAAATCGCCGACAATGGTTAAAAATGTGGTAGTGTAAAAAATACGATGAAAACATAGTAGTAGGTTTATTAATTGTATGAGCTATGTAGATAATTTACCTAATAGCAAAGAAAAATTAATTGGTAAATTAAGTATGTAGGAAATTAGTCTAATTATTAATATAAGAAATTACATATAAGGTCAATTAGAGACCCTATTTCACACATAAGGTCATTATAAATTTTTTACACACATAAGGTCATTATCCCTTGCCTAATATATTTGAGTTTCCAAAATTGTCCTCTTTTATAAAGAGAGCTGTTTAGTTTTTTTTTAATTTTTTTTTGTAACAGTTAAGTTCAAATTCAAAACTCCACGTGCAACTTTTAGAGAGAGAAGGAGAAAGCCGTGCTAGAAAGAGAGAGAGAGAGAGAGAGAGAGAGAGAGAGAGAGAGAGAGAGAGAGAGAGAGAGAGAGAGAGAGAGAGAGAGCTCTATTAGCTCGATTCTCTCCATATTAGCTAGCTTTATGTGTTTTTGTGTGTGTGTTTTTATTTGTTGATGTTGCTCATCTCAAGAAAAAATATAAGGGATGCATGCTCTGTGCCACCGGAAAGAACGGGAACGAAGGTTCGTTTTTCAGTTTCTGGATAGTGTGTAAAACTAGTAACAGTAGTACTGTCCAACAACTAGAGTATTACTTTTTAAAAACTATAGTAGTACTTTCAACAGAATTTAAGTTAGAATGCAGAAAGTCCCAGTAGAGTAGTACTGTCCAACAACTGGAGTAGTACTTTCAACAGAGTTTTAGTTAGAATGCATAAAGTCCCAATAGAGTAGTACTGTCCAACAACTAGAGTAGTACTTTCTAAAAACTACAGTAGTACTTTCAAAAAACTATTGTAGTGTTTTCCATGAAACTGCCAAATGGTGTTTTCTGCAACATCCTCACTATTTTTAGAGGCAATTTTTTATGAAGTTCACTCATGACTTTGTAAAAGGCTCTTAATGTCGATCCTATATATTTAGACTTTGAGTTTCTCAGGGTCCTCCATTTGTGTCATTTCTGCAAAACAATAAAATAAACTATCAAAACACTACATACTACTCACATAAATTCTATATACTACTTACATCAATTCTACATACTACTACAGAGCAAACTACATACTACTCACAGACAACACTACAAACTACTACAAAGCACACTACAACTACTACAGAGCACACTGCATACTACTCACAGACAACACTACATACTACATACTACTCACAGAACACACTACATACTACTACAGAACACACTTCATACTACTCACAGACAACACTACAAACTACTACAGACAACTCTACAAACTACTACAGAGCACATTACATACTACTACAGAACATACTACAAACTACTACAGACAACACTATAAACTACTACAAAGAACACTACATACTACTACAGAACACACTACATACTACTCACAAACAACACTACAAACTACTACAAAGCACACTACAAACTACTACAGAGCATACTGCATACTACTCAAAGACAACACTATAAATTACTACAGAGCACACTGCGTACTACTCACAGACAACACTACAAACTATTACAGAGCAAACTACAGAGTAACATAAACACTACCACAAATTATTGTAGACACTACTGCATAAAAACCAAAGCACACCAATTTGTACACACTACTACAGACTAACGTAAACACTACCACAGATTATTGTAAACACTACTACGTACATAACAACCAAAACACAACTTTTGCATAACACCAAAACAAACACTACCACAGATTATCTCCAACGTTGAGAGAGAGGGAGAGAGAGAGAGAGAAAGAGACCAGAGAGACGGCGAGTGTAGTGACGGTGGCGCCGATGAAACTGAAGACGAGAATCCCCCAAAGCTTCATGTCTTCCTCGTTGTTCCCATAGGGTGGTGGTCTCTCTGGATTCGGCAGCAATGGCCTACTGCTCCGATTCCGATTACCTTCATCATTGCCGCTCATTTTTTTCGGCGAAATATCGAAGGTTCAATACTTCCAATTTCAGCGATTCTTCCTCTTAGCAGATAGTAAATGCACAACAAACCCAGCTCACATCATTAGGGTTTCCAAAACCAACTGAGAAGAATGGCTTGACAATTCACAGAGAGAGAGAGAGAGAGAGAGAGAGAGAGAGAGAGAGAGAGAGAGAGCTGCGAAGAGAGAGGATGAATTGCTCTTCTGGGGTTTTGAGTTTGAACAAATGAAAGAGTAGATGATTTTATGATTGATTCTTATGTTTATATACGATGGTATATATGTAATTAGATTGAATTTTAAGGTTCTATCTATTTTAGGTTAAATCTCATGTGACCTTATTTGAGATAAAATTGTGGAGTGACCTTATCTAGTATACATCTTATGTATATGACCTTATGTATAATTTACCCTTACTAATATAGGTACATCGTAAACTCATAATTTAACTAGCTATGTTTATGTAAGTAAATTATATTCGAATTAAAATAAAATAATATAGTGAGTTTATTTACTTTAAAAATAAATGTAGGTAAATATATAGGTGATTAAAACTAGAATAGGCCAATTGTACATATATTCAAATCAAATATGATAAGTTTGAAATCAAACTAGGTAAATTTTATGTACGTTCAAAATCAAATGATAAGTTTGAAATCAAACTAGGTAAATTTTATGTATATATATTCAAATCAAATATGATAAGTTTGAAGTTAAACTAGGTAAATTGTATGTATATTCAAAATCAAATGATAAGTTTGAAATCAAACTAGGTAAATTGTACATACATTCAAAATCAAAGTTTAAAATCAAATATATGACATGGTAGAATAACAAGAATCAATGAGAATGTTGAAGTAAACTTCATCCCCTAAAAGTATCGATCTAGCTTACCTCTTTTTGTCTTGATAGCTTGACATATCTTCTTATATCATTGAAAAAGAATATGATATAGAATATCATCTTTAACTATTCTATATTCCTAAGAACTTGAGCCGAATGAATGAATTATTTTTTTGCTTATTGTATATGGCTATACACAAAGAGCTTAGGATTGGAGTAAAACAAGAAAATTTAGGAAAAAGAGGAACCGATGTTGAACAAGATCTTTGTAGTTCAAATTTGGTGGATTATAAAAGAGGAAACGACCTATAAAATTTTAATTACATTTTTTGGTCTAAAATTAATAAATATGCAATGGAAAGTAAATTTGAAATTTTCTTATAGGGTGCGTAATTAAATATTTGGGCAATCTAGGTATCATAAAAAGTATAATTGTTCTCCAAAAGGAAAAATGTTAGGTCAAACGACTAAACCCTTGAATGAAAATATAATTTAGATTTTCATTAAAATTTCAAATGTGGCAGGGGGATATTTCTAATTTCCCCTAAAACAATGGAAAGTGGATTAATTTCCATTGATAATGAGGATGTTTTATTTAATACATTTAATTTTGTATTGCATAAAGGATGTCAAGACTTTATTGGCTCTCATCGTGATTTTTTGTCATTAACTAAAGTTTTTATTTGAATCAAATACAATTAATAGTGTAAATAAGAAATCAATATTTACTTATTTTTTTCGATGAACATTAATTAACTAGATGGTTGTCCGTCTCGTTGGGGCGGTGTTACCACAACTGTTTCATTTAGCAAATATTAGTACTGAAATGCAGACAATAGATGAGATGAAAGTTCTTAGAATGTGTCATGAAAAGTTCGTACTTAATAGAGTATGAATAAGAAACTAAATTCTCTTATCTATAATCTATAATATGAAAAGTTGGTACTAAAGAGAATATGAATAAAAAATTAAATTATCTAATCTATAATTCCATTTGACTTCTCTACATACACCGAGTCTTTGGTCATTGAATAAGAGCATTGGCTTTCCCTTTGGCCAATCCGCATTCTTCTTTGGTTGTGGTGGAGCAGGGGTTTCTCTTTGCATTTCCTGTAAACATCAACATGACAGGTTCATCAAATGCTCAAGATTAAACCAACATCTTAGCCTACAATGTTGTCAATGGACAAAAAAAATTAATGATTTTAAAATAAGAGGAACCTTTTTCGTTTAGGTCCTCTTGGATTCCTTGGATCTGGGTCAAAATTGATATTAACCTCTTGGATAACTATTCCGAACGCCAGTTTTGCTCTCCTTGTAATGGCCCTTCTGAACTTTCCCACCCTTCATATGCCCTTATCCTTTGCAGGGCCTAACCATACGCTTTTGATCTCCCTGATCTCGGGCTGAACAATTTCCAACAATGGTGGAGGTGGTGATGGGGTATGCGGTGATAGAGGCAGGGCTGGGGAATGTGGTATAGATTAGATAATTTAATTTTTTATTCAATGTGGTCTATCTAATTTCGTACTAGAACTGATTTCAATGATTTCAATGAAATACTAGAACTGATTTCAATGGATGTCCATTGAAATCAGTTCTAGTATTTCATTATCAAGGATCACATAGTTGGTGTTCTGTTCCAACAATGCACCTAAACACGAAACTGTAATTAATATGTTAGCAGAAAAAGATGACTCATTGAATAGGTACAATATTCAACCCTTGTGTGCATTGTATATTTGGGTCATAAACATAAAATTAGAGGGGTCACAGCTACAACAATCTTTCTAACAACTAAAGGAGGCATTTGATAGTTCAAATTCAAATTAAAAATATTGTAACGATTTTGACTACACATATCAAATGAACCCAATAACATTCCTATGGATGCCATGGTTTTGTCCCCTTTCTTCATATAAATTAAGCTCCTAAAATGAGTAGTGTTATTAGACTTATATTCTCTAATGGGTACATATCTTCTCATAACTTGTGTTGTAAATTACTAAATTTTTTGAACTTTTTTTATATACTTTGTATTTTACCCTGTATCCTCATTATTAGAGTCTGAAAAGAAAAACTTCAGTTGAGTTAAACTTGATAACTTTAGCTCAAGGGAAATCATACATGGCACCATGTAATGACTATCTATAGTAACAATAGAAGGTATTCCAATACAAAATCTAGTCTTAACCTTATTTTTGAAATACCTGTAGTATAAAAGCTGAAGTAGATAGAGATAGAGCTGCCCTAATCACTACTACTTCACCCCAATGCTTTTGAGATTGACCTATTAATATAGTGTGTAAAAATTAGTATACTTTGATGCTGCAACTACTGTAGAAATAATAAATTACAGATGCATTTTGGCAAAGCTATCAATGTATAAAACACATCCAGCAAAATAATGTTTACACTGTTTCAGACTTTCAACACAAATAGGAAAAAAAATCATTATGTAAACAGATTATTATACAAACCAATAATAGTGATTACAAAGACACAAAAGCAAATTTTAAGAATACATTCAGATTAGTCCAAGACTATAAAAAGCGAATATACCATCAACCAGACAATCTCTCTTCATTATTCTACTTCTTTATCATATACTACATCCAGTAAAGTAAGTCATCTATTCTGGTAAATCAAGTCGCAATCTTTATACGAAGATCAAAATCCCCAAATATCAATACCAAAAATGGAAGAGCACCCCTTGCTTATATATCCATGTAAAAAAAATTCAAGATGACCAATATAGTACAAAAGAATTAGAACTGACCATTATATTAGCCACATAAGTTATCAACAAAGAAAAAATCAGAACTGACCATTATATTAGCAGCAAAAGTTATCGACAAAGAAAAATGACCAATTGAAATCTTTTGTGTTAATGCATACAACATAGACCATTATATTCAGTTTCATTATTTGTTGGTATTTATCTTTTAATCGCTGACTTTATGGAAAATTTTTGTGCTCATGCATGACTGTATTAGCAAGCATTATATCATCGAAACCTCAACTCATGACCTCAAATCTAAAAACTATGACCCAAATACAAAAATCAACTAAAAACTACAAAGCCACATCAACTAATAAAAACTATAGAAAAAGGTCAACCCTTGACCTTTGTCTTTGAAGAGAATTTCAGTCAGTGAACTTTCTGAGTTGGATCTCAGTATGGGGAAGAATAAAATCGAAAACTCCATGAAGTGAGGATCGATGGGCATTCCGTTGGAGAATAGGATCTGCATTGGAAGCGAGCAATATTAGAAACCAAATTATTATAATGAAATTGATTGATTGATTGAAAACAGAAACAGATCATGAAAACCCAACTAATAAAGTAAGTAGGCAACGAAAATCAGCAGAAGGAAACGAAATCCAAAAAATAAAGATTTAGATTCTTTAAGAAAACAGAATAATACAGTTTGAAATCTGGGCTTTAGCCATGACCACGACTCATCACAAATTGTATTCTATCTCTCAAGAAACACCACACAAAATCAAGTTGACTTCAAAAACCAAAGATAATTAGAATGGACATACTTTTGATCCCAGCTTTTTAACGGTTTACAGAAGCTAGATAGCTAACTACTGGTCCTCAGCTCACTATACAATTTTAACATATATACACTTGACAATTATTGGTCTGTTTCTTATATTAATATAGAAGACTTATTCTCAAATTTAGTAATACTACAACTCAATCTCCAATAATACAGAGAATAATTCAGTCTTTAACTTATAATTCAGTTATATGGTCCCCTCTTCAAGTTAAATACATAGAAGGAAAGAGTGGTGGTCAGACTTAGACAATATTTAGCTCAATGACTGATAGACCTACAGTTCTAGAGCACCAATGCTTTGAGTTATTGATCTTCCACTTCTTCCAACCAATTCGGTCCGATTGATCATGGGAAACTCACAACACCCACCAATAAACAATATATAGAGTACTAGTAGTGAACTCACATGGTGCTAGATGGGTAGCAAAGATATTGTAGGAAGCTATCTATGAAGTTACTATATATTCCTACCTATGTGATACGCGCAAAACATGCATTCACGATAACACAAAGTCGACCCTAAAAACATTGATTACGCGCATTGCAATTTAAACCCTTCTTTTGTCATTTGTAATATTGGCGAGTAGGGATCGTTCTTTATCCGGGGAATTAAGGGCGCATGCATGGTTTCGTTTAATAAGCGGAAATGTAAATGTTTGGGGGGATTGGAAGTTGGTTATTTAATCTACGAATTTAAAGTACATAACATGCAAACACAACTAAAACTCTTAGGCATCTAACATGTTTTACTCATAGACAAGTTTCAACAATCAAGAAACTTAAAGTCTAATTATGCTTGCTAAAAATAAGAAGTTACACTACTAATTACATGTGATCAACTCATCTTATTAACCTACTCTTTTCATGCATCAAACCTTTGTGTAAGTTGCGAAATTCATAACTTATAACTAAGTACACATGCTTGATAATTGTGTAGGAATGCAACTTAGCGTATAAACATCCTAAACAACATACGATCATCGAAACATGCAAAAGAGAGGGACTTAGCGTATTTTCTAATACATGCATTCGAAGCTTTAAGATTGTATCAAACATGCATAAAAAGCTATAAATCATAAACACATGCATATTACAAATCGGTTTAGGCACATGAAACACAAATCTAAACTTGTTATTCATTTGATACACAAATCTAAACTTTCTAAACTTGTTATTCCAATAC
Organism: Geum urbanum; assembly: GCA_946800695.1. Lineage (NCBI taxonomy): Eukaryota > Viridiplantae > Streptophyta > Magnoliopsida > Rosales > Rosaceae > Geum > Geum urbanum. Next base: position 27,805,732 of record OX327001.1, read on the forward strand.
ATCAAAAGATTCACATACAAAGCTAAAGAAATGAAAGTGAAGATCATGGTTACACTTTTTATCTTGAGTGCTTGATGAACTACGGTGGAGATGGACTTCCTTCACAAGGGACTTAGCGTATTGTGAGGGATGGAGGATGGTTTGCTTCGGCTTGGAAGGATGGAGGAACCCTAGCTTGCTTCGGCCTTGAATGGAGGAAGATGATGCTTCGGCTTGGTGTGTGAACTCTTAAGTGTTTAATGGTGGAGGAGTATTTGTGTAGAGCTTTGCTTAGTAAAATGAGTGATGGTTCTGTTTTATGGCTGGCCTCCTCCCTTATATAGGCAAGGGATTCATGCCTTCTCTCTTCCACCTTGCCTCCTCCATTTAATGCATGCAATGATCATTAAGGCAAGTCACACACTTAGTCACACACTTAGTCACCATTGCCGAACCCTAAGCATGAATCACCTAGCTTGTCACCATGGCAAGTCATCTTTTCATTCAATGCAAAGCAAGAGTCACCTAGTGTAGTCACCATTTGGGAACCCTAAGCATGAATCACCATGTGTAGTCACCATTTGTGATTATTAGCTTGATAATGTTGACTTGCCCTTTCAAAACAAGACTTTTCCTCTTCACCAAAAGCCATCCTTGCCGAATTGATTGGGTTTGGGCTTGATAATGGGCCGAAACAAGAGTTGAGAATTCGGCCCACAATTTGCTTTGTGGCCCGGCCCATTTTCGGAGGTCCAAAATCGCAAAAATCGCAAAATCGCCGAAATTCCTCCGAATTGCGTCGATATTAATCTCCACCGTAATGAACTTCAAAATAACAATTTAAATGAGGAAAACATAAAACTAAGATAATAACATAGCTAAACGTAAAGGGAAATGCGTTAAGAAACGAGCATAAAATGCGTATATCAAATTCCCCCACACTTAGACTTTGCTAGTCCCTTAGCAAACACTAAGTTAAACTAAGATTCTCTAAAAATTTAAAAGAAAGAACACAACTAAGCCCTTAGCTAAAATTTGTCTCAGAATTTTCATAAGTATATGGCGATGGCTCACATGAATTTCAATTTGTATGCTCAACGAATTCAAGAGATAATTGCGATATAATTATGTAATGAACAAGTAAGACATAGAGAAAACAATGGTTATGTTATAGCTGTGCATGCTTTGAATAAAGGTTTAATCAACTCACAAGGATGCACTCATCATATTTTTCACTCATGAAAAATGGTTCACTTAAAGTGTATATGAATTGAAATGAAAACCACATGAATAAAGTTTGATTGCTTGCACAAATGAACCAAAACCATAAGCTTACTCATGCAACTTACTCTACTAATTGAAAGCTACTCTTTTTAAGGATCATAAAGGACTTTTAGTGAGGTTGTAATGGGGTTAAGGCTAAGGCATTCGAATTTTAGATATGTGGTGATAAAAACGTTCCAACGACTTAGTCTAGCACCATATTAGTCCTCCATCTCCATTTGTATGTTACCATGTATACTTCAATCTAAGCTACCCTTTTAGCTTTTTGGACAGGACAAAGGCCATATTTTGTTCTATTTTTAGGCCTTCAATTTATCGTAAACTCCAAATCCGTAAATAAGGGGGACGTTAATCCAAATGGTTATTCTTAGAACACAACATATTGCCATGAGAGATAATAAAATTTTTTTTTTTCTTTTCATTCTCTCAAATATAATTTTTTTCTTTTCTTTTTGGCAATCACATACTTTTTTAGCTATTTGGACAAGTCTTTCCCCTTACTCACATTAACTCTTTCAATCTTTCCTACCAAACCATAATCTTATGTGCTAGTTTCGAAAAATTCTCACCAAGTTTCCGGAACAAAGGTAAGGATATTCTATACTAGGATAAGTGTTTAGGTATATATGGTTATGAAAGAAAAGCTTAACGTGGGCTCAATTGGTTTATCTAGGGGTGTCGCAACTTGTGCGTACAAATGGGATACATGGATATATGGCAATGTGGTGGAAAATCCTAAATGCCTTTAATCATTTCCAAAATCAAAGTATGTATCAACTTAAAAGCTTTGCAAATTGACATGAGTAAGTTCTAGCATTCTCTAGTTCATTAAAATCTATGGCAAGCAATCAAATGAGGCATATATAAGCTAGTAGCTACGAAATGGATGTATATTCACTCGAATAAAGAACAGATAGCTCAAAAGCTCACATAGGGTTCGTATGATTAAAAACTTATTCAAGCATGCGATTTCTGTACCATGTTTGCAATTCATATCTACTACATGTTAAAAACATAAAGAATATCTCAATTAGCACAAGAATTCGATGCATGTGATTCATACGCCATATGTGTTCGTATCGATCAAATTTCATCATCGACTAGTTAAGGGCGTCCTAAAGACTCTTAAAAATACTAATTTAGACACAATTAAATTGTAAACCCTTCCCCCACACTTAAACTCTACATTGCCCTCAATGTACTTAAAGAAAACATAGAATTAAACATGGAGTATAGGATCTACGAAAATTTTAATCTAATACGCAAAAAGCCATTAAATTAAGTAAAAGGGGAGAAGAAATCAAATCTGTTGTCTCCCTATTGGGTTGCCTCCCAATGAGCGCTGGTTTTACGTCGTTAGCTTTGGACGTGATGCATCAGTTTGGTTTTGACATGGCCGGTTCTTGGAGTTGCATCTCCTCCACGGTGTGCTCCACAAATGCCTCAAAATAGGGCTTCAAGCGATGGCCATTTACTTTGAACTCACTACCCTTGTCGATAGATCGAATGAGAACTGCTCCATGAGGTAGAACTTGAGAAACTACGAATGGCCCCATCCATCGAGAGCGAAGCTTTCCCGGAAAGAGCTTAAGTCTTGAATTGAAAAGCAATACTTTCTGCCCCGGTTCAAAACTCTTCCCGCGAATCATCTGATCGTGGATCTTTTTCGTCTTCTCTTTGTAGATCCACGCATTGTCGAAAGCATCATTTCTGATTTCTTCAAGTTCACAAAGTTGAAGCTTCCGATGCAAGCCTGCGGCATCTCGATCGATGTTGAATTTCTTCACGGCCCACCATGCCTTGTGCTCTAGTTCAACCGGAAGATGGCACGCCTTCCCATAAATTAATCGGAAAGGGGACATACCGATGGGGGTCTTGTAGGCAGTCCTGTAAGCCCACAATGCATCGTCTAAGCATTGACTCCAATCTTTCCGGTTGGGACGGACGGTTCGCTCCAAGATCTTCTTTATCTCACGGTTGGAAACTTCAGCCATTCCATTGGTTTGAGGGTGGTATGGTGTGGAAACCTTGTGTTTGACGCCATACTTCCTCATTAGTGCTTCCACCGTGCGGTTGCAAAAGTGACTTCCTCCATCGCTGATTAGAACGCGTGGCATTCCAAATCTACTGAAAATGTTAGTTCGTAGGAAGTCTGCAACAACTCGCGAATCATTAGTACGGGTGGCCTTTGCCTCCACCCATTTAGAAACATAATCTACTGCGAGTAAGATATAAGTAAAACCATTGGAGGGAGGAAATGGTCCCATAAAATCAATACCCCACACATCAAAAATTTCAACATTAAATATGTAGTGTTGTGGCATTTGATCTCTAGGGCCTAAATTACCGAATCTCTGGCACTTATCACATGCAGCACAATATGCATGAGCATCGCGAAATAAACTAGGCCAAAAGAAACCGCAATCTAAAATCTTAAGGGCTGTCCTCCTAGAACCAAAGTGTCCCCCACATGCTTCATTGTGACAAAAGTCTAGAATGGGCTTAAACTCACTATCCGGGATACATCTCCTAATTACTAAATCGGAGCATTGTTTCCACAAATAAGGCTCATCCCAGATAAAGGTTCTAACATTATGCTTAAGTTTGTCACGTTGAAATTTATGCATGGTAGACGGAAACTCACCGGTAACTAAGTAATTTACGATATCTGCATACCAAGGAGTTTCCGAAGTAGTTACCTCAATTCCGAAGAGTTTTTCATCCGGAAAAGTTTCTTCAATCTCGACAGGCTCATGGTCACCTATCAAACGTGATAGGTGGTCAGCGACGACGTTTTCTACTCCCTTCTTATCCTTGATTTCGATGTTGAATTCTTGGAGTAGAAGTATCCATCTGATAAGTCGTGGTTTTGCGTCCTTCTTGAGCATTAGATACTTCAAAGCTGCATGATCGGTAAACACAGTTACTTTAGTTTGAAGTAAATAAGATCGAAATTTATCTAAAGCAAAAACCACGGCAAGAAACTCCTTCTCGGTTGTAGTATAATTTCTTTGCGCTTCATCAAGCGTCCGAGAGGCGTAATAGATTACGCAAGGCTTCTTGTCCTTCCACTGACCCAAGACGGCTCCTACGGCATAATCCGAGGCGTCGCACATGAGTTCAAATGGCAGAGACCAATCAGGGCTGCACAAAATAGGAGCGCTCGTAAGAAGCTCCTTTAATTTGTTGAAAGCAGCGTTGCATTCTTCATCAAAGACGAACGGGATCTCCTTTTGCAGCAGTTTACACAAGGGGCGGGAAATGTGGGAAAAGTCCTTGATAAACCTACGATAAAATCCTGCGTGTCCAAGAAATGAACGAATCTCTCTAACCGAAGTTGGAGAGGGTAAGTGACGCACAAGATCTACTTTAGATTTATCAACTTCTAACCCTTTTTCAGAGATAATATGACCTAACACTATCCCTTGCGTAACCATGAAATGGCACTTCTCCCAATTAAGCACCAAGTTCGTTTCAACGCATCTTTTTAAAATAGTTTCTAGATTGTTTAAGCATGCATCAAAATCATTCCCGAATACACTAAAGTCGTCCATGAATACTTCAATAATTTTTTCAATGTATTCAGAGAAAATTGAGAGCATGCAACGTTGAAATGTACCTGGTGCATTACATAGTCCAAATGGCATGCGGCGATAGGCAAACGTTCCGAACGGGCACGTGAACGTTGTCTTTTCTTGATCTTCCTCCGCAATGCTAATTTGGTTGTAGCCGGAGTATCCGTCGAGAAAACAATAAAATGCATGGCCGGCTAATCTTTCCAGCATTTGGTCGATGAATGGTAATGGAAAATGATCCTTGCGGGTTGCAGCGTTTAGCTTCCGGTAATCAATGCACACTCGGTGTCCAGTGATCGTCCGTTGTGGCACAAGCTCATTTTCCAGATTCTCGACGACGGTTATTCCCGATTTCTTGGGTACTACCTGCACTGGGGAAACCCAACGGCTATCAGAAATAGGGTAAATAACTCCACAGTCCATGAGTTTAATTACCTCCTTTTTTACCACCTCCATCATCGGAGGGTGGAGCCGACGTTGTGCTTCCCGCGTAGGCTTGGTGCCTTCTTCAAGGAAAATCCTATGCACACAGGTTGCTGGATTTATTCCCTTGATGTCCGCGAGTGTCCAGCCTATTGCGGGTTTGTACCTCTTGAGCACACTCACGAGCTTCTCCTCCTGTTCCTTTTCTAGCGCGGACGAAATAATGACCGGTAAAGTTTCATTCTCGCCCAAGTATGCATACTTCAGATGGTCCGGTAGTAGCTTGAGTTCTAAAACGGGAGCTTCTACAATGGAAGGAACCATTTTATTAGTACCAAAAGTAATTGGTATAGGAGGAGAAAAGCTTACTTTCCGTGGTGCGGCATTTAGGGCCATGGCCATGTCTTGGATTCGAGGTTCAAGCTCTAGTAAGGCCTCGAGAAGGCCGTCATGTCCAAGTTGAATGGCCATGTCGAGTTCATCCTCGTTGATGGTGTCGAGGTAACCTTGTGCTAAGGTATCCACGGGATCGTATGTCGAAATGGCAGCTACGCTCGACATTGGAAACTTCATCCCGTCCAGGATGTTGAACTCGATTCTTTCTCCATCAATCTCCATGGAGAAAGTGCCTTGGAAAACATCAATCTTCGTCCTCGCAGTCCGCATGAAAGGTCGCCCAAGTAGCAATGGCGTGGTGTTCAGTGGACTCTCTTTCATGTCAACTATGTAAAAATCGGCTGGGAATATCAAGTTGTTGACTTGTACGAGAACGTCTTCTACGTATCCCCTCGGATACTTGTGGGTGCGATCGGCTAACTGGATGACAACACCATCTTGCTTGAGATCTCCAAGCTCCATTGATTCGAAAAGATAGTAAGGCATGACGTTGATGGAAGCTCCGAGATCAAGCATCACGTCTTCAAAGTGGGTGTCACCGATTACGCAAGGAACTGCAAAGCTCCCTGGGTCCTTCAGTTTTGGGGGTAGCCGACGCTGCAAAACCGCCGAAACGGTTGCGTTCACCTTCACGACCTCCTTCTCTCGAGTTTGCCTCCTCTGAGTGCATAATTCTTTCAGAAACTTGGCGTATATAGGCACTTGCTTTATGCACTCGATCAAGGGCAAATTCACTTGCACCTTTCGGAAGATGTCCAGGATATCTTCATATTGGGCATCCTTCTTCTTTGATTTTGCTAATCTGCTTGGGAAAGGTGCAACAGCAAACGGAGAATTAGTAATCACCGTATTTGAAGGAATAGGGCTTTTACCTTTGATTGGGGTAGGTTGTGGAGGTGATTGTGCCTTGGTGACAGTAGGCGTCACCTTCTTTTTCTCGGCCTCTTGAATTGCCGGATCGATCTCATCTTCTTCTTCGTTGGTGATGTCCTCGATGGTGACTTCATCAAGATGAGATCGCTTGGTCTTTGGTTCCTCAAGTATCTTCCCACTCCTTGTGACTATAGCATTCACGTTTCTTTGATTAGGAGTGGTTTGAGGTGGAAGCCGACCGGTTTCCTTGATTTGGCCCATGAAATCAACAAGCTGGCCAAGCTGCTTCTTCACTTCGGTGATGTCGCGGCCATGTGAGTCAAGTGTCTCCTTTGTCTTCGATTGTCCGTCGAGGAGAACTTGAGTTGAGGCCGAAAGTTGCGACAACATCTTGTCGTAATCCGGATTGGTGAAGGGTTGTGATGACGAACCATGCTGCATCGGTGGTCGTGGTTGAAATGGAGGGCGTTGGTAGCTTTGTTGAGGTTGAGATGCTGGAGGGTTTAAAGTTCCCTCGTTGCTGCTCCATCTAAAACCTGGATGATCACGGTTGACATAGTTGTTGTAGTTGTTATACCTTTGTCCTCCCTGATATCCGCCGATGGCGTTAGCGTGCTCCGGCTCGCTTGCCTGCTCCTGCGCTTGAGGGCATTGGTCATTGTGGTGACCGTGTGTTTGACATATGCCGCAAACAGGCCGTTGAGTTGCCTTCGCTCTTGTCGTCTCGAGTTCTAACACCTTCTCTAGCATATGAGCTAGTTTGTCGTACTTCTCGTCCGCGTCGGTTGTTGAACTCGCCTCACCGACTGCTCGTCTGTTGGACATTCCGTATTGTGCATCATTATTCGCCCGATTCTCTAGAAGAGCTCTAGCTTCGGTTTCGGTTAAGTCCATGAATGCACCGGTGGCTGCTGCATCCAGCAATTCCCTATCGATCGGCTTGAGACCATCGTAAAAGTAATTCATGAGATTGGTCTCGGAGAATCCATGCGATGGGCAAGTGGCACATAAAACCTTGAATCGGTCGTAGTATTGGCCGAAGGTCTCATCCGGTTTCTGTGTGATGCCAGTGATTTGCTTTCTCAAGACGGTGATCTTTGAGGCCGGGAAGTACTTCGCTAGGAACATATCCGCAAGTTGCTTCCATGAGGTAATATGGTTCGGCGGTAGTTCCATTAGCCAAGACTCGGCCCTGTCGACTAGGGTGAATGGAAATGCCTTCAGCTTGAAGAGCTCCGTATCAGCATCAGATGGCTTCATGCTGTTGCAAACAAATTGGAATTGTTTGAGATGCTTGTTCGGATCTTCATTGGAAAGTCCGTGGAAAATGGGTAGTCGGTGGAGGAAGCCACTCTTTAGCTCGATATCCTTCATGTTTTCCTCCGGTTGTGGAAAAGCAATGCTCGAAGGCCCGCTGCTCCATTCGGTTGAGCAGGTGCGCTGGCGAAGAGATTGTCCTGCATTGGCCATGTTGACTTGTTGTGCTTCTACTTCTGAATTGTGGTCGGTTAATGAAGCTAAAGTATGGTCGGTTGATGAATGTGAAGACTCGGAAACTTCTTCGATGATGGGAAAATCCAGGATGTCAGTTTGAGCTTTAAGTCTCGCTATTCTCTCTGCGATCTCCTCAAAGTTTGTTCTAGATGGTCCAGGATTCTGATCGGACATTCATTAGCCTGACATCCACCAAAGACCAAGTGTTAGTATCAACAATTAATATGAGATATATAGAGGAATACTAACCAAAATTGTAAAGCATATTTAGAAAACAAAGGGATAACAAATAAAATAGTAAAACTATCAAAACATACTATAAATACACACAAATACTTAAAAACTACTAATACACAAAATTTATAATAGTTAAGACACTATATGTATTTTACTAAGTAATGCAATTGATTTAATTGATTTTAGGGGCTATGCACAAGAATGTAATAAACTTAAAACACACGTTTTCTGCAAATTAACACTATATAATGCTAAACCTAAAAAAAAAATTTAGTTAGAACATGTATAAACAAGGTTCATTTACAAGCAAACCATAATTCACATTGAATTTATGCACCACACATTTTCTTGCAATAAAATGCATTAAACAACAATCCTACGTGAAAGATGGAGTGAATGCATAAGAGAAAACGTTAGAACCTGCAGAAAACAAACGAGTTACGTGTTTAAACTATGAATGAAAAGAATGACCTCTTCTTCGATCTTATGCCCCTAACTTCACTTAGGTTAGGGTACTCGGTAGTGAAATCCGAGTATCATAAAGCCTAAAAAGAGGTTATGCAAGCTAAGTAGTGGTTGTTAGTCCTTTACAGTTTTTAATGCACATATAAACACAAAAATTTTACTAAGTTTTATTTATTTCCTTTGGACCCGATGGTACGTGGTGCAGAGGCTCTCGACTGTGCAATGGGTCTCGTTCATCCGAAGATGAAGTCTGATTCCGGGAGGTCTAAGCATGCTTAATCCGATATACCATCTATTTAAAGGATTATGTCGTATTAAGTTCATGTATTTATCCGTATTCATATGCACTTATGATTTACAGAGAGTACGCGAAATGATCATTCGGTAAATTTCTTGGACGTGCGGCCCGCGCGAAAATATATACCGACTACAATTCAGCTTAGTTACGTTTAGAAATGGTTAGTAGGAATAGAGATAACGCGAGAGGTAAGGACTAATATTTAGAACAACCCGAGGCTTACTCGTAAGAGTATATACTCCAATGTTGTTCCTAGAGACACCCCGAGGCTAACCAGTTACGGTATATACTCCAATGGTGTTCTATTGCTTAGATCCGAAACCCGGCACCAATCATAAACCCATTCACCATATCCAACAATCAGCCAAATTTGTGAGATAGTATATAATCTCAAGTTCTTAGTAAACTCCGCCCACAACCTCGTGCCCATAACTTCACTTAGGTTATGGCGTGTGGTGATAAAATCCACACATCACGAGGGGTTAAGGAGATAAACCAGAAAAAGAGGCACCACCTATTCCAAAGAACGAAACCTTATAACCAATACTCGTGCTCAATGTAAATCAATTTAAGTACGTCTACGTTTTGATTGCGCCTATGATTTAAAAGGAATACACGACTTAGTTATTGAATAAATCTCTTGTCCGTGCGGCCCGCGCGAAAATATATACCATCTATCGTTAATCCTCGTAATTGTTGGAAATGACCAGTTGGGATAGATGTAACGCGAGAGGTGAGAACTAATTTCTGGGAACAACCTGAGGCTAACTCGTGAGAGTATATACTCCATTGTTGTTCTTAGAAACACCCCGAGGCTTACTCGTAAGAGTATGTACTCCATTGGTGTTCTGTTTTCTTAGTTCAAAACCCGTCACCATTCATAACCCTTCTAGACATCATAACCAACTCTTACTCGAACTCACAAGATAGTATACAATCTCAAGTGTTTGTAAACTCCGCCCACAACCTCGTGCCCATAACTTCACTTAGGTTATGGCGTGTGGTGATGAAATCCACACATCACGAAGGGTTAAGGAGATAGACAAACAAAAGAGGCACCACCTATTCCATAGAGATTTATTTAATAACTAAGTACTAGTACTCAAATTAAATCAAAGACTATCCTTTAACATGGAAATAAATTATGCAAGTGTAAAATAAACTAAGTATGAATAAATTCGGCTAAGTAAAAGTAGGCATTGTAAACATGTATGAAAATTTCTCTAAGTATAAAAAATGAACAAGTATGTACTTCGAAAATTTAGACATGCTTTTAATCACAAATGTACAACGAAACATACAAAAACATTCTAATTCCCCGGCAACGGCGCCAAAAATTGATACGAGCAAAACATGCATTTAACGTTAACACAAAGTAGACCCTAAAAGCACAGATTACGCGCATTGCAATTTAAACCCTTCTTTTGTCATTTGTAATATTGGCGAGTAGGGATTGTTCTTTATCCGGGGAATTAAGGGCGCATGCATGGTTTCGTTTAATAAGCGGAAATGTAAATGTTTGGGGGGATTGGAAGTTGGTTATTTAATCTACGAATTTAAAGTACATAACATGCAAACACAACTAAAACTCTTAGGCATCTAACATGTTTTACTCATAGACAAGTTTCAACAATCAAGAAACTTAAAGTCTAATTATGCTTGCTAAAAATAAGAAGTTACACTACTAATTACATGTGATCAACTCATCTTATTAACCTACTCTTTTCATGCATCAAACCTTTGTGTAAGTTGCGAAATTCATAACTTATAACTAAGTACACATGCTTGATAATTGTGTAGGAATGCAACTTAGCGTATAAACATCCTAAACAACATACGATCATCGAAACATGCAAAAGAGAGGGACTTAGCGTATTTTCTAATACATGCATTCGAAGCTTTAAGATTGTATCAAACATGCATAAAAAGCTATAAATCATAAACACATGCATATTACAAATCGGTTTAGGCACATGAAACACAAATCTAAACTTGTTATTCATTTGATACACAAATCTAAACTTTCTAAACTTGTTATTCCAATACATCAAAAGATTCACATACAAAGCTAAAGAAATGAAAGTGAAGATCATGGTTACACTTTTTATCTTGAGTGCTTGATGAACTACGGTGGAGATGGACTTCCTTCACAAGGGACTTAGCGTATTGTGAGGGATGGAGGATGGTTTGCTTCGGCTTGGAAGGATGGAGGAACCCTAGCTTGCTTCGGCCTTGAATGGAGGAAGATGATGCTTCGGCTTGGTGTGTGAACTCTTAAGTGTTTAATGGTGGAGGAGTATTTGTGTAGAGCTTTGCTTAGTAAAATGAGTGATGGTTCTGTTTTATGGCTGGCCTCCTCCCTTATATAGGCAAGGGATTCATGCCTTCTCTCTTCCACCTTGCCTCCTCCATTTAATGCATGCAATGATCATTAAGGCAAGTCACACACTTAGTCACACACTTAGTCACCATTGCCGAACCCTAAGCATGAATCACCTAGCTTGTCACCATGGCAAGTCATCTTTTCATTCAATGCAAAGCAAGAGTCACCTAGTGTAGTCACCATTTGGGAACCCTAAGCATGAATCACCATGTGTAGTCACCATTTGTGATTATTAGCTTGATAATGTTGACTTGCCCTTTCAAAACAAGACTTTTCCTCTTCACCAAAAGCCATCCTTGCCGAATTGATTGGGTTTGGGCTTGATAATGGGCCGAAACAAGAGTTGAGAATTCGGCCCACAATTTGCTTTGTGGCCCGGCCCATTTTCGGAGGTCCAAAATCGCAAAAATCGCAAAATCGCCGAAATTCCTCCGAATTGCGTCGATATTAATCTCCACCGTAATGAACTTCAAAATAACAATTTAAATGAGGAAAACATAAAACTAAGATAATAACATAGCTAAACGTAAAGGGAAATGCGTTAAGAAACGAGCATAAAATGCGTATATCACTATGATCATCAGAATAACCTAATTGCACACCTAAAATGATGCAAGTCGTGATCATGGGCCACACAGCTTTAACAACCATAATCACCCTTCTACCAAATACACTCTAACTAGATTAAAATGGCAAAATCTCCACGCACACGCCAATGTACAATATTTCTGAAGTGACTATATATATGGGCACAAATACTGATAGGGTATACTCAACTATCAAACTCCATAGTACGTTTTCTTAGATTGATCCAGTAACTATATATATATATATATTCAATCTAATTCCAAACAATATATCAGTAGGTGATGGCAACGATGGATATCAATTACCCCAATCAACAAAATAAAAGTCTAATGTAATAAGAACCCACAATAATAATCAAAATAAAATCAAAAGTCTGAAAATCCAACTAACCGTGAAATCAGAAGCTTCTTAAACCGAATCTGAAATGGAAAGGAAGTTCTGCAGATATTAGACATATAGATCAATACCTCAAAAGAATATTAAACCTCATATAATAAAAGACTCACCATGAAGATCAGAACCTCCCCGACAAAGACCAAAAGCCGCCTAAAGATCGATCGACTGAGAGGTTGAAGAAAAACGATTAGGTCAAGGGTTTGATGGGTCTGTGTTAGGCTTGAAGAGATTTGCGATTGAAGATGGTTCTGGGTTAATGAAGAAGAGGATGGGGAGAATGAGAGATGGAGATGGAGATCTAAAGATAGAAACAGAGAGAGTATTGCAATCCATCCCTCACACGCCTCACACTCTTACTTTTGCATGACAAAAATGCCCCTCAATGAACAGTAACAATAAACAGTGAAAATACGCATATGCATAGTAGAAACTTATGCTTGTTATATAGGAATTTTCCTATTGAGTCATTGTTATACAAGAAATTGTTATAGATAATTTTTAAACTTTTAAACATGAAAATTAACATTCGTTAGATATAAATTGTAGGATTGTCTTTTGACGGAGTTGAGTTGTTAAAATACTAATGATGTGGACATAAAAAACATGAAATGTAGAGTTTGAGGCCTACACCTCATGGCCCCATTGAGGCCTAAAATTATTTCTCATTTTAGAAAGATGAGTTTAAGCAACAAAAATACTGGTAAAGAAAGCATAGCAGCAAATTAATGGATGGTTCTCAAGTGAACTGGGTTCACCGTAAACCTAGTCAAAAAATGTCAAATAGTGTTTTCTTTGTGAAACGTAGTGGACCCATGATTTGTTTGTTCTAACACTTGCAGCTAAAGATCTATCCTCAATACTCGAAGGTAAACAATTATCCCTTACCATAAAAATTTGCTATTTTCAAATCACTATTTTCTTAAGAAGAAAGCTTAAATTAATTCATGGATTTTGTTGATAATAGAAAACAAAAAATCAAACTTCTAGAAAAATAAAGAAGGGAAATTCTTCCTCAAGAAAGAGTAAAAGTTGAAAGACGAACTGCAATAAAGCAATCTTTTTTAGCTGCTTGTCAAAGAGATAAAGCCAAATTTGAAGAACAATTGTGTAAACTTTCTATTTGAGGTTTTGGTTAGATCCGTAGTTTACTGGTATCAGAGCTTGCTTTAGCTCAAAAATCTCAAAGATGGGATTACCATCTGAGAAGATAATAGAGAAACTAGATTCTCTATTAGACTTAGCAGATGTAAGACAACAAGAATCTTTATCAAAAAATTTTAGATCCAGAGAGTATCTAGAAATTCTTCCAGCAATTAGTATCCAATTATAGGAATTGAAAACAAAAATAGATTACATCCAGAATCAGCCAGAAGAAAAGAAAGAACTATTAACAAAAATTTATAGTAAAATCGAGGGACTAAATCTTCAACAGGTGAAGACCCTTGATTATGTTCAAAGGATTGCCTGAAAAATAAAAATTTAAGTGATAGTCTATCTCGAATAGTCATTAAAAAAATATGACTTCAAGCCACTACAAGTTCCAAAAGGTAACTGAAAGGACCCAACCCTGATTTAGTTTCCTAAACCGGAATCAAACCCCTTCTGAAAACACGAACCAACAAAAACCATCAAAATTTCGGCAGAGTAATGCTACTAACGCGGAATTACCATTACCTGCACCCGAAAAATACACTTCATCCTATGCCACAAAAGCCAAACCGTGGGCACCAATCCCATCCAGATTTCTCAATATATCAACAGTAATGTAAAGTAATAAATATAACTATACTTTTACAGAAATCCGGGAAAAATCGTATAGAAGTATACATCAGAATAATCAGAGCGACTTCTAATATAGATATACAAATAGAAGGCCAAACTAAGAACCTACCATAAAAGAAACATCGTTCGAATACTATGCCTCCGACCACGACGTCCGACACCAGAATCTGAACTGCAAACTGGGCACGGAAACCGAAAAGCCCAGGGGAAAGACATGAAAATCGTTAGAGTGAGTGGACGAAAATAAATGTCTTTCGCCGAATAATATATGTTATAAAAACATATGCGAGTATAAATGCATAAAAATCAAATGGTACACGAGGAGACGCTGACTCCAACTCGCGTACAGAGCATGCATGGAAAATCCCACAGAGTCGCTCATGGACACATCCGTGCTAGTACAATCCGAATCACGGGATCCCAGACCCATGATTCGCATCTTTTCAAGCATTTAATTAAAACACTCAAACAAACACGAAAACAATTAAAACCCTTCTTTGTAGATGTAGCATTGATAAGTAGGGATCGTTCTTAACCGGGGATTGAGGGTACTAATGCATGACAACGTTTGTAAACATAAAATAAAAGGTATGGGGGGTTTGAAAGTTTGTTTATCTAATCTACGAAATTAAAAGACAAAAGATGGCAAGTAAACACACATAGAAATCCTAAGTTCTAACATGTTTCGCTCATAGACAAGTAGAAACAATTAAAGAACATAAAATCCTAAACATGCTTACTAGACCGAAAATAAAAGGTTTATATACGTATATACAATGATCAACTCATTCCATACACCACGTCTTTAGAACCTACCAAATTACATGCAACCTATTAGTTCTAAGTCTTTAGCGACTAATTTCATGCATATCTCTCGAAAGTAAAGTGTAGGGATTGCCCTGACACTTCCATTGATTTAAGGTAGGATTGCCATGCAATAAATCAAAGCGTTAAGCACAAAATATAGCATGAAAACCAAAGACTAAAACGTGGGAGGTTCACGTGAACTTGATAAAATTACAAACCAAAAACACTTCCACAAATTTGTCCATACAAACCAAGAAATAATACAAGAAGTAAAGAGTAGAAGTCATGGTTACACTTTTTGATGTCGGGATTGCCCTAGTCTACTTGATGTAAGCCACGCCTTCAATGAATGGAGGAGACAGTTAGGATTGCCATGAAAGTCTCGATGGAGGAAGGTAGATGATGGATTTTGGTGTGAACGGCTTCTTGGTATTTCTTGGAGAGATTTTGGACGTGTGGAGGTGTTTAGAGGCAGAGCTTTGGCGTCTAGAATGAGTGATGAGAATGAAAGAGTCGAGCTCCCCTTTATATAGGAGAAGAGTAGGGTTTTTCCTACCAAAACAAGACTTTCCTTATGTACCCGGGCAAATCTGACAGTATAACTTCAAACGCGTTTTTCCGGAGCTGTAGAGATCAGAAAATTACGATTCTTAATTCGTTGGAAAGAAGACTTCAAGGGCTATAAAAAATCATATCTGATCATTAAATTCGGAGTTGATTTGAATATTCGGTGATCCTTTGAAGTTGGGTGACCTGGCAGCCCAGATTTTCTTCTTCTACAAGGAGTAGGAAATCTTGATATCTTCAAATTTTGCATTCCTTTTCCTCTAAGCTTCCTTGGCCGAATATACCATATATTTTAACATATTTTGGCCCTCAAATCAGGTATTTATCTTCATGGAATATCCTCCAAAATTCGTCCATTATATGCTCCATATATTCCGCCATATTTGCTCTTTCCTGGGTCGCGCAGGAGAAATGTCTTCATCTTTTTGTCCACCATTTTGGTATCCATTTCTTTTGGCATTTGGTCTTCAATTCTTGACACCATGTGGGAAAGCATTTTAGTAACCATTTGAAGACCATTCCTATAACCATTTCTTCTCTGGAATTGAGAACTTTTCTCCTTAGCCCACTTTTAGCTCCAAAACGCCTCCTTTATTATTTTCTCCTTTATTTCTACCTAAAAGCATAAAGTAAGTAAGAAATGATAGTACTAAGTTCAAAACAAAGCTAAATGTAAAGAGAAAGACGTTAAGAATCAAGCATAAAATGCGTAGATCAACCCACACGTGATTCTAGCCAGAAAGGCCTCGGTTCCGGGGTACTGCCCCTCGCCGGTTAGGTCGGGGTACTGCCCCTCCTGGTAGGCATCCATCGGGGATCAGCCAATATGCAAGTGTATCGATACAACAACATATACTGAGACTGTACTCTGTGTAAACCAAATCATAAATAGTTCGATGCAAATGTTTAATGCAATAAATAAATGCATATACGTAATATATACTGGTACATGCATAATCGTATAACACATGATCATATAAAACATAATCTCGTATGCATGCTCATGCTCGTAAAACGTATGTAATGACTTGCGATTAACAGTGAAAAGAAGTTGTCCACTCACAGACTAACGTAACGCGATTCGCGTTAATCCCGTGATCCGGCGGAAAATCCCTCGCCAAACGAACAATCACGAACCCCTGAATAATCATAAAATCCATTTCTCAAAATCATAACTCAATACCTCGAATCATATCACGAGAAACAACCGTTCTCGGAAACACATAATCCAATAACGACGAATTGTCGAAAATCCAATAATCACGTCACAAAACCTCGCTATAATTTCCGATGCTCAAATCGAAAAAACAAACCTTACCACTGAGATCGGGGCGCGATTCCGAGCGAAATGACATACAACTCGACAAAACCCCAAAAAGTCAACTTTTGACCAGAGACCGCCGTTGACTGCCGCTGCCGCCACCCAAACATAAAATTTCCCGGTGGACCAAAGCCTATTCCACTCAAAATCATCCAACAAATAACTTCCATAACTACACCAAAGATCAATTCAGACTCTAACTAGCTCAATTTCAAGCAAAACCGAAATCACTCACAAACTTTAATCCCACAATTCTCCATGTACAAATCGAATTGGAACTCTATACCTATATGAGTAGCTTCGTGGTGATGGGGGCTTCAAAGCCCAGTACTTCTTGTAGCTCAAATCGGCCGAAAAAGGAACCACCCAAAACCCCCAATTTTACAAACTTTCAACCGGAATTTTCTTCTTTCTCTGGCGACCCACGCCGTGAGAGGTGGCCGGAAAAGGAACAAGGAGGCCGAGACGAGTCGATTGGGACCAACCCCGTGCCTTGGGGTGGCCGGACGGCATGCCACCGCTGGCGAACCGTGGCTCCGTTGCACTCCCTCTCCTCCACCATGTTGACTCGGTCAACAGCCATGAATGCTAGTTTGACTTTCCAAAAGTAGAAACCTCATTAAATACTTTTCCGATTTGGAAACTACCATAATTAATTTTACGACAAACTTCGAATATCCGTAACTTTCGCGTCGTAAATCTGTTTTCAACAATTCTCGCGGCAACAAACTCATCTCGACAAGTTCTTCAATCTTCACCCGAAGTCAAACACTTCGACAAATCCAATAAATAGTCAACGGTTCAATCCATCACATGCTTATCCAACTAAATAATTAGCGGTTGAAAATATTCGTAACTTAATCCTTGGAACTCGGAAAAATTATCCGGAAGTTCCCACAAGCTCGAAATTAAATTATCTACAACTTCCACGAAGGATCCGAAATCAAATTCTCGTCCGATAATTTAGTCGCTAAGGACGCCGCCATATTAGCAGATTATGCCGAAATCACAACAAATCCCGAAACTTGCAAATCAAGTCGATAATCAATCCATCTACGGTTCGGGTCGATCAACGGTCCAAAACGGATCACAATCACAATTCGGATAGACTCGAACACAAACGGATAAACTCGACAATATTCTAAAATTTCAAATATTCATATTATATTCCTCGGTCATCCAAATAATGATCCGGAACCGCCCACGAACTCGAAATCACGCGTACTACAACTCTCGAGAAGAGACTCAACTCAAATTCTCAGCCAATAATTAAGTCGTGATCAAGTCTGGCGATTCCATCAACTATCGGAAATCTGCGATTATACATAACCTCATGGCTTAAGATGATTAACACTACTGATTCTGTTCCTGGTCGTCACAGGAACCCACTGCCAAAACTATTTTTTCAAGATTCTCCAACATATCTGCCAAGCTAGTATTGGATTTAGAGAACCTAAAAATAAAGATACTCGTGACATGAACAGGTTAAGTATCTTCAAGAAAAAATCGGTACATCTGTTGAATTCAGAAGAATTTGAATTCAACGAAATTGAAAATAATGTTAGAAATTCTTCGATCCCGAAGTTTGAATTCAATCAGATATACAAAAGAGGAAATTTTGACATGTTGGATATCCATCAGTTCAATTTTGTTGAATTCACCACCCCAGCAACAACAGGAAAACAGATCTTCTCCTGGTAACATCTGAAGAGGTTGCTGAAGCCAGAAAACGAAACTTTGAATTTCTGAATATTGGAGCAGTCCAAGTTGGCATAAAATTACTCGCCAAAGAAGGCCTAAATTGTTCAAATCTAAGTGTCTTACAAGACTATGCTGATCAATTTTCAGAAAAGTTTACTAGGAACCCTTCTAGCATCGCTATGCAGTCAGATTGCATACTTTAACTGCTTCCCAAACTTTTTAACCAGCCTATCTAATATTGCTCACTGTTTACGACTAAGAGTCAAACCAGATGGCACATCCATGAAAGAAGGCATGCGAGAGCTGGCAATAGTTTATAGAATGTACTATAAACTAGTAAGCACAATAGTAGAACCAAAAACCAGGATAAAAAACATCCCAGGTCTTACTACTGGTTTTCTTATAAATCCCAAAAACAATTCAGAGGAAATTCATAAGGTTACATGGGATGTGGTAACCTTCTCACTAGAGTGGAAATTATCGGATCCTAAGAAAAAAACTGGAAAGTATGAAGGCAGTAGTCTATGCAAACAGGAGAACTGTAGATGTTAACCTCAAATCCAAAGGACACAGAAACAATGATGTTTCCCTCGAAAGTTTCAGAGGTGAAAGCTTTAGATCTCTCGGAAGATGCAGCTCTACCAGAGAAGGTGGTTCCAAAAGTACCAAAATTTTGATAAGAAAAGAAGCCAATCCAGTAATAGAGGAAGATTTAGATGCAGAGTTAGAAAGAGACATCAGTATGCTAAGATCAGAAAGCTCAAAATCAGAAGAACTCTTCAAGCTCTATAAGGAGGCAAAAAAGTGTAAAGATCCCTTTCGTCTAGAACAATTGATCAAAGAGATCGAGAGTTTCACATTCAAAAAGGAAAGAAAAATCTTTCTTATCAAGATGTGCAAATGGAAGAAGGAGAACCTTTAGAAACCACCATCATTAGAGTTGGTAGAAATACCAAACTTCCACAAGGGAAAGGTCCTAGTGGAAAGATGGGAGAAAGAAGCTCCCACAGATTCATTCCACAGGAAAATACACCAAAGGTCCCAATCACACAATTTGGAGTATGGCTTGATCTAGACAAATCGCTAGACAAGAAAAATTCATAGATCAATGGGCTGCTAGCCTAGTCATGGCAGCCTACACCGTCTATGGAAAGTTTGAAGCACAAAACTTGAAAGTAGTCTATAAATCTACCCTCTTGGGAATAGCTAAGAAGTTTTCTTTTTCCTTCAAAGAAAATTTCAAAGGGAAGGAATGGTTGGAAAACATAAAGATAGATAAGAATCCATATACTTTTGCCACTCCGCTATATGAAAAATTCTGCGGAGATATCTCATATGTTGTAGAAAGAACTAGAGAGATAGCAAAAATCAACATATATGCTTTCAAAATATGCAATATGAAGTATTTTGAGGAATATCTGAATAAATTTCAAGAATACTATTGCATGATAGGATAGTTGGAAAATGCTGACTTGGTACACCTCCTACATAAAAAGCTCCCTGGACCTTAGAGGACAACTATGAGAGAAAGCACAGAAGAAAAACCTCTAGAGAGGTTTTCCATTGGAGGAGTCTTTGAAAGAATCAGGCAGCTGATGAGCGAACAATGTAAAGCCAATACCAAGGCAAAAGCAGCTTAGAAGCAGCTTAAAGGAACAAGTGACTTTTGTGCCTAAATGATAGATGCTCCAACCAACTGGGGATGTGATGAGAAAAGGTAAAAAAGAAAGCACTTCCAAAAACGTTTCATAGGAAACGAAATGAAGAATTGGAGGTTTAAGAAAAGCTCCAATTAGAAAAGGGAGAAACAAAATCCTAGAAAGAAATTTTTTTAAGATGACAAGATTCCCTCGAAAAACAGAGAAGAAGAAAACATGCAGATATTTGTTATGTAAGGTCGAAGGACACTATGCTAACGAATGTTCCAAGAAATAAAAAAGAAGGAGCCATAGAGATGGAAAACATGAAAGGCTACGAGGTAGTCTATTTAGAAGAAGACGATGTATCTGTCTATTCAGTCTAGACAGGAGATGAATCGTCAGAAGATTCAGAAATAGATTATGAAGAAGAACATGAACCTAGAGAGGTTTATCTTCTTGAAATAAAAAATTGGGAAGAAGGCACTAAAGAAGAAAAGATTTCTTCTTACAAAGTCAATCTCGGATCATTTGTTTGTGACTACTGTCACTGCTATGAGAAGGATGGCCTCCCCATGTTTTGTAAAGTGTTAGAAAAAATGTATCACAAATAATGCTTCATAGCTGAAACAAGAAGAAAAACAAAAAATGGTTCAATAAACCAAATAATTGAACATGAATACGAAGATTACTTCTATGAGATAGAAGAAAGGTAAGAAATTCTAGAAAGAGATCTAGAAAGGATGAAGTTCGATACTACTACTAAAGAAGAAGTAGTATCCGCAAAAAACCTGATTGTAAGGAAGAACAATGCATTCCTTTTACAGAAGAGGAAGAATGTGACGACCTGGACCAGAATCACCAGTATGATCAGCTATGCACGTGAGTTACTGCGTTGTCGCAGGTTTCCGACAGTCGTTTGTATTGCCGGATTTGATAACGACTTAATTATTGGCCGAGAATTGGAGCTGGGTCTCTTCTCGAGAGTCGTTGTACGTGTGATTTTGAGTTCGTGGGCGGTTCCGGATCGTCATTTGGACGAACGAGGAATTAATTATGAATATTTGAAGTTTCGACGGAATTGGATTATAATGGCGAGCTACTTAACGACTAAATTACCGGTCGATAATTTGGTTTCGGCTTCTTAACGGAAGTTGTTCAGAATTTAATTTCGAGTTCGTGGGAACTTCCGGAGCATGATTTTGAGTTACGAAGATTTAGTTGCGAATATTTCTGTTTGTGGATTGTTTAGTCGATTTAATATGTGTTGGTTCGAAGGGTTGACTTTTTATCTGTTTGGTCGATGTGTTTGACTTCGGGTGATAATTGAAGATCATGTCGAGACGAGTTTGTGGCTGCGAGAATTATCAGAATCGGAGTTACGACGCGAAAGTTACGGGTGTTTAAAGTTCGTCGAAATGGATAAACATGAAGTTTCCTTTTTGGGAAAGTATAAATAGTGGACTTACTGTTTTGGGAAAGTCAAAGATGCATTAAAATGTTTGACCGAGTTGACCGAGTCAACTCGGTGGGGGAGAGAATGGCGACGGCATCCATGGCGGCTCGACGGCGGCGTTCGATTTCGGCCACCCCGTGGGACGGGGTTGGTCCCATTAGGTGCGCCTCGGTCCCCTTTACCTATTCCCGGTCACCGTCGACGGCGAGACTCGCCGGAAAGAGAAGAAAAACCGGCCAAAGTTTGAAGAAACTTGGTGATTTCGGGTTCCATGATTTACACCGATTTGAGCTGTAATTTTGGGTGGGCTTTAAAGCTCTCATCCCCTTGATGCTACCCTGTAAGTTTGGTGTTTCAATTCGATGTGTGCTTGGAGAATTTTGGGATTGAAATTTGTGTGTACAATCGGTTTTTCGTGAAATTGGACGAGTTAGAGATTGAATTGGCCTTTGTTGCAGTTGACAAAGTTGCTCAGTGGATGATTTTGAGTGGAATAGGGGTTGCTCCACCGGAAAATTCTCAGATTGGTGGTGGCGCCGCCGTGGGCGGCGGTCAACGCGGTGGTCAACGGTCAACGGCGGTCAAAGTTTGACTTTTTGGGATTTTCGACAAGTTGCATGTCATTTGACTCGAAATCGCGCCCCGATCACAGTGGGGATGTTCGTTTCTCGATTTGAGCGACCGAAAGTATAGCGAGGTATTGTGTTGTGCATATCGGATTTTCGACGATTCGTCGTATTCGGATTATGTGTTTCCGAGAACGGTGGTTTCTCGTGATTTGTCTTGTATTGTTGAGTTATGGTTATGAGAATTGGATTTTGTGAATATTCAGGGGTTCATGATCGTTCTTTTGGCGAGGGACTTTCCGCCGGATCACGGGTTAACGCGTATCGCGTTACGCCAGTCTGTGAGTGGACAGTTTATTTTCACGGAATTATTGCGAGTCCTTTATATAAGTTTTATGAACTTGAGCATGCAGTATGAGTATGGTTTTACGAGCATGAGTTTTCGTACGAGATTATGTTTATATTGAGCATGTGTTATATGTTTATACTTATATGTTGTTATGTGTCCACGTGTGGCCCCGTGTGATTTATACACATGCTCTGAACGCGTGAGGAGTTAGAGTCTCCCTTGTGTTTATATACGTTAGGATTTAGAGTCCCTCGTACATGTATGCGTGAGGAGTTAGAGTCTCCCTCGTGTACTCGGACGCGTGAGGAGTTAGAGTCTCCCTCGTGTACCATTTAATTATTTATACTTTCGACTCGCATATGATTTTATACGTATATTTTATTTGGTGAAAGACAATTATTTTCGTCCACTCACTCTAACGTGTTTCATGTCTTTCCCCTGGACTTTTCGGTTTTCGTGCCCAGTTTGCAATTCGGACTCTGGTGTCGCACGTCGTGGTCGGAGGCATAGTGCTCGAGCTACCTTGTTTCTTCCAGTAGGTTTATTGTTCTACCTACTGTGGTATACGTATATGTTTATACATTAGAGGTCGCTCTGAGTAATCTGTTGTTTATGTATTACGATTTTACACCGGATTTCAGTAAAGTATAGATATATTTATTGTTTTACTTTACTGTTGATATATTGAGAAATCCGGATGGGATTAGTGCCCACGGTTTGCTTTTTGTGGCATAGGATGAAGTGTATTTTCCGCGTGCAGGTAATGGTAATTCCACGCTAGTAACGAAACTCTGCCCAAATTTCGAAAAGTTTTTGTTGGTTCGTGTTTTCGAAGGGGTTTGATTCCGATTTAGGAAGCTAAATCGGGGTTGGGTCCTTTCAAAGAAAGTTCTCCAAAAAAAAATATGTGCAAGGTAGCAACTGTTTCTACAAGTGGATTTAGTAACTACATGGAAATTGGATTATAGTTTCCTGGATACAAAAAGTATCATCAACATGCCTTTGTAGATAACGGTCTAGTTTCAGTCTAGCAAAAAAGTTTGCTATACCAAAAGAGTTATGGATAACTAATCCAAAAAGAGGTGCAATTGGAAAAACTATAGAAGGAAGAAGGATCTCCATGAATACAGTTGTCAAAAAGGTTCAGATCTCGATAGGAGGAGGAACTTTGTTATTGAGAATATATGGCAATTAGAAGGTCAAGACTCCGATGTGTTAATCGGCAATGATTTTCTACTACAACAAACTTTCATCTAGAAGCTAAAAGTGAACTTATTAGGCTTCAAAAAGAATTATAAAATCTTTTGGACAAAGAGGCTAAAGGAAGCAAAAAGTGTAGTTGGTCCAAGATTGATAGAGCAATATCAAAGATCACAGCAAAATAGTGGTGGATATACACTAAAATTTGAAATGATACTGCAATATAAGCAACCAGAAGAGTTAATTATTCATCATCATTAGAAGAAGGTTGCATGCTAATAGAGAATTCAAGAATCCTAATGCTCCATCTCATACTCCTATCAGAATCCAACTCAAAGAACACACTGTCTAGAACATTCTCAAAATTGATTGTGACAAGTGTAAACAAGAAAAAATCCTCAAGAAGAAAGTGAAGAATTTCAAGAAGCCTTGTATGAAAACAAGGTTTGAGAATGGAGATCTTACCATTGCCCCGCTTCATGATTAAGACAAGTACCATTACTATGTATCTTATAATCCTATTGATAATCATCACATATAACAAGAGTTGTCTAGTGAAGAATTATCAAAAGACGAAGAGGAAGAGACGATTTAAGCCACATTCATAAAGGAACATAATCTCAAGCAATTCAAAGCTAAGCTTGAGAAACAGAAGAACCACCTTCGTATTCCAATCTTTAAGTGCTTACTTAAAGTGTCCACCTGGCTTATAGTTCAAAGACTCATTTATTTACATTGATTTTGTAAATGTCTCAATGTGAGATTGAGTGTCTTGCAAATAGTGGTACTCACTACTAGAAAACACACTATAGCCGACGACCACAAATCGTCGGCATGTTATCCTTTGTCGTCGACCATAGTAAACGCCAACAAACATTCGTCGGCTAAAGTGTTGTCGGGAGAACGTCGTCGGCCAAACTATAGCATACGACAATTGTGCACGTCGTCAGCTATAGTTTGGATAGTAATAGACAATAAAAAATGTCATCGGTTTAAGTTTATGACTTTTGTCAACGACAAAGTCATCGGCCAAACCTTCCTCCTCCGCTCAATATGGTTGACCCGACTATACTATAGCGATGACTGTGAAAGACCATCGTCGGCTATAGTTTTAAACTGTCATTGGCTATAGTATGCAACTCGTTGACTATAGTATGAAACTCATTGATTTATGTGAGCATATGCACAAGCAGTACTTTGACTAAAGTCGTCGGCTAATGTTGCTGATTTCTGAAGAAAAACAAATTGCAGATTTTGGATTTCTATTTCCAAAACTTCCCAATTCCATAATTTAATTTCCACAAAAGCCTACAACACATAAAATGAAAACAAAACACATATTCACCAACGAACACAAATTAATAATGAAACTTAAGCATATGATACATCCTACTTGTCCTGAAAAATACATAAACTAAGGGTTATCCAATTCTATATTTTGGAAAATAGAAGGGTACTACCATCATCTTGCTGATCCTTCTGGTGATGTGGAGCATCGAAAGTGCGTTGGACAGATGGAAACAGAGGTGGGGCCGGGACCTGGAGTCTTTGCACCCGAATTTGTGCATTCATTGCCTGAAAATAAGAGGCCATCAGAGCTTGCATCTCCTCCATCTAAGCCTGTTGGGCGAAAATCCATCTCTCAGTCTCTTCCTGCTATCTTTGATGCTCCATCGCCGGCCTTTGCAGTTGTTCCTACAGCTGAGCAGCCTTGGAAGATCTTGTTTGTCTTCTTCAATACCCCGTCGCCAAGTTGTCCTAGACCCATGCAGTGGTAATTTCTCCCTTGTAGGGGGGAACCGTTAACTATGATCCTCGCCCCAACTGCCGCATCAGATTGATCAATCTGAGAGATGGCTTGAGGGAGGTCTTCATCCTGGGTCTCAGGCCAGCGCTCCCTCACGATCTGAGTATACACCTCCTCAGTCGGGTCCTGCACTCTCGCCTCATTGACAAGGAAAATAAAATAACATATTAGCAAAGATACATAAAAAAAAGTTAGAAAAAATACATTTCTAAGAAATTATGTTAAGTTATAAGGGCATAAGTCTTATAATATCTTCGAGGGATTGAGGGTACACTTTCTCGAGCATATACCCAAACCGGTTGACTTCAGGGTGTTAGTTGGCTGGCTCGTCCATATAACTCGCAAAGGATCTAGAACTGGCATGATGGTTACTCTTATTTTTTCCCTGATTCGCCGCATTTATTTTAGAAATGACATGCGTGGATAAACATATATTAATTAAAAAAAATGCTAGGAAACTAATTTGGCCAAATAGAATACAAGTAAACACAAAGAAGATGTTACATATTTACCTCAAATTGTCGGTTGTTGAAGTGGATTAGAAGCCACTGCCACTTGTACTCCCTATACATAAACTCGAGGGGCGTACCCGAATAACCATTGCCATGCGTCCGCCAGTGCGAGCACAGCTTAGTTTTCCGCTCCTTGTACCCATATATGCAACACAAATATTAGAAAGTGACTATACATGGTCAACATAATTTTTCAATATATATTATATAACTCTCATTACCTTTTTTCTTGAATCTCATTTGCCCAAGTGGATTTAAGGTGCTTTGGAATATGGAACCACACCTGCAATGTACTCATTTATGGTAATATATATATTAGGACTTAATTAATATATGTAGACATACATAATAAATATCTAACTAACTCACCAACATAGCGTTGTTAACCATGTTCTTCACTACTTGCGGCACAGAGGACCACTCTCCCTGCTGAACAGGGACTATGTCCTGTATAATACTTCTTACTTAGCCGGAGTACCTCTACACTGCCTGCTGCCCCAACTTCACCGATCGATCAAGGTTTTTTTCTATGACCAGTGGTCTATTATCCTTCACGTCCTTCTCAAGTTGTTTGCTGGTGATGCATCCTCTGGTCTTTTTGTTGTTACCTCCGGCATCTATAACATAAGACAAAGTAAAAAGATTAAAATAGGAGCAACCCAATTTAATATACAATTTATTAATAAGTTACAAATTAAATAACCAAGGTATTTACCCGATTATGACGTCGACGTGTTTGTTACCCTTGCATAAAAAAGAGGTGTATCAAATGGCACATAGACGTATGTTTCTTGCGGGTAGATGTAATGAGCTCCCCTGGAATAGGCTTTTCGTGGTCATCGACATCAGGCAAGGCAAGTATGCTCGAAGGCATGAAAATGATAGCCGGTGGTCCATTTGGTACCCTGACGACGAGGTACCTGAAGCACGAGCATGAGATGTAGAATGAGCTTAAGCCGTAAAGGGAGAAGGTGCATGCTGAGCAATGGAAGGCATACAGGCAACCGAAGGCGCGGGACCCATAGAGCCGGCCGTTGAGGGAATGGGGGTGCCATCATCATTGAAGAGTTGCGTCATGTTGTGTCATCTATAGTGGTGGGCCACTACATCATGTTGCGGTGTCTACTGAAGTAGTTGACGGTGTTAAGAGCTCAAGTGAGGGCTGCTAAATGTGGCTTGCGAGTTTTTGATAGAGGCGGATCTGGAACTGTCGATGCTAGACCTGTTTCCTTTTTGAGATCTCCTCTTCCTTTTTTCTAACAAATTCATGATGCCTACAATTAAAAACCACCCATAAATCACACAAATACATATAATCTACAATTATGATTCCTACTTAACCATACGCCAACATTAACAAATCTAAACAATACCACAACACACTTACTTCAAGACATATACATCATCACTACTACACCCTATAACCAACAATCCATTACCAATAACAATCTAACCAAATATGCAATACTAATTACATAAAATCGTCCAATACCAATCTAACAAAATATAACACAACCATGCACGCAAAACTTTCAAGCATACGTACGCAATATTATTCACATACCACGATCACAATGCTAACATCTAAACTAACTAACATCATCAGTAACATAACCTCAATCACAATCCTATCATTATCACTAACATAACCTCAATAACACATATCACAAACCTTAAGCACAATCAAAATCCATTAACAAACAACAATAACTTAATAATACATAATCAATTCCCTCAATCATCCAGAATCATCCTAAACACACAAAATCACAATCATCCATAACTTCATCACAAAATCACAATCATCCATAACTTCATCACAAAATCAAAATCACAACACATCCAAAACCCTAAACCATATCAAAATCACAATAAAAAATACCCTAGACAATATGTGTTAAGAGAGAGAGAGCGATAACCTGAAAATTAGAGAGAGAGAGAGAGAGAGAGTAGGCTGGCAGCGAGCGGCAACGAGAGGAGGGCAGTGGCGTGGTTTTATGGTTTTTAGGGTTTGGGAGCCGTCTGGGCCGTTCTGGGTTTAGAACGCGATAACTATAGCTGACGACTTAAAAATTTGTCAGCTCTAGTATAGCCGACGATCTTCATGTATAATATATAATATCGTCGGCTAAAGTATAGTTGACAACACGTGCCTACCTCATTGTTGGATCATTGGATGTTGTAACATCTTGTTCCAAAAATTCTTGGTTCACGGGTTATTTATTGTTAATCGGCAATGGTAATTAATTTTTGGTATTTATCAAAATTTTACTGATTATATTTTCTGAGGGATTTCTTTGCGAAAATTCATAGAGTTTGTCGATACGAGTCTATAACCACATAAAGTGTTGAAATCAGAGTTATAACGAAGAAGTTATGGTCAACCGAAATTTTATGGATATATCGGAAAATGTTTTATCGTAAAATTGCGGCTATAAATACGAGTTTCCATTTTGGGCTAGCAGGGTTGACCCGCATTGACCGGCTCTCCACGGAAAAAATCGCCGGCGAGCTCGGCTTCGCAAAGCCATGTTGTTCAGCCACCAAACCGACTATCCAATATGTCAAAATGTTCATCTCGACATCCCCTACCTTTTCCCAATAATCTCTAACCTCAATTTGACCGGAGCAAGTCGGAATATTGATCGAAAATTTCTAGAATTTGAGGGTTTTGGGTCGTCCATTTTCTGGCCAAATTGACTGGCGTGAAGCACTGGGCTTTGAAGCCTTCATCACCACGAAGCTAACCATTTAGGACGACATGATAACAGCCAGTATCATACATATAGAAAATCGACTGATAGGCTTCAGCTGGTGGAAATCACAACAAAGTACTGTGGGTGGACATTTTATTTTCATTGTTGTTATGTGAGTCTTTAGTTATATAGTTTATAGTTATGCATTTACGTTTATGCATTTACATTTGAAGGCATATATGATTTTTTTTACACAGAGCATAGTCATAGTTGTTGCATCGATGCACTAGCCTCTCGGCTAATCCCCGAGATGCTCCCGGGAGGGATAGGACAAACTCCTGACCCGTGCATTTCACAGTACCCAGGAGAGTTAGGACAAACACCTAACCTGGGTTTTATTATAACTTTGAGGAAAACGTACTCAAGTTACTGCCTCCACACACAGTACCCAAGAGGGTTAGGACAAACACCTTACCATAGCTTGTTTATTTTCAGACTTGCATTATTTTTATGTACATTATTTATGAAAGGCATATTATTTACAGTTTCAGATAAAAAGTGAAATATTATTTTCGTCCACTCACTCTAAAATTTTTTATTATTTTATGTGCATTTTTCCTGGACTTTTCAGTTTTATATGCTCAGTTTGCTGAGTTTATTGTGAGGTCGAGCGCACATGCAAATCAGGGCATAAGAGTATCTACCATAGGATCCGAGGTTGATCCTGCGAGTTAGTATTTTACTTTACAATGTCAGCTTAATTTGTCTAGCAGCTCTGATGTCGAAAATAGTTGTATATTTTGTATATTTGAGTAAGGAACCTTGATGTGCGAAATTTCATTATTTTGTGACTTTTAAATTTTAATTCTCCACTTTGGCTGTCAAATAGAGAGTTGAAACTAAGGTTAGCAGAGTTGTGAGGGCTTAATTTTGGTTTAGGAAACTAAATCGGGATCGGGTCCTTTCAATTAGTATCAGAGCATTAGGATATAGGTTCTGTAGACTGTACTTGGTTTCTTTTGTTGTTGTGTTCGATTATGCTCAACACTTCCGGAGTGATGGCCCGACTGCAGCGGATGGCACGACATGTGATTATCGTGAGTTGATTATACGTATGTGGTTTGTTAAAGACTAAATTATCGGGCAAGAATTTGTTTGAGTTCCTTCACGAAAATTGTTGAGGATTTGATTTTGAACTCGTAGGAGGTTTCAGAGGATTTTTTGGATAACCAGAGAATATAAAATGAATATTTAAAATTGTCGTCGAGTTAGTCGTACTTATCCGATTGAGTTGGAGTTATCTGAATCGTGGGTTTGGTCATTTCGCGACGTATAAATATCGAATAGTCGTAAAAATTGGAAAAACACACATTTGGACCGAGTTGACCGAGTTGAGCCGTTTGAAGCACCATCGACCCGGTTTGATTTCGCCATCGGACCCGAAGATTTCGGCCACCTCCGGCCGTGTTCTAGGTATGGTTAGAAAGCCCTTGTGATTTCTTATTGATTCATGTATTCATTTGTGAGATTCGGTTGTGTTTTGAGGGAGTTCGAACTCGTTGAAATTCTTGAATTTCGCCGAAATCGGGTGGCGGTTTTCGGCAAGTTTTTGCGTCGGGTTGGTTGAGGGTTAGGTTCCCCTCAACCCCATACTTTCTGGGCTATTTAATTGGGACAAGGGGGGTGTATGGTGGTGGCCGTGGTGGTGACCAGAGAGGGAGATTTTAGCGAGATTTTCGAGGGAAATTTCGGCCACGGTGATGGTTGTTTGGAGTTGTGGTTTTGGGGGTTTGGTTAGGCTTGAGGACAGCAACATTTTGAGGTATGGTTCGTCGGAGTTGGTCACCGTTAGCATCGGTGGTCAACTATGGAGCTCCGGGGAGGGGTTGACAGAAAAGACCCAACCCCAATTTAGTTGCCTAAACCGGAATCGAACCCCTTCGAAAACACGAACCAACAAAAACCAACAAAATTTCGGCAGAGTTTCATTACTAACGTGGAATTACCATTACCTGCACACAGAAATCAAACCGTGGGCACCAATCCCATCCGGATTTCTCAATATATCAACAATAATGTAAAGTAGTAAATATATATGTACTTTACTGAAATCCGGTGTAAAATCGTATAATATATACAACAGAATACTCAGAGCGACCTCTAATGTATAATCATATATGTATACCACAGTAGGTAGAACAATAAACCTACTGGAAGAAACAAGGTAGCTCGAGCACTATGCCTCCGACCACGACGTGCGACACCAAAGTCCGAACTGCAAACTGGGCACGGAAACCAAAAAGCCCAGGGGAAAGACATGAAAATCGTTAGAGTGAGTGGACGAAAATAAATGTCTTTCACCAAATAATATATACGTTATAAAAACATATGCGAGTCGAATGTGTAGAAATCAAATGGTACACGAGAGAGACTCTAACTCCTCACGCGTCCGGGTACACGAGGGAGACTCTAAGTCCTCACGCATACAAACACGAGGGAGACTCTAACTCCTCACGCGTACAGAGCATGCATAAAAATCTCACAGGGCCACTCGTGGACACATAACAACATATAAGTGTATATACGTAATATAGATACTGGTATAGGCATAATCGTATAACACATGCTCGTAAAACCATAATCAACTGCATGCTCAAGTTCGTAAAACGTATATAAAGACTCGCAAACAATCCGTGAAAAGAAATTGTCCACTCGCAGACTAGCGTAACGCAGTTCGCGTTAACCTGTGATCCAGCGGAAAATATCTCGCCAAACAAACGATCACGAAGTCCTGAATAATCATAAAATCCATTACTCAAAGTCATAACTCGACAATTCAAGATAAATCACGAGAAACCACCGTTCTCGACAATTCAATGTCGACGAATCGTCGAAAATCAGATATTTACACCTCAATACCTCGTTGTACTTTCGGATGCTCAAATCGAGAAACGAACCTCCCCACTGCGATCGGGGCGCGATTTCGAGTGAAATGACATGCAACTTGTCGAAAACTCCAAAAAAAAGTCAAACTTTGACCGTTGACCACCGCCGGCGGCGGCGGTGCCACCCAATTTGAGAATTCCATGGCGGAGCAACCGCTATTCCATGTAAAATCACCCACTGAGCAACTTTGTCAACTGCAACAAAGGCCAATTCTCACTCTAACTAGTCCAATTTCAAGAAAAACCGAATTGTCCCCAAAATTTCAAATCCAAAATTCTCCAAGCATAAATCGAATTAGAACTCCATACTTACATGGTTAGAATCATGGTGAGGAGAGCTTCAAAGCCCACTACTTGATTAAGCTCAACATGGCCGGAATTATGCAACCTGAATTCACTCAAAAACCACCTATTTTGGCCGGAAAATTCTCCTCTCCACCGCCACCCTCGCCGTGAGGGGTGGCCGGAAAGAGACTCGGGGTGCCAAGGCGCACCGTTTGGGACCAACCCCACACCCAGGGGTGGCCGGACGGAACCACGCCGCCGGTGGCCGTGGCTGCCGTCGCCATCACTCTCCTCCACCTCGGTCAAACCGAGTCAACCCAGTCAATGCCATAAATGAAAATGTTGACTTTCCCTTTTTGGCAACCCACTATTTATAGCCTTCCCAAAATGGAAACTCCCAAAATTACGTATTTCGACAAACTTCAAATACCCATAACTTCTTCGTCGTAATTCCAATTCCGATAACTCTCGCAGCAACAAACTCAACTCGACGTGTTCTTTCAAACACATTGACAAATCGGATAAAAAGTCAACTGTTCAAGTCAAACACATCGACCAATCAGATAAAAAGTCAACTGTTCAACCCAAACACATACATTAACCAATTAAGTGATCTACAATCGGAAATATTCGTAACTTAATCTTCGTACCTCGGAATAATCCTCCAAAAGTTCCCACAAGCTCAAAATTAAATTCTCAACAACTTCCATGAAGAAGCGGAAACCAAATTCTCGACCGGTAATTTAGTCGCTAAGAGCATCACCATTTAAACCCGATTACGTCGAAACTTTCAAATATTCATAACTTATTCCTCGGTCGTGCAAATAATGATCCGGAAATGCCCATGAACTCGAAATCACACGTATAACGACTCTCGAGAAGAGACCCAACTCCAATTCTCGGCCAATAATTAAGTCGTTATCAAACCTAGCGAGTAAATCCATTATCGGAAATCTACCATTACTCATAATCTCACGGACCAAGCTGATGACACTGTTCAATCTGTTCCGGGTCGTCACATTGACTTCTGTGATTTTCAGAGATTTAATGTCGTTTTACTCGTAATCGCGCCTCCATCGTAGTCGTGAGGTTTTCGAGTTAAATTGAGAGTGTTAATTTGGGAGGAGGGTTGTTTGGGTGTATTTTGTGAATTTTGTTATCCTCGTCGATATTTCGAGCGATACCCTTTTCGAGAATGCGGAGTTCTTGACGTATTTGCTCTATATGTTGAAATCAAATATGTATTGATCGTATCCCTATTTTTCAGGTGATCGTGATTGACTTTGTGGCGAGGGATCTTCCGTCGGGCCTCAGGGCTAGCAGTTATCTGTGAGTGGATATTTTATCCCACGTTGATTTTCATACTTTGATTTCCACAGTGGATTTGCGAGTCTATGAGTATGCTTTACGATTATGCATTTACGAGTATGCATTTATGATTATGCATTTTATGAGCATACATTGGTTTGGAGGCACATGTGGTTTTTTTTACACTGAGTATGAATATATGATGCATCGATGCTATGGCCTCTTGGTTGATCCCCGAGATGCTCCGGGAGGTTACGTCTTTATGAGCACTTGACCCGGGCTTGTTTGTTTTAACTGGCATGATTTTATGTGCATTTATTGTGAAAAACATGTTGGATTTATTTATGTCGCATATTATGATTTACGTCCACTCACTCTAACGATTTTATTATTTATATGCTTTTCTCTGTGCTTTTCAGTTTTCGCCACCCAGATTGAAGTATATTTCCTGTGGTTGCACGTCATCGCAGGATGCCTAGAGTTCAAATCACACTGTCCTTCTAATAGGTTCCTGATGTAACCTGCTAGTCTTGTATATTTTGTAATTAGTGGTTGCTCTGAATACTTGTGTAGTGTTGTTAAGTTTGACTTATACTCTTGAATACTTTCTGGATTTCTTGTAAACCTTGTGTTTTGTTATATATATGGATTTTAAGAAATCCGAATGGACAATGGTGGTCCATGGTGTGTCTGGAAATTTACCTGTGAAGTGTAATCTTCTTGCAGGTTTTTGGTTTATATGTTTTGTAAAGTAAAAGTTGGAATTTTTTTTGTAAGTCATGGTGTTGTTAGGGCTTAATTTCGGTTTAGGCAACTAAATCGGGGTCGGGTCCTTTCAGCAGATCCCCATTGAATACTCACGGTGGTGAACGTAGTCAAATACGAGACGAATGTGATTGAGTATGAACTTCAGCCATTGAGTCAGTGTGCCCTTGTCGCTATGCCTTGTGTGCGCCTACCTCGATCAGATTTATGGAAGTGTTTAGGCATTTCTCCACGGTAGCAAAACATGATGAAACGATTACAATTAACTGAATTCTTAAGGAATGTAAGTTCAGTAAGGAGTCAAGCATTTGATTTTTTTCCTTGCGTCATTCAAGTTGTATGGTGAACTCTTTGTATTCACTACCTATTGCATGTGTCTATTCTACGATGCAAACATCCAGATGCTGCATTACCATGGTTGTTTACCACGTGTCTTCATTCAGGTTTCAGGTTTCTTTTTCGATGCGTGCATAGAGAACTTGCAATTATTGATCATCTATGTTGTTTCTCAGTTTTACGATGGCAACCAGAGCAGTACTACACACTTACTATCGGGTCTATTGTGTGGCACTATGAGAATTTAGTGACTGTAGTGTGTCTAGTTTTCGACTAGTAGCATCGACTCGAGTGTTAGTCAAGATATGGGGTTGCTTTCTGAGAAAAATCGAATATTTAGTAGTCAACGAACCTCTTTTCTCTGTTCGTTTGGTCTTTTTCTTCATTCCAGATTTGTTTGGGTGATGTGAGCCATGGGTATAATTATTTTAGTAAACGAGTTGTTTATAATGATAACTAAATGGACTTAATGACCAGATTGCCTCGATGGACATACTTCAGACCTTAGAGTCAATAATCCTCGCGTTGGTGACTTCGTCGATTTCAGCGGCTCCAACATGAAGTACTTTGGGCTAATGTGTCTTCTGTCCCATCAGAAAAATGTACAGTGCCGTAGTCGTGGATGATGCGAATAGAGTAGCAAGAATATGGTTTAATCATGAAATTAAAGATGAAATATATTGCAGACTTTAAGTTGATTTTATGATATTTTTTGGGAAAATGAGCTTTATCGAGAGTAAGTTTTATCTAACCCTATTTCTACTCTCTGACACAAATCGACTTAAGTATCATATCTTCCATCATCTTTTCCAGTGAACCTCTGTATGAGTATCAGATTTCGTTATAAGGTTTCCTTTACTTAATTTAATCTTCGTTGGGATGGGTACCTACGAGTACTAATATATGGGTATCAAATAGTTTTCTCTCCATGTAGCTTTATCACTTAGTTCGGATTCATGTCGTAGTTGACATCGGAGGTAAGGAGTAATTACCTTATGCCTCAGCTAATTTGTATGTGGAAATGTTCTTGTGGGAATGTTACCGTTCTGTAATTTCACAACTACATTGCATCTCGCAATGATTTCATCCAGACAATATCACTGGGATGCGTACATATTCATTTTAGGCGTTAAATCTCCTTGTTTATCGCTTTTTCATGGAACAAATTCGTAGTGTTTGAGGTAGTTTGTTGCATCAAACTACATGAAATTTAATTGAATTCCCACTGGTCACCTTGACCCATATAGAATTTCTAATTGACATCAGCAGTGAAGATCTAT
This sequence comes from Geum urbanum, assembly GCA_946800695.1. Classification (NCBI taxonomy): domain Eukaryota; kingdom Viridiplantae; phylum Streptophyta; class Magnoliopsida; order Rosales; family Rosaceae; genus Geum; species Geum urbanum. Next base: position 27,841,443 of record OX327001.1, read on the forward strand.
TCACAATCCTGTGATTCTACTAATTTATTTTAGTTAATCAGGATTAATCTTAAGTTTCTTTACACCAATCCCTTCTTGGTCAGGTCCGGTTTATTTTCTGTTCTGAACACACTTTCTTCTATAAAGATATCTTTTGTGACATGTAGCCAGGTTTTGAAATATAATTTTCCTTGTTTTCAATCAAGAGGTTCGCGAGAATGAAAACGTCTATATCAAGGTTCTGAATATGAGTTGTGCGTTTTATGCTTGTACACCTTGGAAACACTAAGTTCGTTAATCAGCAAGGAATTGAGTACATCTTATGTACGTGCTGAAATATGGAAAATATGGGTATGAGTGCTTTTGATATTTGTTACACGATCTTCGGATTCATGCTAAATTGGTTAAAGGAGCATCATGCAGGTGACAAAGCGTTCTTTACTTGCAGGAGAACATTTGAGAATTTTATGCGAAAACACAAACTTCCAACCAGAATTCTTATCATTGATTACTACCGAAGAGTTGTCACGTTTCTAGAACTTCACAACATTTTTCATTCTCTGGTTAGTTTTCATTGTTTAAGCATCCAGTGTTCAGGAAATCACTCATTTTTATAATGGTGTAATAAGTATAGTGGTATCAATTCAGCTATTTAATTCGAGGGCGAATCTAGGTATATAAATTAGCGCCTATTTGTTGTACTACCTTGAGTGGACAGATAATTTAAGTAAGGCATATTTATTTTTTTCCCATGAATTTTTCGACATTTGGATAATTGTTCATATGTTATGTGTGAGTCTTGTTATGAGCTTATGATGCTCAACTTTTAGCACAGTTTGGTTTACAGATTCGAAAATTTGAGTGTGATTGGTGAGTATTGTTAGACTCGTTGGAGTCCGCCCATATTTTTAGGTGTAACAGAAATTAAGGTCAAGTGATCTCTTATGAGCCTTGTCACTTTATGATTATCATTACTGGACTGTGAGTTTTGGGACTCAACTTACTCGTCACAGACGTATGAATAGCTTGTCAGCATTACTCAGACCTAAGATGGGATACTGAGTTCATATCTTCAGATTTGTCAGTGAATTGAGTTTAAATGAGTCTGTGGAGTCCGCCTGTTATTTTGGGCATATTAGAAACTAGTTCTAGGCAATTTCTTATGAGTCTTCTTTCATTATAGTTATTGATATTTGAGTTAATCATTGCAGTGTATCGAACTTAGGTTATTAGAAGCATGGAGATTTTTAGTATTGCTATCCTAGTAAATCATGATTTCATATGTGTTTATATTGCTTATGTCCATAGTGTTGTGTATATTGATTATGGGAAATCCGGATTGAAATCGCTACCCACGGTTTGTTTGTGGGATTCGTTATTAGAAGTACCCTCTTCGTGCAGGTTTTTGGGTTCCTTAATTTCAGGGGAAACAATGCCCAATTTTTTGTAAATATTTTTTTTTCAAGCATACGATACTTGTAGGGCTAGAATTTTCTGTGTGACCGATCGGATGCCCTACATATGTTCCTATTTTGGAATGGTTAGATAAGCCTTATGTTGGTTATCTTTGCAATTTTGGGGGTCTCGACATATGAGAATGTTAGCGAGGTACACCTCAAGTAGGATTTCAGTGATGAGCTTTGGTAGTGATTAAGAAGTCGTTTCAGAAATTTGAACCATATTATTATTTTAAAGTCATTTTATCTGGACCTCAGCTTGGGAGGTTTTCAGGTTGGATTAGTCGTCTAAACACAATCATATATAAAATTTGCCTCTTGTGTTCACATGGATACCCGATGTTTTTCAGGTATATGTGATACAGAGTTTGGATTATGGCACTTTTGAGTATTCAAATATAAGGAATATTAGATTTAAACATGGGATCAGAAGAGTGAGACTTGGTAGCAAGACGACAACGTGTTAATCGTTTTATGGCCAACTCCCGTAGTTGTGGTTATGCGTGAGAGCTGAAATAACTTTTGTGGGAGTGGTACCCGTTGGTATTTTATTAGTATATGCATAAATTTCAAGGGCGAAATTTTCTTAAGGGGGGTAGATTGTAACATCCCGTTCCAAAAATTCTTGGATCACGATTTATTTATTGTTAATCGGGGTTGGTAATTAATTTTTACTGTCGATAACTATCGATGGTATTTATCAAAATTTTACCGATTATATTTTCCGGGGGATTTTTTTGCGAAAAGTCGTAGAGTTTGTCGATACGAGTCCATAGCCAGTCAAGTGTTGAAATCAGAGTTATAACGAAGAAGTTATGGTTGACGAAAATTTTATGGAAATATTGGAAATGTTTTGTCGCAAAATCACAGGTATAAATACGAGTTTCCATTTTGGGCAAGCGGGGTTGACCCGCGTTGACCGACTCCTTACGGTGAAAATCGCCGGCGAGCTCGACTCAGGCGAAGCCACGCCGTCCGGCCACCAAACCTACTATCCAATATGTCAAAACGTTCATCTCGACGTCCCCTACCTTTTCCTTATAGTCTCCGACCTTAATTTGACTGGAGCAAGCCGGAATGTTGATCAAAAATTTCTGGAATTTGTGGGTTTCGGTTTGTCCATTTTCTGGCCAAATCGACCGACATGAAGCACTGGGCTTGGAAGTCCTCATCACCACGAAGCTAACCATATAGGACGATGTGATAACAATCAGTATCATACATATAGAACACAGACTGACAGGCTTCGGCTGGTGGAAATCACGGCACAGTACTGTGAGTGTACATTATATTTTTACTGTTGTTATGCGAGTCTTTACTTATACAGTTTACAGTTATGCATTTGCATTTGGAGGCATATATGATTTGTTTTACACAGAGCATAATCACAATTGTTGCATCGATGAACTAGGCTCTCGGCTGATCTCTGAGACACTCCCGAGAAGGATAGGACAAACTCCTGACCTGTGGATTTCACAGTATCTAGAAGGGTTAGGACAAACACCTGACCTGGGCTTTATGGTAACTTTGAGGAAAACGTAGTCAAGTTACTGCCTCCACACACGGTACCCAGGAGGGTTAGGACAAACATTTGACCTGAGCTTGTTTATTTTCAGACTCGCATTATTTTTATGTACATTATTTATGAAAGACATATTATTTATAGTTTCAGTTAAAAAGTGAAATATTATTTTCGTCCACTCACTCTAACAATATTTTTCATTTTATGTGCTTTTTCCCTGAGTTTTTCGGTTTTATACGCCCAATTTGTAGAGTTTCTTCTGAGATCGAGCGTGCATGCAAATCGAGACATAGCAGCATCTACCGTAGGATTCATGGTTGATCCTGCGAGTTAGTATTTTACTTTACAATGTCAGCTTAATTTGTCTAGCAGCTCTGATGTCAAGAATAGTTGTATATTTTGTATATTTGAGTAAGGAACCTTGATGTGCAAAATTTCATTATTTCGTGACTTTTGAATTTTAATTCTCCACTTTGGCTGTCAACTAGAGAGTAGAAACTAAGGTTAGTAGAGTCTCTAGGGTTTAATTCCAGTTTAGGCAACTAAATCGGGATCAGATCCTTTCAGATGTACTGGCCCTCTAACAATAATTGCCTATAATCATGTTGACCAGCTGACAATATTTCACTGTGATAAATCTAACATGTGTTCTTATCCCAAAATCTTTTTTTTTTCAGGTGCTATCATACTATTATCAATGGAAAAATGATACAAATCGCTCCGACACTGACATTTCATGCACGGGCAATAATGAATTGTATTCCCGTTAGCATTAGCCTTCACATATTTCACAAAACTCCATATTCCAATGTCATATCTTCGATCTCATTTTGGAATGCAAATGTGACGACCCGAACCAGAATCAGTTGCGTATTCGGCACGATTCTCGAGATTGAGTATAGTCGCAGTTTTTTTCGATATTTATGTGGTTTGCCGATTCTATTCGCGACTATGTCTTCGGTCGAGAATTTGAGTTGAGTGTCTTCACGGAAGTTGTAGAGTACGCGATTTCGAGCTCGTGGGCAGTTTCGGAAGATTTTTCCGATAACCGAGGAATATTTTATGATTATTTGAAGTTTCGGTTTTCGACGAGTTTATCCGATTATTTCGTGTTTATCCGAATCGTGATGGTTATCTGTTTCGAATCGTCGATTGACCCGAGGAGCGAGTATAAATATCGGAATAGTCGAGAATTAGTCGAAAATTTCATTTTGGGCTTTGACTGACGTTGACCTGCTTTGACTTTCCCATTTTGGAAAGTTGACCGTTGACCACGAAGGGAGAAGTTTCCCGTTTCGGCTTGCCGTCCGACGACCCATTTTCCGGACACCTCCGGTCAAGTGGAAGGTATGGTTCGCTTTCTTGTGTAATTTCGAATTGGTTGGTAATTGGTTTGAGTGGAATTGATGCCGTTTTGGTTGAACCCGAATCGGGTTGGTTCGTCGGAGTTCGCTGGAGTTGGGGTGAGTAGTTCCGGTGGGTTTTGGAGGTGGGATTGTTGGGGTTTCACCTCCCCACACCTTGGTGATGCTCCCCATGTATTTATTTTGGGCTGAGGATGGATTTTTGATCGAACCCGATTAGGTCACCGGTATAGGATTCCGATTTGGTTTCAACCTAAATTTACTAGGTTCCGGCTTGAATTGGCTTGGATGGTAGTTGAGAAAGTGACTCGGCTTGGGGAGAGCTTCAATTCTGGAGCTTCCTCCCCATGAAACTTCTCCGTTGACGGCGCGCTAGCTGACACCGGCGGCGGTCAACGGCGGAGCACCGGCGAGGGTTGACTCTTTCAGATTTCGACATTTTTAATGTCGTTTTTCTCGTAATCGTGCCCTGATTATCGTCCAGAGGTTTTCGGATTGATTTGGGTAGCCAATTTTCAGTCGAGGGTTTCGAGTGGAGATTTCGGGGATTTCGTTTATCATTTTGTAATGCATTGCATATTTCCGGGAATGGTTAGTTTCCGTGGTTCAGTACAGAGTTGTGGACTGAGATTTTGATCAGTTATGTTTATGTATATTCAGGAGATCGAGATCGAGATTGTGATCGTGCTTCAGGCGAGGGAGCTTCCGCCGGACCACGAGTTTAGCGCGAGTTCGCGCTAGCTGATCTGTGAGTGGACAAGTTTATATTTTCACTGTTGAATTGCTAGTTCGTGGATTTTATGATTTCCGTATTTAAATTATACGATGTTGTGATATATGGTATTTTCAGAGGTATTGTTATATGTTTATGGGTGATGGCATTTATTACATCCATGTACCAGACTTGAGAGATTCCTCTGGACCAGAGTTGAGAGATTCCTCTGGGCGGGGTTGAGTGGTCCCCTGGCCTATCACTGTCAGGTTTGAGCGATTCACCTGACGTCGGGCTTGAGAGGTCGCCCGACAACCTCCGTATATATATGTGTGTTGTATTCCGAACTCGCACTGTTTTACGTTGAGTATGTATATAAACTGGTGAAAGGCATATGTTTATTTTCGTCCACTCACTCTAACGTTTTATTTGCCTTTCCCCTGGGCTTTTCGGTTTCCGTGCCCAGTTTGCAGTTCAGATTCAGGTGTTTCACGACGCGGTTGGAGGCTAGTGATCTGAGCTACCTGTGTTTTCTAGTAGGTTCTTGTTTCGCCTACTGATGTGTATATTGTATATATTTTACACTAGAGGTCGCTCTGATACATTCTGATACATGTTTATACGGATTTTCTCGGATATATATATACATAGTACAGTGTGTTTACTGTTATTGCTTATATTATGATGTCGAGAAATACGGATAGGATTGGTGCCCACGGTTTGGCTTTTGTGGCATAGGACGAAGTGTTATTTTCAGGGTGCAGGTTTATGCAATTCTACCTTAGTAACGAAACTCTGCCGAAATTTCAAAAAGTTTTTGTTGGTTCGTATTTTCAGAAGGGGTTCGATTCCGATTTAGGTAACTGAATCGGGGTTGGGTCCTTTCAACTTGGTATCAGAGCATTAGGTTGTCAGATTCTGTAGACTCTTGTAGTTGTGATGCTTAGGATATTTGAGTTTGTACAGCATGACTGGAGTGATGACCCGACTGGCCAGCGGTACTCATCAATACTTCGGGTGTTGTGTGTTCTCAAATATCTTCGGCTTCATGATTACGTTCTTTCTGCTTGTACCTAATGCTTGTCTTGTATCAGTAGGATGCCTCCTCGACGTGGTCCCCGTGTTGATCGGGACGAGGATCCTGATGAGGATTGCCGAACGCGCGACTTGCTAATGCGAGTGCTGCGTTTGGAAGAGCGTTTTGACCCTGTGGTCAAGGCTCGCACTGCTGGTGCTACTGTGTTTTCGGGTTCAGTCGATCCAGAGATATGCGAGGCATGGTTGGTTCAGATTGAACGTGTTGGTGAGCATCTGTAGTTTACTCCTGAGCAGATGACAGTGGCCGTAGTTGGTTTACTTGAGGGTGATGCATACTTTTGGTGGGTTAGCACCGACAGAGTCCGAGCTGATACTCCGTGGACATTGTTCCGTGATCTGTTTATGAGAAGGTACTTTAATCAGGCTACCCAGCAGCGCAAGTATGAGAAGTTTACAAACTTGAGGCAGGGCAGTTTGTCTGTACTTGAGTACCGGGATCGGTTTACTCGTTTGTCTCGTTTTGCGCGGGATATGGTGGCTACAGAGGAAGCCAAGTGTCGCAGGTTTGAGCTGGGATTGAATTTGAATATCAAGGCGACTTTGACTACGATGCCTCGGAACAACTTTGATGAGTTAATTAGTGCTGCACTCCGAGGCGTGGATATTGAGCAGGAGAGACAGCAGAGGTACCAGCCGAGACGATTTGAGGAAGGTGGACCGAGTCAGGGGCCTTCAAAGAGGCAGAGTACTGATACTTCCGGTTCAGCTTCATCCTCAGGCGGTGGATCTTATCGCCCACCAGTTAGTGCACCGAGGCAGAGATCGAGATGGAGGAGAGATCGACCGCAGCGACCACAGGCTAGTGGGAGTTCCAGCGGTTCTAGTTATCCTCGGCGTACTGGTGGCACTTTTGCTGTACTGAGGGAGTACCCGTTTTGTAGTCTCAGCAGCCGACACCATGTTGGTCCATGTCGGCGAGGTCCTGTTACTTGTTATCATTGTGGTCAGGTGGGTCACTATTTGAGGGAGTGTCCTCAGTTGTTTGATATTGATGGTCGGGCAGCTCAGAGTTCCGGAGGAGAGCGAGGAGCCACTTCGGGAGCGTGACCAGCACAGTTTGCAGGCCAGGGCAGGCAGTAGGGACAGCCCCAGCGTGGACGACCAGCCGAACAGGCGAGGGTTCATGCTATGACTGTACGTGAGGGCAGAGCATCACCGGAGGTCGTTATTGGTACGTTGCATGTCTTTGGTATTCCTGTACTTGGATTGTTAGATCCAGGTGCCACACATTCATTAATATCATTTAGACTGTCATCATTAGCTACGGTACCTGCATCTCCACTTCTGGGGTTGTGGAGAGTGTTGTATCCGTCAAGTGAGGTTGTGAGCATCAGTTGGGTTTACAGAGATTGTGAGGTGTTTATTGATGGTCATGGACTAGCCGCAGATCTGTTACTGCTTGATATTGTGGATTTTGATTTGATCTTGGGTATGGACTTTTTGGAGTCACACTGGGCCATGTTTGATTGCCACAGGAAGGAGGTCGCGTTTCGACGACCAGGGTTACCCGAGATACTGTTTCGTGGCGAGAAGAACACTTCACTACCGTGTTTGATTTCCGCAATGAGGGCGGATCGGTTGATGAAGAAGGGTTGTGTCGCTTACTTAGCCCTTGTTGTGGACACTACAGCTGCAATGCCGGATTTTGGTAGTATTGAGGTTTTGTCTGAGTTTCCAGACGTGTTTCCAGCGGAGTTACCTGGTGTACCCCCTGTGCGGGAGATTGATTTTACTATTGAGTTGTTGCCGGGTACATGACCGATTTCCCAGACACCGTACCGAATGGCGCCTGCGGAGTTGAAGGAGTTGCAGATTCAGCTCCAGGAGTTGTTAGAGAAGGGATTCATTCGACCGAGTGTTTCTCCGTAGGGTTCTCCGGTGTTGTTTGTGCGGAAGAAGGATGGGTCCATGCGACTGTGCATCGACTATCGAAAGCTGAATCAAATTACAGTGAGGAACAAGTATCCGTTGCCGCGGATTGATGACTTGTTCGATCAGCTTAAGTGAGCATCAGTCTTTTCGAAGATGGACCTTCGATCCGGATATCACCAGTTGAGGATCCGTGACTCTGATGTAGCCAGGACGACATTCAGGATGCGGTATGGGCACTACGAGTTTTGGTTATGCCGTTTGGGTTGACCAACGCCCCCGCAGCTTTCATGGACTTGATGAATCGGGTGTTCAGACGGTTCTTGGACAAGTTCGTGATTGTATTCATTGACGATATTTTGATATATTCCAGGAGTGTGAGCCAGCACAAGAAGCATTTGCGAGAAGTGTTGCGGACTTTGCGGGACCATCAGTTGTTCGCGAAGTTTAGCAAGTGTGAGTTCTGGTTGGATAGTGTGAATTTTCTGGGCCACGTGATTTCGGCCGAGGGAGTTAGTGTTGATCCTGACAAGATCGAGGCCGTGCTAAACTGGAGTAAACCCACTATTGTGCCGGAGATTCGGAGTTTCTTGGGGTTAGCAGGCTATTATCGACGATTTGTACAGGATTTCTCCCGGATTGCTACACCACTGACCAGATTGACGAAGAAGGGCGTCAAGTTTGAGTGGTCTGATGCGTGCGAGGAGAGTTATTTGCTCCTGAAGGAGAGATTGACTACCGCACCAGTTCTGACATTGCCAGACGACAGTGGTGAGTTCGTAGTGTACAGCGATGCGTCGAAGTTGGGGCTTGGCTGTGTGTTGATGCAGCATAGTAGAGTTGTGGCCTATGGTTCCAGGCAGCTGAAACCACATGAGGCCAACTATCCAATGCATGATCTAGAGTTAGCCGCTATCGTGTTAGCGTTGAAGAGTTAGAGACATTACCTGTATGGTGTTCAGTGTAAGATTTACACTGATCACAAGAATCTCACCTACTTGCGGACGTAGCCGGATCTGAACATGAGGCAGCGCCAATGGATGGAGTTGATCAACGATTACGATTGCACTTTCGAGTACCATCCGGGGAAGGCCAATGTTGTAGCTGATGCACTTAGCCGGAAGTCAGGAGCCTCGTTATTTTACATGTGTGTGGCCAGAGTATCGATGTTAGCCGAGCTTCGAGCTACGGGTGCTGTGTTCGGATATGATGATGATGGAGCTTTGTTGGCCAGTTTTCAGGTTCGACCCGTACTGGTTGATCAGGTACGAGAGGCTCAGGATTCGGATTCTGACCTGTTGCGCAAGAAGACCATGATACAGAATGGTGTGCCTACAGAGTTCCGATTGAGCGACGACGGTACGTTGTTGTTCAGAGGCAGGCTTTGTGTGCCCAGAGACGACAGCGTGAAGAAGGAGATTCTGGATGAGGCCCACAGTTCAGCGTATGCGATGCATCCCGGAGGTACGAAGATGTTTTGTACACTTCGAGCGTACTATTAGTGGCGCAACAAGAAGCAGGAGATTGCCGCGTACGTGAGTCGATGTTTGATCTGTCAGCAGGTGAAGGCGGAGAGGCAGAAGCCTGCAGGGAAACTACAGCCACTTGAGATTCCAGTTTGGAAGTGGGAGCATATTACGATGGATTTCGTCTATCAGTTGCCGCGTACTTCGGCGGGCAACACTGGCATTTGGGTTATTGTTGACCGACTGACGAAATCCGCACACTTTCTTGCACTTCCAGGGAAGGTATCAGTGGGTAGATTGGCCAAGTTGTACTTATCGGAGATTGTCCGCTTGCATGGTGTGCCTGTGTCCATTATTTCGGACCGAGATAGTCAGTTCACTTCTGAGTTCTAGCAGGCGTTGCAGCGAGCATTGGGCATGAGGTTGCGATTTAGTACAGTTTTCCATCCTCAGACTGACGGGCAGTCCGAGCGGACTATTCAGACTCTTGAGGATATGCTGAGATCATGTGTGTTGCAGTTCTGTGGGAACTGGGATCAGCAGCTACGCTTGATTGAGTTCGCCTACAACAACAGCTACCAGGCCAGTATTGAGATGGCACCGTACGAGGCCCTGTACGGCAAGCAGTGTCGCACTCCATTGTGTTGGAGTGAGGTGGGCGAGCGTTGGCTTATTGGTCCTGATTTGGTGAAAACTACGATGGAGGACATACAGGTTATCCGGGATCGATTGAAGATCGCCCAGGATCGACAGAAGAGTTACGCGGATGTGAGGAGGAAGAGCTTAGAGTTCGAGGTTGGCGATTGGGTCTTCCTGAAACTATCTCCGTGGAGAGGAGTTGTGTGTTTCGGGAAGCGTGGCAAGCTTCGACCACGGTACATTGGTCCATATGAGATTACGGAGAGGGTTGGAGCCGTTGCATAAAGACTTGAGTTACCACCTGAGATGGCTCGTGTGCATGATGTCGTCCATATTTCGATGTTGCGGAAGTACATCTCAGATCCTTTACATGTGTTAGCCCCACAGCAGTTGCCAATCAGGGAGGATTTGACGTATGTTGAGGAGCCTGTGAAGATTCTCGATCGTCGTGAGCAGGAGTTGATGCACCGTGTGATCCCGCTAGCGAAGGTCTTGTGGCAGAACCACTCAGTTGAGGAGGCCACCTGGGAGACTGAGCAGCGTATGCGGGAGCAGTATGCTCATCTGTTCACTTGACAGGTACGTAAATTTCGAGGTCGAAATTTCTTTAAGGGGGATAGATTTGTGACGACCCGAACCAGAATCAGTTGCGTATTCGGCACGATTCTCGAGATTGAGTATAGTCGCAGTTTTTTTCGATATTGATGTGGTTTGCCGATTCTATTCGCGACTATGTTTTCGGTCGAAAATTTGAGTTGAGTATCTTCACGGAAGTTGTAGAGTACGTGATTTTGAGCTCGTGGGCGGTTCCGGAAGATTTTTCCGATAACCGAGGAATATTTTATGATTATTTGAAGTTTCGGTTTTCGACGAGTTTATCCAATTGTTTCGTGTTTATCCGAATCGTGATGGTTATCCGTTTCGAATCGTCGATTGACCCGAGGCGCGAGTATAAATATCGGAATAGTCGAGAATTAGTCGAAAATTTCATTTTGGGCTTTGACTGACGTTGACCTGCTTTGACTTTCCCGTTTTGGAAAGTTGACCGTTGACCACGAAGGGAGAAGTTTCCCGTTTCGGCTTGCCGTCCGACGACCCATTTTCCGGCCACCTCCGGTCAAGTGGAAGGTATGGTTCGCTTCCTTGTGTAATTTCGAATTGGTTGGTAATTGGTTTGAGTGGAATTGATGCCGTTTTGGTTGAACCCGAATCGGGTTGGTTCGTCGGAGTTCGCCGGAGTTGGGGTGAGTAGTTCCGGTGGGTTTTGGAGGTGGGATTGTTGAGGTTTCACCTCCCCACACCTTGGTGATGCTCCCCATGTATTTATTTTGGGCTGAGGATGGATTTTTGATCGAACCCGATTAGGTCACCGGTGTAGGATTCCGATTTGGTTTCGACTTAAATTGACTAGGTTCCGGCTTGAATTGGCTTGGATGGTAGTTGAGAAAGTTACTCGGCTTGGGGAGAGTTTCAATTCTGGAGCTTCCTCGCCGTGAAACTTCACCGTTGACGGCGCGCCGCCGCCGCCGCCAGCGGTCAACGGCGGAGTTCCGGCGAGGGTTGACTTTTTCAGATTTCAACGTTTTTAATGTCGTTTTTCTCGTAATCGCGCCCTGATTATCATCCAGAGGTTTTCGGATTGATTTGGGTAGCCGATTTTTAGTCGAGGGTTTCGAGTGGAGATTTCGGGGATTTCGTTTATCATTTTGTAATGCATTGCATATTTCGGGGAACGGTTGGTTTCCGTGGTTCAGTACAGAGTTGTGGACTGAGATTTTGATCAGTTATGTTTATGTATATTCAGGAGATCGAGATCGAGATTGTGATCGTGCTTCAGGCGAGGGAGCTTCCGCCGGACCACGAGTTTAGCGCGAGTTCGCGCTAGCTAATCTGTGAGTGGACAAGTTTATATTTTCACTGTTGAATTGCGAGTTCGTAGATTTTATGATTTTCGTATTTAAATTATACGATGTTGTGATATATGTTATTTTCGGAGGTATTGTTATATGTTTATGGGTGATGGCATTTATTACATCCATGTACCAGAGTTGAGAGATTCCTCTGGACCAGAGTTGAGAGATTCCTCTGGGCGGGGTTGAGTGGTCCCCTGCGTGCCGCCAGGGTTGAGTGGTCCCCTGGCCTATCACTGTCAGGTTTGAGCGATTCAGCTGACGTCGAGCTTGAGAGGTCGCCCGACAACCTCCGTATATATATGTGTGTGTTGTATTCCGAACTCGCACTGTTTTACGTTGAGTATGTAAATAAACTGGTGAAAGGCATATGTTTATTTTCGTCCACTCACTCTAACGTTTTATTTGCCTTTCCCCTGGGCTTTTCGGTTTCCGTGCCCAGTTTGCAGTTCGGATTTAGGTGTTTCACGTCGCGGTTGGAGGCTAGTGATCTGAGCTACCTGTGTTTTCCAGTAGGTTCTTGTTTCGCCTACTGATGTGTATATTGTATATATTTTACACTAGAGGTCGCTCTGATACATTTTGATACATGTTTATATGGATTTTCTCGGATATATATATACATAGTACAGTGTGTTTACTGTTATTGCTTATATTATGATGTTGAGAAATTGGGATGGGATTGGTGCCCACGGTTTGGCTTTTGTGGCATAGGACTGGTGCCCACGGATTGGTGCCCACGGATTGGTGCCCACGGTTATTTTCAGGGTGCAGGTTTATGCAATTCTACGTTAGTAACAAAACTCTGCCGAAATTTTGAAAAGTTTTTGTTGGTTCGTATTTTCAGAAGGGGTTCGATTCCGATTTAGGTAATTGAATCGGGGTTGGGTCCTTTCAGCAAATCCAACTCTTGTCAATCCTAAAAAGTCCAAATGTGTGTATATATATATACACATGCACTAATTAAAAATTCATCATTATATCAATATATATCATTAAACTACAAATTACATTAATTCTTCTACACCTTAATTACAAATTAACACACACACACACAAACACACATATATATATATATGCAAACTATATATATATATCAACAATTAACATATAATTATATATATATATATATATTTTCATCGAATTCAACACAAAATCAACTCAACTCAAAATCAACAATCAACTCAAAATCAACAATCAATTCTCAATCAACAATCAACAATCAACACACATATACGTACCTATATATATGTAGTAAGATATAGCTTCACGAACTAATTTTGGACTACTTTTGACAACACCCAACGATTTCAGAGCGTTTTATATTTTTCTCACTGAATTTTTTTTTAATGATTGAACTGCTTCCCAGATCTGTAATAAAGAACTTTAGCCGATGACATTATTATGTCATTGACTTTAGTTAAAAATGTCATCGCCTTTAGTCGAAAAACTCATCGGCTTTAGTCAAACTATAGCCGACGATTTTGTCAGACAAAATCCGACGATTTTTTTTTATTGTCCGCTATAATACTATGTTCGATCAGCGAAAACTATAGCCAACAACCCCAATTTGTCGTCAGCTATACTATAAAAACAGTCGACGGCCTATTTTTCTTCATTTTGTTGGCTATAATGTTTTTTCTTATAGACTGCCCATACCGTTCTACGGAATAGGCAACTGTTTATGGTTCTTTTTCCATTCAAATCCTCAGTGACTACCATGATGGGTGCAGTGCCGGTTATTCGAGGGCGAGGTTCAGCAAAATTTCTACTACCTCAGGGTACAAGATTGTTTATCACTAATGTCTTGTATCTGCCAAAAGCTAATCGAACCTTGCTAAGTTTCAACGATTTTCCCGCCAACGGTTTCCACTTGGAAACATATTGTGAGAATTGACAAGAATTATTGTGTATCACTTCTGTTGAATATGGCCGCAAGCGCATTATAGAGACATTTCTGGCTATTCTTAATGGTCTATATATAACTACGGTTCGGATCATTGAATCCAGTGTCATGATTCACACGACTTCGTGTGACTCAAAATCATACAAGATTTGGTATTTTCGATTAGGACATCCTGGTCGTGACATGATGATTAAAATATTGAAAAAGACTCATGGTCATCTATTCTTCAGAGCGAAGAAGCATGTGAGAATTCCTAAATCCATCTATTTAGATGAGGCGGATGAGATTACTCCTCTCAATCTTGGCTCGGTCTCCAAGACGAGTGCAGCACAGTCCAGGAAAAGTACCATTATGGCATTGTGCGTTATCCCACCAAATTCAAATATTGCGATCTCTGATACACATCGCTCATTTTGCAAAAATTGTTCCTTAGTAAAGTTATAGGCATGTCCTTCTTTTGTTATTGACAACAACAACAATATTTCATTCTTACAGAGGATCCAAAGTGACATTTGTGGACCTATCAAACCAAAATGTAGACCATTTAAATAATTCATGGGTTTGGTAGATGCATCAACACAATGGTCACATGTTACTTTGCTATCCACAAGTAATGCTGCATTTGCAAAACTCCTGGCACAAATTATTAAGCTCTAGGCTCACCACCCGGAACATCCAATCAGATCTATTATATTGGACAACGCATGAGAGTTTACATCAAAATCTTTGGATGATTACTGCATGTCTATTGGGATGGAAGTTGAACTTCCCGTTTCTCATGTTAATTCTTAGAACGGTTTAACAGAGGATCACATCAAGTGGTTAAAGCTTGTGTCTCACGCATTGGTAATACATACAAATTTATTAGTATCCACATGGGATTATGCAGTGTTACATGCAGCTATGCTTCTTTGTTTTCGACCCATAGGCCGCCAACCATTTAGTGTGTACCAGTTGGTAACTTGATATGAGCCTCATATTTCACATCTACACATTTTTAGTTCTGCAGTATATGTGCCAATTGCACCTCCACAGAGCACTAAAATGGGTCATCAATGAAGATTAGTCATTTATGTTGGCTATGAAGCTCCAACGATGGTCCGCTATCTTGAACCTTCGACAGAAGATCTCTTTACTGCAAGATTTGCAGATTGTCACTTCGATGAAACATACTTTCATATGTTAAGGGGAGGGAGGAATGCATCTATTCCAGTTCAACGTACGGAATTGACATGGTCTAATCCCACTATGTCTCATCATGAACCCCGCACATCTCAGAGTGAGATAGAAGTGTGAAGAATACTTGATCTTCAGAAAGATACAGACTTTATACCTGACTCTTTTATTTATATCGCCACTATGTCTCATCATGATCCCCGCACATCTCAGAGTGAGATAGAAGTGTAAAGAATACTTGATCTTCAGAAAGTTGCAGACTTTATGCTTGACTTCTTTATTGATATTGCTAAAGTGACGAGATCGGATATACATGCAGCAAACGTCCCTGCAAGGTTGGAAATCCCAGAAAAAGGATTGGTTAGTACATAAAACTGGGTAAAGAAACGTTCCTCCTGCTCATGCGGAAGGTGCTGTGTCGGCCTCGGCTCCCACCAGGAAAAGTGGGAGACCATGAAAATCCATTGATGAGCCGCCGGTTAAAAGGCATGCCATCGAGGCACAAAATGATCCATTCAACATCAACATTGTGAATCTTTCACATGAGATTGTCTCTTACTACAATTATGTCTTTGAATCACAATTGGCATGTCTGGGGGACGCCTCAGAACCTCTTGTAATGTCAGAGATCAAAGAAATGTCACTTTGAACAAATGATGCGCACATTCTTATGGATATATCTTCAAAGTTAGTTGATGATGCATTTAATTATTCCGTCACTCAGGAGATTATAGATGACGATGAAGTAGAACCTCTCTCTGTGGCGAATCGCCAACGAAGAGCGGATTGGCCAAATTGGAAGGTAGCAATCCAGGCCGAACTAGACTCTCTGAATAAAAGGCAGGTTTTCGGTCCAGTAGTACTATGCCCACCGAATGTTAAGCCGGTGGGACATAAATGGATCTTTGTTCGGAACCATAATAAGAAGAATGAGGTCTTGAGCTATAAAGCTAGACTAGTGGCGCAGGGTTTCGCTCAATGACTCAGGATTGATTACGAGGAGACGTATTCTCCGATTATGGACATCATCACCTTTCGCTACCTGATAAGTTTGGTAGTGTCAAACAAATTAAACATGCAACTTATGGATGTGGTTACTGCATATCTCTATGAGGATCTTGATTTAGAGATATACATGAAAGTGCCTGATAACATTGCTGTACCAAATCAAGTAACTCTAAACCATAGAGTGCTCATGTAATAATATTGAGACGTTCACTATATGGATTAAAATAATCTAGTAGATGATATGAACATCCTCAGGACTCTTAACGAGATCAATGAGACGGTTGGCTATTTGAAATCTGAATTTGAGATGAAAAACCTTGGTAGAACTCGATTTTGTCTCGGATTATAGCTGGAATATTGAAATGGTGGCATCCTTATTCAACAATCTGCTTATGTCCAAAAAATGCTCAAGCGATTTAATATGGACAATGTATACCCTGTTAGCATGTCAATGGTTGTTCCCAGTCTGGACCCTAAGTAGGATCCATTTTGTCCACTAGATGACGATGAGGAGATCTTAGGAGCTAAAAAAATTCCATATCTTAGTGTCATTGGAGCTTTGTTGTATGAAACTCAGTGCACGCGTCCATATATTGCCTTCTCAGTGGACTTGTTGGCTAGATTTAGCTTTGTGCCTACGCAATGTCATTGGAATAGAGTAAAACAAAACTTCAGATACTTAAAGGGTTCCATTGACTTGAGTTTATTCTTCCCTTCAAAGGATACAAAGAGAAGTTTGAAAATCTCGAAAAAGGGATGGTTGAATCACAGTATACTGGTTATGGGCTCTTCGACCCGTCGAAGGTAGTGAACGGTAATAACCCGAGGGTGTCCTTCGACCCGTCAAGTGAGGACTTCGACCTGTCGAATTCCTCCCCTACTACGAGCACTTTTACTGCAATCTCTTATTCTGAAACACCGGTTGATGTGTTAGTTGAATTTGCTGTTACTGGGTACCTCTCTGACCCACACAAAGGTCGTTCACAGACTGATTATGTTTTCATTATGGGAAACACAGTGATTTCATGGAGATCAACTAAGCAAACTCTTGTTGCTACTTCCTGGAAACATTCAAAAATCATTGCTTTACATGAAGCGGTTAGAGAATGTTGGCTTAGGTCAGTCATTCATCACATTCAAGGGTCTAGTGGATTACAATCTACTACGATAGCTCCCACTTTCATATTTTAGGATAATGCAGCATGCACTGAACATATGAAGTTGAGTTACATAAAGGGTGACAATATAAAGCACATTTTGCCAAAAAATTTCTTCAATTAGCATAAATTGCAGTTATTGAATATCCATTTGAGCCAGGTAGGTTCAGACTTGTTTAGTAAGTCATCTACATTTGTGAAACATGTGAGACGCATTGGTATGCGCAGTTTATCTGAACTCCATGACTGAGTTCACAGTCAGGGGGAGTTACATTTCTGTAGACATCAGAGGGAGTCTACGGCACATGTAGTAGCGTTTGTAGTTGATGCATTGCACTCCTTTTACCTTAGATCAAGTTTTTTTTATTACCCATGATATTTTTGTTTGCTTGACGAGGTTTTTAGTGTGGCAATACGTCATGCATCATTCTTGAGGCATTCGACACAAGGAGGAGTGTTTAGAGAGATTTATTCTCCGTAACTTCCGATGTGTGTCTTGTTCTAGTCAGATAAGATTTACTCTAGATAGAAAGAATCCCTGTTTTATAGGAATACTGATTGTAACAGATTGTATCAGCGTATAAATAAGGCATTCTATCAATGAAAGAGTTACAGCTTTCAGTCTATCGAATATTCATCTACAACATCTTTAAGTTAAATGCAAAAATCTATCGATAATTACATATGATCTTCTTTTTACATGCATTTTATCAAATACAACAAGATGATGGAATTTTGCCAAAAACTGTGTGACAAATAGACATCCTCGTCTTCTGTTTTGGTTGATAAAAACATTAGTGATAAAAATAATTATGCAACAATGATTTAGATTCACTTATTCTCATATGTGACTTATGTGTTTCTTTGCATTTTATCATATGTGGCATATCCCTCAACATTGCTTAATCTCAGATGCGAGACTTTGTCTAGCGTTGCAAAACGAATATATGAGAAAATATCTTCGTTGCATTGCTCATTTTCTACAAGAACAAGTAGATCATCACATATAGACATTTGTAACAAACTTGGTATCTCACATGTATGAATTCACAACAAAATAAGAAGCATTACATATGACAAAAGGTGACACACATGCGCATCAGAAATTACATATAGCAACAACTATAAGGAACCCTCAAAATATTTAATGTGACAAACCAATATTTATTATAAATTAACATATGTGACAAATGCATTTATTCGTTACATAGTCATTTGTAACATACATTATGCGATGACTCAAAGTAACAAACAAAAGTCGTTACAAATTAAATTAAGCAACAAATAAATATCTTCTGCGACAGATTTCTATCGTCACTTTTGTAGTATTATGTAGTAGTTACGCCTCTTATTTTGTCTCTTCTCCTCAATCACATTTCTTATTAATTAATACTCATTTGTACACGTGTGGTTAATTTAAACGTTGCACGTTCTCTTATAACCGAAACGCAGAGCCGGCTTATAACCAAGTGCCAAAGAACAGGGCCCAAATTTTAAGGGGCCTTATTGTAATTTTTTCAATGAGATATATAGCATGAAAGGGCCATTTTGCATGTTGAGATATCAAGTTCAGTGGACAAGTGACCCTTATATGTTAAGGGAGGTCAACAGTTCCAGTCTTCCTGAAACCGCCGGAGGCCCTTTTATTTTGTTTTTCTTATGTCTGTAGTTCAAGAAGCTTTGTTGCAGAGCCTCCAAAATTGTTAAGCCGGCCTGCCGAAAGGGCGGTGGTGTAAAACATCCTTTGTTAATCAAGCCGTTGAGTAACATACCAGGCCGAGATCAAGCACTCATGTACAGCCAATGATAATAGACTACACAGGTGAAGAAAGTTGATCTGACGTCATTGTCATGGGAAGCAAATAGTGGGAGAACTGGAGAAACCTCATCCACAGATAGACGGCACTCCGGCCTTTGCGATGCATATACAGTATACAACTATATATATACATGGCCTTTGCTTGTCTCTTCTTCATAAAATCATGGTGAATCGTAAGCCATAACTCACAAATCTCCAAACGAATTATTCAAAGAAAGGTCTCCATGATCATGTTGTTAAAGACTTGAGGTCTTAAAGCAAGCAAACAAAAAGAGTTTGGGCACCACTACCGACTGCGTCTAGATTATTCACTCAGTACTCGATCGATCAGCATAGGCCACATGCATGTTTCATACTCTTTGGATTGGATTAGCTATTTGGCTACCAATCTACCATGCGCTGTTCGTCCTCCTGCCGCAACCCACCTGCACTAGTGATGCCTCCCTCTCTGATATGGCAATTGCCTGCCTCCATGAAGAGTATCTTCGGTTCTTTGGCTGTGTTCAATAATCGTGGAGAGTATCACCTACCCTGGATGCCAATATGGAATCATATTTAATATAGTTATCTAATATGATGATCATTATAAATCAATTTCAAAATATCTAAAAATTAAAAATTGTTGAAGAAGAATAAAAGATAGACTGAAAATTGTTTTCATTAATAGAATGTTTTATATATAGGCTGATATAATCTGTTACGATCAATGTCCTGATACAACAGAGATTCTCTGTATCTGTATCTATATCTAATTAGGACAAAACACACATCGGAAGTTACGAAGAATAAATCTCTGATCCTTAAATACTCCTCCTTGTGTCGATGGCCTAATGAATGATGCATGACCTGATAACTCACTAAAAATCTCGCCAAACAAATAAAAATCTAGTGGGTAAAAAAAAGCTTGGTCTAAGGGAAAAAGAGTACAACGCATCAACTACAAAACAGGGATTCTCTCTATCTAGACTAAATCTAATCTGACTAGCACAAGACACACACCAGAAGTTACGGAGAATAAATCTCTCTAAACACTCTCCCTTATGTTGATTTCCTCAAGAATGATGCATGACTTGTTGCCTTACTAAAAACCTCTCCAAGCAAACAAAAACATCATGGGTAAAA
Source organism: Geum urbanum (assembly GCA_946800695.1). Lineage (NCBI taxonomy): Eukaryota > Viridiplantae > Streptophyta > Magnoliopsida > Rosales > Rosaceae > Geum > Geum urbanum. The sequence continues at coordinate 27,861,647 of OX327001.1, forward strand.
AAAAATCTTGGTCCAAGGTAAAAAGAGTACTATGCATCAACTACAAACACTACTACATGTGACGTACACTCCCCCTGATGTCTACAGAAATGTAACTCCTCCTTACTGTAAATTCAGTCATAGAGTTCAAATAACCTGCGCATACCAATGTATCTCACATGTAAAATTACTCGTAGCAGGTTTGTCCTTCGATGGATAGAAGAATAACTCCTTCAATGGATAGAAGGCGTGACTCTGGTCTGACCCATGGGCATCCTTTGATGGATCGAAGAACAATTTCTTCGATGGATCGAAGGATCCAGAATCTTCATGTTGCGGTTCAACCATCCCTTTTCCAGGACTTTCAAGCTTCTCTTTGTGCTCTTTATAAGAGAAGAATAAACCCAAGTTAATGGAACCTTTCAAGTACCTGAAGATTTATTTTACTCCATTCCAATGACGTTACATAGGCGCGGCGCTAAATCTAGCCAACAAGTTAACTGAAAATGCAATATCTGGATGCGTGCCACTGATCTAGGTACAACAAAGCTCCAATAGCACTAAAATATGGAATTTCGGCTACCAAGATCTCCTCATCGTCATCTAGCAGACGAAATGGATCATTCTTTGGGTCCAGACTGCGAACAACGGTTGGCGTGCTAACAGGGTGTGATTTTTCTATATTGAATCGTCTGAGCATCTTTTGGACATAAACAGACTGGTGAATAAGAATTTCACTAACTCGATGTTCCAGCTCTAATCCGAGACAAAATCGGGTCCTACCAAGGTCTTTAATCTCAAATTCAGATTTCAAGTAGCCAATTGTCTCATTGATCTCAATAAGAGTCCCGATGATGTTCATATCATCTACACAGACTGATACTATAGCAAATCCTGAACTTGTTCTTTTAATGAACACAGTAGGGTATAAGTCATCATTCTTGTATCCCTTCGAAATCAAGTAGTCACAAAGACGTGTATACCACATCCTACCGGATTATTTCAATCTATATAGTGAACGTCTCAATCTGATTACATGAGCACTCAATGATTTAGAGTTACTTGATTTGGGTATAGTAATGTCATCCGGCACTTTCATATATATCTCTAAATCGAGATCCCCATAGAGATATGCAGTAACCACATCCATAAGCTGCATGTTTAATTTCTCTGACACTATCAAACTTATCAGGTAGCAGAAGGTAATGAAGTCCATGACTGGAGAATATGTCTCCTCATAATCAATCCCAAGGCGTCGAGAGAAACCCTGCCCCATAAGTCTAGTTTTATAGCGCAAGACACTACCACATATACACTCATTACCGGCGACTTTTGGAAAAACAAGGCCGGCGACCGGGAAAGTTGCCGGTAATGTCAACGAAAAGTCGCCGGTAATGTTTGAAAACATTACCGGCAACCTACTCCGTCGCCGGAAATTTTTGGCCAACCATTGCCGGCGAAATTCCGGCCGGAAAATTGCCGGTAATGTTTGGCCAAACATTGCCGGCGACGGAGTAGGTCGCCGGTAATGTTTTGAAACAATACCGGCGACTTTTCGCCGGAATTTCGCCGGCAATGTCTCCATTTCCGGCGATTTAATTAATCGCCGGCAATGCCTCTTATATTAGATGCACATCGCAGCAGCTCATTCATTTGGATCGAAAAAAATCCGGTGAAATCGAAAGAAGGAAAACGCTCTGAAATCGATCCTTTGGTATTGTCAAAATTAAGGCGCGCGTCGAAAACTCGTTCGATCACTCGGGAAGCTATATATATATAGGTATGTATATATATACGTATATGTCTATGTATATATATATGTGTGTGTTGATCGATCTAATTAGATCGATATATATATATATGCATGCATGTGTTGATTTAATTAGAGTTGAATTGAGATATCGCGTCGATTATTAGTAGTGAATGTGTATATATATAGTACGTAATATTGTTAGAATTTTCAGGATGGACAAGAGTTGGATGAGCCTCGAAAGATGGGATGTGAGATATCACCAGAGAATTAGGAGTTTTGTGAATTTTGTGAAGGCTAATTGTGGAGACACTACACTTCATTATTGCCTGTGTAAAGAATGTAAGTGTCGCAGCGATCGATTTCGTTTTCCCATTGATAAAGTCCAGAAGCACCTGTGTAAATACGGGTTTTGGTATAAGTACACTTGTTGGATTTATCACGGTGAAACATCGTTAGCGGGTCCGCATGATCATGGACAATTTGGTGAGAGGGCCAGTCCACGCTATGATCATGGAGATTTTGCTGAGAGGGGCAGTCAATCCTATGATCCAACATCGATGCTAATCAGTGATATGTTTCCTCATGAGAGAGGTGTATTTGTTGATGAAGCACCAAATGTCCCTCCCGTCGTTGAGGGTTTCCCCCATATTAAGCCAGTCGAGCCATTACCTGGAGCTCATGTCAACACAAGCGGTATGGACAAGTACAACAACCTGATTGCATTGCAACAGACTCCGTTGTACGACGGTTGTAGTAAGACTGTTCTTGAAAGTGTCATGGGAGTGATGCAGCTCAAAATGGAAAACAAAATGTCTGTCAAAGCTGTTGATTCTTGGCTGAAGTGGACTGCTTCGCTACTGCCACCCGGTCATCGTCTTCCTACCACTCATCATAAGGTGCGACATATCCTGAAAGATCTTGGGCTTTCCTACATCAAAATCCATGCATGCAGATATGATTGTATTCTCTTCTGGGGAAAAGATCTTGAAGACCTTGAAGCATGCCCGGTATGTTTTACAGAAAGGTATAAGTTGACTCCTGCAGGCAACAAGAAAGCTGTGAAGATACTTCGATATTTCCCTCTTATTGATAGGTTGGAGTGGTTGTTCATGTGTGCTTTCACGGCCGAAGCTATGAGATGGTGGGCTGAGAGGAATTTGCCTGACGATGACACCCTTATACACCCTTCCGACAGAGAGGCTTGGAAGCACATGGTCAGGGAGTTTGATCATTTTGCAACAGAGGTCCAAAATGTTTGGCTAGGGCTCTCATCTGACGGATTTAACCCTTTTGGTAACATGAGTCTTCAATACAGTATATGGCCAGTTATTTTGGTACCGTACAACCTTCCACCATGGATGAATGCCTTATTCACACGTGGGTAGAGCGTCAACTACATATGAGGTGATGTGCTTCGAGTTAGATTTCTGTTTATCAAGTGTTTTAATATCTCTAACTTTTTTTCCTGGTGTTAATATAGGTATAAAGAGTGGAAGAACGAGCTTTCTTCACATTACACTGTATACAAGGAGCTAGGCCGAGGTTCTACCCCTAGCGAATTCCGATTTAGGGAGTATGAGTGGCTGTGGCTGATAGCCCACTACGAGCACCCCAAAGCGAAGGTATGCATCCTGAATATATCTTACAATCCTAATGTATCGTATCACATTGAAATAGTTAGTTAGTAATTTTTTTACATATGTTTATCAAACAAGGCGATTTCGAAGACGAACCGGGCGAATAGATTGAAAAACACCAGGGCCCATCATGCAGGTTCACTCAACTATTTGGGTTGGTTGAGTAAGGCGCAGCAACAACAAGAAGTGAACCCATTGGTGTATATTCATCAGAAGTTCTATCCGCAGTGCCCTGAAGAAGCGGTAAGTCTTTCGCCTTTGCATGTGTTAATAAAACTATTTTTCGATATTAATTTAATTTGTTAAATAATACGTTATTCATTTTCGCTTTTCAATTAGGCGAGAGTGGAAGAGGCGACCACAGAAGTGACCATGAATATAGCTCGGAATAACCATCCTGACTGCTCCAAGGAAGAAGTCACCCAGTATGCCTCTCAGATCGATCCGCTTGATCGCCCTATAGCGGCTCAGATCATGGCAAAAGCGTGCGGGACTGGAAAGAATACCTACTACTGCAGGGGAATGGGCTCGGTGGGCGAAGAAGTATTGAAGAACACTTCAGAATACTCTACCGGGTCAAGAAGTTCAACTTCTAGTCGTAACCTTGCAGTGGAGCTTCAGAGGACGCAGAGGGAGTTGGAGGAGCAAAGGAGACAGATGGAGGAGATGAGGCAGATGGCCGAGCAGCAGGCAGTCAGAGATGCCAAGTACTGGGGGATGATCGAGCAACACCGACTCATGGTCCAGCAGCAGACACAAATGTTTACCTGGATGCAGACGATGTACGCGGCTCAGACTATCGGACAACCGCTCCCCACACCTCCCCCGGTCCTTGTGTTCCCTAGTTATCCACCACCATCACCGCACCAGTCACCGCCACAACAAGACCAGGGTAGTCACCGGAGTTCAAATGAGTACATGGATTTCTTCGACCCTGACCCACAAGTTCCTCGACCCTAACGTGTAGTTGTAGTTAATTTTCGTATCGTTGCTATTTGTACTGTACGTTGGACATTTATGTGTGTACTATTGAACTTGTATGATTTTACGGTTTATGTCTTTCAATGCAGGTTCTGGAATTGGGCCCAATCCAGAACCGGCTTTTTTTTTTCAAAATTTTTCCAACCATTGCCGGCGACATGGACCTAAGTCGCCGGCAATAACTTCAAATTCCGGCCATGGCGGCGCAAACATTGCCGGCGACTTGAGTCGCCGGTGATGAGTAGGACATTACCGGCGACGTGAAAATGAGTCGTCGGGAATGCTATCTCCGGAGGGCAATTTCCGGCAACGGCATTGCCGGCGACTTGTCGCCGGTAATGACATTTCCGGCGAGAAAAAAAATAAGGCCGGCGACTTAATGTTTCTTAATCCGGTAGTGAGACCTCATTTTTCTCATTACGCTTCTGAAAAAAGACTCATTTATGTCCTACCAGATTAACATTCCATGGGCATTGCACTATTGGATCGAAAACCTGTCTTTTATTCAAAGAGTTTAGTTTGGCATAGATTGCTACCTTCCATTTCGGCCAATCCACTCTTTGTTGGCAATCTTCCACAGAGCGAGGTTCCACTTTATCATCATTTTTGATCTCCTGAGCAACAGAATAAGCAAATGCATCATCAACTAACATGGAAGATCTATCCATAAGAACACACACATCTTTTGGTTTAAGTGAGATTTCTTTGTTCTTTGACATCACAAGAGGTTCTGAGACGTCCCTCAGACATGCGAATTGTGATTTAAGAACATAACTATAGTTAGAGACAATTTCATGCGAACGATTCACAATGTTGATGATGAATGGATGATTTTGTGCCTCGATGACTTGCCTTTTAACTAGCGGCTCATCAATGGATTTTCTTGGTCTCCCCATTTTCCTGGTAGGAGCCGAGGCCAATGCAACACCTTCCACATGGGCAGGAGGAAAGTTTCCTTGCCCGGTGTTCGTACTGACCAATCCTTTTTTTTTATTTCTCACCTTACAGGAACGTTTGCAGCACGTATATCTGATCTCATCACTTTAGCGATATCAGTAAAGGAGTCAGGCATAGAGTCTGCTACTTTCTAAAGATCAAGTATTCTTTACACTTCAATCACACTCTGAGATGTGCGGGGATCATAATGAGACATAGTGGGATTAGACCACATCAATTCTTGATGTTGAACCAGAATAGGGACATTCCTTCCTCCCCCTAACATCGGAAAATATGTCTCATCGAAGTGACAATCTGCAAATCTTACGTTAAAGAGATCTTCAAGATAGCGGACTATCGTTTGAGCTTCATAGCCAACATAAATGCCAAATCTTTGTTGATGACCCATTTTAGTGCTTTATGGAGGCGTAATAAGCACATATACTGCACAACCAAAAATGCGTAGATGTGAAATGTCAGGCTCATATCTAGTTGCCAACTAGTGTGCACTGAATGGTTAGCGTCCTACGGGTCTAAAACGAAGAACAATAGCTTTGTGTAACATTGCATAACCCCACATAGATACCGGTAAGTTTGTGTGCATTACCAATGCGTGAGACACAAGCTAAAACCTCTTGATGTGAGACTCTACTAAACCGATCTAAGAATGAACATGGGGAACAGGATGTCCAACTTCAATCCCAACAGATATGCAGTAATCATCAAAATATTTTGATGTAAACTTTCCCACGTTGTCCAATTTAATAGACCTGATTGGATGATCCGGGTGTTAAACCCGAAGATTAATAATTTGTGCCAGGAGTTTTGCAAACACAACATTCCTTGTGAATAGCAAAGCAACGTGTAACCATCGTGTTGATGCATCTACCAAAACCATAAAATATTTAAATGGTCCACATTCCGGTTTGATAGGTCCACAAATATCACCTTAGATCCTTTGTAAGAATGGAATATTGTCAGTGTAATCAATAACAAAAGAAGAACGTGCCTGTAACTTTGCTAAAGAGCAAGCTTTGCAAAATGAGCGATGTACATTAGAGATTGCAACATATGAATCTGGTGGGATAACGCACGGTGCCACATCGGTACTTTATTGGGATTGTGTTGCACTCATTTTGGAGACCGAGCCAGAATTGAGAGGAGTAGTCTCATCCGCCCCCTCTAAACCGATGGATTTAGGTATTCCCACATGCTTCTTAGCTCTGAAGAATGGATGCCTATGAGTATTTTTCAATATTTTGATCACCATGTCATGACCTAGATGTCCCAGTCAAAAATTCCAAAGCTTGTATGATTCTAAGTCATATGAATTTGTGTGAGTTACATCATTGAACTCAATGATCTAAATCGTAGTTAGATATAGACCACTATGAAGAACCGAAAACTTCTCTAGAATGCGCTTGCGACCGCATTCAACAGATGTAATACATAATAATTCTTGTCCATTCTCACAATATGTTTCCAAGTTGAAACTATGGGCGCGAATATCCTTGAAACTTAGAAATGTTCAATTAGCCTTTGGCGCGTATAAGGCTTCACTGATAAACAATCTTGTACCATGAGGCAAAAAAATTCTGCTGAACCACTCCCTTGTATAACCGGCGTTGCACCTATTATGGTAGTCACTGAGGATTTGTATGGAAAAAGATCCACAAATAATTGCCTATTCTGTAGAATGGTGTGAATAGTACCATTATCTGCAAGATACTCAATCTCTCCTTGAGATATCTACAAAAGCAATGTAAATAAATGAGTCTTAGAACTAAAGTAAACACTTAATGATTTGAATAGGGATGTGAGCCTTGTTGAGTGATGATATGACATGACAGAAACCGATGTAAAACACATCAAAAATAACACAATCTGTGTAGCACCTTCGATGGATCGAAGTACACCATTTTGATGGATCGAAAAACTTCACAAACCAATCCCGAGGGATACCTTTAATGGATCGAAGATCAAACTCTCGATGGATCGAAGAAACCCAAAATAAAACTTGATTTTCCAATACTGATTTTCGATGGGTCGAAAAATTAGGCTTCGATTGATCGAATCTTGACCCAAGACATGCGTTCAACGGATCAAAGAAGGAATCCTTGATGGATCGAAAATGATAGTTTAAGGACCCAAGGATGAGTTTCGAAGGATCGAAGTACAAATTTTTGATGGATCAAAAATCTCAGAAACCGACCGAGGGATAGTTTCGATGGATCGAAAGACCCTGAGATCAAAATAATATCCTTTCCTTTTTGTCTCGTTTTTGACTGTATAGTTGTGTAATTGTGCCATATGTTAATATAAACATCGAACCATACATTGAATTGGTATAAAATAACATCCTCAACACTTTCATATACCAAAAGTAAAAATAATTAATTTCATTGCTCTCCAACAATTAAAGAGTACATCATAGATGTTCTTATCCAAAAATCAAATCAAAACCAAGACAATAGTCTAAAAGAATGGCATTTAAATAAGCCAAAAAAAAAACGAAAAATTTGAATATATTACAGAGATAACGTCTTTTACATAGGCTATTCAAAATCTAGAGTAACAATGGTCGTCTCCTTATGCTCTGCAATCACGAGATTGGTATTTGCATCCATCTCAAAATCTTTAGCAAAGTTGGACGCTTGAGCCAAGTATTGCTTGTGCCTCTTGTAAATGTTATGGATTTCTTTGCTAGCATGGCACTGCTTGTACATATACTTTATTGAACCAGAATGATAGAAGGTGAATGTCCCAGAATTGGAATGCATGTCTTTGCCCATCATTACCCGAACTGGATTGGTTCTTATTAGAGTTGGCGTTCTAATCTCTAGGCCAAGTCAGATTTTGGCTGCGACCTCGGCCGTATCCATGCCCTCCTCTTCCGCCTCATGAAGCTTGTCTGCCACGATTGTAAGGTTCTGAACGACCGTTCTTTTTATCCTTACGGAGCTTTCCTACAGTTTGGTAACTCTCAAGATTTTTAGTACCAGCCAGTCTTGAGTTATTATTGAGGATAATCTCATGATGCCTTTACTTTTTGGATAGGCTATTAATGAGATCACTGAATGTAAGGATCCTCTTATGTTCGTACTTGATCTGGTACTGATGAGCAAGGGTGCTCATAGAGATTGGGAAGGTGTTCAAAGACATTTCAATCATGCCTTTTTCGATCTTTTCCACCCCACAAAACCTTAAATCAGACTGCAGATCCAAAGACGCTTGATTATAATCTTGCATCTTTGGAAAATCCAGAATCCTAAGGGCTTTCCATCTTGCAGTCAACTCAGGAAGTTGTGCATCATGCACATTGACTAAGCCTTGGTTCAAAGCATCCCATAAATCTAGGGCATCTGTTTTCTTTAAATACTGCTTCTTGATGTAAATATATAACTATCGTAGTTGTTAATAAAGCAATTTCTTTTCTCCAAAAAAAAACTCACAAGGTTTGGAGACTGCACCCAAGAAAAGGATGTGAAGAAGAGGAGTAGGGGGATTACAAAACCAACCTGGAGAAGTCACCATACTGAATGCTAAATTGGCATGAAAACTAGGTCTAAGTTTTTTCTCTCTTGAACGCGATTGATTTTCTCTCATATCAACCGTAAAAATCCCCCAAGGTGTCTTCATATTGGTCAGTTTTTCACTGGCTCCCCTCAATCCGGAACTTAACATCTTGCCTCTCTAATGTGAACTGGCTCTGGACCAGCGGAAAATTCTAGCATGTTTTAACACATGACATGTATCAACTTATAAATTTGTGATAGGCAAAGTTTTTAAGCTCTCTTGTTGCGTTTTAACTCCCTATCATCGTGTCGTGTTCGGGAAACCATTCAAAGTTCTTTTTCCATCTGGGGTCCCTTCGGGGACATCCGATAAAATTGGAGCGATACAAAGAAATTTTCGTGGCCATTGCTCAAGGGCAACACTGGTGGACCAAGAATTTGGTCATAATGAGTAGTCACTTGGCGTACATCATCATCACTCATATTGCTGTGGGGGTTATTGATACCTTGGTGGTACTACTGATGCGTCCTCAATGAAGGTGTTTTATTTTCGTTTCATTCCCCTTGATGTGTTTATTGCCTATAATTCATTTTAACTTACCATGTCGTGATCGTTCGAGGTTACGTCATTTCACTCTATCATGTTGTACCTTTGGTATTTACGCATTATGGGGATTACCTTTTGAGGTCACTGATTTGTAAATGTCACTACAAGGAAAATGCACTTTAAGGTTCCACAGTCTAAGTGACACTTAGATGACAGAGACTTTCTTCGTGGTCTAGGTGACACTTAAACCGCGGAAAAAACATCTTCGTCGTTTAAGTGGCCACTTAGACCACGGAAAAAGACATCTTCGTCATCTAAGTGGCCACTTGGACCGCGAAAAAAGTCTCTGCGGTCTAGGTGACACTTAGACCACGGAAAAAGACATCTCCGTCATCTAAGTGGCCACTTGGACCGTGGAGAAAGTCTCCGCGGTCTAGGTGACACTTAGACCGCGGAAAAAGATATCTCCGTCGTCTAAGTACTTTAACCCTAAACCCTAAGGCCCTTAACCCTAAACCCTGCCTTTTCACTTAGACGACGCAAACGTGCATTTGCATCGTCTAAGTGAAAGTTCGTAATTTCATCAAAGACAACGACCATCTAGACCATGTCTCATAGCATATTCTTTTCATCGAGACCATAGAGTAGACAATTCTCGGAGTATGACCATCGACGGTTCCAAAATAGGACTTACGGATTTTCGTGTATCCACGTTTCTGGTTTGTAAAAATTTCAATTTTGCGGTTGACTGTACCGATGAAACCCTTAACGAACTTACTATTTTGTGAAAATTATTCTATTTATATATTTTCTTATGGTGAATGTATCCAACGGTTACTTTGTCCAAATTCATTTTTGTTAATATCAATATGCAATGAGCCTATACTTAATAACACTTAAGTTATACACATTAGTAGATACTTAACAAGTTTAAACACGTAAGATTATTCGTCGTCTTAAATTCAATTGTTTATATATACGAATCGTTAATCGATATTTTACGACTATTTCATTCGAATGACAAATCAGAAACTTCCTTGCGAATTATTTTTAAAAATTAATTTTATGACTATTTCACCTGGACCACAAAGATGGACATCTCTGTCGTCCAGGTGACCACTTGGATGACGGAAAAAGATCAACTCCGTCGTCTAGGTTGAAAAAGATGGTGGTTCAATTTCTACCGCCAAATTTTTGGGGAACGGTTCAAATTTCACCTGGACGACGGAGATGCCTATTTTCGTCGTCTAAGTGAAATTTGAAAAGCTCCCCATAATTTGGGTGGTTAACTCCCACCCACCAAATTAATTGGGCACTGGTTCCAAAAATTTAGAATTTTCACTTAGACGACAAAAAAACACCTCCACGGTCTAAGAGAGCACTTGGACCATGGAAAAAACATCTCCGCGGTATACGTGAAACTCTATATAAAGGACCTATCCGATCCTTTTTCCTCATCCCATTTTGAATTCCTCCTCTCCTCTCTCTCACTCTCACTCTCTCTCAAAAATCTGGCAACTTTCCGGCGACCCAAAATTCGGCAACTTCCTCCCTCCGGTGACTCCCCTCTCCGGCGACTCCATTCTTCCTCGATTTTAAATTAATTTATTATTTTACGGCGACCCAAAATCCTGCGATCCCTTCCCTCCGGCAACTCCCCCATCTCCGGCAACTCCCCTCTCCTTGGTATTTTAATTCCTCCTCTCCTCTCTCTCACTCTCACTCTCTCTAAAAAATCCGGCAACTTTCCAGCGACCCAAAATCTGGCGATCCCCTCCCTCCGGTGACTCCCCTCTTCGGCGTCTTCCTCCCTCCGACGACTCCGCTCTCCTTAGTGTTTTAATTAATTTATTAATATTTAAATGAGAATTTGGCATTTTAATCAAATTATTAATATTTTACTTTAAATTAAAATTTTAATTAAAAATAAATAAATAATTAGACCATGGAGAAAGTCATATGCGTGGTGTAAGTGGTCACTTAGACCACGCATATGACTTTCTCCGTGGTCTAAGTGATTACTTAGACCGCGGACTTTTTCCATGGTCTAAGTGGGGACTTAGACCGCGCAAAAGTCCATTAGACGACGGAGACCGTAATTTCCGTGGTCTAAGTGATTACTTAGACCGCGGAAAACGGAGACCGTATTTTCCGTGGTCCAAGTGATCACTTAGACCGCGAAAAAAGTCCGCTGTCTAAGTGGCACTTGGTCCACGCAGACCTCCATTTCTGTCGTCTAAGTACCTAGACGACGGTACTTGGAGGACATAACCTAGATCACGGAGGTTCCATCGTCTATGTACTTAGACGACGGAAATTCGCACCTAGACGACAGAAACGGTCCGCAGTCTAGGTGCATTTTTCTTGTAGTGTGTATAAGTGTGGTTTTTGTCAAGATTCATTGTCATATCGTCCTAACTACATCGAGACCTGGAAATATCTTTAGGGGCATTGCATACAACTATCCGATGGGATGTAATTAAAGTATTGCTACCGCTAGCTTTGTCCCACTTTCGTTGATGTTCTGGATCCCTCATTCCTTAATTTCGATCTGCTTCTTCAATTGGTATCGTGAGGTTTCTCGATCTTGCGAGTTGTGAAGGTTGTGCATTCATCTTGATGGATGAATTTTTTTTCAAAATCGTGTCTATCAAATGTCGAGTAAGTTTTCAACTCGGACGGTGTATTTCTTGCTTCAGAATATACCAAAAGCAACGAAGTCGCGTAGATAATTAGCATGACCCACTCTCACCGCGATTGTGTTCCTAACTTTAATCATTTTAGAGTTCCACCTATTTGGTGTTATAGAGCTGGCTTCCTTTTCTTGCGTTGATGATTCATATTTCCGTTAACTCATTGGGTGGCAGTAATTTGATTATTTCCATTGGGGGTGATTTACCACTTGTGTGGTTAGATCCGAGATCATTCCTTTATGTTGAACTTTTGGGTACATGAGACTGAAATTTCATGCCTTGAATTATATCGAACTTGTGGTGTTCTTCTATACTTTCATATGCGGTTGAATTTTTTCATTGTGGAGTTTGTTGCTATTTTTATTTGTGAGATATGCCGTAATCGCAGGTGCTAGGTTCCAAAATAAACAAATAGGTCATGCATGCCAAAATTTCTGGAGGAAACTCTTAACTTAGGGTTGTTAGAATCGCCTCTTCTTTCAATCATCAATACTTAAATAAACCTCCCTTCGAAGATTTGTAATTCGGTTACATTAGAGAGATTATGTCCAAGTTCGTGCTACGGGATTATGTGTGGCTCTGGGCTCCTCATGGTGCCAACGTAATTGGGAGTCATAATGACTATTGTCCATGTGTGTTATTACTCCGATATCTCGATATCTACCAACGCGGAGATGTCGTATGTTGAATTATGTTTCACGGGTCGATTTTCTCTGTGTACACGATAATTGGGGAAACTGTGCTGGATATGTGGTTGGCTGCTCGAGCCTACAAGATTTAAGGCATGATGTATATTTATTCACGCACTTCTTCCGACGATACAACGACATGTTGAGTCACTCTTTGGAGCTCTATCATCGATGCACGAATCTTTTGAAGACTAAAGGTTTTTGGTTCGCGGGTCCTTCCAACATTTTGGATGCTTGATCTAATTATTTTTGTGAGTTAACATGAATGTAAATACCGTAACATATGGTGTTGTAGGGGTATGGTTGCGCGATATATTTGTTGATGCGGTGAAGAATTATTAAGGTTGTATATGTCTGAAAATCAATGTTATACATTCTAACCTTGCAATCGATCATTCTGCATGCACCACTGGAACTGAGAAATTATGGCATCTCAAGAGTCTTGCGTCGAACTTCCAAGTAACGATTACAACCCTGCGTACTTACTACGTTTACTTTCTGCGATATAAATTTTGAGGGCAAAATTTTTATTAAGGGGAGGTAGATTGTAACGACCCGAACCAAAATTATTGAATTAATCATCATTAGTTGTCTAATTAACAAGCTAAGCATCAACGTCACAGTTATTGAGGTTTTCGTTAGTCGTAAATTTTTAAAAATATTAATATTTTATTAGTTATGTCTTTAGGTTTAGCTTTCTGTTTAAGTCATGGAGTTCGCCAAGTTGAGTTCGAGACCACTTCAAGCGTGGAATTTGGAGTCGAACTGAATAAGTTACGATTTTCGGAAGTTTATCGGGATTCTTCTCGACCGCGACCAAATTTTGACATTTTCATAAATTATAAATTTCAAATCGTTTCCGTCACGGATGTTGTTGATGATTTTATAATGAGCATGTCGATACGTTGTTAGTAATTTTTGGAGGTACGAGTAATTTTCTAGGAATTTTGGTTTGGGGACCGCTTGTTTTTGGGTTTGGGTGTGGGTGTTTTATTTGGGCCAGATATGTTGGCCCAACCCAAACCTCCACCTCCTCTTTCTCTCTCCTCCCTCCCGTGCTCTCTCTCTCCCTCTCCTCTGGTCACCGGTGACCCACCACCGGCTGACCACCCTAGCCCTCAGGGTTAGTCTCAAATCGACCACCCAGTTCTCTTCTTCCCTTCCCTCAATACCCCAGCTCTTAATTCCCTCCACCGTCGTCGGAAAACCGACGGGAAAAACCTTGGAATTTTGGCCTCCGGCACCGGCGGCACCACCAGTATTATACCACCCCAACTCGTGGGGCTTTTAAAGCCCAACTTCTGAGGAGTCGGATGCCACCCACGTCGTTGCCGCCAGACGGCGTACGAACGTCGCCGGAATCCGTGGGATTTCAGATTTTCTTCGGTAATTTCTGGCTTACTTGCTCGGAATTTGAATATGTTATTTTGTTGAAAGTTATTGGGCTAGAGCCGATCTATCTTTTGGTGTATTGGTTGCAGGCATCGGTGATGGTTGATTTTCGACCGTGCGCGGTGGAGCTCTGGCAACCGAAAAACCTGAATCTTCACGGGAAGTTTTCTTGACCCTTTTGCGACCATTTTTGCATGGATTTGATTAGTTTGGACATTTTTATAATATTTTGGATATTTTCAGGATTTGGGTCAACTCGACACTTCCACATTAGGTGACATGTGTCGAGCCGGGGTTCATCTTGAGACAAGCGTTGATTTCGAGATACGATGATTATGATGATGTAGGGTCTAGTCGATTGCACGGGCAATTAAAAGTAGCAATTCTCGAACTTTGGAAGGTAGTTTCTCGGATCGATATTATGTTACGGAATGTGTTATCCATTCTATCAACATGATAAAAATGTTATGAATTAACTTAGATTTCTTTTTATTAGAGGCATTAAGTACGTTTATCGAGTTAGTTGATCAACTTACGTTTCTAGCGATCCAGGTGAGTGGATCTTTTATATTTCACTGTCGATTAGCAAGTCTAGGTTTTATGTTTATGAAGTTTATTTCCACTGGTGCATATGATTTAAGTTGCGATTATTTTCGATAATCCTTTTTTCGCACGTGACTTAAAATACATTTATGGTTATGCATATGGTTTCCATTTGATACGCACACATACGTATACGTAATACGTTATGATACGAGTACGTTTATGCACGGAGGGTATATGTTATGATTTCATGTCACACACATGCGTGTGCTTATTTATGTATGAATGCATCGATGCATTGGCTATTCGGCTGATCACCAAGTACACTCCTGGTGGGACACGACAGCACCTGACCAGATGACTATATTATGCATGCCTCCACACACTATTATGATATGATTTTAAGTTGACTCACTATGTTTTTAATATGTGATTTCGGTGAAAGGCATATGTACATATTCTAAGATTTTTCTTACGTGACTTTATTTTTCATCCACTCACTCTAATGATTTTTCATGCTTTATATGCCTTTTCCCTGGGCCCTTTGGTTTTCAATGCCCAGGTTGCAGAGTCTTTCGTGGTCGGACGCATACGTAAATCAAGGCCCTAGAAGTCTGAAACGATTTAAGATTGGCTTTTATGAGTTGTTTTTCGAAATTTTGTTTGTCAATTTATGATTTTTAGCTTACTAGTCTCCTTTATATTTATTCTCCCGGACTAGCATGTATAGATCAAATGGTCATTTGTGAGCCTAATCCTAGTTTAAGAATCTAATCGTGGTTGGGTTTTCATAATCGGGGTTTAGGACTGTTCTCTATTGTCCTGTCAAAATTCTCCTTATCTTATCGCCACTGGTGATCATGAGGAAGCCATCTACAGTGACCAATATAACACACATTCCCTACATGCGAACTATAGTTGACGTCGTCCAAGTAGACAAGACAAGCATTGTACTCTTTCGTTGTGCAAGATGCCAACATCCCATACACAGAAAAATTGCTAATGGTCCACATTACGGCTATTCTCATCATGAACATTATTTCAGTGAACTTTTCATAAGTTGAGACTCCATTTTCCCACAACTGTTTCAGCTCGTCAATCAATAGTCTGAGGTACACATCTCAAACACTTTCCAAAAGAGTTAGAACCTGAAATTTGCAGAGTGAGAAAATTAAATTTTTTGTTCATACACATCCATGGAGGCAGGTTGTACGACGGGACAATACTTGGCCAAGTGTTGACAGAAGCGTTATTATTACCCCAAGGGTTGAATCCATATGTAGAAAGTCCGAGTCTAATATTTCAAACCTCTGCTGCAAAGTCTAAAAATTCCCTATCAAAACTCTTTCAAAGCCTCCCCATCTTCCACTTGTCTGAGCACATCATCATCTATTCTCTGTTCTGTGTACCATCTCATCACCTATGTTGTGTATAGAGACATGTACAAACGTTGCATGTAGTCTATGAATCAACGAAAAATTGCGAAACACATTAGCATGAATTTGCTTGTTCGAACTCCTCTTATTAGGGTGCAAATATCTGGATTGGTTGCATACAAGACAGTAGTCCAAATATGCATAATCTTTGTAAAACGGTACACAATCATTTCTACACGCGTGAGTTTTCATGTACTTTAGGCCGAGGCTGCTCAAGATCTTTCTAACCATATAATAGGTTTTGGGAAGTTTGTGATCAGGAAGTAACTTACATATATGCTCCTGCATTTCGTCAAAGTATGGTCTGATATTTTGTTCTTTACTTTTGTCTGAATTTCCTCCATTACACATCGCAAGACACTCTCTGGACATCCACGATACACTGGGGTCTGAGCTTCAAGTAGCATCTTATTGTGCTTATCTATCTCAGTAGTGTCAATGGCCAAGGCTGCAGGGAATGTGTCATAATAAGGAGTATCATAACCTCCCTCTTCATGACGGTGTCTAACATGACTGAATTCGAGAAAATCATCATAGACCAAATCCACAGTGGAGTTCCAAGAAGGGGCACCACTACTGCTGGATGAGGCACCCTGGTATTTTTACCCTGAGCTGAAGTCTGATCCTGAGCTGAAGTCTACTACTTCACCGTGCTCACTCCATGTAGTGTAACTCCACATCATACCTCGGTCATACAAGTGTTGAGACATAACATTAATCTAGGGTTGGGCACGGGTTAAATCGGTGCAGTTTGAAGCCTAAACTATAAGTACTCCATATCTTATGGTTTTCTGAAAATGTAAATCACAACCACTTTACTTATTCGGTGAACCTACATTTTGGTGCGGAGCAAAAATACGGCTTTGGTTTTAACCCACATTTAATAATCTAGAAAAAATATGAAATTCAGAAAATTGAATATTACATAATTAAATAAATTCAAATCGAATGATATTGCAAGTAAAAGAGCTTAAATTTCATGAACTTAAAATCCAAACTAAATAAAGAAAATATAAATTAAAATAACTTGCACATATATAGGCTCCAAAAACGTTTCTTCGTTACTTCTTTTGTTGCTTAACAATCCTCATTCTTCAAGGTTAGATGGTCCAATAGCTTCAGAACCTAGTATATATACAAAAAAAATATTTTAATGAAAAAATAAAATATAGGAAAAATATTAAAATAAATAAATTATATATACAAGTATAAAAAGCGGTGCAGAGCGATATATTCGGGCAGTTTGGTTGCTCAACCCACAATCATTCCGTTAATCGGTAGTGGTGCGGTTCATCGGTGAATTTTGACCTACATCATTTGGTGTGATTTCTATTTTGCCTTTTCGGATTGGTGAAGTGCAGTATGCACTTATAAAGCGATTTCTGCCCAGCTCTATATTAATCTCTACAAACTGATGGTTAAGAAATTTTATGCACCGACACCTATAACACTTCTTTTCTTGACCATGTTACATTGAAAACAACATAAACTCTCTGATTTCATCCATATATCTCTCATTACTTCAATTCACCAACTGTATCCAACTCTTGTCCATATTTTTGCGTAAATTAATTATCATATTATATAATTTTTTAACTAATTAATCTAAAATACTAGATCATTAAATTATATAACACAATAATATGCATTTACATATTATATATAATTTTGAGAGGTGAAATTGACACCCCCCCCCCCAAATTTCAATGATTTTTATGTATATTTTCTATACACTTTTGCTTGAAAAAGTGAATAAGGAGGCCGGGTGTGATTTGTGAAGAAAGGGGGTGCCAATTTTACCACCCATAATTTTTTTATCTAATTAATCTGACATATTTAATCATATATGTATAATGAATTAACACATGCATGTAATTAGCTTAACAATTAAACAATATTTCACCAGAGAACTCCATCACCCTACATTATTATGTACTTAATTAAATTAAAAAAATAATCCTGAGAAATGAGTTAATACCTTCGCCGATAAGAAGATTAGTCGGTAAACTAGAACTCTGGAGGGGGGAAAACTATATAAATTGAAATTGTGGCCAGAGGTGGTGTTGAGAGGTTTTAAGAGATGTTGAGAGATGACAGAGAGATGAAATGCTCAATATGAAAATGGAATCTGATTTAGATAATTGAGTTTTCTTAGACGACGAAATCAAATAATTCTTCATTTAAGTGTAACACTTTGTCGTCTAAGTTGATTTTTTAGACAACGGATAATATTTTCGTGGTCTAAGAAGTTGTGCTTAGATGACGAAACTTTTATTCATCATCTAAAAGCTCAACTAAGACAACGGATTATGTATTTTGTCGTCTAAGGGAACTTTTAGATGTTCGTCGTCCAAACATAATCTTAGGCGACGAAATATTTTCTTGCACGACGAATTAATTTTTGTGTCTAAGTGCGTATTTCTAGTAGTGAGTACTTTAATCCGTTTTTCATTACTCTAACGGATGATATTATGCGTACATATATCACTAAACAGAGATTTATCAATTTAATGTATTGTACTCTAGGCAATTTTTCATTAGTCTGACGGGTGATTACTGTTCATATATCACTAAACAGAGATTCATCAATTTAGCTAGGTAGCAATTTTCATAATACACTAGGATAATGTTTTTTATTTATTTTTATGCTAAGACTAGAGTCAATGATGTATACTTTTTCTTCGCATATATATATGTATGTGTGTGTCTTTCCTTTTCTTTTCTTGTATCCAATCAAGCCAGCTGCCTGATCAGCAGTTCGATGTACTGGTCTAGGGGAAAGGCTAGTATGAGTTAACACATATCATGCATTAACTTATAAATTAGTCCTCAAAGTTGTAAAATAAATATTTTTCATATAATTTAGTTCAATAGGAGTAATTACTTAATCAAAATACTTTACAACTTTTAGGACAAAATTACAAATTGAGATAATCATTTTATAATTTTGATGGAACAAGTGGTCGATCGTAGATAAGGAGCCTGAAGATTTTAACTTAACGAGGAGGACGATTTGAGCACAAGGACTCGCCTACAACCCAGTGAATTAACTAACCCTGGTAAGGTAACTGTACGTTAAGCATAAACTAGAAAGTTTAAAGGGAAATGGAAGGCCGGAGACTAAGGAAAATTCCCAGAACTTATTACTGAATATGACGAAGGAAGTTGCAGAATTACATCAAGGTAAAAAGGAAAGGGGGTTTGCACGAATCGATGTCTAATTTGGTCTAAAATTTTGGAATTTTAGTTGAATATTATTGAATGTAGCACGAATTGCTTTTCTTTGTTGCTTATTGTTGTTCCTCTTTCTTTGGAAATTATAGAATGGCTCCCAAGAGTACGACGCACCGGATGGGGAAGGCGGCGCTCAAGCGTCAACAAGCCGCGGCGGCTGAGGTATCCACCGGGCCTCCTCCACAACCTCGTTCCCAGTAAGAAATACCAACCCCACTGCTGGACGACATTACACCGTCAGTGGATCACAGCGCTGCGGTATCCACCAGCGCCACTGCCACCTCCGGTAGCTCAGAGTCGTCGCCAGCCCTCAACATCCGTTGTAAGAAGACTAGACTTCCAGGTCCACTGCTCATCTCTCATTTTTATGTTAATGATTTGGTTTGGAAAATTTATAACTGTTGGTAATAATCCGTTTGAGCAGACATGGTGGACATGGCAACTGAAAAAGCGACGAGAATGTAGCGCGGGGTCATTGTCAGCACAAAGACTGAGTACCTCGTCTGGCTGAACAACAATCAGTGACTACATGTGCCTTACTCTACAAGGTATCAAGGCCCTGCAACGAGAGAGTGGAGAAGTCTGATCTCCAGAGACATTGGCAGCATCATCCGCACCAAAGTTCTCATGCTTGCGCCTAACTATTTGAGACTTAAAGATGAGCACCGCGACATCGTCAACACAGCAACTGAGGTATACTTTTTGCGCTTAGCTAACTTTGTTAATTTAAGGTTCATGTATTTATTAAAGATAATTAACACATTTTAATTTTATGTGCTAGACGAACTATGACATCCCTGCGACCGAGGTGGACATGTGGAATTTCATAGACTTGACGGCGCAAACCATATACAAGGACTGGAAGTATGATTGCCATCAGCATTATCTCCACGTCAGCAAGGAGACTCCTGCCGAGTTCCTAGGGAGGGAAGAAGAATGTGAGTGGTTGAAAGGCCACTTCGAAAGCCCTGATTACCTGATAAGCTTCATAACCTATTTGCAGAGTTCTTGGGATGATTTTAAATTTAAATGTTGATTTATTAATATTGTTAAATTATTGTCTTGTGTGGCAGAAATTGTGCTAACAGAACCAGGGAAATAGAAACAAAAATGAGGAGCAACAACTCAACCACTATTTGGGCTCCCTCGCACTCTCATACCGGAGCGAAGTGTTGGAGAAGAAGGGTCATAAATTCCCAGCTGTCCAAACTTGGATCGATGTATATGAGCCGGACAAGAATGCGGCTGAGAAAGTGGTGAGCGGACAATAATTATTATTTTTATTTTTGTGTTTACCATATATTTAATATTATTTAATTATTATGTTTTAATTGAGCAAGCGGCAGTCAAGCGAAGGCATGACAAAGTATTATCGCAACAAGATAGTGCAGCGGCCAAGGATGACGGCAAAGTGGTTTCCCAAGAGTTTCCTCTTCCTCTTGATACACAAATAAATATCATAGATGAAGAGATGGGTACAAGGCCCGGGACCTCTATAAGAGGTAATACATAACATATAGTCGTTTATCTCATTTTTCATGTATGATCGCTTTTTCGTGTATGATTGATACATATTTATACTAGTTTGTCATGGCAAGGGTAGGGCGCACAATCACACGCGAGCCCAAAACCAGAGTAGGTGCTCGGGTGAACAACAGTGCTGCGGAAACCGAGATGCTGAAAAGGGAGGTCGCAAAAGCGAAAGAGGTGGCGCGTAAATCGAGAGATGATTATAATGCGCTCGTCGAGAGGATGAGAGAAATGGAGTCCTTAATACGATCTATCCAAGATGTTGGTCAACAAGCTGTAGTTTCTAGCCCTGTTCCTGCTCCTGGCACTCAATCTAGCTGCAATGAGACAAATGCCGACCAAGACACCAATTTGTGAACAATGGTAGAATGTATTTGTATAGACATCAAACTAGTACGTTTAGATTTTAGGTTACTTTTTGTGTATGTTGAACGTGTTTGTTTTGTGCTGTGTTGAATATGTTTGTTTTGAGGTTAATCGTGTTCTATCGTAACTCGGTACGTAAAAATTAAAATAATTTTTTTTACTGTCATCCAAATGATCGAGGCGACGAAGATAGATCATACTAGATCGCTTCATATAAATGGAGCGACGAAAATAGGTCAATCTAGGTCGCTTCATATAACATGGGATGACGAAGATTTCTCAAACTACGTCGCTCCATGTAACACCCTAAACCAGATCTTGGTCGCCCCAACCTCATCAATATTGGTCGCTCAATATACGAGGAACAAAATATCTCCTTCAATCTTCATCGCAATACTATTTGGCGACCAACATGGCTTCATCGCTTCAGTTATCCTTAGCGATGTACTTTTATAAAAGTACGTTGCCAAAGAGTGCAGAGACAAATATGAGGCGACAACGCTTAAGCGATGAAGAGAAGGTCACCAACCGTCGAGATGACCAATAACGAACTTCAGCGGCGAATAATCTTTGTCATCTCGTTTCCGGCTGTAGTAGTGGCTGGCCAATATGTGAAAGCTTGTCATGGTAAAATAATTGTATTCTCTTGGCAATAAGAGGAAATCAAGACGACTCAATTATATTTCAGCAGCACAGCGTGAAAGCTGGTTCAATTTCTGTTGTCGCCACTACTGTACGTATATATAAAGTAAATAGATTTGTATGTTTATGCCGCACTATACCAACTGATACGTGTCTAATTAAATGTATAGGTGTTATATATAAAGTGTCTTGTCAACTGGTTATCGTTCGAGCTATTTATGTTTATGTAATGCAAAGATCTGTTTATATCAAATGTGAAGTTTCGTATTGAATTTTTGGTGTGAAGTTACATTTTATACAAAATTGATAACGTAAGTTAATCATCTTTTACATACAAATACAAATATTGGGAATACAGAATTTCAGCTCAATCAGAAATGTTTTAACCATTTGATCATGACATTATTTAACAAAACACACAGATTATACGATTTAGTTCAAAACTTGAATGTGATGATCAAATGGCTAAACAATATTGATTTGGTTAAAATTTTACATGCCCGATTCTTGTATATGTATTTAAAAAATTATTAATTTTAATGATTGAATTACGTTGTTGATTTTATGTAAAATATAACTTTACACTGAAGTTTCAGTACGAAGTTTTGCCCTTGATAGAAACTGATGCAAAGCTTAAGTTTGATGTCATCTATTTATTCATCAATTTTACAACACTACCGCTGGAAACACTCTAGCCGACGATTTTTTTTAAAACTATAGCCGACGAGATAAAAATCTTGTCGGCTATAGTGAAAAAAATGTTTGTTTTATTTTTTTTAAAAACTCGTCGGCTATAGTACTATAGCCGACGATAATAGGTAAAAACCTCGTCGGCTATACTATTACCGACAGGTTTTAGCCAACGACTTCAGCCGACGACCCTTAAAAATCGTCGGCTATACTATAGCCAACGATGTTTTTGCCCCTTTTTCGTCGGTTATAGTATAGCCGACGATTTTTTGTTGATTTGTCGTCGGCTATAGTGAAAATTGTCCACTATAACCGACGACAAAAAATCTCGTCGATTTTTTTATTTTTTTTCGTCGACTATAGTGAAAATGCTGGTAGTTTAGTTAAGGATTATCACATCGATCGCTCATGGTTAAAATAAAAATGTGTACAATAAGGTCATCAATCAACTTTCCCCTGCCAATTAATCAACTTTCAACATGGACGACCTCCTTCTCGAGACACATTTTGCATTTCCTCACAAGCATGAAACGTGGAAGTTGCTATTAATCATTAAGCAAAATCATGTGGACCATCTGCTAAGCTCAAATTCCTCAAAATATCTTAGTCCACTATGCTTAGAGCTCCAAATTAACTTCAACCTCTCATTCGAAATGAAACAAAGCTTACGAAAGAGACGTGTCATTAAATTAATTTCTCTCAAATACTAATCATCTATTTGATTGGTCTTAAGAAAGGGCGAAAGGCCAAACATATTTAGGCGCATTAACCTATCAATATGACATGCAGAAACTCGATCGATCTTAAGACTAATTCATTGATATTTAACATGCACAGACAGTTTGATTAGATACGAATGATGTGTTGGCCGGTGCTACAAAGTTGGATAATGGATATGCGTTCCATGATAGATGATCGAATATTAACTTAATATATTGGTCTAATCTTAATTAGCATCAGCGTTAACCCTCAATAGTAAGATGCAAGTTGCATTAATCAGTGACATTAACATAGCTATCTAGGATGAATGGATAATATCAACATGGTTACATGGTGATAAGTAGCAAATTTGCTATATATTATCACAGGCAAGAGATAAGAGACACCAACACTGAAAGGTGTTAGCTAAAACAATGAAAGCATGATCGATGTACCAAGCATTAGCGGTTAGGCTAGCCACTCCTTTACTCCAGCTCTAGCGGTAAATACCCGGCAAATGCAACTGGCTTCTGGTTAGAAAATGGAAAGGGAACATGAATTCGAAACATCGATAAAGACAATGCCGGTGGCACTATTTGTCATATGCAACTGCACATGCTCTTGTTTAGTTTTGATTGGCTTCTACCTTCTTCTTGGCATCAAGATCGATCTATATATCCAGAACTCCATCATTGACCACCGTCCGCATCACCCAGCTGGTTGACTGAACTATATTTCTCAAACATTATCATCAAAGGTTCTCCTATGATTAAGATAAAAATAAAAAAATAAAAAGTTATTTTTGTACGTGACCATATTAATTTTACTATTTAGCTAAGCACAGCGCGCTCCCTAATTGGATGAACACTCTAAAATTTACTTGGCTGCCGAGAAACAGTAAAATTTATTATGTTTCAATTTGGCTCCGTTCACACAGATTATGTAGTTTAATTGTCAAATTAAGCTGGTCCAAGTGTTTGATAAAAGGAAGTTAGACTGCTTATTTTGACAACTTCACAATTTCCAATGCAGATTATGGAAACTTCAATTTGAAGCTTTTGAAATCAGCTGTGAGTAGAAGCTACTGTTTTGCACTAAAAATTCTAAAATTGGTAGCTTGTTCTTGAGCTAGCATATGAGATCGAGGTAGAGAATGTTTTCAGGGTTTTGGACTTTGGAAGTTCCAGTCGAAGGAGATCGATGAACGTACTCTTAAGCAATTGATTTTGAACAATGTCGTTGAAAAAGATTAATTTGCCTCCGTTCTTGGTATCAAATTTATTGAATATGACATGCGAAAGAATTTGGAAGAAGACGATCAGGTGTATGGCTCTCTGAGATTGTCAAGTCTCTGAAAGACTTCTATTTTATTTTACTTATTATGCTAAGATTCCTATTTTATTGCTAATTACAAGTTAGTAAATAGAATAATTAATGTTCATCAAAATAAAACAATAATAATAAATAAAATTCACAGTTTAAGAGCTTTATTATTAATAAATTTTTATAATATGGTACTGTAACAATTAATATATATAATATTTATAAAAATAAAATTGAAATAATTTTAGATGTCTTTTATAGTCATTTAACTTAGTGGCAACACCTTCACAATTAATTTTACCAGCTTCACAACTAATTTTATCAAACATCTTAATGCGCCCAACTTATTGAAGTCACCACATTTTTAAAATTTAGTTACCAAATACTTAATAACTTAATTTCATAACTGTTTATTAATTCTCACCACACAACTGCAACGTACAACTTATTATTACCACACAGCTGTGCCAAAATGAGCCTAATTCTGAGCAAATCATGCATGGTTTACCCGCCGAGTAGAAAAGGAAGTGTAAACCCTAGCTCAGTCCAAACAAGCAACAGTAAAACCCTAGGCCTGAAAGACCACCCATGTACTGACTACCACCCAGTCCAAAAATGCATTGTTCACGAAACCACTAGTTTCTCCACGTGGTGAACATCCAGTTGCCTACCTTCTAAACCAAGCTCGTTATTAACTTACACGTGGCAGGGACCTGACGTCACCCAATTCTCTAGCCGCCGAGATAGCAATAATTCTCTCTCCCTTGATGTCGCACAGTTACGCATTACACCACGCGAAGCCGGAACCGGACCCAACCAAACTACCCCATCCACGCGTCCAGCAATCATACGGGTCGTAACCGGTAACTGGCAACCGGGTCAGACCACGACACTCACCCAACTCAAACAAACCATCTTTCGTATCTATAACCACCACCAATACCTTTAACCGGTCACGTGGTCTAAGGAGAGTCCTAGCGAACTCTATAATTTGTGAGGCCCTCCCCTTATCTTCTCCAACCGTATAAAACTCATCATAGGGCATGGAATGTTTCTTCGCCATTCGTCTTTAAATTTAGAAAACCAAACCATACCCAAGCCCCATTCCCTCTTTTTTTTCCTATGATAATCTCGGGTTTGTCGTTGATACAGTTAGAGCGTTCTGGTTATGATAGCCGTCGCTTACCGGCAGCAACCTGAGAGCCGCCGTTGCTCTCGTCTCGGCTTCCCCCGCCTCCGTTTCTTCCGATACAGGCGCTTGAGGCCGACGCACTGTCACCGCTAAAGCTGCTGCTGCTGCTTCTCTCGTTTTTCTTTTTTTCTCCGGCCATACGAAAGATGCCGAGTCCGAAGAGTCAGCGGAGGGTGCAGGAGGAGAAGATCCGCCGGGGAAAATTGCTCACGGAAAGATCGTCGTCTTTTCACGGCATGGCGACGAGTTCTTCTTCGTCGTCCTCCTCCGCCGTGACGCCGCCACAGCTCCGTCGACCGAAGACAGTTCCCGACATGGTATTGTACAGAAACGCGCGGGGAGGAGCGGTGACGCCGCCGCCGGAGACGACGCAGCAGAGGCCGAAGCTGAGGAAGCTGCTGCTCAACGTGACGATCCAGGGGAGCGTGGGGGCCGTACAGGTGGTAATGTCGCAGGAATCGACGGTGGGAGATCTGGTGGCGGCGGCCGTGAGGCAGTACGCGAAGGAAGGTCGGCGGCCGATATTCCCGTCTGTGGACCCCAACCGTTTCGATCTCCACTACTCGCAGTTCAGCTTAGAAAGTACGGTAGTCTTTTTCCTCGCTCTCTCTTTCTCTGTCTTTGACCGACACTTGTACATGTGTTATTGAATGTGGTGATTATGTGTGGGGTGCAGGTTTGGAGAGGGAGGAGAAACTGATGTTGTTGGGATCACGCAACTTCTTTCTGTGCCCGAAAAGATTTGGAATTGACGGTGGGAGTGCGACTGTGACGACGTCGTCCGGGTCATGTTCGAAACAGGCCGAGAAAGCCTCCAAAACTGGATTTTCCTGGCTCAAGTTGATGAATTTCCTGCTGTGACTGGTGGGAAGACTAGATTGCTGTTTGTCCTGTGGCTCAAAGTGAGAGATGGAGTGGCACATGTACATGTACATAGTTTTAGGATAGTGTTCGTGTTGCGTAGGATCAATTCGGGTTAAATTTCGTCATATACCTCAGCAAAAGGAAAAAAAAAGAGGAATAAGCTAGCTAGCTATAAGAGTTTAGAAGAAGGTTGTTCTCATTTCCCAGTATATGTATCTTCCATTTATCAAACTCCTATTTATTTGGAATTATACAGTAAATATTTTGGCTAGGGACTATTTGGCTATTGTGACTTTTTAACATTAGCAAATTACACTCATTTTCAGTTTAGAATTTGGGTTTGAGTATTCAAGATTTATATAGTTGGGCGTATATATTGGTTCACTACCACATTTTGACACATTACCGGCGATATAATGAAAAACAAGGCTGGCGACCGGGAAAGTCGCCGGTAATGATGATCATTGCCGGCGACTTGCTCCGTCGCCGATAATGATGATCATTGCCGGCGACTTGCTCCGTCGCCGGTAATGTGGCCGGAAAGTCGCCGATAATGTGTCCAAATATTACCGGCGACTTACTCCGTTGCCGGCAATGATTGGCCAATCATTGCCGACGAAATTCCGGCCGGAAAATCGCCGGCAATGGTTGGCCAATCATTGCCGGCGACGGAGTAGGTCGCCGGTAATGTTTTAAAACATTATCGGCGACTTTTCGCTGGAATTTCGCCGGCAATGTCTCCATTTCCGGCGATTTAATGAATCGCCGGCAATGCCTTTTATATTAGATGCAGATCGCAGCACCTCATTCATTTGGCTCGAAAAAAATCCGGTGAAATCGAAAGAAGGAAAACGCTCTGAAATCGATCATTCGGTATTGTCAAAATTAAGGCGCGCGTCGAAAACTCGATCACTCGGAAAGCTATATATATATAGGTACGTATATATATACGTATATGTGTATGTATATATATGTGTGTGTGTGTGTGTTGATCGATCTAATTAGATCGATATATATATATATGCATGTGTTGATTTAATTAGAGTTGAATTGAGATATCGCGTCGATTATTAGTAGTGAATGTGTATATATATAGTACGTAATATTGTTAGAATTTTCAGGATGGACAAGAGTTGGATGAGCCTCGAAAGATGGGATGTGAGATATCACCAGGGAATTAGGATTTTTGTGAATTTTGTGAAGGCTAATTATGGAGACACTACACTTCATTATTGCCCGTGTAAAGAATGTAAGTGTCGCAGCGATCGATTTCGTTTTCCCATTGATAAAGTCCAGAAGCACCTGAGTAAATACGGGTTTTGGGATAAGTACACTTGTTGGATTTATCACGGTGAAACATCGTTAGCGGGTCCGTATGATCAAGGACAATTTGGTGAGAGGGCCAGTCCACGCTATGATCATGGAGATTTTGTTGAGAGGGGCAGTCCATCCTATGATCTAACATCGATGTTAATCAATGATATGTTTCCTCATGAGAGCGGTGTATTTGCTGATGAAGCACCAAATGTCCCTCCCGTCGTTGAGGGTTTCCCCCATATTGAGCCAGTCGAGCCATTACCTGGAGCTCATGTCAACACAAGCGGTATGGACAAGTACAACAACCTGATTACATTGCAACAGACTCCGTTGTACGACGGTTGTAGTAAGACTGTTCTTGAAAGTGTCATGGGAGTGATGCAGCTCAAAATGGAGAACAAAATGTATGTCAAAGCTGTTTATTCTTGGCTGAAGTGGACTGCTTCGCTACTGCCACCCGGTCATCGTCTTCTTACCACTCATCATAAGGTGCGACATATCCTGAAAGATCTTGGGCTTTCCTACATCAAAATCCATGCATGCAGATATGATTGTATTCTCTTCTGGGGAAAAGATCTTGAAGACCTTGAAGCATGCCCGGTATGTTTTAAAGAAAGGTATAAGTTGACTCCTGCAGGCAACAAGAAAGCTGTGAAGATACTTCGATATTTCCCGCTTATTGATAGGCTGGAGCGGTTGTTCATGTGTGCTGTCACGGCCGAAGCTATGAGATGGTGGGCTGAGAGGAATTTGCCTGACGATGACACCCTTATACACCCTTCCGACAGAGAGGCTTGGAAGCACATGGTCAGGGAGTTTGATCATTTTGCAGCAGAGGTCCGAAATGTTTGGCTAGGGCTCTCATCTGAAGGATTCAACCCTTTTGGCAACATGAGTCTTCAATACAGTATATGGCCAGTTATTTTGGTACCGTACAACCTTCCACCATGGATGTGCATGAAGAAGGAATACAATATGCTCACTCTGTTAATTCCCGGCCCGAGTTATCCAGGAAAGTGTCTTGATGTGTATTTGAGGCCTTTGATTGAGGAGCTTAAGTACCTGAGTGAGTGTGGCCACCCCACTTACGATAGGTTCAAAAATGAGATGTTCCAGATGCATGCCATGCTTGTTGGCAACGTTACCAGGGGTTACAGGGTTTGTTCAGAGTGCATGACGGTTGATTGTTGCAGTCCTCATTGCAGTAAAGTTATTCAGATGCGTCACCGTTGTTGGCTTCCATATGATCACCCATTTAGGCAGGATCCAGACGCGTTTGATGGGACTGTGGAAACAGGTGTGGCACCCAGGCGATGGACAGGGGATGAAATTTTGGAAGTGTTGAATGAATATAATTTTGGCCAGCTGAGCAATCATCCTGAGATAGTGGCGTCAATTCTAGACAAGCCCGAAAGGTATAAGTTTTGGACACATAAGAGCATATTCTGGGAACTCCCCTACTGGCCCAGGTTGCCTATCAGACACTACCTAGATGTCATGCACATAGAGAAGAATGTATGTGAAAGTGTGGTGGGCACAGTTCTTAACTTGGAGGGGAAAACAAAAGACATCCCTAAGGCACGCATTGATCTGAAAGCTATGGGACTGCGGAAACATTTGTGGTTAAGAGATGGTAAGAGAAAAATGCCGCAAGCTCCTTACACCGTAAAGCCAAAGCATAAGCATGAAATTTTTGGGTGGCTGAGTAATGTCAGGTATATATTCTTATGGCTATGCAGAAAATTGGCCTTAAATTTTTACCGGATTATGGTTATATGCGAGAAATATAATTGTTGCCTATGGCTATATATATATATATATATATATATATGCAGGTATCCTTATGGCTATGCAGGAAATATGAGCAGGTGTGTTAACTTCCGGGACAATAAGATGTACAGATTAAAGAGTCATGACTGTCATGTACTGCTTCAACGCCTTTTTCCTATTTTCATTCGAGGGTACCTGCCCAAAGAGGTGGTGGAGCCGTTGGTGGCCTTGTCAAGATTCTTTCAGAAGTTATGCACCAGAGAAGTTAAAAAATCAGATCTCAGGGAGATGCAAGATGACATCATTTTTATCATGTGCAAACTTGAGAGGATATTTCCCCCAAATTTTTTCGACATCATGCCTCACCTGATGATCCATCTTCCCGAACAATTGTTGCTTACCGGTCCCGTACACTACACTTGGATGTATCCCATGGAAAGGTACAAATGATTCATACGGTTAGGGGTTTGCCTCTGTTTTTATATGTAATTCTTATTTTTTAAGTAAGTTAACATGCACTTGTTAACTTGTAGACAATTGGGAGCCTACAAGGACTATGTGAAGAATAAATATGCACCTGAAGGGTGTATCGCTGAAGCATATGTTGCGCACGAGTGTGTAACGTACACCAAAGTGTATTTGGGAGCGCTTGAGGACCCCCAACAACAGATGCCGATAGATGAACCCCAGTTCAACCTTTCTATCATCTCCAATGACGTGGTAGTAC
Source organism: Geum urbanum (assembly GCA_946800695.1). NCBI lineage: Eukaryota > Viridiplantae > Streptophyta > Magnoliopsida > Rosales > Rosaceae > Geum > Geum urbanum. The sequence continues at coordinate 27,892,102 of OX327001.1, forward strand.
AGGGAAGCTTGCCAAAGTCGTACAAGTTGGATGGAAATGAGGTAGCCATTGCCCACTGGTCGGTATTGATTAACTGTCAAGAAGTACAATATTGGAAAAACTATCATCTTCACTGCCCTACTATTGCCGGAAATGTTGATTACCACAACATGACGTTTGCAAACTACTTTGGTCAATGGGTAAGGGTATATGTGTATATTTCTATTTTTTATATATATCCTTATATAGCATGTGTGTACGTACGTGGTTTTTTGGTTTCTATGTTCATAATTTCTTGTGTACGTATTTCTTATCGTTTTCAGATGAACATATAGCAAATGATGGTTGCCCAGAGTGGTCAAACGAATTGAGGGTCCTGGCGATGAAACCGATAGCTTCAAAAGTTTACTCGATGTGTCAGGTCAATGGCGTGAAATTTATATGCGAAAATCGAGACGACCGACTGAAAACACAGAATTGTGGGGTGATGGTCCATGGTGGGCAGGATGGCGTTGACTATTACGGTGTCCTTCATTCAGTTGTTGAACTAATTTATGGGAACCGCATGAAAGTGCACTTGTTCAAGTGTAGATGGTTTGATACTAGCCCGGAGAACACAAGGACCGATCAGTACGGAACATTTTCGGTGAATACTGCTACTAGCTGGTATGAAGAAGACCCTTTCGTTCTTGCCTCATCAGTAAAACAAGTGTTTTACCTTGACGATCTTCTTAACAAAGTCCCGTGGAAGGTGGTTAACCATATTGCTCATAAAAACATATACAGTGCTGCCACACTTGGTGAGACCGCAGATGATGAGGAAGTTACTGCATACCAAGAGCCGAACGCTTTTGACATTCCGGAATCATCTACGATTCGCCTTAATAATGTGAGATCTGGGAGTGTGGTTCGAATTACTGGAGCAGAACTTCTCGATGTTAATCCATATGAAGTTGACGCTGATTCAGATGACGAGGAGCGGCACATATTGCCAGAGGTTACCTATGAAACCGAGTCAGACTCAAGTGATGAAAATGATTACGATTATCATCCTTAGTACGTTAAGGATGTACGTATTTTAATTATAGTCGGAAATTATAGTCGGAAATCGTAGTCAGAAATTGTAGTCGGAAATCGTAGTCGGAAATTGTAGTCGGAAATTGTAGTCGGAAATTATAATCGGAAATCGTAGTCGGAAATTGTAGTCGGAAATTGTAGTCGGAAATTCTAATCGGAAATGGTAGTCAGAAATTATAGTCGATCGGAAATCATAGTCGGAAATTGTAGTCGGAAATCGTAGTCAGAAATTGTAGTCGGAAATTATAGTCGAAAATTGTAGTCGGAAATTCTAGTCGGAAATTATAGTCGGAAATCGTAGTCAGAAATTGTAGTCGGAAATTCGATCTAGTCGGAAATTGTAGTCGGAAATTCGATCTAGTCAGAAATTGTAGTCGATCGATATATATGATCGGAAATTATGTAGTCGGAAATTGGTCAGAAATTATGTTTGGAAATAGGTCGGAAATTGGTCGGATATTCTTCAGGAAATAATGACATTACCAACGAGTTGATAAGCAACTCGTTGGTAATGACATTGCCCACGAGTTATCAACTCGTTGGCAATGTCATTACCAACGAGTTACAACTAACTCGCCGGCAATGGTTACTGAATAGATTGAACCTAGCTCGAGCTCGAGCTCATTTCTTCACTATCTCAACCCTAAAACTCCTCCTCTCCTCCTCCCCAAACAGTTCCGCCTCCCTCTCCTCAAATCTCTCTTCCTCTCCTCCCCTCTCCCCTCCCCTCACCTCCTCTCCCTTCTCCTCTCTCCACACTTAAAAACCCCATTTCAAATTGAAATTTCCTCTCCTCCTCCCCTCACCTCCGTCGCCGGAAAATCACCTCGAGCTCCACCATGGCAGGTGCATGCAGGCTCACTCTCTCTCCCTCTCTCTCTCTCTCAATTTTTATTTATATTTATGCATATATATATATATATACGTATGTATGTATGTGGAAAATTTATATGCAATGTATATATATATGTATGTGGAAATTAAATTTAATTAGGGTGATTTGGATTAATTTATATGCAATGTATATATATACGTATGTTTGAAAAATGTGGAAAATTAATTAGGGTGATTTGGATTAATATGTGATGTATATATATATGTGAAAATTAAATTTAATTAAGATGCATGATGTATATATATGTGGAAAATTTAATTAAGATGATGTACGTATATGTGATGTATATATATATGTGAAAAATTTAAAGTCGGAAATGATGTATGTATATATGTTAATTTAGGTGATATAGTTGTTAATTTAACGTATAATAGGTGAAAAATCGGAATCGGAATTTAACGTGTTTGGATTAAGGTGATATAGTTGTTAATTTAACGTATAAATTAAGGTGAAAAATCGGAATCGGAACGGTTTGGAACCAGAACGGTTTTAAACTGGAACCGCGTGGAACCAGAACCGTTTGGAACCGGAACTATTTGTAACCGGAACTGTTTGAAACCGAACGGTTCCAGTTCCAAACGGTTCCAGGTCCAAACGGTTCCGGTTCCAAACGGTTCTGGTTCCAAACGATTCCGGTTCCAAGCGGTTCCGGTTCCGATTTGTTATAGAACCGAATCCATAACTATTATGGTGTCCAGGAGGTTTTGCGGCAAATTGGCTAGGAGGCATCAAACGGAGAGGGACTAGAAATAGTGGAGGGAGCAGTAGTCAAGCTTCCTCCTAAGCCGCAGTCAGCAACACGCGCAGTGGGCCAATGATGAATGCTCGCACATAAATATTGCTAGCTGTGCGAGAAGAGGAGGAAGCTGCACGATCCGGAGCCGTGTGTGACGACCCGGACCAGAATCAGCAGTATGATCAGCTATATTCGTGAGCTATGGCGTAGTCGCAGAGTTGCGACAGTTGTTTTAATAGCCGAAGCTTCTTAACGACTAAATTATTGGCCAAGAATTGGAGCTGGGTCTCTTCTCGAGAGTCGTTCTCTGTGTGATTACGAGTTCGTGGGCGGTTCCGGATCGTTATTTGGACGACCGAGGAATTAGTTATGAATATTTGAAGTTTCGACGGAAACGGATTAATATGGCGAGCTACTTAACGACTAAATTACCGGACGAGAATTTGGTTTCGTCTTCTTCACGAAAGTTGTTCAGAATTTAATTTCGAGTTTGTGGGAACTTTCGGAGCATTATTCTGAGTTATGAAGAATTAGTTGCGAATAGTTCCGTTTGTTGTTTGTTTAGTCGAATTAAATGTGTGATGGTGTGAACAGTTGACTTTTTATCCGATTGTCCAATATGGTTGACTTTGGGTGATAATTGAAGAGTACGTCGAGACGAGTTTGTGGCCGCGAGAATTATCGAAATCGGAGTTACGACGTGGAAGTTACAGGTAATTGAAGTTTGTCGAAAAGTGTGATTTTTGGAAGTTTCCTAAAATAGCAGGTATAAATAGTGGTTGCCATAAAGGGAAAGTCAAAGGAAACAATTAATGGTTGACCACGTTTGACTTGGTTGACCGTGGTGGAGGAGTGGTCACGACGGTGACCGGCGGTCCGTGACGGTGGCATGCCGTCCGGCCACCCCCGAGGTCGACGTTGGGCCCGTTCTGCTCGTCTCAGCCTTCCGAGTCTCTTTCCGGCCACCCCTCACGGCGAGGGTGGCTGTGGGGAGGAGAAATTCCTATCAAAAATGAAGAAAAAAATGGTGAATCGGGTTCCATGATTTTGATCGATTCGAGTTGAATTTCTTAGTGGGTTTTGAAGCTCTCAATCCCTTGATGCTCCCCTGTAAGTTTCGTGTTTCAATTCGATGTGTACATGTAGAATTTTGGATTTGAAGATTTTGTACCAATTCGGGTTTTCATGAAATTGAGCTAGTTAGAGTTTGAATTGGCCTTTGTTGCAGTTGACAAAGTTGCTCAGTGGACGATTTGGAGTGGAATAAGGGTGGCTCCGCCATGAAATTTCACGTCCGGCGGCGGCGTCGCCGTGGACGGTGGTCAACGGTCAACAGGTTTGACTTTTTGGACTTTCGGCAAGTTGCATGTCATTTGACTCGAAATCTCGCCTCAATCGCAGTGGGGAGGTTTGTTTTTCGAGTTGAGCGTCCGAACGAAAAGCGAGGTATTGAGGTGGTATATATGGATTTTCGGCGATTCGTCGTATTCGAATTGTGTATTTCCGAAAACGGTGTTTTCTCGTGATTTGATTTGAATTGTCGAGTTATGATTTTGAGAAATGGTTATTGTGAATATTCAGGGGTTCGTGATCGTTGTTTTGGCGAGGGACTTTCCGTCGGATCACGGGTTAACGCGTATCGCGTATCGCGTTACGCCATTCTGTGAGTGGACATTTCTTTTCACAGATTGATTGCGAGTCTTTTATAAATGATTTACGAACTTGAGCATGCGGATTGATTATGATTTTACAAGCATGTGTTTTACGATTATGCTTATACGGATATACGTATACGAATATATACATATACGTACATATTATGTTTATTGCATGTGCATGGAAACGATTTATGATTTGGTTTACACAGAGTACAGTCTCAGTATATGTTGTGGTATCGATACACATTGGCTTCTCGGCTGATCCCCGAGTACGCTCTGGGGGGGACAGATATCCTGACCCGAGGCCTTTCTGGCTAGGAATCACGTGTGGGTCTGGGATCCCGTGATTCAGACTGTGCTATCGCGTGGTAGTCCATGAGAGATTCTGCGATACATTTACGTTGCATGCTCTGTACGTGAGTGGTAGCTGATGTCTCCTCACGTACCATTTTATTTTCGTGCATTTGACTCGCATATGATTTTATTCGTATATATTACTTGGTGAAAGACATTTATTTTCGTCCACTCACTCTAACGTGTTTATTGTCTTTCCCCTGGGCTTTTCGGTTTCCGTGCCCAGTTTGCAGTTCGGACTCTGGAGTCGCACGTCGTGGTCGGAGGCATAGTACTCGAGCTACTTTGTTTCATTCAGTAGGTTTATTGTTCTACCTACTGTGGTATGCGTATATGATTATGTATTAGAAGTCGCTCTGAGTTTACTATTGAATATGTTATACGATTTTACCCGGATTTCAGTAAAGTATATATTATATGTATTGTTTACTTTACTGTTGATATATTGAGAAATCCGGATGGGATTGGTGCCCACGGTTTACTTTTTGTGGCATAGGATGAAGTGTATTTTTCGGGTGCAGGTAATGGTAATTCCACGCTAGTAACGAAACTCTGCCGAAATTTTGAAAAGTTTTTGTTGGTTCGTGTTTTCAAAGGGGTTTGATTCCGATTTAGGAAGCTAAATCGGGGTTGGGTCCTTTCAGCTTGGTATCAGAGCATTAAGTTGTCAGATTCTGTAGACTTCTGTAGTCGTGTTTACTAAGGATATTTGAGAATGTACAGCATGTCTGGAATGGTGACCCGACCGGCCGGCGCATAATCATCAAATTCCGGGTGTTGTATGCTTCCAAATATTTGAAGTTCCATGATTACGTTCCACTTGTTGTGAACGGTATTGTATTCATTAGGATGCCTCCTGACGTGCTTTCCGTGTCGTTTCGGTTGTGGATCCTATTGGGGATCAATCGACGCGCGATTTGCCAGAGAACAGTGGATTTGTATGAGTATTCAGAGTTCAGTGAATGTGTGGCACAGTTTGCCTGGGAATGTGTATATGAGCATCTATGTGTTGCCCCAGAGCTGAGATTTGTGGCAGTGATGTGTGCCTGAGTCAGATTATTGTGTTTTGTGGGCTGATATTGTGTGAGTTCCTGTTGCGACTCCATGGCCTACATTCAGGGTGTTGTATTTACGGTAATGGTTTTGTCAGGCTACCCAGCATTCGAATGTAGAGTGTTTACCCACCTGAGGCAGAGATGTATTGTTTCTATGTTGTTTTGGTTTGCACGTGTTATGTGGCTTTAGAGGGAGCTATGCACGAGGTTCGAGATGAGTTTGAACCTGAGCACCAGAGAGAGTCTGATTGTTATGCCTCGAGACATCAGTGAGGAGCTTAGTGTGTTGCACTCAGTGGCAAGGCTATTGTGAGGGAAAGATGTGTGCGGTTTTCGATGTGATGGTTTGAGGAAAGTGGACTTAGTCGAGATTTTGATGAGGTTGAGTTCCGACACTTCGGGATCAGTGACTTCATTAGGCTGTCGTCTTTTTGATTATGTTGAGGATCCTCTGCTAATCCGTTTGACGATGGCGAAGATCACAGAGTAGCGGATTTGCTCCTGTGGTATGAGTTTTGGGTGATCGTTGGTGATCCTTTTTCGTAGCAGGTGTTGCGGTGACTTGTGTTCGTGGACCACTTTCAGTTGCTGTTTCGGTGGCTAGGAGGGTCACATTACGAGGGAGTGCCCTTAGCCAGCTGTGTTTGCGATTCGACAGCTCAGAGTTACGAGGAGATCCTCATGTTGTTCCTGCAGTCTGATCAATTTATCCTTTTGATGAGTTATTCAGCGAGTCGCGATTGATGTGTGCGGCTAGTTGGGCATGATGGAGTTCGTGCCATGACCTTGTTTGAGGACAGACTTTTCTCCGAGGTTACTGTTGTTTGATGTTCATGGCTATTGTACTTGTATCTCCACTTCCGAGCTGTTGGAGAGTGTTGTATCCATCCGGAGGTTGTGAGGTCCTTGTTGGATGTTATGTGTTAGCCGCGGACCTGTTATAGCTGGACATTGTGGTTTGGGTGTGCTTGTAAGTATGGACTTACTGATGACGCATGTGGCTGTGTTCAAGTACCTCGAGAAGGTGGTTGTGTTTCGACGACCAGAGTTTTCCCCGAGGTATCGTCTCGCGGTGAGAAGAAAATGTTGTTGCCATGTGTGATTTCAGCAGTGATGGTCAAGTGGATGGTGGAGACGGATTATGTTGTTTGCCTAGCTCATATTGTGGATACTATGGTTGCTGTACCCGACGTTGGTGACATTGAGGTGGTTCCCGAGTTTCCAGGTGTATTCCGGAGGAGTTATCAGATGTTCCTCGAGTTCGGGAGACTGACTACACTATTGAGTTTGTACCAGGCGCTGGACTCATTTTACCGGCATCTTGTCGTTCGAAGCCAGTGGAGCTGATGGAGCTATTGTGTCGACTCCAGGAGGTGCTGGAGGAGGTTTTAGGAGACTTTGTGCGACCCCGCGTATTTGCGTGGTGTACTCCTGCATTGTGTGTACAAATGATGGATGGTTAGTTGAGGTGGTGCATTGACTACCGGAAGCCTGATTTGCTTCAGAGGAGTGCGAGTATCCTCCGCTTCGGATTGACGATTGGTTGATCAGCTTGCGAGAGTTTCAGTCTTTTCGAAGATTGATTTCGGATCCGGATACCATCAGTGGAGGTTTGATGAGTCAGATATGATTATGTTAGCTTTCGAATCTTGGTGCGAGCATTTGGAGTTCTTGGTCACTTCATTGGTTGACCAATGCCCTCGTAGATCGTGTGGACTTGATGAACCAGGTGTTTAGACGGTTCCTGGACGAATTGCGACCATGTTCGTCGGCAACTTCCTGATGTACTCTAGGAGTGTGGGCCAGTACCTGAAGCAATTGCGAGCGATTTTGCGGACTTCGCGAGACGATCAGCTATTTGCGAAGTTCAGCCAGTGTGAGTGTTGGATGGTTAGCGTGAAGATTTTGAGCTGTGTGATATTATCCGAGTGAGTTGGCGTGGATCCTGATCAGATAGAAGCCGTGTTGATTTGGGGATTGCCCTACTATTGTACCACAGATTAGGAGTCTCTTGGATTTGGCAGGCTATTACCGACGGCTTGTACAGGATTTTCCCGGATTGCCACTCTACTTTCCGGCTTGACGGAGAAGGTGTCAAGTTCGAGTGGTTTGATGCACGCGAGGAGAGTTACTTACTCCTGCAGGATGGTTGACCGTTGCTTCGGTTTTGATCTTGCCAGATGATTGTGACGAGTTCGTGGGTTATGGTGATGCATCGAGATTTGGATTTGGTTGTGTATTGATGCTGTGTAGCAGAGCGGTGGCTCATGGTTCCAGGCAGTGGAACTTTGTATAGCTACGTATCCTATGTATGATTTGGGTATAGCTGTCCTTGTGTTAGCATCAGGGAGTTCGAGACTCTACAACTATGGTGTGCAACGCAGTATAGGACGTACACTGATCACTTGAGTTTCATCCACTTGCATTTTCGGCCAGATTTGGGCTTGAGGCAGTATAGATGTATGGGGTCGACTCACGACTATGGCTACATCTTTGAGTTTGTTTGAGAGGGCTAGTGGTTATACTTTGACCATTCGTCTGGGATGTTGTTGCTGATGCATTCAGTCGAGAGTCAGAAGCTTCAGTGTTTCATGTATGTGTGTGGCTCGAGTTTCCGTATTAGCCGAGTGTGGGCTACGGGAGCTGTGTTTGAGTGTGATGATGCTGAGGCTCGTGGTTTTGCGCACATTTGGCGCTAGTGATGCGGAAATGTGTTTGATACTTCGAGTTATTACTCATAACGCAACACGAAGAGCAATGTAGCAGCTTGTGAGTGCAGATGCCACATTCGTCGACTGGCAATGGCTAGGAAGCAGAGATGTGTTAGCCATTTGAGGTTTCCGGTTAGACGTGGCGGTTACTGCGATGATTGTGTGTGTTTGTACGCATTTGGGTTTGTGGTACCCGTTGTTTAGCCATCTATGTGATGTGCCTATGTCCCAGTTCACTGATCGAGACAATCAGCTACGACAAAGTGTTGACGAGCTTTGCAGCGAGCATTGGGGACCAGATTACGAGTTAGTATCGGTCCTTATCCTCAGATTGGGGAGCAATCTTCGAGAACTATTCGGACCTTGGAGGGTATGTTGTGGACTTCGGTATTGCAGTTCCGGAGGATTTTGGACCAGTAGTTCCAGATGTTTGGAATTGCATGCAGTACCAGTTTGTTGACCACTGTGATATTGGCGTTGCTTGATGTCGTTTTGAGGAACGATGCTGTACTCCATTGTGTTAGAGTGAGCTTGGTTGAGTTTGAGTTGATGTTTGATTCTGATTTTGTGGTATGTGCTATCATAGACTGTCAGATTAGCGGAAATGGGTTGATTATTGCCCGAGTTCGATGTTCGAGTTATGCTGATATGAATGTGTGAGATATATTGATGTGTGAACTGAGTTGTGATTTGCCTTGATGTTTTGATCCATATGTGGTCATAGGCGAGTTTGTGTTATGCCGTGTGGTTCGGCATCGCCTATAGTGTTGGCTTTTATGTGTGTTCTGTTCTGTGTGGCGGAACTGTGTTTCAGGTTTGCTATGTGTTGTGTACCCTATCTGTTCCTTATGTAGGAACACTTGGCGATTATGTGAGCCAGTTTAGATTTGTGATATGAGGGTACAGGGATTCTAGCACGGAATTATCTCCTATTGTTGAGTTTGTGATCAGAGTTGTTCAGTTAAGGTTGCCGTTGGTAAGTTGAGCAGTATGCAGAGGCAGTGCTCCTTCTTGTAATCGGCAGACTTGGAAATTTCGAGGTCGAAATTTTTCTAAGGGGGGGTGGATTTGTGACGACCCGGACCAGAATCAGCAGTATGATCAGCTATATTCGTGAGCTATGGCGTAGTCGCAGAGTTGCGACAGTTGTTTTAATCGCCGAAGCTTCTTAACGACTAAATTATTGGCCGAGAATTGGAGCTGGGTCTCTTCTCAAGAGTCGTTCTATGTGTGATTACGAGTTCGTGGGCGGTTCCTGATCGTTATTTGGACGACCGAGGAATTAGTTATGAATATTTGAAGTTTCGACGGAAACGGATTAATATGGCGAGCTACTTAACGACTAAATTACCGGACGAGAATTTGGTTTCGGCTGCTTCACGGAAGTTGTTCAGAATTTAATTTCGAGTTTGTGGGAAATTCCGGAGCATTATTCTAAGTTACGAAGAATTAATTGCGAATAGTTCCGTTTGTTGTTTGTTTAGTCGAATTAAATGTGTGATGGTGTGAACAGTTGACTTTTTATCTGATTGGCCAATATGGTTGAGTTTGGGTGATAATTGAAGAGTACCTCGAGACAAGTTTGTGGCCGCGAGAATTATCGGAATCAGAGTTATGACGTGGAAGTTACGGGTAATTGAAGTTTGTCGAAAAGTGTGATTTTTGGAAGTTTCCTAAAATAGCAGGTATAAATAGTGGTTGCCATAAAGGGAAAGTCAAAGGAAACAATTAATGGTTGACCACGTTTGACTTGGTTGACCGTGGTGGAGGAGTGGTCACGACGGTGACCGGCGGTCCGTGACGGTGGCATGCCGTCCGGCCACCCCCGAGGTCGACGTTGGGCTCGTTCTGCTTGTCTCAGCCTTCCGAGTCTCTTTCCGGCCACCCCTCACGGCGAGGGTGGCTGTGGGGAGGAGAAATTCTGATCAAAAATGAAGAAAAAAATGGTGAATCGGGTTCCATGATTTTGATCGATTCGAGTTGAATTTCTTAGTGGGCTTTGAAGCTCTCAATCTCTTGATGCTCCCCTGTAAGTTTCGTGTTTCAATTCGATGTGTACATGGAGAATTTTGGATTTGAAGATTTGGTACCAATTCGGGTTTTCATGAAATTAAGCTAGTTAGAGTTTGAATTGGCCTTTGTTGCAGTTGACAAAGTTGCTCAGTGGACGATTTGGAGTGGAATGGGGGTGGCTCCGCCATGAAATTTCACGTCCGGCGGCGGCGTCACCATGGACGGCGGTCAACGGTCAACAGGTTTGACTTTTTGGACTTTCGGCAAGTTGCATGTCATTTGACTCGAAATCGCGCCCCGATCGCAGTGGGGAGGTTTGTTTTTCGAGTTGAGCGTCCGAACGAAAAGCGAGGTATTGAGGTGGTATATATGGATTTTCGGCGATTCGTCGTATTCGAATTGTGTATTTCCGAGAACGGTGGTTTCTCGTGATTTGATTTGAATTGTCGAGTTATGATTTTGAGAAATGGTTATTGTGAATATTCAGGGGTTCGTGATCGTTGTTTTGGCGAGGGACTTTCCGCCGGATCACGGGTTAACGCGTATCGCGTTACGCCAGTCTGTGAGTGGACATTTCTTTTCACAGATTGATTGCGAGTCTTTTATAAATGATTTACGAACTTGAGCATGCGGATTGATTATGATTTTACGAGCATGTGTTTTACGATTATGCTTATACGGATATACGTATACGAATATATACATATACGTACATATTATGTTTATTGCATGTGCATGGAAAAGATTTATGATTTGGTTTACACAGAGTACAGTCTCAGTATATGTTGTGGTATCGATACATATTGGCTTCTCGGCTGATCCCCGAGTACGCTCCGGGGGGGACAGATATCCTGACCCGGGGCCTTTCTGGCTAGGAATCACGTGTGGGTCTGGGATCCCGTGATTCAGACTGTGCTATCGCGTGGTAGTCCATGAGAGATTCCGCGATACATTTACGTTGCATGATCTGTACGTGAGTGGTAACTGATGTCTCCTCACGTACCATTTGATTTTCGTGCATTTGACTCGCATATGATTTTATTCGTATATATTACTTGGTGAAAGACATTTATTTTCGTCCACTCACTCTAACGTGTTTATTGTCTTTCCCCTGGGCTTTTCGGTTTCCGTGCCCAGTTTGCAGTTCGGACTCTGGAGTCGCACGTCGTGGTCGGAGGCATAGTACTCGAGCTACTTTGTTTCATTCAGTAGGTTTATTGTTCTACCTACTGTGGTATGCGTATATGATTATGTATTAGAAGTCACTCTGAGTTTCCTATTGAATATGTTATACGATTTTACCCGGATTTCAGTAAAGTATATATTATATGTATTGTTTACTTTACTGTTGATATATTGAGAAATCCGGATGGGATTGGTGCCCACGGTTTGCTTTTTGTGGCATAGGATGAAGTGTATTTTTCGCGTGCAGGTAATGGTGATTCCACGCTAGTAACGAAACTGTGCCGAAATTTTGAAAAGTTTTTGTTGGTTCGTGTTTTCGAAGGGGTTTGATTCCGATTTAGGAAGCTAAATCGGGGTTGGGTCCTTTCACCGGCCGTGCAACCGGAAGTCCAGCCTCGAGCCTCAGTCAGCAGACCCTCAGACGAGCGACAGTCAACGGGGGCATCAGAAACTCCATCCATCCGAATGCCCCCTATTCGCCCGGTGCCTACTCCCGTTTCACGTGAATCATCTGAGGCAGATGGTGCTGGCGCCTCATCGTCCAGGCCTCGTTTATCTCCGCCGTCCGGTCTCTTCCTGCCCGACGAGATTCCTGTGATCCCTGAATTCGATGATAGGGGGATTCCTATTTATGTTGAAGGACGGCCGGAGTTCCTGAGCGTGGAGGAAGCGTACAACTTCATCCCGTTCGACCCCGTGTATCTTTGGAGTGTGAGGTGCACCAACCAACAAACGGACGATGCAGGTAAATTTTATTTAACAAGATTGATTACTTAATTGTTACTTAAGACTTACGATAGGTTCAATTAATGATATCAATTTGTTGACATTGTATTATTAGGCAATTTCGTTAATGGTACTGGAAAACGGAAAGGGGCTAGAGGCACCTGCACCGGGAAGAGACTTGAGCAGGCCACCGGGGGAAGGAAAACGCCCATTAGGGCTAATGAGGATGGCGAGGTGATCGAGGCATTTGACACCACGCGAAAATATGTCAGCATGGCCGGGGCGATCGTGCGGGACAAGGTCCCAATGCTTTGGCCAGATTGGGAATCTGTGCCTATCTACGTGAAGATGCAAGTGCATAATGCACTGAGTGTGAGTTAAATCGTATTTTCATTACGTAAATTTTACATTTATTAATTAAGTCCGAATAAATATATAATTTTACCGTTTATATATTCATATTGCAGGTGTGGTTTGACGTGGATGAATGCCTTATTCACACGTGGGTAGATCGTAAACTACATATGAGATGATGTGCTTCTAGTTATTTGAGTATATATCGAGTTAGATTTTTGTTTATCAAGTGTTTTAATATCTCTAACTTTTTTTTCCTGGTGTTAATATAGGTATAAAGAGTGGAAGAACGAGCTTTCTTCACATTACACTGTATACAAGGAGCTAGGCCGAGGTTCTACCCCTAGCGAATTCCGGTTTAGGGAGTACGAGTGGGTGTGGCTGATAGCCCACTTCGAGCACCCCAAAGTGAAGGTATGCATCCTGAATATATCTTACAAGCCTAATGTATCGTATCACATTGAAATAGTTAGTTACTAATTTTTGTACATATGTTTATCAAACAAGGCGATTTCGAAGACGAACCGGGTGAATAGATTAAAAAACACCAGGGCCCATCATGCAGGTTCACTCAACTATTTGGGTTGGTCGAGTAAGGCGCAACAACAACAAGAAGTGAACCCGTTGGTGTATATTCATCAGAAGTTCTATCCGCAGTGCCCTGAGGAAGTGGTAAGTCTGTCGCCTCTGTATTTTGTACTTCACATATGCATGTGTTAATAAAACTATTTTTCGATATTAATTTATTTTGTTAAAATAATACGTTATTCATATTCGCTTTTCAATTAGGCGAGAGCGGAGGAGGCGACCACAGAAGTGACCATGAATATAGCTCGGAACAACCATCCTGACTGCTCCGAGGAAGAAGTGACCCAGTATGCCTCTCAGATCGATCCGCTTGATCGCCCTATAGCGGCTCAGATCATGGCAAAAGCGTGCGGGACTGGAAAGAATACCTACTACTGTAGGGGAATGGGCTCGGCGGGCGAAGGAGTATTGAATAACACTTCAGAATACTCTACCGAGTCAAGAAGTTCAACTTCTAGTCGTAACCTCGCAGCGGAGCTTCAGAGGACGCAGAGGGAGTTGGAGGAGCAAAGGAGGCAGATGGAGGAGATGAAGCAGATGGCCGAGCAGCAGGCAGCCAGAGATGCCGAGTACCGGGGGATGATCGAGCAACACCGACTCATGGTCCAGTAGCAGACACAAATGTTCACATGGATGCAGACGATGTACGCGGCTCAGACTACCGGACAACCGCTCCCCACACCTCCCCCGGTCCCTGTGTTCCCCAGTTATCCACCACCACCACCGCACCAGTCACTGCCACAGCAAGACTAGGGTAGCCACCGGAGTTCAAATGAGTACATGGATTTCTTCGACCCTGACCCGCAAGTTCCTCGACCCTGACGTGTAGTTGTAGTTTATTTTCGTATCATTGCTATTTGTACTGTACGTTGGACAATTATGTGTGTATTGTTGAAGTTGTATTTGTACGATTTATGTCTTTCAATGCAGGTTCTGGAATTGGGCCCAATCTAGAACAAGCTTTTTTTTTTTCAAATTTTTCCAACCATTGTCGGCGACTTGGACCAAAGTCGCCGGCAATGACCTCAAATTCCGGCCACGGCGACGCTAACATTGCCGGCGACTCACGTCGCCGGTAATGTCCTTCACATTGCCGGTGACTTGAGTCGCCGGTGATGAGTTGGACATTACCGGTGACACAAGTCGCCGGCAATGTGAAGGACATTACCGGCGACGTGAAAATGGTTGCCGGCAATGCTATCTCCGGCGGGCAATTTCCGGCGAAAAAAAAACAAGTCCGGCGACTTAAGGTCGCCGGCAATGGTATCGAATGTGGTAGTGGTTGTGTTAATTATAAAACGATTCCTTCAGTTCTGACTGTTTTTTGATATCAGGATCTGGAACCGAATGATATACGTACGCATTTTATGCTCAATCCTTAACACATTTCACTTTACGTTTAACTATGTTATAATCTTAATATATGTGTTTTTAACTTGGTTTATCATATTTAGGTCAATAACCGTGAAAAGTGCACTTCGGAGAATTTTTGCGTTTCTGAACAACGGAGATGGGTCGGCCCATTAAGCAATTTATTAATTTCTAAGTCAGCCAAGAAGGAAGCTCTAAGTCAATTATTTTATCCAAAATGATCAAGCAAGCAACTTGGTGATGCAAGTTGATGAAATATCTTTGGTGACTAAGGCTATGCAACTAGGTGGAAAGATAAGTGGAAGAGGTTTCCTTCCCTCGAAGGAAGAGGCAAAGGCCATCTCTTTTGCTTATAAAAGGGGAGTCCGGCCATGAACATCATGATCTCACATTCCAATAGCAAAAGCTCTGCCTAAATCACCTCCTTGCATCCAAAAAAAGGACTCCTCCCAAGGCCAAAACACCACCAAGCACCAGCTCCTAGAAATCCCTCATCCGTTCACAAGTGTTCTTGGCTAGATTTGGCCTTGGATATTTGTGTCATCCATCCAATAAAGAAGCCTCTACACCAAGATTTGCAGTGCGACTTCACAGAATCAAAAGTGTAACATGATCCTTTGTATTTTTTTTTTTGATTTTGTATAGTTTTCTTTACTTTTGTATGACAAGAACAAGTTTTGATGTAAGGTTATTTATTTCTGGTTTTTACCAAATTTCTTCCATGTGTTCATAGCTTTAGTTCGAATTCATATGCTAGCTTATATTCTTAATGCTTTGAAATTTGTTTTAGAATAAGACTCGATTTGGTTACGTTTTCTATGCATGTTTCAATGATCTCTAGAGGTTAAATTGAACTAAGGTGTTTACTCGATTTGGTTGCTCTCTTGTTCAACATAAGCATGTGTATGTGTTTTAATTGGTACTATGAATTTCGTAGACACTTAGGAATTATTAGAATGAATCGGCTAGGTTTTTACTATGTGATGATCACTTGTAAATGTTAGTTTAGGTTTATTTTCGGTATAGCAAGTATGTTTAGAATTCTATGTTTCTCAATATGTTTGCTGCCAATTTTATCTTTAATTTAGTAGATTAATCAAACCAAATTCCAACTCCCCCCTTTATAATGCACGAAATCATGCATGCACCATCAATCCCCAGTTAAGAATGATCCATATTTACCAATACTACTACATCCATAAAAGAGGGTTTTAAATTTTGTCTTTTTATGATTGTTAAAAGTTAATTTAACCATTAGTTTAGTGCGAGTCAATTTTTGGCGCCGTTGCTGAGGATTGTTAAGTTTTTGTGTGATTTCGTTTGTGCATATGTAAAATTATGTAAACAATTCAAAAGGCATGTCTATAATTTTAGAAATTCATTCTTATTTATACTTGCTGCAATATATATACATGTTAACAATTCATACATGTTACTTGTCAAATTTTATACTCATACATTTTATACTTGTTTATATTTATAAATTATGCATAATCATACATTCATGTTAATGGATAAGTCTTTGATTTCCATTGAATACAAGTGTTTGGAAAGCTTCGTTCTTTGGAATAGGGAGGTGCCTCTTTTTCTGGTTTATCTCCTTAACCCCTCATGAGGTGTGGATTTCATCACCACACACCATGACCTAAGTGAAGTTATGGACATGAGGTTGAGAGCGGAGTTTAATAAGGACTTGAGATTCTGTACTATCTCGATATTTTGGCTGACTGTTGGGTATGGTGTCAAGTTGGGTTATGACTGGTGACAGGTTTTGGATCTAAGAAAGAGAACACCATTGGAGTATATACCATTACTGGTTAGCCTTGAGGTGTTTCATGAAATTATTCCTACCTCTCGCGTTATCTCTATCCCTACTGGTCATTTCTAAACGTAACTAAGCTGAAATATGGAGAGTCAGTATACATTTTTGCGCGGGCCGCACGTCCAAAGAAATTTACCCAAAGATCATTTGGAGTATTTTTTTTTAAAATCTTAGGCGCACTCAATTTGGACATTATTTGGACATAATACTATGTCAAATTTTTTTGTTGGTTTGTGCATTAAAAATCTGTAAAGTACTAACAAAACATTGCATTTAGCTTGCATAACCTCCCTAAGGCTTTGTGATGCTCAAATTTCATCACCGGGTACCTTAACCTAAGTGAAGTTAGGGACAGGAGGCCGAAGGAGAGATCATTCTTTGCATTCATGATTTAGCATGTAACTTGTATATTTTCCGCAGGTTCTAATGTTTTCTCCTATGCATTCACTTCATACTACACTTAGGTTCTTATTTGATGCATTTGAGTGATTATTTGAATGTGTTTTGCATGAATTTGAAGTGTTCTGTTGTATGTTTGTACTCAATGTGTTAATATGTGTTTATATATGTTCTAATGTATTTTTTTTAAATCTTGCATTATCTTTTGTCTAACTTTGTAGAAAACACTATCTATGTGTGTGTTCTTGTTCATTTCATGCATTTTAGTTCATGTCAAACCACTTGTATACACTTTAGGTTGTTTAAATTATTTGCATTACTTGTTTGCATTGCATTTAGTGTCTAAATTTAAATTTTATGCGTTTTAGAGTGTTTTAGAGTTTTTCTAGCTCTTTTGTGCGTTTTAAGGTTTCTAGAGTAGTTTTCTTCAGTTTTCTTTCGTTTCAGCTCATTTTAGCTTGTTTTAATTTTCTTTTGTAATTTTGGACGTTTTTAACTAGTATCTTGCATTCCTTGTTAATTCTTTTGATACTAACACTTCGTTTTTGGTGGATGCTCCGGCTAATGAATGTCCAATCAGAATCTTGCATCTTCTAGTACTAACACTACCACATTTCTTCGCATTGCCGACGACTTAAAGTCGTCGGCCTTTCTTAATATATCGTCGATGATACTTATAACTGACGACATGTCGCCGGTTATAAGGTCGCCGGAAACAACCCGTCGGTGATACTATCACCGACGAGATATTGATGATATCGTCGGTGATACTTCCAAGGTATCACCGATGATATCTCGTCGTCGACAATGAAAAAGAGCATCACCGATGAGTTACGTCGTCGGTGATGAAGCTTCGCCGAGGTCAACATATTGACCGCCACATTTATGGCCGACAATATTCTTCAAAAAATCATCGGCTATAAGCAAGAATCTCGCCGGAAATTGGGAGTTATTGTCGATGAGATAGGTCCATCTCGGCGGCAATACCCGGTGACATTTTACAAAAAAAAAGCAGGTTCTGGATTGGACCCAATTCCAGAACCTGCAGTGAAAAACACAAACCGTACAAATACACATCCAACAGTACACACATATTTGTCCAACAGTACAAACAGCAAGAATACAAAAATAAAATACAACTACACTAAGAGTCAACGAAATCCATATTTACGAAATCATTTGAACTCCGACGGCTACCCTGGTCTTCCTACGACGGCTGTGGGGAGCGGGTGTCCGGTAGTCTGGCACTCGTACATCGTCTGCATCCATGTCATAATTTGTGTCTGCTGCTCGACCATAACTCAGTGTTGCTCGACCATCGTTCGGTGCTCGGCCTCTCTGGCTGCCTGCTGTTGGGCTAATTACCATATCTCCTCCACTACCCTCATTTGCTCCTCCAACTCCCTCTGCATCCTCTGGAGGCTCCACTGCTAGGTTAGAGTTACTAGAAGAAGTTCTTGACCCACTAGAGTATTCCGAAGTGTCCTTCAATACTCCTTCGCCCACCGAGCCCATTACCCTGCAGTAGTGGATATTCCTCCCAGTCCCGCACGCTTTTGCCATGATCTGAGCTGTTATAGGGCGATCAAGCGTATCAATATGAGAGGCATACTGGGTCACTTCCTCCTCTGAGCAGTCAGGATGGTCATTTCGAGCTATATTTATAGTGACCTCTGTGATCGTATGCTCCACTATCACCTAATTGAAAAGCGAATATGAATAACGTATTATTAAACAAAATAAATTAATAGAGAAAAATAGTTTTATTAACACATGCATATGTGAACTACAAAATAATGAGGCCAAAGACTTACCGCTTCTTCAGGGCACTGCGGATAGAACTTCTGATGAACAAACACCAACGGGTTGACTTCTTGTTGTTTCTGCTCCTTTCGCGACCAACCCAAATAGTTGAGTGAACCTACATGATGGGACTTGGTGTTTTTTAATCTGTTCTCGCTGTTCGTCTTGGAAATCGCCTTGTTGGATAAACATATGTCAAAAAATTAGTAACTAACTATTTCAATGTGATACGATACATTAGGTGAAAGGACCCGATCCCGATTCAGTTACCTAAATCGGAACCAAACCCTTTCTGTGACGACTCGGACCAGAATCAGCAGTATGATCAGCTTGATTCGTGAGTTACTGCGTAATCGCAGATTTCCGACTGATGATTAAGTTGCCAGCTTTGTTAACGACTTAATTATTGGCTGAGAATTGGAGCTGAGTCTCTTCTCGAGAATCGTTGTACATGTGATTTTGAGTTCGTGGGCAGTTCCAGATCGTTATTTGGACGACCGAGGAATTAGTTATGAATATTTGAAGTTTCGACGGAAACGGATTTAAATGGCAGGTTTGTTCGCGACTAAATTACTGGACGAGAATTTGGTTTCGGCTTCTTCACGGAAGTTGTTCAGAATTTAATTTCGAGCTCGTGGGAACTTCCGGAGCATGATTTTGAATTACGAAGATTTAGTTGTGATTATTTCCGATTGTGGACTGTTTAGTCGATTTAAATGTGTGTTGTTTCGAAGGGTTGACTTTTTATCAGTTTGGCCGATGTGTTTGACTTTGGGTGATGTTGGAAGAATATGTCAAGACGTATTCGTGGCCGTGAGAATTATTGGAATCAGAGTTACGACGCGGAAGTTACGGGTATTTTAAGTTGCCGAAATGGATAATTATGAGTTTCTAAATTGGGAAAGCCTTAAATAGTAGACTTACTCCTTTGGGAAAGTCAAAGCTGAAATGAATTGTTGACTTGGTTTGACTTGTTTGACCGAGCTGAAAATGGAGCTCAACGGTGGCACACGACGGTGCGACGATTTCGGCCACCCCAGAGGGCGGGGCTGGTCCCTTTCGACTCGTCTCGGTGCCCCCGTCCCCGTGCCGACCTCCTCTCGTGGTGGAGAGAGATATTTGGAACCAAAGTTCAAGGTTTTTGGCTTTAATGGTGAATCCCGATTTTGGCCGAGTTGAACTCAATCATGGACTGGGTTTTGTAGCTCTCCTCTCAAGGATTCTAACCATGTAAGTATGGTGTTCTAATTCGATTTGTACGTGGAGAATTTTGGATTTGAAATTTATGAGACAATTCGGTTTTACATGAAATTGACCTAGTTAGAGTGAGAATTGGACTTCGGTGCAGTTATAGAAGTTCCTCAGTGCAGGATTTTGAGTGGAATAGGTGCAGCTCTGCCGTGAAATTTCACGTCCGGCAGCGGCGCCGCCGTGGACGGCGGTCAACGGTCAAAGTTTGACTTTTTGGATTTTCGACAAGTTGCATGTTATTTGACTCGAAATCGCGCTCCGATCGCAGTGGGGAGGTTCGTTTTTCGAGTTGAGCGTCCGAACGTAAAGCGAGGTATTGAGGTGGTATATATGGATTTTCGACGATTCGTCGTATTCGAATTATGTGTTTCCGGGAACGGTGGTTTCTCGTGATTTGTCTTCCATTGTCGAGATATGATTTTGAGATATGGATTTTGTGAATATTCAGGTGTTCGTGATCGTTCGTTTGGCGAGGGACATTCTGCCGGATCACGGGTTAACGCAATACGCGTTACGCTAGTCTATGAGTGGATAATTTATTTTCACGGATTGATTGCGAGTCTTTTATTTATGATTTACGAACTTGATCATGCAGATGGATTATGGTTTTACGAACTTGTGTTTTTACGATAATGCATATACGAATATACGTATACGAGTATATATGTGTATATATTGTGTTTTAAGCATGTGCATAGAAAAGATTTATGATTTGGTTTACACAGAGTACAGTTTCAGTATATGTTGTTGTATCGATACATCTTGGCTTCTCGGCTGATCCCCGAGTACGCTCCGGGGGGGACAGATATCCTGACCCGAGGCCTTTCTGGCTAGGAATCACGTGTGGGTCTGGGATCCCGTGATTCAGACTGTGCTATCGCGTGGAAGCCCACGAGAGTCTCCGCGATATGTTTTACGTTGCAAGCTCTGTACGCGTGAGGAGTTAGAGTCTCCCTCGTGTACCATTTGATTTTATGTGCATTTGACTCGCATATGATTTTATATTATATATACTTGGTGCATTTATTTTCGTCCACTCACTCTAACGTGTTTATTGTCTTTCCCCTGGGCTTTTCGGTTTCCGTGCCCAGTTTGCAGTTCAGGCTCTGGTGTCGCACGTCGTGGTCGGAGACATAGTGCTCGAGCTACCTTGTTTCTTCCAGTAGGTTTATTGTTCTACCTACTGTGGTATACGTATATGTTTATACGATAGAGGTCGCTCTGAGAAATCTGTTGTTATGTTATACGATTTTACTCCGGATTTCAGTAAAGTATGTATATATTTATTGTTTTACTTTACTGTAGAGATATTGAGAAATCCGGATGGGATTGGTGCCCACGGTTTGAATTTTGTTGCATAGGATGAAATGTATTTTCCGCGTGCAGGTAATGGTAATTCTACGCTAGTAACGAAACTCTGCCCAAATTTCGAAAAGTGTTTGTTGGTTCGTGTTTTCGGAAGGGTTTGATTCCGATTTAGGAAGCTAAATCGGGGTTGCGTCCTTTCACTTTCGAAAATACGAACCAACAAAAATTTTCCAAAATTTCGGCAGAGTTTCGTTACTAGCGTGGAATTACCATAACCTGCACCCTGAAATAACACTTCATCCTATGCCACAAAAGCCAAACCGTGGGCACCAATCCCATCCGGATTTCTCAACATCAATATAATCAATAACAGTAAACAAACTGTACTATGTATATATGTATATCCAAGAAAATCCGTATAAACATGTATCAAAATGTATCAGAGCGACCTCTAAAGTAAAACATATACACTATACACATCAGTAGGCGAAACAAGAACCTACTGGAAAGCACAGGTAACTCTGATCACTAGCCTCCAAACCGCGATGTGACACAGCAGAATCCGAACTGCTAATTGGGCACGGAAACCGAAAAGCCCAGGGGAAAGGCAAATAAAACGTTAGAGTGAGTGGACGAAAATAAACATATGCCTTTCACCAGTTTATATACATACTCAATGTAAAACAGTGCGAGTTCGGAAAACATAGATATAAGGAGGTAGTCGGGCGACCACTCAAACCCGACGTCAGGTGAATCGCTCAAACCTGACGGTGATAGGCCAGGGGACCTCTCAACCCTGACGGCATACCTGGGCAATCTTCAGTCGATCCCGGATAATCTGTATGTCCTCCATCGTGGTTTTCACCAAATCAGGACCAATAAGCCAACGTTCGCCCACCTCACTCCAACACAATGGAGTGCGACACTGCTTCCCGTATAGAGCCTCGTACGGTGCCATCTCTATACTGGCCTGATAGCTGTTGTTATAGGCGAACTCAATCAAGTGCAACTGCTGATCCCAGTTTCCACGAAACTGCAACACACACGATCTCAGCATATCCTCAAGAGTCTGAATGGTCCGCTCGGACTGCCCGTCAGTCTGAGGATGAAAAGCTGTACTAAACCGCAACCTTGTGCCCAATGCTCGCTGTAAAGCCTGCCAAAACTCAGAAGTGAACTGACTATCTCGGTCAGAAACAATCAACACAGGCACACCATGCAAGCGAACAATCTCGGATAAGTACAACTTGGCTAATCTGCCCACTGAAATCTTCCCCGGAAGTGCAAGAAAATGTGCGGATTTCGTCAATCGATCAACAATAACCCAAATGCCAGTATTGCCCGCCGAAGTACGCGGCAACTGATAGACGAAATCCATCGTGATATGCTCCCACTTCCAAACCGGAATCTCAAGTGGCTGTAATTTCCCTGCAGGTTTCTGCCTCTCCGCCTTCACCTGCTGACAAATCAAACATCGACTCACGTACGCGGCAATTTCCCGGTTCATGTTGCGCCACCAATAGTACGCTCGAAGTGTACGACACATCTTCGTACCTCCGGGATGCATCGCATACGCTGAACTGTGGGCCTCGTCCAGAATCTCCTTCTTCAAGTCCTCGTCTCTGGGTACACATAGCCTGCCTCTGAACAACAACGTACCGTCGTCGCTCAATCGGAACTCTGTAGGCACACCATTCCGTCTCATGGTCTTCTTGCCCAGCAAGTAAGGATCTGAATCCTGTGCCTCCCGTACCTGATCAACCAGTACCGGTCGAACCTGAAAACTGGCCAACAAGGCTCCATCATCATCATACCCAAACACGGCACCTGTAGCTCGAAGCTCGGCTAACATCGATACTCTGGCCACACACATATGAAACAACGAGGCTCCCGATTTTCGGCTAAGTGCATCTGCTACAACATTAGCCTTCCACGGATGGTACTCAAACGTGCAATCGTAATCGCTAATCAACTCCATCCATCGGCGCTGCCTCATGTTCAGATCCGGCTGCGTCCGCAAGTAGGTGAGACTCTTGTGGTCAGTGAAAATCTTACACTGAGCACCATACAAATAATGTCTCCAACTCTTCAATGCTAACACAATAGTGGCTAACTCCAAATCATGCGTCGGATAGTTGACCTCATGCGGTTTCAGCTGTCTGGAACCATATGCCACGACTCTACCATGCTGCATTAACACACAGCCAAGTCCCAACTTCGACGCATCGCTGTACACAACAAACTCGCCACTGTCAAAACCGGTGCGGTAGTCAATCTCTCCTTCAGGAGCAAGTAACTTTCCTCGCACGCATCAGACCACTCAAACTTGACGCCCTTCTTCGTCAATCTGGTCAGTGGTGTAGCAATCCGGGAGAAATCCTGTACAAACTATCGATAATAACCTGCTAACCCCAAGAAACTCTGAATCTCTGGCACGATAGTGGGTCTACTCCAGTTCAGTACGGCCTCAATATTGTCAGGATCAACACTGACTCCCTCGGCCGAAATCACGTGGCCCAGAAACTTCACACTATCCAACCAGAACTCGCACTTGCTAAACTTCGCGAACAACTAATGGTCCCGCAAAGTTCGCAACACTGCCCGCAAATGCTTCTTGTGCTGGCCCACACTCCTGGAATAAATCAGGATATCATCAATGAATACGATCACAAACTTGTCCAGGAATCGCCTGAACACTCGATTCATCAAGTCCATGAAAGCTGCGGGGGCGTTGGTCAACCCAAACGGCATAACCAAAAACTCATAGTGCCCATACCGCGTCCTAAATGCCGTCCTGGCTACATCCGAGTCTCGGATCCTCAACTGGTGATATCCGGATCGAAGGTCAATCTTCGAAAAGACTGCTGCTCCCTTCCGCTAATCGAACAAGTCGTCAATCCGCGGCAACGGATACTTGTTCCTCACTGTAACCTGGTTCAGCTTCCGATAGTCGATGCACAACCGCATGGACCCATCCTTCTTCCGCACAAACAACACTGGAGCACCCTATGGAGAAACACTCGGTCGAATGAATCCTTTCTCTAACAACTCCTGGAGTTGAATCTGCAACTCCTTCAACTCCGCAGGCGCCATCCGGTACGGTGTCTGGGAAATCGGTCCAGTACCCGGCAATAACTCAATGGTAAAATCAATATCCCGTACAGGGGGTATACCAGGTAACTCCGCTGGAAACACATCTGGAAACTTAGACACAACCTCAATACTACCAAGGTCCGGCACTGCAGCTGTAGTGTCCACAACATGGGCTAAGTAAGCAACACAACCCTTTTTCATTAACCGATCTGCCTTCATCGCGGAAATCAAACACGGTAGTGAAGTGTTCTTCTCGCCACGAAACAGTATCTCGGGTAACCCCGGTCGTCGAAACGCGACCTCCTTCCTGTGGCAGTCAAACATAGCCCAGTGCGACTCCAGGAAATCCATACCCAATATCAAATCAAAATCCACAATATCAAGTAACAACAAATCAGCGACTAACCCATGGCCATCAACAAACACCTCACAATCCCTGTAAACCCAATCGATGCTCACAACCTCACCTGACGGATACAACACTCTCCATAACCCCGGAAGTGGAGATGCATGTACCGTAGCTAATGATGACAGTCTAAATGATATGAATGAATGTGTAGCGCCCGGATCTAACAATGCAAGTACAGGAATACCAAAAACATGTAACATACCAATAACGACCTCCGGTGATGCTCTGCCCTCACGTAGAGTCATAGCATGAACCCTCGCTTGTCCGGCTGGTCGTCCTCGCTGGGGCTGTTCCTGCTGCCTACCCTGACCTGCAAACTGTGGTGGTCCCGCTCTAGAAGTGGCACCTCGCTCAGCTCCGGAACTCTGGGCTGCCTGATCTCCCACACCATACGACTGAGGGCACTCCCTCGAGTAGTGACCCTCCTGGCCACAAGTATAACAAATAACAGAGCCTCGTCGGCACGGTCCAACATGGTGTCTGCTGCAGAGACTACACAACGGGTACTCCCTCGGTACAGCAAATGAACCACTAGTACGTCGTGGATAACTAGAACCGCTGAAACTCCCACTAGCCTGCGGTCGCTGCGGTCGATCTCTCCTCCAAATCGATCTCCGCCTCGGTACACCAGCTGGTGGTCGATATGATCCACCGCCTGAAGATGAAGCTGAACCGGATGTATCAGAACTCTGCCTCTTTGAAGGCCCCTGACTCGGTCCACCTTCCTCCAACTGTCTCGGCTGGTACCTCTGTCGCTGTCTCTCCTGCTCAATATCCTCGGCTCGGAGTGCAGCACTAACAAACTCATCAAAGTTGTTCCGAGGTATCGTAGTCAGTGTCGCCTTGATGTTTAGATTCAATCCCAGCTCAAACCTACGACACTTGGCTTCCTCTGTAGCCACCATATCCCGCGCAAATCGAGACAAACGGGTAAACCGATCCCGATACTCAAGTACAGACAAACTGCCCTGCCTTAAGTTAGTGAACTCCTCGTACTTGTGCTGTTGGGTAGCCTGATTAAAATACCTCTGCATAAACAAATCACAAAACAATGTCCACGGGGTATCCACTGGAACTCTGTCAGTGCTGACCCACCAAAAGTATGCATCACCCTCAAGTAAACCAACTGCGGCTACAGTCATCTGCTCAGGAGTAAACTGCAGACGCTCACAAACACGTTCAATCTGAACCAACCATGCCTCGCATATCTCTGGATCAACTGAACCCGAAAACACAGTAGCACCCGCAGTGCGAGCCTTGACCACGGGGTCAAAACGCTCTTCCAAACGCAGCACTCGCATAAGCAAGTCGCGCGTTCGGCGATCCTCATCAGGATCATCATCCCGATCAACACGAGGACCACGTCGAGGAGGCATCCTACTGATACAAGACAAGCATTAGGTATAAGCAGAAATAACGTAATCATGAAACCGCAGATATTTGAGGACACACAACACCCGAAGTATTGATGAGTACTGCTGGCCAGTCGGGTCATCACTCCAGTCATGCTGTATCAACTCAAATACCCTAAGCGTCACAACTACAAGAGTCTACAAAATCTGACAACCTAATGCTTTGATACCAAGCTGAAAGGACCCGATCCCGATTCAGTTACCTAAACCGGAACCAAACCCTTTCGAAAATACGAACCAACAAAAAATTTCCAAAATTTCGGCAGAGTTTCGTTACTAGCGTGGAATTACCATAACCTGCACCCTGAAATAACACTTCATCCTATGCCACAAAAGCCAAACCGTGGGCACCAATCCCATCCGGATTTCTCAACATCAATATAATCAATAACAGTAAACAAACTGTACTATGTATATATGTATATCCAAGAAAATCCGTATAAACATGTATCAGAATGTATCAGAGCGACCTCTAAAGTAAAACATATACACTATACACATCAGTAGGCGAAACAAGAACCTACTGGAAAGCACAGGTAACTCTGATCACTAGCCTCCAAACCGCGACGTGACACAGCAGAATCCGAACTGCAAACTGGGCACGGAAATCGAAAAGCCCAGGGGAAAGGCAAATAAAACGTTAGAGTGAGTGGACGAAAATAAACATATACCTTTCACCAGTTTATATACATACTCAATGTAAAACAGTGCGAGTTCGGAAAACATAGATACAAGGAGGTAGTCGGGCGACCACTCAAACTCGACGTCAGGTGAATCGCTCAAACCTGACGGTGATAGGCCAGGGGACCTCTCAACCCTGGCGGCATACAAGGGACCTCTCAACCCTGCCCAGAAAACCTCTCAACTCTGGTGGACTACCGGTGATCAGCCGAGTAGTCGAAACATCGATGCAGTAATGCCATCACCAATAAATATAAAACAATACCTCCGAAAACAACATATATAACAATATCGTATAAAGTAATTACGAAAATCTTAAAATCCACGAACTCGCAAATCGACTGTGAAAACATAAACTTGTCCACTCACAGGTCTGTTAGCGCGAACTCGCGCTAATCTCGTGGTCCGGCGGCTGATCCCTCGCCTGAAGCACGATCACGATCCCGATCTCGATCTCCTGAATATCCACAAAACATAACTGATCAATATCGTAATCCACAACACTGTACTGATGCACGGAAACCAACCGTTCCCGGAACTATGAAATGCGGTACAACATGAATTACGGAAATCCCGAAACTCCAACTCGAAACCTCGACTGAAAATTGGCTAACCAAATCAACCCGAAAACCTCTGTACGATAACCAGGACGCGATTACGAGAAAAAATGACACTAATTTCATCAAAATCTGAAAAAGTCAACTTTTGGCCGAAGCTCCGCCGTTGACCGCCGCCGGCGGCGGCGGCGCACCGTCAACGGTGGAATTCCACGGCCAAAACTTCCAGATTTCAAGGTCTCATCCCATCGAACCACTTCCTTAACTACCACGAAGACCAATTCAGCCTCTAACCCAACCAATTTCACACTTGATCAAATCGAAATTCCTAACCGGAACCCTAATCGGGTTCACCTCCAAACTTCACCTCGACCCAAAACAATAACCCAGATAGCATCACTGAGGTGTGGGGAGCAAAACCCCCAACAACCCCACCCCCAAATCTCGCCGGAACCACCGTGACCATCACCGGCGAACACCGACGACTCGGCCCGACTCGAACTCACCCAAAACTCAATCAAATTCCACAAAATCAAACACTAACCAACTCGAAATCACGAGAGGAAGCGATCCCTACCTTTTAATTGATCGGAGGTGGCCGGAAAATCGGTCGTCGGACGGCAATACCCAATCGGGAAACCTTTCCTCTTTGGTCAACAGGTCAACTTTCCAATTTTGGAAAGTCAAAGTTTGGTCAACGTCAGTCAATGCTTTTACGACTAATTCTCGACTATTTTTCGACTATTCGATATTTATACTCGTCCCTCGGGTCGATCGACGATTCGAAATGGATAACCATCACGATTCGGATAAACTCGAAACAATCGGATAAACTAGTCGGAACCCGAAACTTCAAATAATCATTAAATATTCCTCGGTTGTCAGAAAAATCTTCCGGAACCGCCTACGAGCTCGAAATCACGTACTCTACAATTTCCGTGAAGACACCCAACTCAAATTCTCGACCGAAAACATAGTCGCGAATCGAATCGACAAACCACAATTACGACAATAAACTGCGACTAAACTCAATCTCGAGAATCGTGCCGAACATGCATCAGATTCTGGTTCGGGTCGTCACATTAGGGTTTTAAAATATATTCAGGATGCATACCTTCACTTTGGGGTGCTCGAAGTTGGCTACCAGCCACAGCCACTCGTACTCCCTAAACCGAAGTTTGCTAGGAGTAGAACCTCGGCCTAGATCCTTATACTTTGTGTAATGTTTTGAAAGATCGTTCTTCCACTCTTTATACATATATTAACGCCAGAAACAAATCTTAGAGATATTAAAACACTTGATAAACAAAAATCTAATTCGATATATACTCAAATAACTCGAATCACATCACCTGATATGTAGTTGACGCTCTGCCCACGTCTCAATAAGACATTCATCTACATCAAACCACAACGGCAAGATGAATATATAAATGGTAAAATTATATATTTCTTTGGACTTAATTAATAAATGTAAAATTTACGTAATGAAAATACGATTTAACTCATAGTCAGTGCATTATGCACTTGCAACTTCACGTAGCGAGGCACAACACCCCAATCTGGCCACAGCATTGGGACATTGTCCCGCACGACGACCCCGGACATGCTGGCATACTTTCGCGTGGTGTTTTCTGTCTCGATCACCTCACCACGCTCATTGGCCTTAATGATCGTTTTCTTTCCCCCGGTGGCCTACTCAAGATTCTTCCCGGTGCAGGGGCCTCTAGTCTTTCGTTTTCCATTGACATTAATGAGATTGCCTAATAATACAATGTCAAAAAATTGAAATTATTAATTGACACTATTTATAGTCTTAAGTAATAATTAACTAATCAATCTTGTTAAATAAAATTTACCTGCATCATCCATTTGCTGGTTCATGCACCTCGCACTCCAAAGATACACGGGGTCGAACGGCTTGAACACGTATGCTTCCTCCACGGTCAAGAACTCCGGCTGTCCTTCAATAAAAATAACCCTCCCCCTAGCATCGAATTGAGGGATGACAGGAATCTCGTCGGGCACGAAGAGACCGGACGGCGGAGATAGACGAGGCCTGAACGATGAGGTGCCTGCACCATCTGCCTCAGATGATTGCCGTGAAAGGGGAGTAGGCACCAGGCCAATAGGGGGCATTCAGATGGAGGGAGTTTCTGATGCGCCCGTTGAGGGTCGCTCGCCTGAGTGTTTGCTGCCTAAGGGTCGAGGCTGGACTGAGGTTTGCAAGGATCCGGATCGTGCAGCTTCCTCCTGTTTTCGCGCACGTAGCAAAATTTGTGTGCGAGCATTCATAATAGGGCCGCTGCGCGTGTTGCTGATTGCAGATGAGGATGCTTGACTACTGATCCCTCCACTGGATCTAGTCGCTCTCCGTTTGTTGCCCCCAAGCTAATTTGCCGCAAAACCTCCTGCACATCCAACAATTAAACAGAACAACAACAATTCAACAATTACATCCATGACAATAACAATAACAAAACAACATGTTGATAGCAAACAATTTGGTTATATATATAGACCTTTATACATCAAGTTTATGCAAAAATAAATTGCCAACTAATTAAACCAGCAGTATATACATGCCAAAAATATATTCTATATGCAAAAAATAACCAACACAAAAATATATACACAAAATATCCTACATATCATTACCAAAATATCAATTAACCAAAATATGAAAAATATCATTACCAAAATCATTATCAAAAATATCATTACCAATATCATTATCAAAAATATCAATTAACCAAAATATCAAAAATATCATTACCAATATCATTATCAAAAATATCATTACCAATATCAAAAATATCAATTAACCAAAATCTTAATTAACCAACACAAAAATATTATTACCAAAATATATTCTACATATATACACAAAATATCCTACATATATTCTACATATATTCTACATATATCCTACATATATTCTACATATATTCTACATATATACACAAAAATATCCTACACAAAATCATATTCTACACAAAATATATTCTACAAAATATTTTCTACACAAAAAATTATACCAACACCAACTTAATTATACCAACACCAACTTAATTAAATTTACACCAACACTACCGGATTAAGAGACATTGCCGGCGATTTAAAAATCGCCGGCAATGTTTTTTATCATTACCGGCGATTTTTGCCGGAAAAATCGCCGGTAATGTCTTTTTTTTTTAACATTACCGGCGACTTAAATGTAAGTCGCCGGCAATGTTTCGATGGTAATGTAAAAAAAAAAATACATTGCCGGCGACATACATTTATGTCGCCGGTAATGTTTAAAAAAAAAAAAGACATTGCCGGCGACATAAATGAAGTTGCCGACGATACTATCACCGACGAGTTTCTTATTAACTCGTCGGTGATTGTTTGATTTCCAAATTTCTTCAACAAATAACGCCATTATCGAAGGCTCTGTGTTCATTTTCCCTGAGACGTACAGACATCTTAGCTTCGTCATCTTCTTTCAAGTCTAATGTAGTATAAACACTAATGTGGCTGATCGATATGACGTTGGCCACCTTTTTGTAATTTACGAAGCTGTGCGAGTTCTTCTATTTCGGTGATAGTATTTCCGACGAGTTTCTTACCAACTCGTCGGTCATAACAAACATACATGCACATTTATATATACTAAAATACGTACATCATTAACGTACTAAGGATGATAATCATAATCATCTTCATCACTTGAGTCTGACTCGGTTTCATAGGTAACCTCTGGCAATATGTGCCGCTCCTCGTCATCTGAATCATCGTCTACTTCATTTAGATTAACATTAAGAAGTTCTGCTCCAGTAATTCGAACCACACTCCCCGATCTCACATTATTAAGGCGAATTGTAGAGGATTCCAGAATGTCAAAAGCGTTCGGCTCTGGGTATGCAGTAACTTCTTCATCATCTGCGGTCTCACTAAGTGTGGCAGCATTGTATATGTTTCTATAAGAAACATGGTTAACCACCTTCCACGGGACTTTGTTCATAAGATCGTCAAGGTAAAACACTTGTTTTACTGATGTGGCAAGAACGAAAGGGTCTTCTTTATACCAGCTTGTAGCAGTATTCACTGAAAATATTCCGTACTGATCGGTCATTGTGTTCTCCGGGCTAGTATCAAACCATCTACACTTGAACAAGTGCACTTTCATGCGGTTCCCATAAATTAGTTCAACAACTGAATGAAGGACACTGTAATAGTCAACGTCATCCTGCCCACTATGGACCATCACCCCACTATTCTGTGTTTTCAGTCGGTCGTCTCTATTTTCACATATAAATTTCACGCCATTGACCTGACACATCAAGTAAAATTTTGAAGCTATTGGTTTCATCGCCAAGAGCCTCAATTCATTTGACCACTCTGGGTAACCATCATTTGCTACATGGTTCATCTGAAAAAGATAAGAAACCACACAAGAAATTATGAACATAGAAAAAGAAAACCACGTACACACATGCTATATAAGGATATAAAAAATATATATATACACATATACCCTTACCCATTCACTAAAGTAGTTTGCAAACGTCCTGTTGTGGTAGTCAACATCACCGGCAATAGTAGGGCAGTGAAGATGATAGTTTTTCCAAATATTGAACTTCTGGACAGTTAATCAGTACCGACCAGTGGGCAATGACTACCTCATTTCCATCCAACTTGTACGACTTTGGCAAACTTCCATGTACTACCACATCATTGAAGATGATAGAAAGGTTGAACTTGGGTTCATCTATCGGCATATGTTGTTGGGGGTCCTCTAGCGCTTTCAAATACAAGTTGGAGTACGTTACACACTCGTGCATAAGATATGCTTCAGCGATACACCTTTCAGGTGCAGATTTATTCTTCACATAGTCCTTGTAGTCTCCCAATTGTCTACAAGTTAACAAGTGCATGTTACATATAAAAATAGAGGCAAAAACAAATGTATGAATCATTTGTACCTTTCCATGGGATACATCCAAGTGTAGTGTACCGGACTGGTAAGCAACAATTGTTCGGGAAGATGGATCATCAGGTGAGGCATAATGTCAAAAACATTTGGGGGAAATATCCTCTCAAGCTTGCACATGATAAAAATGATGTCATCTTGCATCTCCCTGAGGTATGATTTGTTAACTTCTCTGGTGCATAACTTCTAAAAGAATCTTGACAAGGCCACCAACGGCTCCACCACCTCTTTGGGCAGGTACCCTCGAATGAAAACAGGGAAAATGCGTTGAAGCAGTACATGACAGTCATGACTCTTTAATCCGTACATCTTATTATCCCGGAAGTTAACACTACAAGAAAACTGCACTTAGACCACGGACCATTTCCGTCGTCTAAGTGCAGTTTTCCGTCGTCTAAGTACTTGGACGACGGAATCTCCGTCGTCCAAGGTCCGTGCTCCAAGTGCTGTCGTCCAAGCACCTGGACGACGGAGACTTAGTGTGTCCGTCGTCCAAGTGTACTTGGACCTCGGAAATTATCCGTGGCCCAGGTGTTCACCTGGACGACGGAAACACTAAGTCTCCGTCGTCCAGGTGAACACCTGGGCCACGGATAATGGTAGCAATGTCCGTGGCCCAGGTGCTCACCTAGACGACGGAGACTTAGTGTTTCCGTCGTCCAGGTGAGCACCTGGGCCACGGACATTGCTCGTGTGTCCGTGGCCCAGGTGTTCACCTGGACGACGGAAACACTAAGTCTCCGTCGTCCAGGTGAGCACCTGGGCCACGGACATTGCTCGTGTGTCCGTGGCCCAGGTGTTGACCTGGACGACGGAAACACTAAGTCTCCGTCGTCCAGGTGAGCACCTGGGCCACGGAGAACGACAGGGTTTAGGGGTTAGGTTTAGGGTTTGTGCACCTGGACGACGGAGAACATAATCTCCGTCGTCCAAGTGAATATTTTATTTTTTTTAAAAATTAAATTGAAATTAAATATTATTAATTTAATTTATTATTATTTTAATTTAAATAATGAAAAATGCTAATATTAAATAAATAAACTAAATTTTGAATATTAAAATTAATAACTTATATATATAATTATTAAATAATCAAAGTAAATTAATTTGTACATACGAAAAAACCCATAAATTAAAATATTGTTCGGAATGCGTAAAGAAACGAGATAATATACTACGTGCTAGCTAATACACTGGAGGAGCAGATGCGGGGCCGAGTCCTCCGCCTCCAGCCGGGTCGTTGTCGTCGGGGTGTGGGTTCGGAGGAGGTTGACATACTTCTCGATTTTGGTTCATGAGCGCGATGAGTTGGGCTATTTGTGCTTGTTGTTCGTCAAGTCTTTGCCGCATTGACTCATTCTGCTCTTGTGTCCGTCGATTCTCCTCTCGTGCCAGTCGAGCCTCTTGAATGGCTGCTTCGACGGCCGCAGCCTGACTCATTCTCCGCTGCCTCGAACCTCCCGTAGATGATGAGCCGGAGGTCGTCGACAAATCTCATACCACCCTAGGCCCAAAGTGCCTAACCTCCTTGCCAGCTCTACGACCGTAGACCTCATCCGCGATTGCAATTTGGCTCTCTAAGGATAGAGGAGGCAGGTCTTCCGGCGGCACATCTGGGAACGCAAGCTGAGTGTTGGCCAACTCTTCATGCGCACGCTCTATCGCCATTGCCTACAAAATTATAATTAATTTATTATAATTTTGTAATCATATTTAAATAATAATTACTATAATTAAAAGCACATATATATATATCACTTACCCCGCATTGACTCGCTTCATTATCGAGCCCTGGCGTCACGTACGCGCTTACGCTTGCATCAATAAAAGGGTGTTTGGAACCCTTATCCTTGTGCTCCTTGGCAATTTGAATGAACTGCTTGGCGCCGGTAGTATGGTGTTTCTCCTTCTTCCCCCGGTTGGCTTTGTTGACACCGGAGAATTTCTGTTACACAAGATAATTAAATCATTAAAAAATGAATAACTACAATTTAAATAATTCAATTATTTTAATTGAAATAAAAAAATTAAATTAATACCTTAAATTGTTCATCGGCAAAGTGGTTACACAACCACTCCCACTCATCTTCTCTCTCCCCTTGCAGCTCTACAGGGGGAGGCACGAGACCGACATCTTTGAAGTACTTATGGAGCCTGTACTTCCAATCTTTGTAGATGGAGTTGGCGGTTTGATTGATATGCCTCAACATAGCCGGTGTCGGATCCACGTCAAATTGTTCCTAAGAAAAATAAATAGAAAATTATAATCGTATATATTATGAAATTTTGAACCGAGATTAACAATATTATATAATAACTAAATTTAACGTATTACGTACCGAAAGATCTTTGAAGACTTTCGCCTTCTCATGATCCGGCGCCTCATTCCAAGTAGGGGCAGTGATACGAACCCGGTTACGGATGATTGACCATATCCCATGCGCCGAGAGACTTGCTAGTTGAGCTGTGGGAGGGCCACCGGTGAATTCGTCGTACGGCAAGTCGATCTTTTTACCGGTCGTCTTGCAAATACGCTCCGCTTTCCCCCCTTTAACGAGACCCCGAGTCCTTTTCGGTTCCGGGTCAGTGGGGGCCCTCCTTTGCCTACGGCGGGCGCTGTACATGATTGATTCGGCGGTGGAGGACGCCTGAGTACTTCCCGTTGAATGGGTACCGGGCGTCGGAGATTGGAAGGGGTCGACGTCATCACCGCTCGAGATGAATGGGGGAGCGGGAATTTCCCCAGAGGGCTCTACGGACGGACCAGATGATCCGTCCGGATTGAGAGCGTCGTTGCCCTCCTGTTGAACCCAACCGACTTGGGCCGCCAACATTCGGAGCATCTCATCTTCAGCCTCCAGTTGGGCTTTCTTCTTGCCGGATGTGGTCTTTGGCGGAGCCATTTAAACCTAAGAGTACGGTGTTAAAATACCTACTTACCATAATAATTACAACTTAAAAATTAACGCTAATTAATTAAATACGTTTAAGATTTAAATAGAGTACACTAGCTTGGCATTTTCGGTCGTTCAATGGACGTGCGACCCGCGCGATAAAGTGTAAATTTTCAATTAATCAGCCTTGGTTAAATCGAAAAACATGGCCAGTTAGGGATAGAGATAACGCGAGAGGCAGGACTAATTTCGACAAAAGTCTTTCTTAGTCCAAATCCTGTCACCAGTCATAACCCGTTTCTAGACACCATGTCCGACATTCGGCCAATTTTTCGAAAATTTACACTCCCTCAAGTCCTTTGCAAACTCCGCCCTCAACCTCGTGTCCATAACTTCACTTAGGTTATGGTGTGCGGTGATGAAATCCACACATCACGAGGGGTTAAGGAGATAAGCAAGGAAAAGAGGCGCCATCTATTCCAAAGAGTGCGACTTAATTACACCAAGCCTATGTACTAAATTTAAATCGAACACGTACTACTAATTAATTTACTAAAAAATACACGTAATTACATGCAATAATTTATTTTCCATTTAGCATGCAATAATTAACCATTTAATTAATTAATAACAATAATTATTTATTTAATTAATTAATAACAATAATTAATTATTTATTTTATTTAATAACAACAAATTTACAATTATTCATTTAATTAGGAAACAATAACAATAATTATGATTTAATTAATAAATAACAACAATTAATCATTTATTAAATATTTAAAATTAATTACTAAATTAATTTAGAATTTAGAATTTAATTAATTAATAAAATGAAAATTATTTAAATAAGGGAAAAATAGAAATGTACCGAAGCGGAGTTTATGGGAATTT
Organism: Geum urbanum; assembly: GCA_946800695.1. Taxonomy (NCBI): domain Eukaryota; kingdom Viridiplantae; phylum Streptophyta; class Magnoliopsida; order Rosales; family Rosaceae; genus Geum; species Geum urbanum. The sequence continues at coordinate 27,928,305 of OX327001.1, forward strand.
CGCCGGACTTGAGTCGTCGGAGAGGAGGAACCACGCCGGAAAAAATGTCGTCGGAGCGTCGCCGGAGGAGAGGAGAGGAGAGGAGAGGAGAGGAGAGGGAGAGGAGGAATGATGAGAAAAGGAGGGGGGGTGCTGTTCTATTTATAGACTTTGACTTAGACGACGGAGCACTATTCTCCGTCGTCTAAGTTCACCTGGACGACGGACATAGTGTTTTCCGTCGTCTAGGTGGCGGTTTAAAAATTTTCAATCGGCGCGTAATTAATCGGCGGGACGTTTTGAACCACCATGAATTTCGACTTAGACGACGGAGAATGAATTCTCCGTCGTCTAAGTGAAAATTCAAGCGGTGTCGAAAACGGAAGCGGTAAATTGAACCGCCATAATTTTGGACTTGGACGACGGAGATGGTCAGTTTCCGTCGTCCAAGTGAAAATTACATGAAAAAAATAAACAAAAATAAATTTGAACCGCCATGGTTTTTGAACCTGGACGACGGATAAGGTCATTCTCCGTCGTCCAGGTGAACACCTGGACGACGGAAAATGACCTTATCCGTTGTCCAGGTTCAAATTACGTAAAAAAAAATTTTAAAAATAATTCGCTAGGAATTTAGCGATCTGTCATTCGAGTGAAATAGTCGTACAATATCGATGAACGCATTGTGTATATAAACAGTTAAATTTGAACCGACGATTAATTTTACGTATTGAAACATGTTAAGTATCGACTAATCTTTACGACTTAAGTGTTCATGAGTAGACGCTCATTTGCAGCAGAGTATTAACGAAATTGAATTTGGACAAAACAACCGTTGGATATGTTCGTCGTAACATAATATATAATTTTCTTCAAAGGATCATAAAATAATAAGTTCGGGAAGGGTTTGATCGGCACAGTCAACCGCAAAACCGATAATTTCACAAACCGGAAACGTGGATACTAGGCATTTCGTAACTCCGATTTTCGAACCGTCGAAGCTCACACACCAAGAATTGTTTACTCTAAAGTCTTGATGAAAAGACTTTGCATTGGAAGAAGGTCTAGATGGTCGTTGTCTTAGAAAAAATTACGATATCTTCACCTGGACGACGGAAATGAGCGTTTCCGTCGTCCAGGTTTATGACCTGGACGACGGAGAATGACGTTCTCCGTCATCCAGGTGTATAGACCCTGAATTCAGGGGTTAGGGCCTTACTGTTTAGGGTTTAGGGTTTGTGAACTTGGACGACGGAAAATGACTATCTCCGTCGTCCTAGTGTGTACCTGGACTACGGAGAATGACCATCTCCGTCGTCCAGGTGTAAAAACCCCGAATTCAGGGGTTAGGGCCTTAGGGTTTACGGTTTAGGTCGTCCCCGGTCATTTGTGTGTGCGTTCAATTATTCTGATTCAAAAATATAATTAAAAAATTGATCGATCGATCCGATCTGCTAGGTTTTGGGTCCAAGATTTAGGGTTTTATATGGCGCCAAAGCTGAATCTGGCGGGGGACCTAATATAAACGTGGACAGAATTCAGGTGTCCGTTAAATTATTTTGAATGACCATAAAAAAATTAAATAAATGATGGATCGATCCGATTTGCTAGATTTAGGGTCGAGGATTTAGCTAGGGTACGTTTTATATGAGATTGAGATTTGGCGCCAATATTTATTAATTTCTCCGTTGGCCAGGATATATATATAATTCAGATTAATTTCTTACCGTAAACCGGCATCGATCATATATATATATATTACAATAATTACAGTAATTAATTATCAATTAATCTCCCTCGTCGTATGACCGTACTCTTCGTCATAATCATCATCGTCCTCATCCCCGTTAGTCGACAGCTCATCCTCGTCATCGTACTCAACATCGTCCGACGAATAACCTGAGTCCTCGTCCGCGTCCTCTTCCTGCTCGTCTTCTTCATCTACCTCATGGATAATCTCATCTTCAGTTAGATCTGTACAACCATCAGGCATGGGTAACCGTTCACCATCTTGAACCAGGTCCATTATATCGGAGCAGACCATAGAAATAGTAGGCTCTTGATAGGCAGGAATGTCTCTTTCTGGTTCAGCAGCATCTTCAGTCGTCGCCGGTGTCCCTTCAATAGTCTCTGTATTCCATATTCCTCGGTGAGAGATATGGTTCACTATTTTCCACCCTTCACCGGCTTTCGGATCGTCGAGATAGAACACCTGCCGAACTAAGGTGGCGAGAGCGAAAGGCTCATCCTCATACCAGTGCGAGTTTGTATCGACAGATAATAGTCCCAGGTCTTCCTTTGTACGCTTGAACCATCTGCACTTGAATAGGAAAACGTTGACATCATTCCCGTAACATAGCTGAACCACGTATACAATAGCCCCGTAATATAGATCATTGTCTTTCCCAACGGCTACCCCACTGTTTTGTGTTCTTCTTCCTTCGTCTCGGGCCAATGAATGGAACTTTACACCGTTCACAAAACATCCGGGATAAATATAGTGTTTAACCGGCTTCCCTGCTAGCAAGTGCTTTGGCCATGACCACCACCCTCCGTGGTTATCAGATTTTTGCAGATCAATCATCTGCGAAAAAGGCCAAATTAATATAATGGTTTACTTTCTACAAACATGAGCAATATGTATTTAAATAATTAATACCGAGTCGTACGTACGTACCCATTGGAAGAAATAATCAGGAAACTTCTTCTTAACCATTTTCTCAATCCACGCCGAACTCTTGTTTTGATTTAACGCCTGAAGCCTCTCCCTGTATGACATCATGTACGGCTCAACTTCATCACAGTCTCGCAACACTACCCAATGTGCCTCAATAAGTTCTTCCCGTGTTAACGATTCCTTTAATACTCCTCTAAACGGTCGGACGACATTGGTGACGACATAAAGATTGATGCGGGCACTGCGATCGGAGGCAGTACTGGGAGGGGGTGGATCTTTGAGGTACCTGTTGCAGTAAGTAACACACTCATGCATTAGGTATGTCTCTGCTATGGAGCCATCCGGGGCCGACCTGTTTTTGACGAATGACTTATACTGTCCAAGCTATCTACAAAATCAAACGTACACATTACATAAGTATATATAGCTAGCTGGCTAGTATATATATAATCTCCAGTGGAACAAATTAATTAATTAGTTGTACGTACCTTTCTTGAGGATACATCCAAGTGTACTGGACCGGACCAGAAATGAGCACCTGCTCGGGCAGGTGGATCATTAGGTGAATCATGATGTCAAAGAAAGCAGGGGGGAAAATCTTCTCTAGTTTGCAAATGATGTGCACAATTTGTTGTTGCAATTCCACCACATCTGACTTCTTTAATTCTCTGGCGTATAACCTCTGCCACCACCTGCACAATGCCACTATTGGTTCTACGACGTCCTGAGGCAAGTATGGTCGAATTACCACTGGAATCAGACGTTGCAGCATAACGTGATAGTCATGTGTCTTTAGACCAACAAACTTGTGTTGCACCTCGTCCACTGCTCCAGTTATAGTAGCTGCATACGTAGCCGGATAACGAACGCCCTTAAACCAGTGAAATACAGAACGTCTAAGCGTCGGCTTCACTGTGTAAGGTGCATCTGGCATCTTGTTGTACACTCCTTTCCTATCCCTTCTCAACCACAAGGGACGACGTAGATTCATTGATTCCAAATCTTTGCGCGCTTTGGGAGTATCTTTAGTCTTGAACTTAATACCGAGAATTGTTCCCACCACGCTGTCGCACACATTCTTTTCTATGTGCATCGCGTCCAAGTTGTTCCTCAGCTTCAACTTCGACCAGTAAGGGAGTTCAAAGAATATACTCTTGTGATCCCAATAGCTCAGATCATGTGGAGGAATTGGATTGCATTTCTTTACATCCGCGTCATTGCTCAACACACCAAAGTCGAAATAGCTCAACCTCTCTAAAATCTCTTCGCCCGACCAACTACGGGGTTTAGGATTGTTCTCTACCGTACCGTCGAAATGAGCTTCATCCCGTCGCCACGGGTGGTCGTGAGGAAGCCATCTACGGTGACCCAAGTAACACACCTTCCCCGCGTGCCAACTAGAGTTCACGTCGTCCAAACATATAGGACATCCATTATATCCTTTTGTCCTGCAGGCTGCCAACATCCCATAAGCTGGAAAATCGCTGATCGTCCACATTACAGCAGCCCTCATCGTGAACATCGTGTCAGTGAATTTGTCATAAGTTGGGACTCCATTTTCCCACAACAGTTTCAGCTCGTCGATCAAAGGTCTGAGGTAGACATCTAAGCACTTCGATGGAGATTTAGGACCTGGAATTAGTACGGTAAGGAAATTAAATTCCTTGTTCATGCACATCCACGGAGGCAAGTAGTACGGCATCAGAATAACTGGCCAAGTGCTGACAGCGGAGCTATTACTTCCCCAAGGATTGAATCCGTCTGTAGATAGGCCGAGTCTAAAATTTCTAACCTCTGAAGCAAAGTCTCCAAATTCTCTGTCGAAATGTTTGAAACCCTCCCCATCCGCGGCGTGTCGCAGGACATCGTCATCTATTCGTTTTTCTGCGTACCATCGCATCGCCTCTGCTGTGTGTAGCGACATGTACAGGCGCTGCAATCTGGGAATCAAGGGAAAATATCGAACAACTTTCACAGGAATTCTCTTTTTCGAACTCTTCCTATTCAACTGGAATCTGCACTGGCCACATACGGGACAATAGTCCAACTCTTTATACTCTTTGTAAAATAGCACACAATCATTCGGACATGCGTCAATTATCCTGTACTTTAGGCCGAGGCTGCTCAGGATATTTCTAACCTTATAATGAGATTTAGGAAGATTGTGATCATCAGGAAGCAACTTACATATTTGCTCCTGAATTTCGTCAAAAGCACTCACTGACATTTTGTGCTTCACTTTTATCTTCATTTGCTCCATCACATATTGCAACACATTCTCTCGACATCCAGGGAACACCGGGGTCTGCGCTTCAAGTAGCATCCGGTTGTACTTTTCCATCTCACTGGTGTCAGTGGCCAAGCTAGCTGCGGGGAATGTGTCATCATGCTCATTGGTGGTACTGTAACCTCCGTCTTGGTGTTGGTGTCTGCCATGACTACATCCCGGAAACGCATCATGGACCAAATCTGCAGTTGGGTTGCAAGCTGGGGGTCCGGCACCACTGCCGCTGGATGAGGCACCATGGTAACTGTACCCTGAGCTGAAGTCTGCTGCGCTGAACTCTACTGCTTCACCATGCTCGCTCCATGTAGTGTAACTCCACATCATACCATTTTCGTACAAGTGTTGCACCATAACATTAACCTCCGCATACTGACAATTAAGACATTTCTGACACAGACACCTGAAACGTTTCTTTCCCTGACCATGTTCTATCGCAAAATTCACAAATTCGCTAATTCCATCCATATACCGGACATCACATCTATTCTTCAACTTCATCCAACTCTTGTCCATACTGCTACAAAATATTATACTTAATTAATTATTACATATATATATATATATTTGTCCATTAATTTACGCTTAATTATACGTACTCGATCTACATATCGATCCATCAATTACGTACGTATGTACGTAATTTAATCGATCTGTACATCTATATATATATATATATAGCTAACATCAGCTAACATCCTTGCATGTATATATATATGTACGTACGTTTTCACTAAATACATATTAATTAAGCAAATTTTAACTGCGTACGTACGTACCTGCTGGCCTTCTCGATATCTTTACGTTAATTAAGCTAACTAGCTAGTCAGCGGAGATCCCTTATCGATCCTGATTCTTCTCGGCCTAGCTAGCTTCTAGCTACCTAGCTCGAGCTCCCTAGCTTCTCCTTCTCCCTTCTCCTTCAATTATTCTTCAAATGGAATCGATCATGAAGAGATCGAGGCTAGCTAGGAATGAATTCGATCAGTTTGGCCGGCAGTGGGCTTATATAATGCTTCACTTAGACGACGGAGGTGTCGGTACGTCGTCTAAGTGGAAGTATGTTTTGTGAACTCGGACGACGGCGTGTCGGTCCGTCCTCCAGGTAATCACCTGGACGACGGAGCATACCACATCCGTCGTCCAAGTGGTCAGTTGGAGGACGGAGAAGACTCCGAGGTCCAGGTGGTCACCTGGACGACGGAGAATACCATATCCGTCGTCCAAGTGGTCACCTGGAGGACGGAGAAGACTCCGAGGTCCAGGTTGTCACCTGGACGACGGAGAATACCATCTCCGTCGTCCAAGTGGTCACCTGGAGGACGGAGAAGACTCCGAGGTCCAGGTGGTCACCTGGACGACGGAGAATACCATATTCGTCGTCCAAGTCGTCACCTGGAGGACGGATAAGACTCCGAGGTCCAGGTGGTCACCTGGACGACGGAGAATACCATCTCCGTCGTCCAAGTCGTCACCTGGAGGACGGAGAAGACTCCGAGGTCCAGCTGACCACTTGGACGACGGAGATGGTATTCTCCGTCGTCCAGGTGGTACTTGGACCACGGAGTCTTCTCCGTCGTCTAGGTGTCACTTGGACGACGGAGAATTAGTGTTTCCGTGGTCTAAGTGCTGTTTTCTTGTAGTGTAACACACTTGCTTATATTTCCTGCATAGCCATAAGGATACCTGCATATATACCCATAAGCAAAAATTATATTTCTTGCATATAGCCATAAGCAACAATTATATTAATTTCCTGCATAGCCATAAGAATACCTGACATTACTCATCCACCCAAAAATTTCATGCTTCTGGTTCGGCTTGAAGGTGTAAGAAGCTTTGGGCATTTTTTTCTTACCATCTCTCAACCACAAATGTTTCCGCAGTGCCATAGCTTTCAGATCAATGCGTGCCTTAGGGATGTCTTTTGTTTTCCCCTCCCAATTCAGAACTGTGCCCATCACACTTGCACACACATTCTTCTCTATATGCATGACATTTAGGTAGTGTCTGATAGGCAACCTGGGCTAGTACGGGAGTTCCCAGAATATGCTCTTGTGTGTCCAAAACTTATACATTTCGGGCTTGTCTGGAATTGACGACACTATCTCAAGATCATTGCTCAGCTGGACAAAATCATATTCATTCAGCACTTCCAAAATTTCATCCCCTGTCCATCGCCTGGGTGCCACACCCGTTTCCACAGTCCCATAAAAAGCGTCTTAATCTTGCCTAAATGGGTGACTCATCTGGAAGCCAACAACGGTGACACATCTGAACAATTTTACTGCAATAAGGACTGCAACAATCAACAGTCATGCACTCTTAACAAGCCCTGTAACCCCTGGTAACGTTACCCGACAACATACCGCGGGCAGGAAAATCACTGATGGTGCCAACAAGCATGGCATGCATCTGGAACATCTCATTTTTGAACCTATCGTAAGTGGGGTGGCCATACTCACTCAGGTACTTAAGCTCCTCAATCAAATGCCTCAAATACACATCGAGACACTTTCCTGGATAACCGAGGCCTGGAATTAACAGAGTGAGCATATTATATTCCTTCTTCATGCACATCCATGGTGGAAGGTTGTACGGTACCAAAATAGTTGGTCATATACTTTATTGAAGACTCATATTGCAAAAAGGGTTGAATCCGTCAGATGAGAGCCCTAGCCAAACATTTCAGACCTCTGCTGCAAAATGATCAAACTCCCTGACCATGTGCTTCCAAGCCTCTCTGTCGGCAGGGTGTATAAGGGTGTCATCGTCAGGCAAATTCCTCTCAGCCCACCATCTCATAGCTTCGACCGTGAAATCACACATGAACAACCGCTCCAGCCTATCAATCAGCGGGAAATATTGAAGTATCTTCACAGCTTTCTTGTTGCCTGCAGGAGTCAACTTATACCTTTCTGTAAAACATACCGGGTAGGCTTTCAAGGTCTTCAAAATCTTTTCCCCAGAAGAGAATACAATCATATCTGCATGCATGGATTTTGATGTAGGAAAGCCCAAGATCTTTCAGGATATGTCGCACCTTATGATGAGTGGTAGGAAGGCGATGACCGAGTGGCAGTAGCGAAGCAATCCACTTCAACCAAGAATCAACAACTTTGACAGTCAGTTTGTTCTCCATTTTGAGCTGCATCACTCCCATGACACTTCTAAGAACAGTCTTACTACAACTGTCATACAACGGAGTCTGTTGCAATGCAATCAGGTTTTTGTACTTGTCTATACCGCTTGTGTTGACATGAGCTCCAGGTAATGGCTCGACTGGCTTAATATGGGGGAAACCCTCAATGACGGGAGGGACATTTGGTGCTTGATCAGCAAATACACCGCTCTCATAAGGAAACATATCATTGATCAAAATCGTTGTTGGATCATAGGATGGACTAGCCCTCTCAGCAAATTGTCCATGATCATGCAGACCCGCTAACGATGTTTCACCGTGATAAATCCAACAAGTGTACTTATCCCAAAACCCATATTTACTCAGGTGCTTCTGGACTTTATCAATGGGAAAACGAAATCGATCGCTGCGACACTTACATTCTTTACACGGGCAATAATAAAGTGTAGTGTCTCCACAATTAGCCTTCACAAAATCCACAAAACTCCTAATTCCATGATGATATCTCACATCCCATCTTTCAAGGCTCATCCAACTCTTGTCCATCCTACACATTCTAACAGTACTATATATTTATGTATATACATTGACTACTAATTAATTAAAAAATCATCATTACATGCATATATATATATATATATCTATCATTAAACTAGCTACACTAATTTAATTAATTCTTCATCTATATATATATCTTCCTAAACAAAAGTTGACCCATGCATATAAAAAAATATATATATACCAACAATTCCCAATTACAAATTTACATGTATATATATACATATTAACAATTAATCACAAAATAAATTTATATACATATATATATATATATACACAAGCATATTTTCATCGAAATCATCTCAAATCAACTCAAAATCAACAGTCAATCACTCAAAATCAACAATATATCAACTCTATTTGCATATCAAACCATTAATCTCAACTCTAAATCAACACACATATATCTAAATCAACACACATATACATCCACACACACACACACACACATATATATATATACGTACCTAGCTATATAGCTTCACGAGCGGGTTTTGGACGCCTTTTGACAATACCCAACAATTTCAGAGCGTTTTCCTTCTTTCTCACCCAATGAAAGGACCCAACCCCGATTTAGCTCCCTAAACCGGAATCGAACCCCTTCGAAAACACGAACCAACAAAAACTTTTCGAAATTTGGGCAGAGTTTCGCTACTAACGTAGAATTGCCATTACCTGCACGCAGAAAATACACTTCATCCTATGCCACAAAAATCAAACCGTGGGCACCAATCCCATCCGGATTTCTCAATATATCAACAGTAAAGTAAAGTAGTAAATATACATACACTTTACCGAAATCCAGAGTAAAATCGTATAACGTATTCAACAGGAAGCTCAGAGCGACATCTAATACATAATCGTATACGCATACCACAGTAGGTAGAACAATAAACCTACTGGATGAAACAAAGTAGCTCGAGCACTATGCCTCCGACCACGACGTGCGACACCAGAGCCTGAACTGCAAACTGGGCACCGAAACCGAAAAGCCCAGGTGAAAGACAATAAACACGTTAGAGTGAGTGGACGAAAATAAATGTCCTTCACCAAGTAATATATATGTATAAAATCATATGCGAGTCAAATGCATAAGTAAAGAAATGGTACACGAGGGAGACTCCAACTCCTCACGCGTCCGGGTACACGAGGGAGACTCCAACTCCTCACGCGTACAGAGCATGCAATGTAAAATCGCGGAATCACTCATGGACTACCACGCGATAGCACAGTCTGAATCACGGGATCCCAGACCCACACGTGATTCCTAGCCAGAAAGGCCTCGGGTCAGGATATCTGTCCCCCCCGGAGTGTACTCGGGGATCAGCCGAGAAGCCAATGTGTATCGATACCACAACATATACTGAGACTGTACTCTGTGTAAACCAAATCATAAATCTTTTCTATGCACATGCTTAAAACATAATATGTACGTATATGTATATATTCGTATACGTATATTCGTATAAACATAATCGTAAAACACATGCTCGTAAAATCATAATCAATCTGCATGCTCAAGTTCATAAATCATAAATAAGGACTCGCAATCAATCCGTGAAAATAAAGTGTCCACTCACAAACTTGCGTAACGCATATCGCGTTAACCCGTGATCCGGCGGAAAGTCCCTCGCCAAACGAACGATCACGAACACCTGAATATTCACAAAATCCATATCTAAAACTCATATCTCGACAATACATGACAAATCACGAGAAACCACCGTCCTCGGAAATAAGAAATCCGAATACGACGAATCGTCGAAAAACCATATATATATCACCTCAATACCTCGTTTTACGTTCAGACGCTCAATTCGAAAAACGAACCTCCCCACTGCGATCGGAGCGCGATTTCGAGTCAAATGACATGCAACTTGTCGAAAGTCAAAAAGTCAACCCTGACCGTTGACCGCCGCCGCTGACCGCCGTCCACGGCGGCGCCACCGCCGGCCGAAGAATTTCACGGCGGAGCAACCTTTGTTCCACTCAAAATCACCCACTGAGCAACTTTGTCAACTGCACTGAAGTCCAATTCTCACTCTAACATGGTCAATTTCATGAAAAACTGAATGAACACACAAATTTCAATCCCAAAATTCTCCAAGCTCAAGCAAAATTAGATCTTCAAACTTACATGGTAGCTTGCTAGTGATCAGAGCTACAAAGCCCACTCCAAATTTCAGCTCGAATCGGTCAAATTTTTGGAACCCGAAAACACCCAATTTCTTCAATCTTTTGATCAGAATTTCTTCTCTTTCCGGCGAGCTATACCGGAAACCAAGCACGGTACCACCACCAGAGGACCGAGACAAGGCCAAAGAGCCCCTTACCGAGCCATAAGGTGGTCGGAAGTCCCTCGCCGGAAGTAAGCACGTCGGCCACCAACGTTCTCTTCCTCTCTCCACCGAGTTGACCGAGTCAACTCGGTCAAACATAATATTTCCTGTTTTTGACTTTCCCTTTATGGCAAGTTGCTATTTATAGCTTTTCCCGATTATGAAACTTGTAATTATCCGTTTAAACGAACTTCAAACGCGCGTAACTTTCTCGTCGTAATTCCGATTCCAATAATTCTCGCGATCACAAACTCGTCTCGACGTACTCTTCAATAATCACCCAAATTCAAACACATCGGCCAAATGGATAAAAAGTCAACTGTTCAGCCCAAACACATAATAAATCGACTAAACAAACAACAAACGGAAATATTCGCAACTAATTCCTCGTAACTCCAAATCATGCTCCGGAAGTTCCCACGAACTCGAAATTAAATTCCGAACAACTTCGGTGAAGAAGCCGAAACCAAATTCTCGTCCGGTAATTAGTCGTTAAGTAGCCCACCATTTAAATCTGAACTTTAAATATTCATAATTAATTCCTCGGTCGTCCAAATAACGATCCGGAACCGCCCACGAACTCGTAATCACACGTACAACGACTCTCGAGAAGAGACCCAGCTCCAATTCTCGGCCAATAATTTAGTCGTTAAGAAGCTTCGGCGATTCCAATAACTGTCGAAAAACCCGCGACTACACTGTAACTTATCGATCAAGCTGAACATGCTGCTGATTCTGGTCCGGGTCGTCACACCCGATTTTTGTAAAATGAATGAGCTGCTACAGAGTAGATCTGATATAAGAGTTATAGCCGACGATTCATTAAATCGTCGGCTATAGAGAGATTATCTCGTTGGTATTCCGGCCGAACCATCGTCGGCCATACTACACATTATTGCCGGCGACGAGAATTTTATTGCCGACGAGTCGTCAGCTATAATGTCATTGCCGGCGATGAGGAAAAAAAATTGCCGGCGAGTGACAATTTCGTTGGTAATACTTATTATAGCCGAGGATATATGATATCGTCGGCCTTTGTTTTCCCATTTCGTGGGCAATGGGAAGAAATGTGGTAGTGTAACCTACATGCACTCGCAGACCGTATAGCTCGTTCTTAAGTCATTCCAGAGAAAGGAGAGCAAGCATTTGAACCTTCTCTCATTGAGGAAGGAACTGATTCTCCACATTCATTCCACACTCCACCGAACATTTTTCAGAAGAAGAACAAGAACCAATTGAAATGGCCAACGCTGAAAACAAATCACTTTTCCAACACACTTGTTCGACCGAATGGAGTAGTGGTCTATCATGCATTGCATTCCTGGAGTCACAAGCGGACAAGAAAGACATCGAGTTAAAGAGTGAGATTCTACACTGCCTACCAATCTTCCATGGGCTGTCAAATGAAGATCCCAACATGCATATCAAGCAATTTCAGTTCATTTGCATGAGCATGAAGCCCACGGAAGCAGATGAAGAACTCTTCAAGCTCTAAACTTTTCCCTTTACTTTGACGGATAGAGCTCAGTCTTGGCTTTTGGAACTTTCGCCAAATCACATCACTACCTGGAAGCAAATTACAGATTTTTTCTCGGCTAAGTACTTTCCAGCCTCAAAGATTACTGTTTTAAGAAAGAAGATCATAGGGATTACACAAGCTTCCGATGAGTCATTTGGCTAGTATTACGATCGTTTTAAAGTCTTGCGTGCCACCTTCCTATCCCATGGTTTTTCAGAGATCAATCTCATGAACTACTTCTATGATGGTCTTAAACCGATTGATAGAGAACTTCTTGATGCCACTGCAATCGGAGCATTCATGGATTTAAATGAGAAGGAAGCACGTACACTTTTGGAAAACCGAGCAAAGAATGACGCTCAATATGGGATGGCTCCACGCAAGGCAATGAATGAAGTGAGTTCAAAGCAAGTTATTGATGAAAAGTATGATAAGCTAGCTTCTACGATAGAGCAAGTACTTGAACTAGAGACAAAGATATCTAAGGCAGCCTCAGGATCCGCTTGTGGTGTGTGTCAGATGCAAGGACACCACAATGATCAATGTCCAATGATGGGAGACCAGAATGGAGCATCAAATGGAGATATGGAGAAAGCCAATGCTCTTGGTGGATATCAAGGAGGCCAACGGTACAATAATTACAACAACAACTTTGGTAACGAAGATCATCCGGGTTTCAAGTGGAGTAGCAATGAGGGATGTCTAAACCCTCTGACACCTCAACAAGGATATCAATGTGCTCCCTTCCAACCAAGGTCACCTATGCCTCAAGTTCCTATGTACCAAACGCAGCAAGCTCTGGCCCAACATTTCACCAATCCAGACTACGACAAAATGCTTCACTAAATGTCTGCTTCAACTTAAGTTCTTATAGATGGACAAACCAAAATGAAGGAGACAGTAGACACTCATGGCCGAGATATTAGTGAAATAACAAAGCAAATAGGCCAACTCGTGGACTTCATGGGCCAACTTCGATAAACCGGTCAACTACCACCTCAAACCACTCATAATCCACGAAATGTCAATACCATCGTCACAAAGAGTCGGAAGGTACTAGAGGCACCAAAAACCATGAAATCTCATCATGATGAAGTCACCATTGAGGACATCACCAACGAAGAAGATGATGAGACTGATCCAGAGGCCGAGAAGAAAAAGGTGACGTCTAATGTCACCAAGGCACCAGCTCATCCACAACCTACCCCAATCAAAGGTAAAAGTCCTATCCCCTTTAAATATGGTTATTACTAATTCTCCGTTTTCTAGTGCACCTTTCCCAAGTAGATTATCAAAGTCAATTCAAAGAAGAAGGATGATCAATATGAGGATATCTTAGACATCTTTCGAAAGGTGCAAGTGAATTTTCCCTTGATCGAGTGCATCAAGCAAGTGTCGATATATGCAAAGTTTTTAAAAGAGTTATGCACCCAGAGGAGGCAAACAAGAGAGAAGGAGGTTGTGAAGGTGAATGCAACCGTTTCGGCGATTTTACAACGTCGACTACCCCTAAAGTTGAAGGCTTCAGGGAGTTTTTCAGTCCCCTGCGTTATTGGTGACAAACACTTTGAAGATGTAATGCTTGATCTTGTAGCCTCCATCAACGTAATTCCTTATTACCTCTACAATTCAATAGAGCTTCGAAATTTCAAGCAAGACAATGTCATCATCTAATTAGTCGATCATACACATAAGTATCCAAGGAGATAAGTAGAAGATGTTTTAGTGCATGTCAACAACTTAATATCCTAGCTGATTTCTACATTGTTGATATGGAAGAGAGTCCATTGAACACCACTCCATTGCTACTTGGATGACCTTTCATGAGGACTGCCAAGACAAAGATCAATGTGTTTGAAGGAACTTTTTCCATGGAGATCGATGGAGAAAGAATTGAGTTCAACATCTTGGATGCAATGAAATTTCCAATGTCAAGTGTGGCTGCCATTTCAACATGTGATCTTGTGGATACCTTAGCACAAGGCCACCTTGACACCATAAAGGAAGATGAACTGGATGTAGCCATTCAAATAGGAGCGGGACTGACTCAACTTTGGGATGAATCCTTTTTTGATGCCTCAATAGAGCTTTTGGAGCCTCGAATTCAAGAAATGGCTATCGAATTAAATGAAGCTCCACGTTATGTAAGTAATCTTCCTCCTCTTTCAATTACTTATGGTACTAATAAATTGGTTTCTTCCATTGTTAAGGCACCCGAATTAGAACTTAAGGTGTTACAGGATCATTTGAAGTATGCTTACTTGGGAGACGATGAGACACTTTCAGTGATAATCTCGGCCACGTTGGAAAATGAGCAAGAGGAGAAGCTTGTTCGAATGCTTTAAGGTTACAAATCTGCCATAGGATGGACACCTTCGGATATTAAAGGAATAAATCCGACAACTTGTGTTCATCAGATTTCTCTAGAAGATGGAGCCAAGCCTACCCATGAAGCTCAAAGGAGACTGCATCCTCCTATGATAGAAGTTGTAAAAAAGGAAGTCATCAAACTCCTTGATTGTAGAGTTATTTATCCGATTCCGAACAGCCATTGGGTCTCACCTATTCAAGTTGTTCCAAAGATGTTCGGAATCACGGTTGTGAAGAATACGGAAAACGAGTTTGTACCTCAAAGAACAATCACGGGACATCATGTTTGCATCGATTATAGGAAACTCAATGCCACCACTCGAAAAGACTATTTTTCTCTACCATTCATCGATCAAATGCTAGAGAGATTTGCTGGCCATGCATTCTATTGCTTCCTTAGACACGCAGGTTTTTATCGACGATTTATCAAAGTCTTTTTCCACATCTCTCGCCCCTTGTTCAAGTTGCTACAAAAAGATATCCCTTTTGAGTTTGACAAGGATTGCATGGCAGCCTTCAAAAAATTGAAGGAACTCTTGACGTGTGCTCCTATCCTATGCCCTCTGGATTGATCCTTGCCATTCGAATTAATGTGTGATGCTTCCGACTGTGCGGTCGGAGCTGTTTCAAGACAAAGGAAGGACAAGAAGCCATATGTAATTTACTACGCCTCAAGAACTCTTGATACCGCCCAATCCAATTACACCATCACCGAAAAGGAATTTCTTGCAGTGGTTTTTGCCCTTGATAAGTTCCGTTCTTATTTACTTTAAACAAAAGTTATCATTTATACTCACCATGCAGCTTTAAAGTACTTAATGACGAAGAAGGATGCAAAACCAAGGCTAATTCGTTGGATCCTCTTACTCAAAGAATTCGACATCGAAATAAGAGGTAAGAAGGGTGTAAACAATGTGGTGGCTGACCACCTATCTCGGTTGGTGAATGAATAAGAAGCCGTGGTCATTAAGGAGAATTTTCTAGATGAATAGCTCTTCGGAATTCAAGCAAGTGATTTTGAAACTCCATGGTATGCAGATATAGTTAATTATTTAGTAACCGGTGAGTTTTCATCCTCTATGCATAGTGTTCAACGTGAAAAACTTAGGAAGAATGCTAGGACTTTTATTTGGGATGAACCCTATTTGTAGAAGTAATGTTCTGACTTAGTCATTCGTAGGTGTGTTCTTGATAGTGAATTTAAGTCAATTCTTGAGTTTTGTCACAGTTTAGCATGTGGAGGACACTTTGGTTTGAGGAAAACAGCCCTTAAATTCCTAGATAGTGGATTCTTTTGACTTAGTATTTTTCGTGATTCTCATGATTTTTGTTCTAAATGTGATAGGTACCAAAGATCCGGTAATATAGCACCCAGAGATCAATTACCTCAAACATAAATGCTTAATGTCAAAAAATTTGATGTGTGGGGAATAGATTTTATGGGAACTTTTCCCCCATCTAATGGTTTCTCTTACATTTTACTCGTCATTGATTATGTGTCAAAATTGGTGGAAGCAAAGGCCACCCGAACTAATGATTCGCGGGTTGTTGCAAATTTTCTGAAGGCTAACATTTTTACAAGGTTTGGAATGCCACGCGTTCTCATAAGCGATGGAGGTAGCCATTTTTGCAACAGGATGGTGGAAGCTTTAATGAGAAAGTATGGAGTTACACATAAGGTTTCGACACCTTATCATCTCCAAACCAACATAATGGCTTAAGTTTCCAACCGTGAGATTAAGAAGATCTTGGAGAGAACCGTTAAACCAAACCAGAAAGATTGGAGCCAATGTTTAGATGATGCATTCTGGGCATACCGAACTGCCTACAAAATTCCCATTGGAATATCACAGTATCGATTAGCTTATGGGAAAGCATGTCATCTTCCGGTAGAGCTAGAACACAAGGCATGATGGGTTGTCAAGAAATTCAATATGGATCGAGATAAGATTGGTTTGCATCGAAAGTCACAACTTAATGAACTTGAGGAAATAAGGAATGATACTTTCTACAATGCATGGATTTACAAGGAGAAAACCAAGAGGATTCATGACAAGATGATCGTGGAAAGAGTCTCGAAGTGGGACAAAAAGTTCTACTCTTTCATTCGAGACTTAGACTCTTCCCAGGTAAGCTATGCTCACGTTGGATCGGCCCTTACTTGGTTGTTCAAGTGTTTCCTCATGGAGCTGTTCTCAATCGATCATTAGAATCCGGAAATGAATTCAAGGTGCATGAATGATCACCGATTGAAGCCATAGTACGAACATTTTAAGGAGCAAGACGTTGAGGAGGATAAGCTCAAAGATCCAATATCTTCAAACATATAAATAACATCACGTCTAGGCTGTAAGCTAGACGTTAAAAAAAACGCTTGTTGGAAGGAACCCAATTGAAGAGTCCACAACAGATTTGCACTCTCTTTCCTTTACTCTTTTAATTTTCGTTTCTTTTAATTTCTTAGTAAGATTTTTTTTTAAAAACCTATACTTCATGCTTAATTCTATGCTTTTACTTTAGTACATTATGAACAATGTAGAGTTTAAGTGTAGGGGAGAGGCTTACACCTTCTTTGAGTCTTTTGGTTAACTTAGTGTTTTTTAGAGTCTTTAGGATGCCGTTAACTAGTTAATGATGAAATTAGACCGAAAAGATTATATATGGCGTTGCATATCACATACATGAATTCTTGTGCCAATTGAGATATTTTGAGTATTTTAACATGTAGTAGATATGGTTTGAAAATCTTGGTACAGAAATTCGCATGCTAGAATAAGTTTTAGATCATACAAACCTTCAAATGAGTTTTTGAGTCTACATTTCTTCTTTTATGAGTTAATTTCGTACATCATGGGCTCAAAAATATTTACATACCTCATCTAATTGCTTGCCATAGATTTCAATGAACTAGAGAATACTAGACCTTACTCATGTAGATTTGCAAAGCTTTTAAGTTGATAAATGCTCTGATTTTGGATATGATTAAAGGCACTTAGATTTTCCACCACTAAACCAAATAGTCATGTGTCCCATATGTATGCATGAGTTGCGACACCCCTAGATAAACCTTTTGAGCCTACATTGAGCCTTTCTTTCATTGCCATATATATCTAAACACTTTAACCTAGTGTAGAATATCCGTACCCCTACTTTAAAGATTTGGTGAGGATTTTTCAAGCTAAGTACATGGAAATGGCGTGAAGATAATGATTTTAAAGGAAAAGATGTGTGTATGAGGATAGACTTGTTCAAATAGCTTAAATATGTGTGTAAATTGCTGAGAATAGAAAAAAGAAAGAAAATAATTGAGAGCTAAAAAAAAAGTGAAAACAAAATTCAGAAGCTCTCCAGCAATGTGTTTTAGATGTTAAAGTTTAGATTAATGTCCCCCATATTTGCGGATTTGGAGTGTATCACGAATTGAATGCCCAAAAATAAAGAAATATGGCCTTTGTCCTCTCCATAAAGCTGAAGGAAAATTTAGAATGAAGTCTTGGCCAAAAATGATAAAATTTGGCCCCCGAAATCTAAATCTGACCATGGTGATGTTTGGAGAAGATGAAGCACGAATTTGAGAAGTTTTAAGTGCTAAACTAAGTCTTTGGAACGTGTTTAACCACCACATATCCAAAGTCTCAGCCCCATTACAACCTTTCTAAAGTCTTTTATGATCCTTAAGATGAGTAGCCTTTGATTGGTTGAGTAAGTTGCATGAGTAAACATATGGTTTTGGTTCATTTGTGCAAGTAATTGTTTCTTTCATGAGGTATAATGTAGAATTTTCACAAAAGTGCTTTTATTTTTTGAAATATGTGAGCTATTTGATTGCCTTACGATATTGTCTCTCACATATACTTTGAGTGAAACCTATCTTCATGAGTGAAAACATGATGAGTGCATCATTGTGAGTTGATTAAACCCTTATTTGAAGCATGCATAGCTATAACATTACCAGTTTTTCTTCCAAGTCTTACTAATTCATAAACATGATCATATCTCTATTATCTCGTGAATTTATTGAGCATACAAGTTTAAAATCATGTGAGCCATCGCCATATACTTATGAAAAAAAAAAATTCTAAGACAAATTTTAGCTAGGGGCTTAGTTGTATGTTTGTTCATGCCTTTGAGAGAGTTACTACTTGATGATAAGTTGTGTTCTTTCTTTCATTTTTTTTATTCTTAGAGAGTCTTAGTTTAAAATTAGTGTTTGCTAAGGGACTAGCAAAGTCTAAGTGTGGGAGAATTTTGATATACGCATTTTATGCTCAATCTTTAATGCATTTCCCTTTACGTTTAGTTATGTTATAATCTTAGTATTTGTATTTTTTAACTTAGTTTATCATATTTAGGTCAATAACCGTGAAAAGTGCACTTCAGAGGATTTTTGCGTTTCTGGACAACGGAGATGGGCCGGCCCATTAAGCAATTCATTGGGCCCATTTATTAAAGTCCAAGTCAGCCAAGAAGGAAGCTCTAAGTCAATTATTTCGTCCAAAATGATCAAGCAAGCAACTTAGTGATGCAAGTTGGTGAAATATATTTGGTGACTAAGGCTATGCAACTTGGTGATGCAAGTTGATGAAATATTTTTGGTGACTAAGAATGTGACTAAGGCTATGCAACTAGGTGGAATGATAAAAGGAATAGGTTTCCTTCCCTTGAAGGAAGAGGCAAAGGCCATATCTTTTGCCTATAAAAAGGGAGTTTAGCCATGAACATCATGATCTCACATTCCAATCTGCCTAAATCACCTCCTTGCATCCAAAAGAAGAAGGACTCCTCCCAAAACCGAAACACCACCAAGCACCACATCCTAGAAATCCCTCATATATCCACAAGTGTTCTTGGCTAGATTTGGTCTTGGATATTTGTGTCATCCGTCCAACAAAAAGCTTTACACCAAGATTTGCAGTGCGATTTCACGGAATCAAAAGTGTAACATGGCCCTTTGTATTTGTTTTCGGTTTTGTATAGTTTTCTTTACTTTTGTATGAGAAAAACAAGTTTTTATGTAAGGTTATTTATTTCTGGTTTTTACCAAGTTTCTTCCATGTGTTCATAGCTTTAGTTCGAATTCATATGCTAGCTTATATTCTTAATGCTTTGAACCATGTTTTAGAATAGGACTTGATTTGGTTATGTTTTCTATGCATGTTTCAATGATCTCTAAAGGTGAAATTGAACTAAGGTGTTTACTCGATTTGGTTGCTCTCTTGTTCAACATAAGCATGTGTATTTTTTTTAATTGGTACTATGAAGTTCGTGGACACTTAGGAATTATTAGGATGAATCGGCTAGGTTGTTAGTATGTGATGATCACTTGTAAATGTTAGTTTAGGTTTATTTTTGGTTTAGCAAGTATGTAAATCTCAAACCAAATTCCAACTCCCCCCTTTATAATGCACGAAATTATGCATGCACTTTCAATCCCCGGTTAAGAACGATCTCTATTTACTAATACTACATCTATAAAAGAAGGTTTTAAATTTTATGTTTTCCTGATTGTTAAGTGTTAATTTAACCGTTAGTTTAGTGCGAGTCACCGAACCGGAACCGTGACGAATCTGGAACCGAATTTTAGAAAACAAAATTCTTTTTAGAGGTCTGAAACCGAACCGTACAGATCTGGTTCTTCGGTTCTTTGGATATTGTGGTCAGGCCTAAATAAAGCCATGTCCCTCTTTGGTGTCATCGGCCTCACTAAAATATGAATTTTCAAAAATGCCCATATTTCCCTTCCAAAAAAATGCCCATATTTGGTCCTAATCTTTATTAAAAATCTCAGAAAAATAAAAAAATAATTGCTATAAACATATTTTTAACCTCCGAGACCTTGTTTCTGTTATCCCGCACACAACGAGTGTGAATTTTTTCTAGTCTAATGAAATAGAACATAAAAGGCACCATGAACGTACAGGCATCTTGCAGTTCTTACTTAATGTAATTAACCCAGTTCTCAAACCATTTCTTTTGCAAGAAAAAAACTGAACAATGGAAACTCTCTTATCGACTACTACAGCCTAGTTCTAACCTCCTCTTAATTACTTTCGATTCTGCACTTTTAAATATCTAGCTTTGTCTTTATCTCCACATCAAACCCTATGCAGCATGAATGGCAACAGCGCAGCGGTTCATTTGTCCAAAGGATCGGATGACTCCACAACGGTGGTGTGTTATCCTCAACTATTAAATTCTATTTTAACATTTGTGTTTAAGCAATTAAGTAAACTTTATTTTGTATCTTCCGGAGAGAAAGAAAAATATAAAACCGTAATCACCGACTTCCACCGACGACTACCACCAACTCACCACCATCGCCGGCAGTCATTAGCCCTTTGCGCCACAATTGTTCCACCGCGACGCTTGCACCACCTACGCACCATGCATATTTCCTCCAATACCAACATTGTTTGGCCGCCCAAATTCAGCGTCAGATGAGCTAGCGTTACCTCCAAGTCGTCCACAGCCTACTCTTGCAGCTTTACCTATTTGTGAACCACTCGAGGTAAATATGTCAATCTTGACTCGGACTGGATATTGAATAACTTAATTTTTGCAACATCCTAGAACTTAGGATTATTATTGTGCTTCGAGAGAAGAGGATTTCATCACCCCTTTGATAAAAAACTTTGATTAGTGACGGTCACGAGGGAGTCACGGTTATAAAAAAAGATATGAGAGGGAAATCGATATAAGTTGTGAATTTCAAAGTTCCTGGGTGTGGTATGTGTGACGACCTGACTAAGTCGAAAGTCGTTAAAATGACAAATTATTCGGATAAATCCAGAATTTACTCGATCTCCTAATTTACATCGACGAATCAAGTAGAAAATCTTTTCGATTAAACAAATATATACGAAGAAATAGTCGTAACAATAAAAGATATACCTAATTCTCCATTGCCCATACCGCTATTGGCAACAATACTAGTCACCACTGCCTACCCATTAGGACGACAAAGACTAATAGCATAATTAACCTCACAAATACACTGGCAGCGTTGTTACAAACACAACGATATATAACTTGACACATTCCGGAAAATTTTCTGGCATGTGGCAATGCATGCATACCACGTGCCACCATCGGCGACCACCGCCAGCGGCGAAGTTAACTCACCGATTGAAACACCTTCGCAAGCCCATTAATCTGTCTAACTAAAACTATGGCCAATTAGGCCGGCAACTGCCATAAAAATGCTTCGAAAGGCGGCGAAGTCTTTTTCGGCGCTATAACTTCGTTGTCGAACAACTATTGGCCTCGCAATGGATCACATTCAACCTAGCAGAGAGAGAAAGAGGAACCAAATTCCCATCATCTTTCCCCCTAAAACGACATCAACCGCCGGTTACAGCTGTGAATCGGTCTCGTCAGAGATCACTCGATCTCCACTAAATTGACATGAACACACCAAAATTCAACATACCAACAAAATTTACACATCATAAAAATTCAAACCAAACCTGAGTCATGACCGAAAACTACGACGACGACGACCCTGCAAACCAGAAACCCTAGAAATTTAGCTCGTCGATTCTCTCCCTTCAAGTCTCCAATCCAACAATTGATGCCAGAAACGTGAAGAACATGTGGAGAGAATTCTGAGTATTATGAGTGAATCTATTGATGTTGAGTTCTCTTCAACGAAATCTCTCAAGGCCTCCACGACAACAGAGTATTCCCTTGTGGTCCACGACAGTAGGACACCATATCCTCTAGGGAGGAGGAATCCTCAGACCTTGATGATCCAGAAATCCTATCAGGATATATATGGTCACAAATTTGGCCAAGGTATTGGTGAAATGTCTTGTTGTAATTAGAAAAACCCAATTAATCTTGAATAAGGAATGAATCATATTTTTGATCTACTCGATCTCCTTATTCAAGAAAGCAATGATACATCTCCATCCATTCTCTATATAAAGAGAGCTTGGAAAGATATTCAGGGGACAAAGGTAAGAACACATTCAACCTAGATACATTACTATTCGGATATAATTACTGACTAGATCGTTGTAGGGTCTTTTCACAGTACCACACCGTGCACTGACTCTGTTTGTAAGATTTTGGACGGAATGCTTAGGAACAGCTCAAGGAAACTAGCCTAATTATCAAAGGTCTACGACAACAAGAAGAAGAAGAAGGGAGATCTTAGCCCTAAAAATGATGGTGGAAGTCGATTATCCAATCCAAAAAGGCGCAAGCTTGAGGGTTGGCGAAATTTGCTCTCACAAATTGATGCTTTCATTGAGAAAACTCCTGTGCTAATCATTTAGTGATCCTTCTGAGAATGGGGTTCTCTTTCAAATTCGAAATCAATGTGGTTTCCATAACAAAATTCTAAAAAATTCAACAAAGAACGATGTTTCACAATCCCAGAAAAATAGAGCAATGCTCGTTAATATTCTGGCGACACTACAACCACCTTCAGACAATGAATTATGTATCGTTGCAGCACCGCACGTGCTGGTTATACTCTACACCAAGTAAAAAGCACCATATGCCGCATCGATAGATACCCGACCAACGTGTACCCTTTATCTATCGGTTGCCCAAGGCAATAGGATTAAACTACTGCAAAAGTGCCAATATACTCCGCAAAAGCGACAATATACTCCGCACTCAACGAAAGTATCTTCCACCCACCTCCAGGCAAAGTGGTGGGACACATCTCAATAATAATCTCTACCCTCAGCGACAGTCATAATTTGAACAAATAAGTATCACAATCCGAACTAATGGTAATCTGCCCAAAGACATCCACGGTTAATCACTACTGCACAAAGTAGTAATCGGGTAATCATAGCCGCTCAAAGAAGTACTCAATACTCATCTTCTTATGATGTGAAGATAAAATACACTTTCGAACAATATTAACATCGAAGACAATTCCGCACAGTACAAAAATTGAAAGCTCAAATGCGGAATTAAAGGAATCATATTTGTGAGAAGCAGAAATCAGAGCCGACTCCACACATAGTGGCGATTGAGATCATTTCCGTGTGAAACAGAAATCAGAGACAATATATTCTTCACAACAAAGAGTTTGAGACATCTCTCCACATGATGCGGAGAACGAAAATCCATTCCGCGCAATGCGGAAATCACAAATCATTCTCATGTGAAGCGAAATTAAAGATTGATATGCACAAAGTGAATATCAAGAACAATTCAAAGTAGTGTAGAAATGAAGGTATCGGTATAAACTTTGCACAGAGCAGCAACCAGGAACATTTCTGCATAAAATGGAAATCATATAATAATATTCCGCGCGAAGCGCAAATCTAGCGATCATACTTCCGCGCGATGCAAAAATCAAGACATCTCTACACTATGTGGAAATCAAGGTACTTCCGCGTGATGTGGAAATCAAGATACTTCCGCGAAATGTGGAAATCAAAAAACGTCATTTCCGTGAAATACGAAAAATTAAGAAACATTTATGTGTACTGCGGAAATCAAGTAATTATTTTTTCACAATACAAAATGAGAGAATCAAAATGATTAAGCATAAAGCAATAATCAAGATAATTTCGATGTGATGCGGAACTAAAGACACTTTCGCACAAAGCGAAAATAAGGATGTTTTCGTGCAATATAGAAAATGCATGAAGAAGCATTTCGGCACAATGCGGAAATCGCAGAAATAAAAACAATATATATGTTAATGTACAATATATAGTAGCGATATCATCATTCCAATATCGAACAATATCAATTAGGGATCACGAAGTTCAACTTGCGTACCTCATTTTCGACAAAACCATTTATTCTGATTCGATACCTTTGATTTCCTTTATTTCCTCCACTCTATGTCAACCATCTCATTCCTCCATCGTCATGACAATTACAGGAGTATAGGTTCACAAGTTTACCCAATCACAATTTAAAACAAATAATCAATATCAGTAATCAGTATTGAATTTCAATATAATCAACAGTTTAAATCTAATATGATCTATTCAATATTAGGCAAGACAATTTCGAATACACAGTACGCAACGAGAGTTTGATCCGAGTTTTGAACCGCACTTTGAAACCGTTTATGACGACCCTACTTAGTCGAAAGTCGTTAAAATGAAAATTATTCGGATAAATCTAGAATTTACTCGATCCCCTAATTTACATTGACGAATCGAGTAGAAAAAGTATTTTAATTAAACAGATACGAAGAAATAGTCGTAACAGTATAAGGTACACCTAATCCTTCGTCCCCCGCACTGCCACTGACATCAACACTAGCTAGTCACTACCGCCAACCCACTGGGATGATGAAGAATAAACGCATCATTAACCTCACAAATACGCTCGTAGCATCGTTACGAACACAACGATATATAACTTGACACATTCTGGAAACCTTTCTGGTCAGTGGTCACACGTGAAGCCCACACGCCACCACCGGCGACCACCGCTTGAGGTTGAAGTTAACCCACCAATTGAAAGGTCTTCTCAAGCCCATTAAATTGTCTAACTACGACTATGGCCAATTAGGCTGGCAACTTCCCGAAAAATGCCTCGAAAGGGAGCAGATCCTAAACTTGCCTGAAAACTTCCCGGTGGTATAACTTCGTCATTGAGCCACCGTTGGCCTCGTGGTGGATTGCATTCAACTTAAGTGAGAGAGAGGAACCAAAGCCCCATCATCTCTCCGCCTAAAATGATGTCGATCGCCGGTTATGTCGGCGACCCGAATCGGTCTCGTCGGAGATCACTCGATCTCTACCAAATCGACTTGCACGCACCAAAATTCCACATACCAATACAATATACACATCATAACAAGTCAAACCATACTTGAATCGTGACTAGAAACTATGCCGGTGACGGCAACCTTGGAAACTAGAAACCCTTGAAATTTAGCTCATCGATTGTCTCCCTTTAGCTCTCCAATCCAACAAATGATGCCAAAAACTTGAAGAACGGGTGGAGATCAGCATCGATTTTCAATCAAGAATGACGTCAAAGGCGTCGCACCATCAATCGACAACACGACAGGGGTTTTGGCCACCAGAGTCAGTCAATGTAGGTCAACAGACCTAATTTTCCAAAATGGCAAGTGTGACTTTCCAAAAATGGAAAGTCCTATTTATACTCATGATATTATCGATATGTAAATTTATATTAAACTTTTGTTAATCATAATTCCTTCGTCATAACTTCATTTTTGACACTCCACATGTCAACGCGCTCGTCTCGACGAATACTGTAACTTCCATTCGAAGTCAACCAACATAATCAAGTTCCGGCGAATCAGAGGATTCCGGTGATAAAAGCTTGGGTAAGGCTCCGATTCTGTTCATCTGTAGATGTTTTATACTTTATGTTGTTCAGTTGATGTTTTTGTTTGAGATGTGATAAATGATTTCCTATACGCATATCGATTTCGAATTTCGGTTTTTTGATTTTGATTCTTGGTATTGTGGATTATGTATGGTGCATTGTAGTGTATATTATTGTACGTTTTCTCTTGTGATTTATGTGTTCATGTGTGATTAATGTGGCTGATTTGTGTGTTTTGACATTTCGTACAAATTAGAAGATGCTACAGATTGTGAGTACTACTTACGTTGATAGAGTACACTACTGCATCCCATTGAAAACACTAGTTAGCTGTTATGTGTGTTCTGTTTGTATTTGGACTTGATAGTACTATTAATGTTGATAGACCACACTGCTGCATCCCGTTGAAGACACTAGTTATATGGTCTGTGTGTGTTTGGACTTGATAGTACTATTAGTGTTGGTAGAGTACACTACTGATGACTATTAAGGATACTACTTCTGCTATATAAGCATTTTTTGTTTGTTTTGCAGATTTGTAGCCATGGATTTAGATTTGTATGGGAAGTGCACCTACAACAACCATACAATCATGTTCGATCTTACGTCTACTAAATTTTTTAGTGAGGTGGTGATGGAAGTGGCATCGCATTTTCCTGGCTTGAGACTGGATTCTTTCACTCTTGGTTTCTTATTGCCACACTATTCGAATTGCATGATATCTTGCGATAGGGACTTGAAGTTGATGATGAAGACCATGATCGAGCTTAAGGTAGCCTCTATGGATATTGTTGCCAGGGATTGTGGGCAGAGTAGTTCGAGTACTCTTGTGCATTCCAGCATATCCTCTTTTGATGACACTTCTTCTTCTCTGACTTGCACGTCGTCATTTTCGAATAAATTGCTTGATCCAAATGACTATTTGGCTTGCTTTAGGCTAGAATCTCCGATTCTTTGCTTGACGAATGACTGGGCAAGTTATATTAGCCATGCCAATCAGAAGTTTGAAGGTGGTGTTGTCGAGTTTAGGGAGAAGCTAAATCTTTACACATTTGAGTCTGGTTTTACCTTCAAGTACTTCAGAAATCACAATGATAGAATTGTTGCACAATGTTATCAGAAAGGAAGCTAGGCGGCTGTCCTTGGAAAGTTCGTGCTCTAAGATGTAAGGAAAATAACTTTTTTGTCATCCGAGACCTCAATAACACTCATACATGTACTGCTGGTATTCGTGACAAAAAGAGTAAGCATCTTGGTTCTTGATACTCACCATTACTAAGTACTAAATTAACACTTAACACTCAACAACGATGAGTCAATTAAAACCCTTTTTAGTAGATATAGCATTGGTAAATAGGGATCGTTCTTAATCGGGGATTGAGGGTGCATGCATAACTATGCTAGGTTTGGTTATGGG
Source organism: Geum urbanum (assembly GCA_946800695.1). Taxonomy (NCBI): domain Eukaryota; kingdom Viridiplantae; phylum Streptophyta; class Magnoliopsida; order Rosales; family Rosaceae; genus Geum; species Geum urbanum. The sequence goes on from OX327001.1 coordinate 27,955,876, forward strand.
GGTGCGAGATTTGGTTTGTTTAACTAATAACCTACGAAATTTAAACCTAATTCTACTATGTACACGTGATCATCACATCATGTCTACTTCTACCGTTTTCATGCTTCACTTACCCAGTATCAACGAAATTCTTACCTTTCAACCTGCAATTTATACACATGCTTTTAAGAGTGCGACGAAGAGCGCCTACATCTTAATTTATCTAAGATTCATACAAAACATGCTAGAGAGGAACGAAGAGCGTATCACCCAACACATTAAGAAGCTTTAAGCATACAAGCATGCATACAAGCAAAGACCAAAAACTAAGAACACATGGAAGGTAACATAAGTAAGTAAAAACGTATAGTCTTTATTAAACAAATCACAAGTCGTAAACCGAATTCTTTACAAGACAAAAGATGAGATAGAAGGTTTATGGTTACACTTTTGGAGTCTGTGAAGAGCACTAACAACGCCTCGAGTGGATGGATTCTCAAGAACAAGACGAAGAGCGCCGATTATTCTTGATCCGTGAGGAGGGAGCTTCGGCCTTGGAGGAAATTAGGCTTATGACGACTTGGGAGGTGTTTTGGGCAGAGCTTTGCTGTCTATAAGGTAAACGTGACACTTATATACAAACATACTTAGATATTTCAACGTTTCAAAGCCGCAAATTCTCATGTAATCATGTTTGAAAACGATAGAAATACTAATTGAACAAAACTAAGCCCTTAGTCAAATTTGTCTCAGAAAATTCTTCAAGTCTATGGCGATGGAATCATAATGTTTTCACATGAATGTTCAATGAATTCAATAGATAATAGAGATATGATCATGTCATCAACAAGTAAGACGTGGAGAAAACAATGGTGATGTTAAAGCTGTGCATGTTTCGAATAAAGTTCAAATCAACTCACATGGATGCACTCATCATATTTTCACTTGTGCAGAGGTTTCACTCAAAGTGTTTGATAATTTCAACGAAAATTCATGCATGGGAAGAGAGACTTGCACAAATGAACCAAAACCATATACTTACTTCACCGATTGAAGGCTACTCATCTTAAGGATCACAAAGGACTTTTAATGGTTGTAATGAGGCTTAGGCTAAGGCATTCAAAAATATGGATATGTGGTGGTTAAGAACATTCCAAAGAGTTAGTCAAAGCACCAAAAACTTCATAAATTTCGTTCATCCTCCTCTCACCAACGTCACCATGGTCAAATCCTATGTACACAGGCCAGATTCCATCTTGTTGAACCCTAACTTCATTCTAAACTTCCCTTGAGCTTTTGTAGACAGGACAAATGCCATATTTCTTCACTTTTGGGCCTTCAATTCAATACAAACTCCAAATCCACAGGTATGGGGGACATTAATCCAAAATTTAATATCTAAATCACATTGCTGGAGAGCTTCTTTTTTCTTTTTTTTTTTTTTTAGCTCTCGAATTTTTTTTCTTTTCTTCTTTCTATTTTCGGCAATTGCAAACTTTTTTCAAGGTATTTAGACAAGTCTATCCCCATACATACATCTCCTCATGATGTTCACACCATCTCCATGATTCTAGCTTCAAAAAACCCCACCAAGTCTTTTGAACAAGGGTACGGATATTCTACACTAGGTTAAAGTGTTTAGATATGTATGGTAATGAAATAAAGACATAATGTGGGCTCAAATGGGTTATCTAGGGGTGTCGCAACTCGTGCGCGCAAATGGGACACATGACAATTTGACAAAGTGGTGGATATCCTAAGTGCCTTTAATCACATCCAAAATCAGAGTATGTATCAACTATAAGCTTTGCAAATTCACATGAGTAAGTTCTAGTATTCTCTAGTTCATTAAGATCTATGTGAAAGGACCCAACCCCGATTTAGCTTCCTAAATCGGAATCAAACCCCTTCGAAAACACGAACCAACAAAAACTTTTCGAAATTTGGGCAGAGTTTCGTTACTAGCGTGGAATTACCATTACCTGCACGCGTAAAATATACTCCATCCTATGCCACAAAAATCAAACCGTGGGCACCAATCCCATCCGGATTTCTCAATATATCAACAATAACGTAAAGTAGTAAATATATATGTACTTTACGGAAAATCCGGAGTAAAATCGTATAACATATACAATAGGAAGCTCAGAGCGACTTCTAATACATATTCATATACGCATACCACAGTAGGTAGAACAATAAACCTACTGGATGAAACAAAGTAGCTCGAGCACTATGCCTCCGACCACGACGTGCGACACCAGAGCCTGAACTGCAAACTGGGCACGGAAACCGAAAAACCCAGGGAAAGACAATAAACACGTTAGAGTGAGTGGACGAAAATAAATGTCTTTCACCAGTTTATATATATGTTTAAAATCACATATGCGAGTCCAGGAAAATAAAAAACAACATAGTACACGAGGTAAAACTCATACTCCTCCAGTGTACTGAGCATGCAAGTAAAATCCCACGGGGTCACTCATGGACTCCTCCGTGCTAATACAGTCAGAATCACGGGATCCCAGACCCACACGTGATTCTAGCCGGAAATGGCCTCAGGTCAAAGGTCTGCCTCCCCCCGGTAAAGACCTCGGGTCAGGAGTCACAGCCTCCCCTGACATATGCCTACCATCGGGGATCAGCCAAGAGGCGAGTGTATCGATACAACAACGTAACCACGACTGTACTCTGTGTAAACCAAATCATAATCATTTCGATGCAAATGCATGAAACATCATATAAGTATATGTATACTCGTATACGTATATTCGTATAAGTATAATCGTATAATCGTAAAACTCATGCTCATGTAATCCGTAATATCAATACGCATGCTCAAGTTCATAAATCATATAAAAGACTCGCAAGAATTCCCGTGAAAAGAAATTGTCCACTCACAGACTGGCGTAATGCTTATCGCGTTAACCCGTGATCCGGCGGAAAGTCCCTCGCCAAAACAACGATCACGAACCCCTGAATATTCACAATGTCCAATATTCAAAATCATAATCCGACAATATAAATCAAACCACGAGAAACCACCGTTCTCGGAAACACGAAATCCAAAGTCGACGAATCGTCGAAAATCCGCATATGTATACCACAATACCTCGCTTTACGTTCGGACGCTCAACTCGAAAAACGAACCTCCCCACTGCGATCGGGGCGCGATTTCGAGTCAAATGACATGCGACTTGCCGAAAGTCCAAAAAAAAGTCAAACTTTGACCGTTGACCGCCGTTGACCGCCGTCCATGGCGGCGCCACTGTTGACCGGAGAATTTCACGGCAGAGCTACCCTTGTTCCACTCAAAATCACCCACTGAGCAACTTTGTCAACTGCACCGAAGTCCAATTCTCACTCTAACATGGTCAATTTCATGAAAAACCGAATGAACACACAAATTTCCAATCCAAAATTCTCCTTGCACACATCGAATTGAAACACGAAACTTACAGGGGAGCATCAAGGGGATGAGAGCTTCAAAGCCCACTCAAAGTTGTAGCTCAATTCGGCCTAAAACCATACACCCGAATTCACAAAGTTTCCTCCATTTTTGGCCGGATTTCTCCTCCAATTCCGGCGAGCCGAGCCGCCAACGGTGACCATGGGTAGACTCGGGAGATCACGGCGCATCCAATGGATCAAGTCCCGAGCCAAGAGGTGGCCGGAAACGTCACCCACCGTGGAGCCACCGTGCATCCCGTCGAATTCTCCCTCTCTCCACCGAGTTGACTCGGTCAACTCGGTCAAACCTATTTATGGAAAGTGTTGACTTGCCCAGTATGGAAACTTCTATTTATAGCCTTTCCCAAAAAGGAAACTCATGCTTATCCATTTCGGTAAACTTGAAACGCGCGTAACTTTCTCGTCGTGATTCCGATTCCGATAATTCTCGCGGCCACAAACTCGTCTCAACATACTCTTCAATAATCACCCAAAGTCAAACATATCAGCCAATCGAATAAAAAGTCAACCCTTCAAAGCAACACACATTAAATCGACTAAATAATCAACAAACGGAAAAATTCGCAACTAATTCCTCATAACTCCAAATCATGCTCCGGAAGTTCCCACAAACTCGAAATTAAATTCCGAACAACTTCCGTGAAGAAGCCGAGACCAAATTCTCGTCCGGTAATTTAGTCGCGAACAAACCCGCCATTTAAATCTGAACTTCAAATATTCATAATTAATTCCTCGGTCGTCCAAATAACGATCCGGAACCGCCCACAAACTCGTAATCACACGTACAACGACTCTCGAGAAGAGACCCAGCTCCAATTCTCGGCCAATAATTAAGTCGTTAACAAGCTTGGCGATTCCAAACAACCGTCGGATACCAGTGACTACGCGGTAACTCACGTACATAGCTGGTCGTTCTGCTGATTCTGGTTCGGGTCGTCACACTATGGCAAGTGAGTATATGCATAATTTTGAGACCTATATCTAATATGCACGAAATTTCACTCAAAAGAAGTGTTTAAGGCTCATATGATTCAAAACTTATTCTCATATGCGATTTTTGTACCAAGTTTTATCAAACCATATCTACTACATGTCATAACACTCAAAAGATATCTCAATTAGCACATGAATTCATCCTTAATGATATGCAACGACATTTTTGTATTCTTTTCGGTCCAGTTTCATCGTAGACTAACTAAGGGCATCCTAAAGACTCTTTAAAACACTAAGTTAAACAAAAAGACTCGCAACAATTTTTTTAGGGTATCATCCACCGGAAGGTTCCATTGTCCGCCCGTTTTTACAATTTATGACTCAAATAAGTTGTAAACCCCTCCCCCACACTTAAACTCTACATTGTCCTCAATGTACTAAAGTAAAACATAGAATCAAGCATGAAGAAAATGATTTACGAAAAATCTAACTAAGAAAAATAAAAGCTACAAAAATAAAATAAAATAAAAGTAAGGGAAGAGAAAGCAAATCTGGTTTGTAGACTCCTCCGTTGGGTTGCCTCCCAACAAGCGCTTGTTTTTTTTTAACGTCTTACATCCTAGACGTGGTGCTTTTCTCCTTCTTCACTTGTGACTTCCAACATTCTTGACGTTTTCTTTGCATGTGCACTTGTATGTATATGTTGGTGTCATCTCCTCCAACTCCTTTAGCTCGGCATTCTTCTTCTCTTTACGAGCTTGTAGAATTCATGATCCACGAAAAGATACATTAGTTAGTGATCAATTAACTAATTAATCATAAACGTAGCTCATGTAGCATTTACAACAAGTAGGTTTATCTTTCGGTACAAATTTATATACACTACCAGCAGAAGTAGTATACCCGACGAATTCCTCAAAAAACGACCGACGAGAAGGGTTCTCGTCGGTTATAGTAAACTATAACCGACTACAGGATTATCTCGTCGGTTATAGTTTTTTGACCGTCGAGATTTTCTAGTCGTCGGTTATAGTCGCCGGAAAATCGTCGGTTATAGTTTTCAACTATTACCGACGATTTTTTTGACTATTAGCAACGATTTTTTCTATCATCGGCTATAGTTTCTTATTTCAGATCTGGGCAGCAGCTCGATCTGTCATTCAAAAAAATTTCCCTTTTTTTCTGAAAATGCTCTGAAATCGATCTTTGGGTGATGTCGAGAATGAGTTCGTGATGATTCATGCATGCATTATATATATAGGTACGTGTGCTTAATATATATATGTGTTGTGCATGCATGTATTAATTGCTTTAATTTGTTGAATTGATCGATATTGATTTTGAATATATATATATATATTGATCGATCGAGTTAATTAATTGATTCTTGAGTTTGAGTAATTGATCGATGGTTGATTTTGAGTACGTGATTGATCGTAAATATATATTAATTGTTGTTAATTTTGATTATTGTGAATATATATATAGCTAGCTAGCTAGGGTGATTAATTTATTTAATTAATATATTGCATTATATATATTGTGATTATTATATATAGGATTAATTATAACTAGCTAGCTAGTGTACGTACGTGCATGGTTATATATATATTTAGATTTTTGTGATCGTATATATATATATAGTTAGGGTGTACGTGTGTGTATATATATATATATTAAAATTATGAGAATTATAATAATAAATATTTATATCTAGCCATGAAATTTTAATTAATAAGATCATGGGTATATATACATGGAGTTATAATTTTCAGGATGGACAAGAGTTGGATGTGTCTTCCAAGATGGGATGTAAGATATCACCGTGGAATTAGAAGTTTTGTGGAATATGTGAAGGTTAATTGTGGAGGGATGACAATTCATTATTGTTCGTGTACGAAATGTCAGTGTCGCAGCGAGCGATATCGTTTTCACATTGATAAAGTATTGGAGCACTTGAAGAAAAACGGGTTTTGGGATAAGTACACATGTTGGATTTATCACGGTGAGAGCTCATCAGTTGGTCAACATGATCACGGACAATTTTTTGAGAGTGGCAGTACATCCAATGATCCAACAACAAGGTTGATCAACGATATGTTTCCTCATGAGAGCGGTATATTTGCTCAAGCACCGGATATCCCTCCCGCCGTTGAAGATTTCCCTCATATTGAGCCAGTCCATCAATTACCTACAGCTGTCAACACTGCTGGTATGGACAAGTACAACAACCTCATTGCCTTCCAACAGACCCCGTTGTACAACGAGTGTAATAAGACTGTTCTCGAAAGTGTTATGGGAGTAATGAAGCTCAAAGTGGAGAAGAAAATGAGTGTGAAGGCTGTTGATGATTGGCTGAAGTGGTCTGGTTCGTTGTTGCCCCCCGGTCATCGTCTTCCTACCACTCATCGTAAGGTGCGACAGATCCTGAAACATCTTGGCCTTTCCTACATCAAAATCTATGCTTGTAGATATGATTGTGTTCTCTTCTGGGGTGAAGATGCTTATGGGAATGATCTTGAATCCCTTGATGAATGCCCGGTATGTGGTACGGATAGGTATAAGTTGACTCCTGCCAGAAACAAGAAAGCTATGAAGATACTTCGGTATTTTCCCCTGATAGATAGGCTAGAACGGTTGTTCATGTGTGCACACACGGCTGAAGCTATGAGATGGTGGGCCGAGAGGAATTTGCCCGACGGTGATACGCTTATACACCCTGCTGACGGAGAGGCTTGGAAGCACATGGTGAAGGAGTTATTTTGCATCAGAGGTTCGAAATGTTTGGCTGGGGCTTTCATCTGACGGATTCAACCTTTTTGGCAACATGAGTCTTCAATACAGTATATGGCCAGTTATTTTGGTACCGTACAACCTTCCTCCATGGATGTGCATGAAGAAAGAATACAATATGCTCACTATGATAATTCCAGGGTCGGGTTATCCAGGAAAGTGTCTCGATGTGTATTTGAGACCCTTGATTGAGAAGCTTAAGTACTTGAGTGAGCATGGTCATCCCACTTATGACATGTTCAAAAATGAGATGTTCCAGATGCATGCCATACTTGTTGGCACCATTAGTGATTTTCCTGCAAGCGGGATGTTGTCGGGCAACGTTACCAGGGGATACAGGGCTTGTCCAGAGTGCATGACGGTTGAGTGTTGCAGACCTCATTGCAGGAAGATTGTACAGATGCGTCATCGTTGTTGGCTTCCACATGATCACCCATTTCGGGAGGATATGGAGGCATTTGATGGGACAGTGGAAACAGGTGAGCAGCCGAGGAGATGGACGGGGGATGAAATATTAGAAGTGCTAAATGAATACGATTTTGGGCAGCTAAGCAATCATCCTGAGATAGTGGCGTCAATACCTGACAAACCCGATAGGTATAAATTCTAGACACACAAAAGTATTTTTTGGGAACTTCCTTATTGGTCCAAGTTGCTGATCAGACACTACTTAGATGTCATGCACATAGAGAAAAATGTGTGCGAGAGTGTGGTCCGCACAGTGTTGAATTGGGAGGGAAAAACTAAAGACGGCTCGAAGGCACGCATTGATCTTAAAGGATGGGACTGCGAAAACATTTGTGGTTGAGAGATGGGAAGAAAAAAATGCCACAAGCTCCTTATACCGTGAAGCCTGCCCAGAAGAATGAAATTTTTGGCTGGATGGGTAATGTCAGGTATCCTTCAGGCTATGCTGGAAATATGAGTCGATGTGTTAACTTCAAAGACAATAAGATGTACGGACTAAAGAGTCATGATTGTCATATACTGCTTCAACGCCTCCCTGTTTTCATTCGAGGGTACCTGCCCAAAGTGGTGGTGGAGCCGTTAGTGGCTTTGTCAAGATTCTTTCAGAAGTTATGCACGAGAGAAGTGAAGAAATCAGACTTGTTGGAAATGCAACAGGACATCATTTTTATCATGTGCAAATCGAAAGGATATTTCCTCCAAACTTTTTCGACATCATGCCTCACCTGATGCTCCATCTTCCGGAACAATTGTTGCTTACTGGTCCAGTACACTACACATGGATGTATCCTATGGAAAGGTACGTAATGCATCTCTAAATCTGGCTATATATATGTCGATCTTTAATATTATTTATTCACTTATTGTTGCAATAAGCATAACATGCTCGATCTGTAATTACCAATTTACAGATAATTAGGGGACTACAAAGACTATGTGATGAACAAATCTGCACCCGAAGGGTGTATCGCTGAAGCATATATTGCGCATGAGTGCGTAACGTACACCAAGTTGTATTTGGGAGCGTTGGAGGACCCTCCACAACATATGCCAGTAGATGGAGGGCGGTTCAACCTTTCGATCATCTCCGATGATGTTGATGTTTCTGGAAAGTTGCTCAACTCGTACAAGTTGGAACCTTATGAGCTAGTCATTGCCCATTGGTCGGTATTGATTAACTGTCCAGAAGTTCAATATTGGAAAAATTTGCACATTTACTGCCCTGCTATTTCCAGTGATGTTGAGTACCACAACATGACGTTCGCAAACTATTTTGGCAAATGGGTACGTTTATAGATAAATTGACCTGTATATGATGTTAAGTGCATGTCTTGCATCCTATTTATAGTTAAGTTAATAAATGATTATTTTCAGATGAACCATGTACAAGATGATGGTATCCATCAGTGGTCACACGAATTGAGGCTCTTGGCGCAGACACCGGTAACTTCCAGAGTTTATCCTATGTGTAAGGTAAATGGCGTGCTATTTATTTGTGAAGATAGAGATGTCAGACGAAAAATACATAATTCTGGGGTAATGGTGCATGGTGGGCAGAATGGAGTTGACTATTACGGTGTTCTCCATTCAGTTGTCGAATTAATATATGGGGAAGGCATGACCGTGCACTTGTTTAAGTGTAGATGGTTTGATACCGACCCTCAGAACACAAGGACCGATCAATACGGCATTTTTTCGGTGAATACTGCTACAAGCTAGTATGAAGATGATCCGTTTGTGTTGGCCACGACGGTGAAACAATTGTTCTATCTTGATGATCTTGTGCATAAATGCGCGTGGAAAGTGGTTAACGATGTTTTTCCACGAAACATATACAGTGCCTCAACCCTTGGTGTGACCTTTGATAATGAAGAAGTCAGTGCATACCAAGTGCCGAACGCAACTGGTATTCCTGAAACCTCAACAATTCACCTTAATAATGTGAGACAGGGCAGTGTGGTACGAATTCCTCAACCGAATCTTATTGATGTTAATCAAAATGAAGACAATGAAGACTCAAGTGACGAGGACATTCACATCTTACCTAAAATTAACTCGGAAACAGAGTCAGATTCAAACGATGATTCTGACTATGCGCCTTAATTAGTGTATGTACGTATGTTCTTTTGAGTTTGAACGTGCAATGTAAAATGAATTATATTCAGATTATCGACTTTAAATTGTGTCCATCGATTAAATTGCTAAATAGCGATCATAAGAGAGAGAGATCGAGAGATCGGAAAAAAAATACAACCGATCGACGATATTCGAAATAATATCGTATTATTAAATATTAATAAATATATATTATTAAATATAGCCAAAAAAATTAAATACCATTTTAATTTAATTAGGCTTTTAAATTATTTCGGTTTTTTTTTTCTAATAATTTTGTATTAATGTGACGACCCGAACCAGAATCAGATGTGTGTTTGGCACGATTCTCGAGATTTGGTTATAGTCGCAGTTTTGCGATATTATGTGGTTTGCCGATTCGATTCGCGACATTGATTTTGGTCGAGAATTTGAGTTGAGTGTCTTCACGGAAATTGTAGAGTACGTGATTTCGAGCTCGTGGGCGGTTCCGGAAGATTTTTCTGATAACCGAGGAATATTTTATGATTATTTGAAGTTTCGGGTTTCGACGAGTTTATCCGAATGTTTCGAGCTTATCCGAATCATTTCGTATTTTCATTTTGGACCGTTGATCGACCCGAGGGACGAGTATAAATATCGAAAAGTCGAAAAATAACCGAGAATTAGTCGAAAACTTCATTTTGGGCGTTGACCAACCTGGAATTTCGTTGACTTTCCATATTTGGAAAGTGAGCCATCGGACCGAAAGGGAAAGTTTCCATTTTGGGTCTTCACCGTCCGGCAACCGGATTCCGGCCACCATCCGCCACGGGACAGGTATAGTTCGATGCCTCTCGTGATTTCGAGTCTGTATGGCTTTGGTTTGATTGGAATTGGAGAGGTTTTTGTGGAACCCGATTCGGGTTAGTTCGCCGGAAATCGTCCTTAACGGGGGAAGGTTTTGCGGTGAGGGTTGGAGGCCGAGGGGTGAGGGCTTTGACTCGCCTTGCCCCAAGGAAGCTTCCTATGTGATTTGATTGATGGTTGGTGGAGTTTTCCGGTGAACCCGAATGGGTTGCCGGAGTTGGGAATTTTGATCGGAATCTTGATGGTTGAGGTGGTTCCGAGCTGAATTGGTCTTCGTGTTAGAAGAGAAAGATGTTCGCAAGGTTGAGATGGTCTGATCTGGAGAATTTCGCCGCGTGATTTCACAGTTGACGGCGCACCGCCGGCGGCGGCGGCGGTCAACGGCGAGAAAAGTCAACTTTTCAGATTTCAATGTAATTAGTGTCATTTTTCTCGTAATCACGCCCTGGTTATCGTACGGAGGTTTTCGGGTTGATTTGGTTAGCCGATTTTCAGTCGAGATTTCGAGTGGGGATTTTGGGATTTCCGTAGTTCATTTTGCACTGCATTTCGTATTTCCGGGAACGGTTGGTTTCCGTGCATCAGTACAGTGTTGTGGATTACGATATTGATCAGTTATGTTTTGTGAATATATTCATGAGATCGAGATCGAGATCTGGATCGTGATCATGCTTCAGGCGAGGGATGTTCCGCCGGACCACGAGTGTAGCGCGTGTGCACGTTTCGAGAGTCTGTGAGTGGACAATTTCTTTTCACGGAAATCTTGCGAGTCTTTTATGTGATTTATGAACTTGAGCATGCAGCATGATTATGGTTTTACGAGCATGAGATTTCATACGAGATTATGATTATATAAGCATGTATTTACGATTATACGAATATGTTTATACAGATATACGTATACGAATATGCATACACTTTTACATTGTTTCATGCATTTGCATCGAATTGTTTGTGATTTGGTTTTCACAGAGTACAGTCTTGGTTACGTTGTTGTATTGATACACATTGCCTCTCGGCTGATCCCCGATGGTAGGCCATCCAGAAGGGACGTCGTCATCCCGACCTGACCGGTGAGGGGCGTTTCCCCGGAACCGAGGCCATTTCTGGCTTAGAATCACGGGGACCAAGGACCTCGTGATTCGGACTGTACTAGCACGGTGTGTGTCCATGAGTGACCCCGTGAGATTTATACTTGCATGCTCAGTACACTGGAGGAGTATGAGTTTTACCTCGTGTACTATGTTACGTTTTTATTTACCTGGACTCGCATATGTTTTTATAACATATATATCAATTGGTGAAAGACATTTATTTTCGTCCACTCACTCTAACGTGTTTATTGTCTTTCCCCTGGGCTTTTCGGTTTCCGTGCCCAGTTTGCAGTTCAGGTTTGGTGTTTCACGTCGCGGTTTGGAGGCTAGTGATCAGAGTTACCTGTGTTTTCCAGTAGGTTCTTGTTTCGCCTACTGATGTACATATTGTATATGTTTTACTCTAGAGGTCGCTCTGGTACATTCTGATACGTGTTGTGCGGATATTCACAGATATACTTATATACATAGTATAGTTTATCTACTGTTGTTGATTATATTGATGTTGAGAAATCCGGATGGGATTGGTGCCCACGGTTTGCTTTTTGTGGCATAGAACGAAGTGTTAATTTCTGGGTGCAGGTTATGGTAATTCAACGCTAGTAACGAAACTCTGTCCAAATTTTAAAATTTTTTTTGTTGGTTCGTATTTTCGAAAGGGTTTGATTCCGGTTTAGGTAACTGAATCGGGATTGGGTCCTTTCAGCTTGGTATCAGAGCATTAGGTTGTCAGATTCTATAGACTCTTGTAGTTGTGACGCTTAGGGTATTTGAGTTGATACAGCATGACTGGAGTGATGACCCGACTGGCCAGCAGTACTCATCAATACTTCGGGTGTTGTATGTCCTCAAATATCTGCGGTTTCATGATTACGTTCTTTCTGCTTGTGCCTAATGCTTGTCCTATATCAGTAGGATGCCTCCTCGACGTGGTCCCCGTGTTGATCGGGATGATGATCCTGATGAGGATCGTCGAACGCGCGACTTGCTTATGCGAGTGCTGCGTTTGGAAGAGCGTTTTGACCCTGTGGTCAAGGCTCGCACTGTGGGTGCTACTGTGTTTTCGGGTTCAGTTGATCCAGAGATATGCGAGGCATGGTTGGTTCAGATTGAGCGTGTTTGTGAGCTTCTTCAGTTTACACCTGAGCAGATGACGGTAGCCGCAGTTGGTTTACTTGAGGGTGATGCATATTTTTGGTGGGTTAGCACCGACAGAGTTCCTGTGGATACTCCGTGGACATTGTTTCGTGATCTGTTTATGCGGAGGTATTTTAATCAGGCTACCCAGCAGCGCAAGTACGAGGAGTTCACGAACTTGAGGCAGGGCAGTTTGTCTGTACTTGAGTATCGGGATCGGTTTACTCGTTTGTCTCGTTTTACGCTGGATATGGTGGCTACAGAGGAAGCCAAGTGTCGCAGGTTTGAGCTGGGATTGAATCTGAACATCAAGGCGACGTTGACTACGATGCCGAGGAACAACTTTGATGAGTTTGTCAGTGCAGCTCTCCGAGGCGAGGACATTGAGCAGGAGAGACAGTAGAGATACCAGCCGAGACGATTCGAGGAAGGTGGACCGAGTCAGGGGCCTTCAAAGAGGTTGAGTTCTGATACTTCCGGTTCAGCTTCATCTTCGGGCGGTTGGTCATATCGACCACTAGCTAGTGTACCTAGACGGAGACTGGGATGGAGGAGAGATCGCCCGCAGCGACCACAGGCTAGTGGGAGTTCCAGCGGTTCTAGTTATCCTCGGCTTACTGGTGGTACATTTCCTGTTCCGAGAGATCATCCATTGTGTAGCTTCTGCAACAAGTATCACTCTGGTGTATGTCAGCGGAGTACAGTCATTTGCTATAGCTGTGGCCAGGTGGGTCATTATTCGAGGGAGTGTCCTCAGTCGTATGGTGCCGGTGGACAGGCGGCCCAGAGTTCCGGAGTTGAGCGAAGTGCCACTACGGGAGCTCGACCGGCACAGTTTGCAGGCCAGGGTCGACAGCAGGGACAGCCCCAGCGAGGACGGCCAGCCGGACAGGCGAGAGTTCATGCTATGACTATGCGTGAGGGCAGAGCATCACCGGAGGTCGTTATCGGTACGTTACATGTTTTTGGTATTCCTGTAGTTGCATTGCTAGATCCAGGTGCCACACATTCATTCATATCATTTAGACTGTCATCATTGGCTACGGTTCCTGCATCTCCACTTCCGGGGTTGTGGAGAGTGTTGTATCCGTCAGGTGAGGTTGTGAGCATCGGTTGGGTTTACCGAGATTTTGAGGTGTTTATCGATGGCCATGGTTTAGCCGCTGATCTGTTACTGCTTGATATTGTGGATTTTGATCTGATATTGGGTATGGACTTTTTGGAGTCGCACTGGGCCATGTTTGATTGCCACAGGAAGGAGGTCGCATTTCGACGACCAGGATTGTCTGAGATACTGTTTCATGGCGAGAAGAACACTTCATTACCGTGCTTGATTTCCGCGATGAGGGCGGATCGATTGATGAAGAAGGGTTGTGTTGCTTACTTAGCCCATGTTGTGGACACTACAGCTGCAGTGCCAGATCTTGGGAGTATTGAGGTTGTGTCTGAGTTTCCGGATGTGTTTCCAGCGGAGTTACCTGGTATACCCCCTGTGCGGGAGATTGATTTTACCATTGAGTTATTGTCGGGTACTGGACCGATTTCCCAGACACCGTACCGGATGGCGCCTGCAAAGTTGAAGGAGTTGCAGATTCAGCTTCAGGAGTTGTTGGAGAAGGGATTCATTCGACCGAGTGTTTCTCCGTGGGGTGCTCCAGTGTTGTTTGTGCAGAAGAAGGACGGGTCCATGATTTTGTGCGTCGACTATCGGAAGCTGAATCAGATTACAGTGAGGAACAAGTATCCGTTGCCACGGATTGATGACCTGTTCGATCAGTTGAAGGGAGCAGTAGTCTTTTCGAAGATTGACCTTCGATCCGGATATCACCAGTTGAGGATCCAGGATTCAGATGTGGCCAGGACAGCTTTCAGGACGCGATATGGGCACTATGAGTTTCTGGTTATGCCGTTTGGGTTGACCAACGCCCCCGCAGCTTTCATGGACTTGATGAATCGGGTGTTTCGACGGTTCTTGGACAAGTTCGTGATTGTATTCATTGATGATATCCTGATATATTCGAGGAGTGTGGGCCAGCACAGGAAGCACTTGCGAGCGGTGTTGCGGACTTTCGGGACCATCAGCTATTCGCGAAGTTTAGCAAATGTGAGTTCTGGTTGGATAGTGTGAAGTTTCTGGGCCACGTGATTTCGGCCGAGGGAGTTAGTGTTGATCCTGACAAGATTGAGGCCGTGCTGAATTGGAGTCAACCCACTACTGTACCGGAGATCCGGAGTTTCTTGGGATTAGCAGGCTATTATCGACGGTTTGTACAGGATTTTTCCCGGATTGCTACACCACTGACCAGATTGACGAAGAAAGGCGTCAAGTTTGAGTGGTCTGATGCGTGCGAGGAGAGTTATTTGCTCCTGAAGGAGAGATTGACTACCGCACCGGTTCTGACGTTGCCAGACGACAGTGGTGAGTTTGTTGTGTACAGTGACGCGTCGAAGTTGGGCCTTGGCTGTGTGTTGATGCAGCATGGTAGAGTCGTGGCATATGGTTCCAGACAGCTGAAACCGCACGAGGTCAACTATCCGACGCATGATTTGGAGTTAGCCGCTATTGTATTAGCGTTGAAGAGTTGGAGACATTACCTGTATGGTGCTCAGTGTAAGATTTTCACTGACCACAAGAGTCTCACATACTTGCGGACACAGCCGGACCTGAACATGAGGCAGCGCCGATGGATGGAGTTGATCAACGACTACGATTGCACTTTCGAGTACCATCCGGGGAAGGCCAACGTGTTAGAAGAGAAAGATGTTCGCAAGGTTGAGATGGTCTGATGTGGAGAATTTCGCCGCGTGATTTCACCGTTGACGGCGCGCCGCCGCCGCCGGCGGCGGTCAACGGCGAGAAAAGTCAACTCTTCAGATTTCGATGTAATTAGTGTCATTTTTCTCGTAATCACGCCCTGGTTATCGTACGGAGGTTTTCGGGTTGATTTGGTTAGCCGATTTTCAGTCGAGATTTCGAGTGGGGATTTTGGGATTTCCGTAGTTCATTTTGCACTGCATTTCGTATTTCCGGGAACGGTTGGTTTCCGTGCATCAGTACAGTGTTGTGGATTACGATATTGATCAGTTATGTTTTGTGAATGTATTCAGGAGATCGAGATCGAGATCTGGATCCTGATCGTGCTTCAGGTGAGGGATCTTCTGCCGGACCACGAGTGTAGCGCGTGTGCGCGTTTCGAGAGTCTGTGAGTGGACAATTTCTTTTCACGGAAATCTTGCGAGTCTTTTATGTGATTTATGAACTTGAGCATGCAGCATGATTATGGTTTTACGAGCATGAGATTTCATACGAGATTATGATTATATAAGCATGTATTTACGATTATACGAATATGTTTATACGGATATACGTATACGAATATGCATACACTTTTACATTGTTTCATGCATTTGCATCGAATTGTTTGTGATTTGGTTTTCACAGAGTACAGTCTTGGTTACGTTGTTGTATCGATACACATTGCCTCTCGGCTGATCCCCGATGGTAGGCCATCCAGAAGGGACGTCGTCATCCCAACCTGACCGGTGAGGGGCGTTTCCCCGGAACCGAGGCCATTTCTGGCTTAGAATCACGGGGACCAAGGACCTCGTGATTCGGACTGTACTAGCACAGTGTGTGTCCATGAGTGACCCCGTGAGATTTATACTTGCATGCTCAGTACACTGGAGGAGTATGAGTTTTACCTCGTGTACTATGTTATGTTTTTATTTACCTGGACTCGCATATGTTTTTATAACATATATATCAATTGGTGAAAGACATTTATTTTCGTCCACTCACTCTAACGTGTTTATTGTCTTTCCCCTGGGCTTTTCGGTTTCCGTGCCCAGTTTGCAGTTCGGGTTTGGTGTTTCACGTCGCGGTTTGGAGGCTAGTGATCAGAGTTACCTGTGTTTTCCAGTAGGTTCTTGTTTCGCCTACTGATGTACATATTGTATATGTTTTACTCTAGAGGTCGCTCTGATACATTCTGATACGTGTTGTGTGGATTTTCACAGATATACTTATATATATAGTACAGTTTATCTACTGTTGTTGATTATATTGATGTTGAGAAATCCGGATGGGATTGGTGCCCACGGTTTGCTTTTTGTGGCATAGGACGAAGTGTTAATTTCTGGGTGCAGGTTATGGTAATTCAACGCTAGTAACGAAACTCTGCCCAAATTTTAAAATTTTTTTTGTTGGTTCGTATTTTCGAAAGGGTTTGATTCCGGTTTAGGTAACTGAATCGGGATTGGGTCCTTTCAATTAAATATTAATAAATATATATTGATACACTACATATATATAACCGGCATATATATATATGAAAAATAAATAAAAAACTATATCCAACGACATTCATATGAAATCTCGTCGGATATAGTTTCGGTTCAACTATGGCCAACGATATTACTTATATCGTCGGCTATAGTTCTGGTTTATATCCTGAACTGGGTACGTTTTGGGCAGAAACCAAACTGCCCAAAACGAAGAACTCCTCTCCTCTGTGATTTTCTCCATTTCCGGCGTGTTGGGAGCAAGCAATCGAAGCTCAAGCCAAAGCCCATCGATCCTCAACCCAAAGCCCTCGTCGATTTTCTCCATTTCAGGTTTGAAATCCCTAATTTCCTAATTTTGAATTTTTTTTATTTAGGTTAGATTTGAAGTTGTTTCGTTTGTTGATCGATTTTATTTAGGTTAGATTTGAAGTTGTTTCGTTTGTTGATCGATAATGTGGATACATGCATGAACATTGTGATTATATATTGGATATTGTTGAATTTTATGGAATTATTGTTGATTTTTGTGGAATATTAATTTATATATTGGAATTTTTGTGGATTATTCGGGATTTATATATTGGGTTATCTTGATTTTTGTGGAATATTTATATATTGGAATTATATATTGATTTTATGGAATTATTGGAATTTTTGGATATATATATATTGAATTTATATATATTGGATTATTGATATATATATATTGGAATATATATAGTTAAATTATTGGATTATATATGTATTGGATGAATTATATTGGATTATATATATTGTAATTATTGTGGATTTTATGGAATTATTGTTGATTTTTGTGGAATATTTATATATTGGAATATATATTGGATTTATATATTGGATTATTGGAATTTTTGTGGAATATTTATTTCTTGGATTATTGGAATTATATATATTGGATTTTATGGAATTTTTGGAATTTTTGGATATATATATATATTGGAATATTTATGTATTGGATTATTGATATATATTGGAATATGTATTTGAATTTTTTGATGAATTAGGAATTATTTTGAATTTTTATAATTTTATAGAAACGATGAATTGGTTAAATTGCGGTGCTTCCCGAGGGGGGTCGAGCTCGAGGGGGAGGTTGAGAGGGAGAGGGAGATCGGGACGTGGGGATGAGGGCACCGGAAGTCGGTCCGCATCAGGATCCACCCGCGTCGGCAACACTTACAGTCTTCCGCAGACCTCTCGACACCGTAGACTGATGGGCGAGGGACAACCTCAGCAGCAGCAGTTCGAGCCTCCTCGATCCTCAGGCATGAGGAGGGTTCAAGAGGTTAGTCGCACGCCGGAAACGGATAGTGAGACTCAATCCTCGGTCGGAATGCCGGACATTCATCGCGAGGACCCTTCCCCCGTCATCCCCCAGACAGCTCCTCATTCTTCCGAGGAGGCTGGTGGATCCACTCAGTCCTCGGCGAGGATGCGACTATGCCCGCCGTCTACCTTATTCTTACCATTGGAAATCCCGACGATACCTCACGTCGATTCTGACGGGATGCCTGTTCCGGGACAGCTAGGGTTCATTACCCCGGACCAGGCATATGCGTATGTACCCTTCCTGGAACCTCTCAGGAGTGTGAGGATTCCGGGACAACGCACCGACGAATCAGGTAAATATTAAATAGTGATATCTTTTTACTTAGTAATATTTAAATTCAATTAGGTGTTGATGTTTAAAAAATCGTCTACATAAATGTGATAGGCGAGATCGTGCTCGATGACAAACAAAAGAGAACCAGAGGCCCCGTCGTCGGCAAGTTACTGGACGACGCCATTCAGGCTAGCGGTGGTGGCCAAGTTTATTCCGACCGGGGATAGAGGGCAGGTGATCGAGGGAAAGGTCACTCGAAAGTACGCGGGGATGGCGGGCAGCCTCATACGGGATAGAGTCCCAATGTTGTGGCCAGATTGGAATTCAGTGCCACAATCCGTCAAATATCAGCTGAATAATGCGTTGTCCGTGAGTTGAATTGTATATTCATTATGCAAATTTTGTAAATAAATTTTTAATATTATTGATATATAAATATATATATGCATTGCAGAGGTGGTTCCACGTGGATGCAGACATTAGACCCACGTGGGCGGATGAAGTGCATGGGAGCAGGTTTGCAGACCGTCATTTGTTTCAATTTTTTTGTTTCTTTTGATTATGTTCATACAATGTTGTAAGTTACTAACACTTGATTTTATGGGTATATATAGGTATAAGGAGTGGAAGGGCAAGCTGAAGAAGCATTGGAAAAAGTACGGCGACGATCGTTCGGGTACCCCTAGCGAGTTTCGTTATAGGGAGTACGAGTGGCGGTGGCTTGTGGTTCACTTCAACAACCCGAAATTGAAGGTACGCAACCTTCCATCGATTAAATTTTTGTTTTATCGTACTTCCCTCAAATTATTTGGCTAATGAGTGTTTTTTTTTATGTTGGATTAATCGAGCAGGCTCTTTCTGAAGTCAACACAAGGAACCGGGCCAAAAACACCAAAAATCATCATGCCAGTTCCAGATCATACTCGGGTTGGATCGAGGAGGCGGCCAACTACCCAGAAGAGGATCCCCTTGTCTATACGATGCGGCACGCGTATCCGCAATCCCCCGAATATGCTGTAAGTGTCCTTATAACAAAATAAACTTATTTCTTATTTATTTAGATATAATTTTTTTAATTTATATTTTATTGTTCATTGTAAATTAGGCGAGAATTCAGGAGGCGTATCCGGAGGTGTTGACTCAAGTGGCGAGAGAGCTCTATCCCAACACCCCCGATGCGGAACTCCCGATTGATCAGATTGATCGATCTGATCCGATCGTCAGTGCCAGGATTATGTCAACTGCGATCCCTCCAGGGAAGAACACATTCTACTATAGGGGTTCCGGAAAGTGGGGTCAAGGGCTGCTGAAGGAAACCCCTGAATTCTCTCGCGGATCGGGATCATCATCATCTTCGAGGACTAATGAGCTACAGGACCAGCTTCATAGGCAAACAATTGAGATGGAAGCTCAACGGCGTCGAATGGAGGAGATGGAGCATGCGCGAGCCGCAGAGCAGAATCGGTTGGCCGAACAGCGGCAGCAGATGGGGACATGGATGCAGCACTGTTATGCACAGTTGCAAGCATCTGGAATCCAGATAGCTCCCCCACCCATTTTCGGTGCACCACAGCCACAGCCACAGCCCCAGCCGCAGCCTCAGCCAGACCAGGACCAACAAACTTATGACGATCCGTTTGACCACATAGACTTAGGACCAGGACCCCCCTAGATTTGAACAATTGTCGGTTTAATTTTTATTTTAATTATTTACTAGGCATATGTATAAAAGATTTGAACGATTTCGGTTTTTTATTTATTTATTTACTACGTACTATAGTTTCAATGGTTGTTGATTTTCAATTTGAACAATATATATTGGTGATTTTTTGGGAATGCACGTTTTGGGATGAAACCCAAAACCTGCAAAAAAAAATTAATTATTTTTAACTATAACCGACGATATGTGTCCACATCGTCGGTTATAGTTTTCTCCACGGTCAACCATTTTGACCATGGAGAAAACTATAACCGACGATAACATCGTCAGTTATAGTTTGAAACTGTGCCCGACAATAAGCCATCGTTGCCTTTAGTCTCCCTTTTTTCCAACGATAACCCTAATTCATCGTCGGTTAAAGTATCACCGACGAGACTATAACCGTCGATGAGTCGTCGGGTATAGGCTATACCCGACGATAAAGAGGAACAGTCCGACGACACCTTATCGTCGGGTATAGTAATTCTTCTGGTAGTGATATTACAACATAGTAGATAAATAAAGTTTACAAAACAATGTCCCAATTGATTTTTTCGCCAAAGATATATGATTATCACATGCATCTAGAATTTAAATTAAGACTTAGATGATTAAATTGTGTAATAGCTCGAAATCCGTTCCACTCCTTTTGGCATGTCCGGAAATGGCCTGTTGGGATAGATGTAACGTGAGAGGCAGGACTAATTTCGAGAATATTCTCTTTCTTAGATCCAAATCCCGTCACGAGTCATAACCCTTCTAGTCACCATAACCGAAAATTTCTTACTAAGAGCAAAAGTTCAATACGATATTACAACAACTCTTTCAATCAAAAGCCAACTTAAAAACTAAATAACAAGTGATAAAAATATAGCTAAGACTTATCATTTAACATTTTACAAAATCGGAGAAACTGAATATAGCTACTTGCAGAATTTATTCAGAATTAATCACAGGTTGGAAATTCACGAAATTTTACGAGAGAACACTAGACACATATATACAAAAATCTGTAAAGTTTCATAATTTTCCAAGACCTGAAACCACGTCATATAAATCTCACAAAATATCACATATCACAGTCCCGAATTAAAATTAATACTAAAACAAAAACAATTATAATCACATTATACAATAACGATGATGAATATCTTTAGAAAAAATATAAAATGAAAAAAATGACTCCTTGACCTTATACAATTTACTCTTTGACCTGCAAAAAAAATTAAAAACAAAGTTACAACATGCTTGGAACTCAAGAACACATGAAAATTTCCAGGTTCGCACAAAATTGAACATAGCAGATTGTTAAATTTTTCCAGAATGTTTGGCCTATCCAAATTCAATAACACTTTACAGGCATAAACATCACACAAAACGCAACACTTCTGTAAATTTTCAGATTTTTATGAGACCTATAGCTATAAAAATAATTTACACAAAACAGGGAAGTGCACAGTTCCGAAAATAGAAAAATATAAACATATTGTACAAGCATAATCACACAATTCTTTACAATCCCCGGCAATAGCGCCAAAATTGATACTCACCATTACTAAGTACTAAATTAACACTTAACACTCAACAACGATGAGTCAATTAAAACCCTTTTTAGTAGATGTAGCATTGGTAAATAGGGATCATTCTTAACCGGGGATTGAGGGTGCATGCCTAACTATGCTAGGTTTGTTTATGGGGGTGCGAGATTTGGTTTGTTTAACTAATTACCTAAGAAATTTAAACCTAATTCTACTATGTACACGTGATCAACACATCATGTCTACCTCCACCGTTTTCATGCTTCACTTACCCAGTATCAACGAAATTCTTACATTTCAACCTGCAATTTATACACATGCTTTTAAGAGTGCGACGAAGAGCGCCTACATCTTAATTTATCTAAGATTCATACAAAACATGCTAGAGAGGGAGGAATGAAGAGCGTATCACCCAACACATTAAGAAGCTTTAAGCATACAAGCATGCATACAAGCAAAGACCAAAAACTAAGAGCACATGGAAGGTAACATAAGTAAGTAAAAACGTATAGCCTTTATTAAACAAATCACAAGTCAAAAACCGAATTCTTTACAAGACAAAAGATGAGATAGAAGGTTTATGGTTACACTTTTGGAGTCTGTGAAGAGCACTAACAATGCCTCGAGTGGATGGATTCTCAAGAATAAGACGAAGAACGCCGATTATTCTTGATCCGTGAGGAGGGAGCTTCGGCCTTGGAGGAAATTAGGCTTAGGACGACTTGGGAGGTGTTTTGGGTAGAGCTTTGCTGTCTATGATGTGTGATAATGAAACCCTAGTTGAGCTCTCTTTTATATAGGCCAAGAAAAGCCTAATTCGACTCCTTTTTGAACTCTAACTACTCCACCCGGGTAACCTGACCCTTCTCCACTAAAATAAGAATTTCTCTCGTTCTAGGACTCCAAATCATTTGATTCCAGTTGCGTTGGAAACTAGACTTCTAGATCTTTCCAACCATATACTAATCCCGTCTAGATTCATCGAGATCTGTTCACAGTGGTCTTTCGAAGTGGGCTGATGTACAAAGGCTGATTTCTGATAATTCATTTTAATCCATCTTCTTTCTTTGGGCTTTTTTGGACATGCTTTCGGTCTTCAATTCTTGACACCATGTGGGAAAGCATTTTAGTAACCATTTTGAAGACCATTTCTTCTCTGAAATTAGGAACTTTTCTCCTTAGCCAACTTTTAGCTCTGAAACGCCTCATTTATTATTTCCTCCTTTATTTCTACCTAAAAACATAAAATAAGTTAGAAACATATTTACTAAGCATAATACAAAGTTAAATATAGAGAGAAAGACATTAATAATCAAGCATAAAATGCGTAGATCAGTTCTCATGCCATCAAGTCTATTGTTTGTTCTAATTTGAAGTCCAATCCTTCTATAAAGCAGAGAGAAATCATGTCAACATTGCAAAATTCTTATGGCTTGCACGTGTCCTATCGCAAGGCTTGGTATGCAAGAGAGTTGGTTGCACGTTCTGTACGGGGCAACGAAGGTCACTAATACTCTTAGTTGTTGTGGTATCGCGAGCAGTGTTGGCCACTGACTCTGGTTCTCATTGCATCTTGGAGGTGAATCTGTTCACTAGACGTTTCAAACGCTTCTTCTTATGTTTTGGTGGCTATATTAACTGGTTCGTGTCATGCGTTACTATTTTGTTTGTTGATGCTGCTCATCTCAAGGGAAAGTACAAGGGATACATGCTGTATGCCACTAGAAAGAATGGGAACGAAGGTTCATTTTTCAATTTCTGGATAGTGTGTAAAACTAGTAACAGTTGGCCAACAACTAGAGTAGTATTTTCTGAAAACTACAGTAGTACATGCATCAAGTCCCAGTAGAGTAGTATTGTCCAACAACTAGAGTTGTACTTTCTGAAAACTACAGTAGTACTTTCAACAAACTGTTGTAGTGTTTTCCATGTGATAGCACAATTTTCCAAGTGGTTTTTTTCTTCTAACTCCATCTCTTAACAATTTGCATAATTTTACCATTTTGCATTTACTGTTGTGGATTATGAAAATAAAGCCAATTGGAAGTAGTTTTTTGATAATCTCTACACTATTTTGTCGCCACAAGGAAGGACCATTACTTTCTTCACAGATCAACATGAAGGGTTATGAAAGGGCCCGACTCCGATTTAATTGCCTAAACCGAAATCAAACCCCTTCGAAAACACGACCTTAAATTTTTTTTGCCAGAGTTTGCTTTGAAATACGTGAATCATTATTAGAACCTGCAAAGAAACACACTTCTAATATTCCACAAAAGCCAACCCGTGGGGCTCCGTTCCCCAGCCGGATTTCTCAGCATCATATATAATATAAACCAAAAGGTTTACAAGAAATCCAGAAACATTCAGGAGTAAACTCAACTGAAAACAAACATAAGTATTCAGAGCGACGCCTATATACATCATTTACATCAAGTAGGTCGAACAAGAAACCTATAGAAACTGAAGTGTGATCCAAACTCTATGCCTCTACAGTCGATGCGCAACACTGGAACCCAAACTACAAACTGAGCAAAGGAAACCGAAAAACCCAGGGGAAGACAAACGAAATCGTTTGAGTGAGTGGACAAAAATAATAATATGTCTTCCACCAATATATACAACAAATCATGATGCGAGTCTAAAATCATCAATCACAGGTAAGGTGGTTGTCATAACCTTCCTGGATACCGTATAAAATGTGGAGGCCGTAACTCGAGTACATTTCTCCTCAGAGTTACAATCTTGCTCAACCAAGGTAAGGGGTTTGTCATAACCAGCCTGTGAGCCATATAATCGTGGGTCAGGCGTTTGTCATAACCTTCCCGGAGCATCTCGGGGATCAGCCGAGAAGCCATGCATCGATGCATCTATATATCCATAATCCATGTAAAACAAATCATGCATATGCCTCTAAGTAAAAATACATAACCGTAAACGTAAAATCGTAAATGCATAATATTAATTGCATACTCGTAAAATGCATAACATAAAATGCATAACCAAGACTTGCAAATCGACAGTGAATAAAGTGTCAACTCACAGTACGAGGCTAACTCTGAGGTCCGGTGGAAGATCCATCGCCAAACGCTCGATCACGTTACCCTAAATAACAGGGATACGATCAATACAGATTGAAACACAACATATGGAGCTAATACATCGAGAACCCCGCGTTCTGGAAAGATGTATCGCTTGAAATATCGACGAGGATAAAAAAATTCCCAAAATACACCCAATTAACCCTCGTCCCAAATTAGAGTACAAAAATCAACTCAAAAACCTCAAGACTACGACCGGGACGCAGCGCGACGTCAACGGTGAAATTCTCTGGCGGAGAAAGACCATAACTCCTCTTCTCCTCAAACCCAACAAGTTTCTCTTCATCACCTTCCTCTAATTCCAACCATACCGGCCGGAAAACAGCTCGAAAGCCACGAACACCATGGATACCGGCGAGCACCAAACGTCATCCAATCCCGAAATTCCTTCACCCAAAAGCATCAAGGGGTTGAGGGGAAGCAAACCCCCCACCAACCCGACGCCAAATCTCGCGGAGCACCGCCCCCCGACGGCGGCGAAATCCCTAAACTTCACTAAAACGGAACTACCCCAAAACACAACCAATTCTACTCAAACCAAGTTCAAACCAATAGGAAATCACAAGGGGAATCTAACCATACTAAAATCGTGGCCGAAAATGCCGGGTCTGACGACGGAATCAAACCGGGTCAACTCGACCCAAATCAGTCAACAGGTCAACGCAGGTCAACTTTTGTCAACGCTGGTCAAACGGCCCAAATGCGACTTTTCGACAATTTTACAACTATTCCGATATTTATACGCGCGACCCAAGATGATCAACGGTCCAAAATGAATCGAAACCAAAACGGATAAACACAACTAAATCCAACGGCCGGAAATATTTATAACTTATTCCACGTAACTTGAAATAATCCTCTGGAAACTCTCACGAGCTCGAAATCATGTACATTACAACTCTCGTGAAGGAACTCATATCAATTCTTGCCCGATAATTTAGTCGTAAATAAATCCACCATATCGACTAATTACGACAAACTGTAATTAATCGTGAAACTCGCGAATCAAGCCAATTAACATACCATTCTGATTCAGGTCGTTACAGGTTATTTAATGTTGTAGCTACGGAATTCTCTGACTCTCCTCATTCCTACTGTTACTATCACTTGAGAAAGAGTGTGGAAAAGCTTTATGGGAAGAAAAAGGGCGTTTATGATGTGGAAACCATTGTTCATGATTTCATGATTGTGGCATACTCTCCAACAGTTGCTAGTTATGAATTCAACCTTCGGATGTTTTTGATTTCTGGCTAAGATCTTATGATGAACTTCTTGAGTACGCTTTTTTTCGAGAAATGGTGTAACGCCTTCTTCAAAGGTGATAGATATGGGGAAATGTCCAATAGCGTAGCTGAATCTTTCAATGATTGGACACGTGAATTGTGTTGTCTTCCTATTTTTGAGATGCTCAAGAGTTTGACACAGAAACTGATGGTGAACATGGCTGAAAGGAAGATGAGATCAGAAACTTGGTGTGACGACCCGGACCAGAATCAGCAGTGTGATCAGCTTACTTCATGAGATACTGCGTAGTCACAGATTTTCAACGGTTGTTTGAATCGCCGGACTTGATAACGACTAAATCATTGGCCAAGAATTGGAGCTGAGTCTCTTCTCAAGAGTCATTGTACGTGTAATTTCGAGTTCATGGGCGATTCCGGATCGTTATTTGGACGGCCGAGGAATAAATTATGAATATTTGAAGTTTCGATATAATCGGGTTTAAAAGGCAGCCTTCTTAATGACCAAATTACCGGACGAGAATTTGGTTTCGGCTTCTGCACGGAAATTGTTGAGAATTTAATTTCAAATTCGTGGGAACTTCCGGAGCATTATTCCGAGTTACGAGGATTATGTTGTGAATATTTCCGATTGTTGATTATTTAGTCGGTTAAACATGTGTTGGTTTGAACCGTTGACTTTTTATCGGTTTGCTCGATGTGTTTGACTTTGGGTGATAATTGAAGAATATGTTGAGTTGAGTTTGTTGTCGCGAGGATTATCGGAATCGGATTTACGACTAGAAAGTTATATGCATTTGAAGTTTATCGAAAAGTGAATTACGGAAGTTTCCATTTTGGGAAAGTATATATAGGGGTTTCTTGTTTTGGAAAGTCAAAAACTGAAATTATGATGGTTGACTATGTTGACTCGGTTTGACCGAGGTGGAGGAGAGGGTCACGACGGCTCCACGGCGGCATGAGGATTCCGGCCACCCCAGGGCTCGGCCCTTAGCTTGTTCGACTCGCCAAGTTCCCCTCATGAAGAATTCGGCCACCTCTCACGGCGTGGCTCGCCGGAGGGAGTAGAATTTCCGGCCAAAAGTTTGAAGAAATTGGGGTATTTCGGGT
The DNA here is from genome assembly GCA_946800695.1 of Geum urbanum. NCBI lineage: Eukaryota > Viridiplantae > Streptophyta > Magnoliopsida > Rosales > Rosaceae > Geum > Geum urbanum. The sequence goes on from OX327001.1 coordinate 27,983,291, forward strand.
TCTTAAATTCTGACCGAATTGAGCTAAACCAAGTACTGGGCTTTGAAGCCCTCATCTCCATGATTCTAACCATATAGGTATGGAGTTCTAATTTTGCTTGTGTGTGGAGAATTTTGGATTTGAAATTTGTGAGGCAATTCGGTTTTGCTTGAAATTGACATGGTTAGAGTGAGAATTGACCTTCGATGCAGTTGTGAAAGTTGCTCAGTTGGTGATTTTGCATGGAATAGGGGTTGCTCCAATGAGAAATTTCACGGTTGGTGGTGGCGCCGCCGGCGGCGGCGGTCAAACTTTGACTTTTGGGGTTTTCGACAAGTTGCATGTCGTTTCACTCGAAATCGCGCCCCGATCGCAGTGATGAGGTTCATTTTTCGAGTTGAGCGTCCGAACTCATAGCGAGGTATTGAGGTGTGAATATCGGATTTCCGACAGTTCGTTGTAATTGAATTGTGTGTTTCCGAGAATGGTGGTTTCTCGTGATTTGTTTTGAATTGTCGAGTTATGACTTTGAGAAATGAACTTTGTGAATATCTAGGTGTTCGGGAACGTTCGTTTGGCGAGGGACGTTCCGCCGGATCACGGGTTAACGCGAACTGCGTTACGCTAGCCTGTGAGTGGACAAGTTTATATTTTCACAGTTGATTTGCGAGTTCGTGGATTTCATGATTTTCCGTATTTATTTTATACGATGTTGAGATATATGTTATTTTCGGAGGTATTGTTTTATTTATATTGGTGATGGCATTACTGCATCAATGCTTCGGCTACTCGGCTGATCACCGGTAGTCCGCCAGAGTTGAGAGATTCCTCTGGACCAGAGTTGAGAGATTCCTCTGGGCAGGGTTGAGAGATTCCCCTGTATGCCGCCGGGGTTGAGAGATTCCCCTGGCCTATCACCGTCGGGTTTGAGCGATTCACCTGACGTCGGGCTTGAGAAATTCGTCCGACAAGCTCCATATGTATATGTTTTCCGAACTCGTATTGTGTTATATTGATTATGTATATGAACTGGTGAAAGGCATACGTTTATTTTCGTCCACTCACTCTAACGTTTTTATTTGCCTTTCCCCTGGGTTTTTCGGTTTTCGTGCCCAGTTTGCAGTTCGGACTCTGGTGTCGCACGTCGTGGTTGGAGGCATAGTGCTCGAGCTACCTTGTTTCTTCCAGTATGTTTATTGTTCTACCTACTGTGGTATACGTATATGATTATACATTAGAGGTCGCTCTGAGTATTCTGTTGTATATATTATATGATTTTACTCCGGATTTCAGTGAAGTACAGATATATTTATTACTTTACATTATTGCTGATATATTGAAAAATCCGGATGGGATTGGTGCCCACGGTTTGGCTTTTGTGGCATAGGACAAAGTGTTATTTTCAGGGTGCAGGTTTATGCAATTCCACGATAGTAGCGAAACTCTGCCAAAATTTTTACGGTTTTTTTTGGTTCGTGTTTTCGAAGGGGTTTGATTCCGGTTTAGGAAACTAAACCGGGGTTGGGTCCTTTCACTTGGACCTCTATGTGGAGTCCTAAAATGGAGGAGACTTTGAAGGGTAGGATGAATGTGGGGAGGCACTGGACAGTTCGAAGGTCTAGTGAGACGTTGTATAAAGTCCAGGCGTTAAAGAAGGTGATAGTTGATCTCGGGGCATACACTTGCAGCTGCCGACATTGGCAGATTGATTCTTTTCCCCGTCCCCATGCACTTGTTGCTATACAACATGCCGTTATTGAGCCTATTTACTCTTACATCAAGAATTTCTATGAGGTTGGAAGTTACAGAGCTGCCTATGAGTATTGTATTTAGCCAATACCAAACATGGAGAAGTTTTACCATGATCCTCTGAATGAACCAGCCATTGTGAAGCCTCTGTTGACAAGAATCTCATCCGGTCGTCTAAAGGATACTCGCATGAAGTCTTCCGCCGAAGGTGGAAAGCGTCGAGGCCAATCACATGTGGTCATTGTGGCAAAAAAGGAAGACAAAACAGATTGACATGTACTAAAGTCATCAACAGCTAACTAGTGTCTATATTACTCACAGATAGTGTATTTACCAGTCAGCAGTAGTACATTATGCTTGAACAGATAAGTTTCCCAACTAGTGATTATATTAGTCGCACGTAGTGTTTTCACTAGTCTACAGTAGTACATTCTGCCTGAACATATAATTTTACTGAGGCATGTGCATTTCCTTTACATACACTATATTTGTCACAAGATATAGTTGGTACGAATACAAGTCATTGGTAGTACACTTGGTCCAAATCACTTGTATCGGGTATTTTTTGATAAACATACCATGTGATTCTTCATTATATAATACATACTACTTTAACGTAATTTTTCCTTGTGCGATTTGTTTAACATACTAATTTGAGTTTGTTGTTCTTCGGTTTTGTGATTTTGTGTGGGTCATTTGTGTGGGTCATTTGTGTGTTTTTGTATGCGACAGCACTTTGTGTGTGAAACCAACTACATTAGTACTATCCAACAACAATAGTAGTACACTCATCATACAATAAAAGTAGCACTACTCTTATTAAAAACATTCATCGCGTTAAATCAATTTTAAACATACTATTGATCACTCTAGTAAGCATTACTGTTTCACAATAGAAAGTCCTACTTCATGAAAATTTAGTGTACTGACACTACTGTTGTCTGTAGTAAGCACTACTCCAAAACATTCAGTGTACTACTTCAACACATGGTAAGTACTACTATGTCACAGTAGAAAGTACTACTTCATAAAAATTTAGTGTATTACTAACACTACTGTGATGACCCGGATCAGAATCAGCAGTATGATCAGCTTGATCGATGAGCTTGCACGTAGTCGCAGAGTTGCGACAGTTGTTTTAATCGCCGAAACTTATTAACGACTTAAATATTGGCCGAGAATTGGAGCTGGGTCTCTTCTCGAGAGTCGTTCTACGTGTGATTTTGAGTTCTTGGGCGGTTCCGGATCGTTATTTGGACGACTGAGGAATTAATTATGAATATTTGAAGTTTCGACGGAAACGGATTTAAATGGCAGGTTTGTTCGCGACTTAATTACCGGACGAGAATTTGGTTTCGGCTTCCTCACGAAAGTTGTTCAGAATTTAATTTCGAGTTTGTGGGGACTTCCGGAGCATGATTTTGAGTTACGAAGATTTAGTTGTGATTATTTCCGATTGTGGATTGTTTAGTCGATTTAAATGTGTGTTTGGTTTGAATGGTTGACTTTTTATCCGTTTGGCTGATGTGTTTAACTTCGTGTGATTATTGAAGAATATGTCGAGACGAGTTTGTGGCTGCGAGAATTATCGGAATCGGAATTACGACGAGTTAGTTACGGGTAATCTATGTTTGTCGAAAAGGATAAGTATGAGTTTCCATTTTGGGAAGGCTTTAAATAGTGGAGTTTCTATTTATGGAAGGTCAACTGGGGTCATTTATGTTGTTGACTCGGTCAACGTGGAGGAGGAATGGGTGGCGCGACATGCCACGGCTTCGCCGGTGACGGAGCACCGTCCGGCCACCCTAGGGCTTGGCCCTTGACTTAATCGATTCGCCTCACCTCCCTTATGGTGTTTCCGACCTCCACGCACGGCGAGGCTCGCCGGAGGAGGAGCAAAATCCGGTCAAAGTTGATGAATTTTTGGTGATTTCGGGTTGCTCAATTTAAGCCGAATTGAGCTACAACTTTGGGTGGGCTTTGAAGCTCTCATCCCCTTGATGCTACCCTCTAAGTTTGGTGATTCAATTTGATGTGTACATGGAGAATTTTGGGTTTGAATTTTGTGTTCTAATTCGGTTTTGCTTGAAATTGGATGAGTTAGAGATTGAATTGGACTTCGGTGCAGTTATGAAAGTTGCTCAGTGCATGATTTTGAGTGGAATAGGCGCAACTCCGCCATGAAATTCTCCGGTCGGCGGTGGCGCCGCCGTGGGCAGCGGTCAACGGTCAAAGTTTGACTTTTTGGACTTTCGACAAGTTGCATGTCATTTGACTCGAAATCGCGCCCCGATCGCAGTGGGGAGGTTCATTTTTCGAGTTGAGCGTCCGAACGTAAAGCGAGGTATTGAGGTGGTATATATGGATTTTCGACGATTCGTCGTATTCGAATTACGTGTTTCCGAGAACGGTGGTTTCTCGTGATTTGATTTGTATTGTCGGATTATAACTTTGAATAATGGACTTTGTGAATATTCAGGGGTTCGTGATCGTTTGTTTGGCGAGGGACATTCCTCCGGATCACGGGTTAACGCCTATCGCGTTACGCCAGTCTGTGAGTGGACAATTTCTTTTCACGGAATTCTTCCGAGTCTTTTATATGATTTACGAACTTGAGCATGCGTATTGAGATTACAGATTACATGAGCATGTGTTTTACGATTATACGATTATACTTATACGAATATACGTATACGAGTATACATACACTTATATGCTGTTTCATGCATTTGCATCAAACTGTTTATGATTTGGTTTATACAGAGTACAGTCTTGGTTACGTTGTTGTATGGATACACTTGCCTCTCAGCTGATCCCCGATGGTAGGCCATACCAGGAGGTGTGTATCCCCGACTGACCGGTGAGGGGCGTTTCCCCGGATCCGAGGCCATTTCTGGCTAGAATCACGTGGAAGTCAGGGACTCCGTGGTTCTGACTGTACTAGCACGGTGTGTGTCAATGAGTGACCCCGTGGGATTTTTACTTGCATGCTCAGTACGCTGGAGGATTATGGTTTTACCTCGTGTACTCGTACCGTGAGGAGTTAGAGTCTCCCTCGTGTACCATTTAATTATTTATACTTTCGACTCGCATATGTTTTTAATATATATATATTACTTGGTGAAAGACATTTATTTTCGTCAACTCACTCTAACGTGTTTCATGTCTTTCCCCTGGGCTTTTTGGTTTCCGTGCCCAGTTTGCAGTTCAGGCTCTGGTGTCGCACGTCGTGGTCGGAGGCATAGTGCTCGAGCTATTATGTTTCATCCAGTAGGTTTATTGTTCTACCTACTGTGGTATGCATATATGATTATGTATTATAAGTCGCTCTGAGCGTCCTATTGTATATGCTATATGATTTTACACCGGATTTCAGTAAAGTATAGATATATTTATTGATTTACTTTACTGTTGATATATTGAGAAATCCGGATGGGATTGGTGCCCACGGTTTGCTTTTTGTGGCATAGGATGAAGTGTATTTTCCGCGTGCAGGTAATGGTAATTCTACGCTAGTAACGAAACTCTGCCGAAATTTCGAAAATTTTTGTTGGTTCGTGTTTTCGAAGGGGTTCGATTCCGGTTTAGGCAGCTAAATCGGGGTTGGGTCCTTTCAACTACTGTTGTCTCTAGTAAGTATTACTTCAAAACATCTAGGGTACTACTTTAACACAATGCAAGTACTACTGTTCAGTAATGTTAGACCTTAAGACACACAAAAGTACTACATGAAATCTAACACAACAGAAATCACTACTTGGACTTTGCTTTATTTCTTAGGTTTCTTATTGTAACTTTGTAATCATAACGCGGGTCCTTTATCGTAGTCTTTCTCTTCTTGTTCTTGAGAGCTTTTATCATTGAAGGAGGTGACTTCCGTTTTTTTCTTGTCCTTCTTACTTTGGGACCTCAGTTGTCATCTCGCTGCTTGTGCCATGCTATCATTTTTGAACTTTGATCTGATCTCGTATCTATCATCGTTACTGTCCTGCATGTCATCAAATTCAAAAAAAAAGAAAATCAAATTCTGTAATACACAAAAGTAGGCTGCTAAGAATACTATAAATGAGTACTAAATACACTCATACACAACATACCAGGGTGATTTCGTCATCTTCGGCTTCTTCTTCTTCTGCTGCTACTGTTTCTTCTTCTTCTTCTTCTTCTTCTTCTTCTTCTTCTTCTTCTTCTTCTTCTTCTTCTTCTTCTACTTCTTCTCCTTCTCCTCCCCCTCTTTCAGCTTCTTCTTCTTCTTCTTCGGATCCTCCTTGTGATTCTTCTTCTTCTTCTTTCTTTCGCATTCTGTAATCACATTGGTAACAACACATTAAACTTTCTGGAAATTCAAATAAGAGAACAACACATTATCAGAGACAGACAGTTACCACCTCTTCTTCAGATTTGTTTCCCTCCGAAATAGGAACTTGAGAATCCATAAGCTTAATTTTGTCTAGCTCACGCTGAAGCTCCTCGTTCCTCGACTGCAATGAAGTAATCTTCGCATGGGCTTCTTCGAGCAGCTTGTAAGCTTCATCTCGTTCTTTCAAGGAGTTCTCTTGGGTGGCGCATTCCTCCTTTTCGTGCATGAACTTGTCTACCATTCACATCCAGAAGTGATTTTTATTTGCCATCTTCACTTTCTGGTCTTCAAGTTTGGCGATCAGGTTTTGAGTGTCGTCAACCTCTTTCTGTGATGGACATGACTGTAATGCTACCATATCCTGGAGAGACGCGATGATTTCGACAAGGTTCTCCTGGGCTCTCTTCTCCCTCTCCATCAATTCTTCTCTGGATATTTTTTCCTTCAAATTTAAATCACAAAGCACTAATTCATACAACAGAACACATGAAGCACTAATCTAGACAACAAAACATACTAATAGTGTTCAATGTATATACTACTAATTCAAAATAGTACTACTTTAGACAACAGAACATACTACTAGTGTTTAATATATATACTACTAATTGAAAACAGTAGTACTCTAGACAACAGAACATACTACTAGTGTTCAATATATATACTGCTAATTGAAATTAGTGATACTTACCCACATATTAAATGAGGGAGCATCCATGCTCTCTTCAAAATGGTATAAGGTGTCGTCCCTCACCTGTACCATCTCATTCTTGATCTGGATCTTGTCACCGAGGTCCTCGTCAGAGAGCTTGCTTAACTCGATATGCAGCTTCATCAGCTTCCAGTGTGAAATCTGAGAGGATGTCCCTTCCTCGCTGCAACTCTTTCACAGATTTTTATCCTTTTTGCGACCCAATACTGTTCCATAACAAATACACTATTACAAACCACATCACATCACACACACACACACAACTGTTCTAACATATATACTACTGCTGATCACACTTCATATTACTACAGACCATACTACATACTACTCACACACACTACTGTTCTAACATATATACTACTGCTGACTACACTTCATACTCATACAGACCACATTACATACTATTATAAACCACACTATATACTACTCACACACACTACTATTCTAACATATATACTACTGTTGACCACACTTCATACTACTACAGACCATATTACATACTATTCATAGCACACACTATTGTTCTAACATATATACTACTACCAACCACACTATATAGTACTCATATCTATAAATACTATTAGAGACCAATATAGATTCTTCCATTTAGATATACAACAAAGGAAGAAGGGCATACCATAATCATCGGGATACAGCCAGAGAGAGAAGTAGGGTTCTCTTTTGATTTTTCCAGCCCTTTCTCCAGATGATTCAGAATCATCTTTGACTAATTGTAATTATGGAGGCCATCTAAAGCTTGAGCCACATTGATTATGCTCCACGTGACTGTGGAAGAGGAGTTTGCAAAGAAGAACGTAGACAACACATAAATGACCATCCAAATTGTAGCGTCCTTGTCATTCTTCTTTTTGACGACAACCATCTCCAAAGCCTTATCAAGCTTTGAAAAAGACATAGAATCCTGAATCTTGTATCTGTCAAGGAAGCTTGAATCGTGTCTTCTCTCAGACTTTGAATCCATATCATGGATCATACCTGGAGCATTAAGACCAGAAACAATACACAAGTAAATAACATTAAACTAGAAGAATCACTGAAATGTTAAACGTATTAACAGATTAAAGTAGAAGAATCATACCTTTAGTTGGAAGACCAAAGAATTTTTCCACATCATTTGTTGTGAGATGATGTGCCTTTCCACCGATCAAGAATGCCCTCTTTTCGATATCCTAGAATCCTGCCATTCTTGTGATATCATCAATAGACTTATGGGAATCATCAAATGTCATTACGCCTTGTGTAAACAATCATATGGAACTGCCAAATGGTGTTTTCTGCAACATCCTCACTGTTTTTGGAGGCAATTTTTTATGAAGTTCACCCATGACTTTGCAAAAGCCTCTTACAGTCGATCTTATTTACACTTTGGCTTTCTTAGGTGTGACGACCCGGACCAGAATCAGAAATATAATCAGCTCAATTCGCGAGTTAGCGTATCGACGTGGATTTCCGATAATGGATTTACTCGCCAGGGTTCTGTTAACGACTAAATTATTGGCTGAGAATTGGAGCTGAGTCTCTTCTTGAGAATCGTAGTACATGTGATTTCGAGTTTGTGGGCGGTTCCGGATCGTTATTTAGACGACCGAGGAATTAGTTATGAATATTTGAAGATTCGATGGAAATAGATTTAAATGGCAGGTTTGTTAGCGACTAAATTACCGGTCGAGAATTTGGTTTCGGCTTCTTCACGGAAGTTGTTCGGAATTTAATTTTCGAGTTCGTGGGAACTTCTGGAGCATGATTTGGAGTTATGAGGAATTAGTTGCGAATTTTGCCGATTGTTGATTGTTTGATTGATTTAATTGTGTGTTGGTTCGAAGGGTTGACTTTTTATTCGTTTGGCCAATGTGTTTGACTTCGGGTGATTATTGAAGAGTACGTCGATACGAGTTTGTGGCCGCGAGAATTATCGGGATCGGAGTTACGATGGAAAAATTACGGGTATTTAAAGTTCGTCGAAATGGATAATTATGAAGTTTCCGAATTGGGAAGGCTATAAATAGTGAAGTTTCCATTTATGGAAAGTCAACACATGGCATTTATTGGCTTTGACCCGGTCAACTCGGTTTGACCGAGTGGTATGCGATGGTGGCGACACCTCCACGGCTCGCCTGCGGTGAGGCCTTGTCCGGCCACCTCACGGCGTGGGAAGGGTCTCATTCTCCTCGCCTTGGTTTCACGAGTCTATCCCCTGTCTTATTTTCCGGCGAGGCTCACGGAGGAGGGAGGATTTCCGGCGAGAAAGTGGAGAGATTTTGAGTTAATGGTGGATTTTGATTCCGGCCGAGTTGAGCTCAAACATGGACTGGGTTTTGTAGCCCTCTTCAAGGTGATTCTAACCATATAAACATGGTGTTCTAATTTGATTTGTGGATTGAGAATTTTGGGTTTGAAATTTGTGAATCAATTCGGTTTTACATGAAATTGAGCTAGTTAGAGTGAGAATTGGACTTTGGTGCAGTTGACAAAGTAGCTCAGTGGGTGATTTGGAGTGGAATAGGGGTGGCTCCGCTGTGAAATTTCACGTCCGGCGGCGGTCAACGGTCAACGGGTTGACTTTTTGGGATTTTCGACAAGTTGCATGTCATTTCACTCGAAATCGCGCCCCGATCGCAGTGGGGAGGTTCGTTTTTCGAGTTGAGCGTCCGAACGTAAAGCGAGGTATTGAGGTGGTATATACGGATTTTCGACGATTCGTCGTATTTGAATTACCTGTTTCCGAGAACGGTGGTTTCTCGTAGTTTGATTTGTATTGTCGGATTATGACTTTGAATATTGGACATTGTGGATATTCAGGTGTTCGTGATCGTTCGTTTGGCGAGAGATTTTCCGCCGGATCACGGGTTAACGCGAACTGCGTTACGCAAGCGTGTGAGTGGACAAGTTTCTATTTTCACTGTTGATTTTGCGAGTTCGTGGATTTATTGATTTCCGTATTTAATTATACGATGATTGTGATATATGTTATTTTCGGAGGTATGTTATTATGTGTTATTGGTGATTGGCATTTATTGCATCGATGCTACCAGAGTTGAGAGATTCCTCTGAAGCAGGGTTGAGAGATTCCCCTGAGTGCCGCCGGGGTTGAGAGATTCCCCTGGCCTTTCACCGTCAGGTTTAAGCGATTCACCTGACGTCAGGCTTGAGAGATTCGCCCGACAACCTCCATATATATATGTGTGTTGTGTTTTCCGAACTCGCATTGTTTTATATTGAGTATGTTTATAAACTGGTGAAAGGCATATGTTATTTTCGTCCACTCACTCTAACATTTATCGTTTTATTTGCCTTTCCCCTGGGCTTTTCGGTTTCCGTGCCCAGTTTGCAGTTCGGACTCTGGTGTTGCACGTCGTGGTCGGAGGCATAGTGCTCGAGCTACTTTGTTTCTTCCAGTAGGTTTATTGTTCTACCTACTGTGGTATACGTATATGATTATGTATTAGAAGTCGCTCTGAGCTTCCTATTGTATATCTTATACGATTTTACACCGGATTTCAGTAAAGTACTATTATATGTATTGTTTACTTTACTGTTGTGATATTGAGAAATCCATATGGGATTGGTGCCCACGGTTTGTTTTTTTGTGGCATAGGATGAAGTGTATTTTCCGCGTGCAGGTAATGGTAATTCCACGCTAGTAACGAAACTCTGCCCAAATTTCGAAAAGTTTTTGTTGGTTCGTGTTTTCGAAGGGGTTTGATTCCGATTTAGGAAGCTAAATCGGGGTTGGGTCCTCAAATATCTGCGGTTTCATGTTGTGTGTCCTCAAATATCTGCGGTTTCATGATTACGTTCCACTTGTTGTGAACGATGTTTTATTCATTAGGATGCCTCCTGACGTGCTTTCCGTGTCGGTTTGGTTGTGGATCCTATTGAGGATCAATCGACGCGCGATTTGCCAGAGAATAGTTGTTTGGGATGAGTATTCAGAGTTCAGTGAATTGTGTGGCACGGTTTTCCTGGTTGTGTGTGTATGGGCGTCTACATGTTGCCTCAGAGCTGAGAATTTTGACAGTTGATGTTTGCCTGAGTTAAATCATTGTGTTTGGTGGGCTGTTATTATGTGAGTTCCAGTTGTGACTCCATGGCCTACATTCAGAGTGTTGTGTAAATGGTGATGGTGTTATCAGGCTATCCAGCAATTGAATGTGGAGTGTTTACCCACCTGAGGCAGAGATGCATTGTCCACATGTTTGTTTCCGTTTGCACGTGTTATGTGGCTTTAGAGGAAGCAGTGTACGAGGTTCGAGATGAGTTTGAACCTGAGCATCAGAGAGAGTCTGATTGTTATGCCTCGAGATATCCATGAGGAGCTTAGTGTGTTGCACTCAGTGGCGAGGCTATTGTGAGGGAAAGATGTACCCGGTTTCCGATGTGATGGTTTGAGGAAAGTGGAATTAGTTGAGATTTTGATGAGGTTGAGTTCCGATACTTCGGGATCAGTGACGTCATAATCAGACTGTGGCCTTTTCGATTATGTTGAGATCCTCTGCTAATCCGTTTGACGATGGCGGAGATCACAGAGTAGCGGACTTGCTCCTGTAGCATGAGTTTGGGCGATCGTTGGTGATTCTTTCACGCAGCGGGTGTTGCGGTGACTTGTGTTCGTGGAAAACTCTCAGTTGCTATTTCGGTGGCCAGGAGGGTCACGTTACGAGGGGGTGTCCTCAGCTAGCTGTGTTAGCAGTTTGACAGCTCAGAGTTCAGGAGGAGATCATGATGCTGTTCCTGCAGTTTGATCAATGTACCCTTTTGACGAGTTATTCAGCAAGTCGCAATTGATGTGGGCGGCTAGTTGGGCATGTTGGAGTTCGTGCCATGACCTTGTTTGAGGACAGACTTTCCTCTGAGGTTGCTGTTGTTTGATATCCATGGCTATTGTACTTGCATCTCCACTTCCGAGGTTTTGGAGAGTATTGTATCCATCCGGAGGTTGTGAGATCCTTGTTGGAGGTTATGACTTAGCCGCGGATCTGTTATAGCTGGATGTTGTAATTTTGGTGTGTTTATGAGTACGGACTTACTGACGACTCATTTGGCGATGTTCGAGTACCTCAAGGAGGAGGTTGTGATTCGACGACCAGATTTTCCTGAGATGCTGTTTCGCGGTGATGGTTGAGTAGATGATGGAGACGAGTTGTGTTATTTGCCTAACTCATGTTGTGGATACTGTGGTTGTTGTATTTGACATTGTTGAGGTTGAGGTGATTCCCGAGTTTCCAGGTGTGTTTCGGAGGAGTTATCAGGTGTTCCTCCAGTTCGGGAGACTGATTACACTATTGAGTTTGTACCAGGCGCTGGACTCATTTTACCGACACCTTGTCGTTCTGAGCCAGCGGAGCTGATGGAGCTACAGTTCGAGTCCAGGAGATGCTGGAGGAGATTTCAGGAGACTTCGTGCGACCCCACGTATTTGCGGGGTGTGCTCTTACATCAGTTGTGTGACTGTTTGTATGGTTCGATGAGGTGGCGCATTGACTACTGGAAGCCTGATTCGCTTCAGAGGAGAGTGAGTATCCTCCGCTTCAGATTGACGATTGGTTTGATCAGCTCAATGGAGCTTCGGTCTTTTCGAAGATTGATTTCAGATCCGGATACTATCAGTTGAGGTCGATGAGTCAGATGTGGTTTGGACGGTTTTCAGATCTCGGTACGGGCATCAGGAGTTTTTGGTCACGCTGTTTGGTTGACCAATGCCCCGTAGATCGTGTGGACTTGATGGACCATGTGTTCAGACGATTCTGGACGTGTTGCAGTCATGTTCGTCTGCAACGTCCTGATGTACTTCAGGAGTGTGAGCCAGTACCTGAAGCAGTTGCGAGCGGTTTCGCGGACCTTGCGAGACGACCAGGTGTTTGCGAAGTTCAGCCAGTGTGAGTTTTGACTGATTAGCGTGAAGATTTTGGCCTGTGTGAGGTTATCCGAGGGAGTTGGCGTGGGTCCTGACCAGTTAGAAGTCGTGTTGATTTGGGGTTGACCTACCATTGTACCAGAGATCGGGAGTCTCTTGGGTTTGGCAAGCTATTACTGACGGCTTGTGCAGGATTTTCTCGGATTGTCATTCTACTTTCTGGATTGACGAAGAAGGCGTCAAGTTCGAGTGGTTCGATGCACGCGAGGAGAGTTACTTACTCCTGCAGGATGGTTGACCGTTGCTTCGGTTTTGATCTTACCTGACGACTGCGATGAGTTCGTGGGTTATGATGGTGCATCGAGGGTTTGGATTTGGCTATGTTTTGGTGATGTGTAGCAAAGCGGTGGCTCGTGGTTACGGGCAGTGGAAACCTTATGTAGCTACGTACCTTATGTTTGATTTGGGGTAGCTGTCTTATGTTAGCATTGAGGAGTTCGAGACACTACAGCTATGATGTACAGCGCGGTGTAGGACGTACACTGATCATTTGAGTTTCCTCCACTTGCATTTTCGGCCAGATTTGGGCTTGAGGCAGTGTAGATGGATGAGGTCGACTAACGACTATGGCTGCACCTTTGAATTTGTTCAGGAAAGGCTAGAGGTTATACTTTGACTATTCATTTGGGATGTTGTTGCTGATGTGTTCAGTCGAGAGTCAGGAGCTTCAGTGTTTCATGTGTGTGTGGCTAGAGTTTCCATGTTAGCCGAGTTGTGGGCTACGAGAGCTGAGTTCGAGTATGATGGTGTTGAGGCTCGTGATTTTGCGCGCGGTTGGCGCTAGTGGCACGGAGATGTGTCAGATACTTCGAGTTTATTACTCGTGACGCAACATGAAGAGTAATGTAGCAGCTTGTGTGTGCAGATGCCACATTTGTCAACTGGCGATGGCTAGGAGGCAGAGACTTGCCGAGAAGTATCAGCCATTTGAGATTTCCGGTTAGACGGGGCGGTTGCTGCTGTGTTTGTGTGTGTTTGTATGCACTTTGGTTTGTGATACCAGTTGTCATGCCATTGTGGACATTTGACGAACTTAGTACATTTCCTTGTACTTTCGGTGGTGATTTCAGTGGCAGACTGGCATAGCTGTGTTTGACAGAGGTTGGCCATTCACGTGATGTGCCTGTGTCCCAATTCGCTGATCGGGGTAATCAGCTACGATTGTGTGTTGGTAAGCTTTGCAGCGAGCATTGTGGACCAGACTACGAGTTAGTACCGGTCCTGATCCTCAGATTGGTGGGCGATCTTTGAGGACTATTCAGACCTTGGAGGGCATGTTGTGGACCTTGGTATTGCAGTTCCGGAGGATTCAGGACCAGCAGTTTCAGCTGTTCGGGATTGTTTGCAGTACCAGCTTGTTGACTACTATGATTTTGAGGTTGTTTGGTGTTGTCGTTTGTGGACAATGTTGTACTTCATTGTGTTGGAGTGAGTTTGGTTTGAATTTGAGTAGATGTTGATTTTGATTTTGTGGAATGTGTTACAACAGATTGTCAGATTAGCAGGATGGGGTTGATAATTGCCCGGGTCTGATGTTTGAACTATGTTGATATGAGTGTGTGAGTTATGTTAATGTGTATGGACTGAGTCGTGTTTGGCCACATTGTTTTGATCCATGTGTGATCATAGGCGAGTTTGTGTTATGCCGTATGGTTCGGCATCGCCTATATTGTTGACTTTATGTGTGTTGTGTTCCGCGTGGTGGAACTGTGTTTCAGGTTTGCTATGTGTTGTGTACCCTATCTGTTCCTTATGTAGGAACACTTGGCGATTATGTGAGCCAGTTCAGATTTGTGATTTGAGGGTACAGGGGTTCCAGCACGGAATTATCTCCTATTGTGGAGTTTGTGATCAGAGTTGTTCAGTTGAGATTGCCGTTGGTGAGTTGAGCAGTATGCAGAGGCAGTGCTCCTACCTTGTAGTCGGCAGACTCGGAAATTTCGAGGTCGAAATTTTTCTAAGGGGGGTGGATTTGTGATGACCCAGACCAGAATCAGAAGTATAATCAACTCAATTCGCGAGTTAGCGTATCGACGTGGATTTCCGATAATGGATTTACTCGCCAGGGTTCTGTTAACGACTAAATTATTGGCCGAGAATTGGAGCTGAGTCTCTTCTCAAGAGTCGTAGTACATGTGATTTCGAGTTTGTGGGCGGTTCCGGATCGTTATTTGGACGACCGAGGAATTAGTTATGAATATTTGAAGATTCGATGGAAATGGATTTAAATGGCAGGTTTGTTAGCGACTAAATTACCGGTTGAGAATTTGGTTTCGGCTTCTTCACGGAAGTTGTTCGGAATTTAATTTCGAGTTCGTGGGAACTTCCGGAGCATGATTTGGAGTTATGAAGAATTAGTTGCGAATTTTGCCGATTGTTGATTGTTTGATTGATTTAATTGTGTGTTGGTTCGAAGGGTTGACTTTTTATTCGTTTGGCCGATGTGTTTGACTTCGGGTGATTATTGAAGAGTACGTCGATACGACTTTGTGGCCGCGAGAATTATCGGGATCGGAGTTACGATGGAAAACGTACGGGTATTTAAAGTTCGTCGAAATGGATAATTATAAAGTTTCCGAATTGGGAAGGCTATAAATAGTGAAGTTTCCATTTATGGCAATTCAACACATGGCATTTATTGGCTTTGACCCGTTCAACTCAGTTAGACCGAGTGGTATGCGATGGTGGCGACACCTCCACGGCTCGCCGGCGGTGAGGCCTTGTCCGGCCACCTCACGGCGTGGGAAGGGTCTCATTCTCCTCGCCTTGGTTTCACGAGTCTATCCCCTGTCTTATTTTCCGGCGAGGCTCACGGAGGAGGGAGGATTTCCGGCGAGAAAGTGGAGAGATTTTGAGTTAATGGTGGATTTTGATTCCGGCCGAGTTGAGCTCAAACATGGACTAGGTTTTGTAGCCCTCTTCAAGGTGATTCTAACCATATAAACATGGTGTTCTAATTTGATTTGTGGATTGAGAATTTTGGGTTTGAAATTTGTGAATCAATTCGGTTTTACATGAAATTGAGCTAGTTAGAGTGAGAATTGGACTTTGGTGCAGTTGACAAAGTTGCTCAGTGGGTGATTTGGAGTGGAATAGGGGTGGCTCCGCCGTGAAATTTCACGTCCGGCGGCGGTCAACGGTCAACGGGTTGACTTTTTGGGATTTTCGACAAGTTGCATGTCATTTCACTCGAAATCGCGCCCCGATCGCAGTGGGGAGGTTCGTTTTTCGAGTTGAGCGTCCGAACTTAAAGCGAGGTATTGAGGTGGTATATACGGATTTTCGACGATTCGTCGTATTTGAATTACCTGTTTCCGAGAACGGTGGTTTCTCGTGGTTTGATTTGTATTGTCGGATTATGACTTTGAATATTGGACATTGTGGATATTCAGGTGTTCGTGATCGTTCGTTTGGCGAGAGATTTTCCGCCGGATCACGGGTTAACGCGAACTGCGTTACGCAAGCGTGTGAGTGGACAAGTTTCTATTTTCACTGTTGATTTTGCGAGTTCGTGGATTTATTGATTTCCGTATTTAATTATACGATGATTGTGATATATGTTATTTTCGGAGGTATGTTATTATGTGTTATTGGTGATTGGCATTTATTGCATCGATGCTACCAGAGTTGAGAGATTCCTCTGAAGCAGGGTTGAGAGATTCCCCTGAGTGCCGCCGGGGTTGAGAGATTCCCCTGGCCTTTCACCGTCAGGTTTGAGCGATTCACCTGACGTCGGACTTGAGAGATTCGCCCGACAACCTCCATATATGTGTGTTGTGTTTTCCGAACTCGCATTGTTTTATATTGAGTATGTTTATAAACTGGTGAAAGGCATATGTTATTTTCGTCCACTCACTCTAACGTTTATCGTTTTATTTGCCTTTCCCCTGGGCTTTTCGGTTTCCGTGCCCAGTTTGCAGTTCGGACTCTGGTGTTGCACGTCGTGGTCGGAGGCATAGTGCTCGAGCTACTTTGTTTCTTCCAGTAGGTTTATTGTTCTACCTACTGTGGTATACGTATATGATTATGTATTAGAAGTCGCTCTGAGCTTCCTATTGTATATCTTATACGATTTTACACCGGATTTCAGTAAAGTACTATTATATGTATTGTTTACTTTACTGTTGTGATATTGAGAAATCCGGATGGGATTTGTGCCCACGGTTTGTTTTTTTGTGGCATAGGATGAAGTGTATTTTCCGCGTGCAGGTAATGGTAATTCCACGCTAGTAACGAAACTCTGCCCAAATTTCGAAAAGTTTTTGTTGGTTCGTGTTTTCGAAGGGGTTTGATTCCGATTTAGGAAGCTAAATCGGGGGTGGGTCCTTTCATTAGGGTCCTCCATTTGTCCCATTTCTGCAAAACAATAAAATAGATCATCAAAACACTACATACTACTCACATAAATTCTATATACTACTTACATCAACTCTACATACTACTCACAACAACACTACATACTACTACAAAACACACTACATACTACTACAAAACACACTACATACTAATCACGACAACACTACAAATTACTCACAAAAAATCTACATACTACTCACAGACAACACTACAAATTAGTACAGAGCACACTACATACTAATCACGACAACACTACAAACTACTCACAACAAATCTACATACTACTCACATACAACACTAAAAACTAGTACAGAGCACACTACATACTAATCATAACAACACTACAAACTACTCACAACAAATCTACATATTACTTACAAACAACACTACAAACTAGTACAGAGCACACTACAAACTACTCACAACAAATCTACATTCTACTCACAGACAACACTACAAACTAGTACAGAGCAGACTACATACTAATCACAACACTACAAACTACTCACAATAAATCTATATACTACTCACAGACAACATTACAAAGTAGTACAAAGCATACTAAATCATTTACCTATATGAGCTGCAGTTTGTTGCTTTGGGAGGCTCCTTTTACTGAGGCTAGGGTTTGTAGCTGTTGGAGGCGCCATTGTTTGAAGCTGGAGGATAGGAGAAGCTTAGAGTTAGAGACAAAGAAAGAGAATTAGATGAGAGAGAGGGAGAGAGAAAGAGAGAGAGAGAGAGAGAGAGAGAGAGAGAGGGAGGGAGAGAGAGAGAGATAGACCTATAATTGGGATGAGGCAGTACTTGAGGGAGGGAGGCGGTGCTCTTTGTTTGCAGGGGTGACGTCAGGGTCGCCGGTGTTCCAAAACCTCACGGTGGCAATGGAAATCGAAGTTGGAGGCGGAGGTGGGGCTACTGTGACAGAATCCAAACTCGGAAGTCTATAGGCGGGTAAGGAAGGGGCTCGGGTGTAGTCGCCGGTGTGTAGGCGGAGGTAGAGGTGTGTAGGCAGAGGTGTGTAATCATGGAAGAGATGGGATCAGAATCGGAGTGAGGAGGAGAATGGAGGTCTGCTAGGGCACAATTTTGAATTGGGAATTTTTAGTTCTGAATTTGGTTTGAAGCAGAGAGAAATAGAGCAGTTTACATAGGATGGCATTAGACGTAAATAAATTAAATGAGAGGATTTTTTGTTAAATCAGGTGACTTTATTTGGGAAAGAAATATCAGGTGACCTTATACGTAATTTAGCCTTAAATTTTATGGGTCCATTAGTTTGGGTTTGACTTTGTGATTCACAATCTAATATAGATAGATAGATAGATAGATAGATAGCTTGGTTTGACTTTGGTTAGATATAGACATATAGTGATTGAGTTTGATATTACGACAAAGATGGGAAATTTTAAAGTAGAGTGTTGTTGTGATTCAGCTTTGATGCTTTGCAAAGTTTGTACTATATTTTTGGCATTTGCTTTGTAATGTCTTATTACATGTGTTTAGTTTGAGTCTTATTTGTGGCTTTTGTGTTCGCAGTACTATCTCAATTGAATTGGGAGGAGCACCCTTTGGGTAAGCATTTGTTATTTGTACTTGTATTTATACAATTGGCTAGTATACACTTGATTATGTATCATTATGATCACACTGATTAGTACAATTACCTTGTAAAATGAACAATCGATACTCCTTGATCAGACTGTCTAATAGATTAAATCAATACGCCTTTCACTAGATGTTGGCCTTAATATCTTGTATATGTACTTTTTGGTGGAACTTATTTGCTACGGCCACGGTTGTAGATGTGTCTGAATGTCCGAGTAAAACTAACTATCGAAATACACATATACAATACAGGAATGTGGTTTCATTTAGTGATGGGGAACCTGGAAAAGCCAAGGGTATCCCATACTTCTACTTGACAACTCTTGATCCGACTGCAAGAAATGCATTGAAAGATAGTAGGACTTCACTGACAATCAGTGAGCATCCAATTGGAACCTTTGGCAAAGTAGACCTTGAGAACCCAACCTGTGCAAAGATCACGCTTACAGGAAAGGTGCGTTGCAATATCGAGTTTAGTCATTACTTGCCATGACCACGTACACAAAGTGCATTGCAGAATTCTTATTTTGGTACATTGGAATTCTTGTTTTAATCTGGCCATTCTTTTTGTTTACTTCTAAATGTTTCATAGACAATTAACAAAATAGAGAATTGTCTTTGAGTATATTAATTTTTCAAAAAGAATAACAGTCTTTCTGCTTAAAGAGAGATACATGAACGTGCAAAGTAGATAGACAAGTAACATAGAAGTTGGGACTGATATGTGCTGCCATTGTTCCTTTAGTTATTTATTGGTAGATGTATGATTTCTTGCAAATGATCTATTAAAGGACAAACATGTCAATAGTAGTGAATTGAGTCCTTTACATTTTGTATTGCACTTCGGTGCAGATTTGGCATGTTCTTGAAATAGCTAAATATTTATATACATGTGAAGTTAAATTGAGATTCTGTGGGGTATATGCAGTTGTAAAGTCATTGGTTTTAGTTTCACAATTCACTGTCATTAGCATGAAAATAATATGAGCACCTTTTTTAACAGAGCAATAATCACCTTTCTGTACTTCAGGTATCTTCCAGGACTCAAACCTGAATATAGTGAGCATAGTTTCTTCTCTTATACTTCAGGAAGCAACATGGCTCTCCAGATGAACCCAGCATTAGACAACACATGGCCTCTGATGCCATCCAGAGTTGCTTTATATCCTCCTGCCTCTAAGTTGTTGTTTATTGATTTTATTCTCTTATATTATAGGAGGAGGAAGAAAGGGAGGAAGAAGAGCAATGCAAAATCATGGAATCCAAAGCTAGCTAGTCAAGAAGATGTGACGCTGAAAGAGATGACCAATCCAACAGCAAGAGAAGCACCATAGCAAGCTAGGGAAAGGACACTTGAAAAGCAAGAGTAGCTCTGTGAACTAAGTCGTGCCTTGGCTGTTTTAGTTTTTGCATCTGTGATGACTGGACTTAGTTGCCTCAATGATTTAGTTGCTGATTTCTTCTATGTTTTTTATATTGTGCTTTAACTTTGTTTCTTTTTCTTTTTTGACTAAATCTTTCCAGTCAATAAGTATCGAGTGTGAAGAATTCCTAAGGCTCGTGAGCAAGGAGGTAATTTAAAACCTTGGACTGCATTTGCTTTATCTTGACATGTTATAACTAAAAATCATTTATAAGGCTCCATACATGTATTGGAAAATACAATAATATTCTTGATGCTTTTGTCTTTTTTGGTCTGGAAGAGTTGTAAGTTAGAAATTTTCAATGTCATTTCATTGTGACATTGCAGTAACATGATATAAGCATGCAGTTTTATTTTTATTCAAAGTTAGAAGGCTTTTAATGTATGCTTGTGTTTTAATCCATTTCATCATCTTTCAGACGATTCTTTTGAAATTTTATTGTTATGGTGTTTATAGATTGAACTCTACAATAGCATGGTGGAGAAGGATGGCACAGATGGTAAAAGAGATGCCTTCAAGGCATATAGAGCACCTCGAGATGAGGGTAAGAGTGTTAGCGTGGAGGATCAAGTTGATTATGTTTCATAGATAAGGTCAGATGCTGATTGTGGTAAGCTTGCTTGGTATTGTCAGAGATCATGACTCATAGTTTATGTTGATATATGAGTGGGATGATAAGAAAATTGATATATGTACTCCCATGCATTTTTCCCCTCTTGGGGTATTCATTTTGTATGTGACATTGATATGTTAAATGTTTTATAGTTTTCATAATGAATAAGAATGAATGATCGATGATTGTAGCCAATATATGTGTTATTTTCCAGAGATTATGTAAAGAAAGTAGTTTGGTTATATGTGTAGACAACTAAAAACGAACCAAAGTCTGTCTTCTAACTCGTACTCATGTCAATACAATTGCATAAACCCTGTCATTAAAAAATCACTTAAACAACTGACATATTATTATATTTTATACATACAAACAACAAAAAATATTAAGATTCAGTTGTTTGAAAGAACCATAAACCCTATTCAGTTGTTTGAAACAAAGTTTAACATCAGAATTTAGTTGTCTTTTTCTATGTCACACAACATTTTCGGACATCAAAATTCAGTTGTTTAAAACAAACTACAACATCATATATTTTGTTGTCTTCCTTCATATCACATAACAAAACATCAGTTGTTTGACATAGTATGAAGCATCAGACGCCCTTAAATAACACATTTTCATACTTTTTAAACAACTAAGGTTCAGTTGTTAGAAGGCATGAATCAAACAATAAAAAATTTTCCGTTCTGTGAGCTCTATTCAGACAACTGCTGGATATACAACTTATTTTTAGGTGCTTCAGACAACTGATTTTCGCAGTTGTCCAAAGCAATTTTTGTACTAATGCCATGACCCCACCACCTAATATTCACCGAAAACCGCCAAGTATGGAGGAACCCCAAAGTAGGCTCAACAAAATTTAGCTTGATTTTGTCCAACCTCACATGCAATCAACAAATCAATTACAACAACACAACCAATATTCAAAACTCAATCGAATCATACCTAACTCGTCGCCGAAAACCTTACTGGTGACGACGATGGAAACAACCTGAAACCCTAGAAATTTCATCGGTTCGATAGTCCTTCTACAGTCCTCTAATCTCAAAACTAAAGAGAGGAAATCAAAGAGCAAGACCCGATGAATCGGTTCTGACCGGAATCATAGTTAGAGGTGACTAGATGGCATCGAACTGCCGACATCGAGTGCGACTTCGCTTTTCACCCATGAGACCCAGTTAACGAGGTCAACTTCCCAAAATGAAAGTCTGACTTTCCATTCCATACAAATTCTCCTTTAAAGTCGTTATTTTACGAAAGAGTAATTTTTTTAAACTTCTATTGAGCATAACTTCCACATCATAACTCTATTTTGGACATTTTGGGCGTTTACGAACTCGTCTTAACAAACTCTACGACTTCCACCTAAAGTCAACCAAATGTTGTTAATTCAATAAAAAGTCAACCCAAGACCTCTTGAATTCCGCAATGGGTTTTTCCATCCCAACTCGATTCCTCAATGGGTTTCATTGCGAAAACCCCTAAAAAAAAACTCTGAGTCGAGCTACTCCTCCCGAACACCACTACCATCATTGGCGTCGCTGCCACGCCAACAAAATCCTAAATGACTCATTTCAACTGACTTACGTAATCTACTTCATTCATTACTGAAGGGACCCAACCCCGATTTAGTTTCCTAAACCGCAATCAAACCCCTTCTGAAAACACGAACCAACAAAAACCACAAAAATTTCAGTAGAGTAACGCTACTAACGCAGAATTGCCATTAACCTG
The DNA here is from genome assembly GCA_946800695.1 of Geum urbanum. NCBI lineage: Eukaryota > Viridiplantae > Streptophyta > Magnoliopsida > Rosales > Rosaceae > Geum > Geum urbanum. The sequence continues at coordinate 28,005,764 of OX327001.1, forward strand.
CACCCGGAAAATACACTTCATCGACCTATGCCACAAAAAGCCAAACCGTGGGCATCAATCCCATCTGGATTTCTCAATATCATAACAATAACATAAAGCAGTAAACATAACTGTAATTTATAAAAAATCCAGGCAAAACCACATAGAAAACATGTATCAGTAACCTATCAGAGCGACCTCTAGTGTATATATACAAAATATACAATTCATATAAGTGTATAAGCATAATCGTCGATGCGTATTCGCAAATGTATAATCGTATAACACATGCTCATATAAATCATAATCTCATATGCATGCTCATGCTCGTAAAACGTGTATTAAAGACTCGCGACTAATCAGTGAAAAGAAATTGTCCACTCACAGGTCAGCAAAACGCGCACTCGCGCTAATCACGTGGTCCGGCGGAAGATCCCTCGCCCAAAGCACGACCTCGATACCCTGAATAATCATAAAATATATCTGATCAAAATCACAATTCACAACACTGTACCACACCTCGAAAATCAACTGTTCCCGGAAATATATAACTGATACAAAAATAATTGACGAAATTGTCGAAATCTCCACTCAAACCCTCGACTAAAAATCCCGCAACCAAATCATCTCGAAAACCTCACGACTACTTTCTGAGTGCGAAAACGAGTTGCGAAAACATAAAAATCTCGAAAATCTGGACCTCGTCGGACCACCGCCGGTGGCGCGGTGGCGACGGCTTCCAAACTCGACCAAACTTTGCAGAAATGCTCTTCTCACCAAGCCCAACAACTTCTCTCAAAGGACCATCACCATCCAACCACCATAGTGGCCGAAAATAGTCTCGAAAGTCACGGAATCCATGGATTCCAGTGACTTTCCGACGAGCTCCAAAACGGCAACCATCCATCAATTCCTTCTACCCAAAGCAACTGGAGGTTGAGGGGAACCTTTCCCCCAAACACCCGACCTCAAAAGTGGCCGGAACCGGCCACTTGAATCCGGCGAAAAATACGAACTTCCCCGAGTTCGTACAACCTCAAAACGAAATCAATTCAAGTCAAACCAAGTTCCAATCCATTGCCAATGAAGAGAGGATGCTAACCATACCGGTTTCAAGGCCTGAAGTGGCCGGAATTTCAAAGTCCGATGATGGCAGTTCGCTACCCGCGATAGTCCTCCGGTCAGTCCAAAAGTCAACGGTCAACGACTAGTCAACGTCGGTCAAACTTCCCGAATAGTATTTTCGACAATTTTTTGACTATTTCCGATATTTAAACTCGCGACTCATGACGATCGACGGTTCAAAACGGATAACCATTACGATTCAGATAAACTCGAATACGAACGGATAAACTCAACGAAATTGTGCGATTTCAAATATTCATATTATATTCCTCGGTGGTCAAAATAATAATCCGGAACCGCCCACGAACTCGAAATCACGCGTACTACAACTCTCAAGAAGAGACTCAACTCAAATTCTCGGCCAATAATTAAGTCGTAATCAAAACCGGCAAATCAATCAATTATCAAAAAAACTGCGATTATGCGCTAAGTCGAGAATTAAGCCGATTATACTACTGATTCTATTCCGGGTCGTCACAAACGTACCCCCCTTAAAAAAAATTCGACCTTGAAATTTACGTACCTGTTAAGTGAACAGATGAGGATACTGCTCCCGCATACGCTGCTCAGTCTCCCAGGTGGCCTCCTCAACCGAGTGATTCTGCCACAAGACCTTCACCAACGGGATAACACGGTGCCTCAACTCCTGCTCACGCCGATCAAGAATTTGTACCGGCTCCTCTACATATGTCTAATCCTCTCGTATAGGTAGTTGTTATAGTGCTAACACATGTGATGGATCTGAAATATACTTCCACAACATCGAAACATGGAAAACATCATGAACACGAGCCATCTCGAACGACAACTCAAGTCTGTAAGCCACGACACCAACCCTCTCGGTAATCTCGTACGGACCAATGTACCGTGGTCGAAGCTTGCCACGGTTCCCAAAACGTACAACTCCCCTCCACAGAGATAGTTTTATGAAGACCCAATCGCCCACATCAAACTCGAGACTCTCTTCTCACGTCCGCATAACTCTTCTGGCGATCCTGGGCAATCTTCAATCTATCCCGGATAATCTAAATGTCCTCCATGGTGCTCTTCACCAGATCAGGGCCAATAAGCCATCGCTCAACCACCTCACTCCAACATAAAGGAGTGCGGCATTGCCTCCCGTACAGGGCCTCGTAAGGTGCCATCTCAATACTGGCCTGATAGCTGTTGTTGTAGGCAAACTCAATCAAATGCAGTTGCTGGTCCCAATTTCCTCGAAACTGTAAAACACTAGACCACAACATATCCTCGAGAGTCTGTATAGTCCGCTCGGACTGCCCGTCAGTCTAAGGATGAAAAGCTGTATTGAAGTGCAATCTAGTGCCCATGGCTCGCTGCAATGCCTGCCAGAACTCGGAAGTAAACTAACTGTCTCAATCAGAAACTATAGATACAGGCACACCATGCAGTCGAACGATCTCCGACAAATACAGCTTTGCCAAGCTGCCCACTGAAATCTTCCCCGGAAGTGCGAGAAAATGAGCGGATTTCGTCAATCGATCCACGATAACCCAAATACCAGTATTACTAGCTGAAGTATGCGGAAATTTATACACGAAATCCATGGTAATGTGCTCCCACTTCCAAACCGGAATCTCCAGTGGCTGCAACTTACCCGCAGGCTTCTGCCTCTCCGCTTTAACCTGCTGACAAATCAAACATCTGCTCACATATGCAGCAATCTCCCGCTTCATATTGCGCCACCAGTAATACACTCGAAGTGTACGAAACATCTTCGTACCTCTGGGATGCATCGTATACGCCAAACAATGAGCTTCGTCTAAAATCTCCTTCTTCAGACTCTCATCCCTGGGCACGCACAATCTGCCTCTAAACAGCAATGTACCATCATCACTCAACCGAAACTCTGTTGGCACGCCATTCCTTATCATGGTCTTCTTGTCCAACAGGTAGGAATATGAATGCTGAGCTTCCCGAACCTGATCAACCAACACGGGTCGAACCTGAAAATTGGCCAACAAAGCTCCATCATCATCCTACTCGAACTCGGCTCCCATAGCCCGAAGCTCGGTTAACATAGACACTCTGGCCACACACACATGGAACAACGAAGCTCCGAGTTTCTGAATGAGTGCATCGGCAACGACATTAGCCCTCCCTGGATGGTACTCGAAGGTACAATCGTAGTCGTTGATCAACTTCATCCATCTGCGCTGCCTCATGTTCAATTCTGGTTGCGTCCGCAAGTAAGTGAGACTCTTGTGATCGGTGTATATCTTGCACTAAGCTCCGTACAAGTGGTGTCTCCAACTCTTCAATGCTAATACAATAGTAGCCAACTCCAAATCATGCGTAGGATAGTTGACTTCATTTGGTTTCAGCTGCCTGGAACCGTAGGCCACAACTCTGCCATGCTGCATCAGCACACAACCAAGTCCCAACTTCGATGCATCGCTGTAAACCACAAACTCTCCATTATCATCAGGTAAAGTCAAAACCAGTGCAGTAGTCAACTTTTCCTTCAGGAGCAGGTAACTCTCCTCACATGCGTCGGACCACTCGAACTTGACGTCTTTCTTCGTCAATCTAGTAAGTGGGGTAGCAATCCGAGAAAAATCATGCACAAAGCGCCGATAGTAGCCTGCCAAACCCAAGAAGCTCCGGATCTCAGGTACGGTGGTAGGTCTACTCCACTTCAGCACGGCCTCGATCTTGTCAGGATCAACGCTGACTCCCTTAGCTGATATCACGTGCCCCAGAAACTTGACACTGTTCAACCAAAATTCGCACTTGTTGAACTTCGCAAACAACTGATTGTCCCACAAAGTTCGCAAAACCGCTCGCAAACGCTTCTTGTGTTGGCCCACACTCCTGGAATAGATCAGAATGTCGTCGATGAACACAATCACAAACTTGTCCAGAAACTGTCTGAACACCCGGTTCATCAAGTCCATAAAAGCTGCGGGGGCGTTGGTCAACCCAAACGGCATAACCAAAAACTCGTAGTGCCCATACCGCGATCTAAAAGCTGTCATGGCCACATCTGACTCTCGGATCCTCAACTGATGATATCCGGACCTGAGATCAATCTTCGAAAAGGCTGAAGCTCCCTTGAGCTGATCAAAAAAGTCGTCAATTTGCGGCAACGGATACTTGTTCTTCACAGTGACCTGATTCAGCTTCCGGTAATCGATGCACAACCGCATGGATCCATCCTTCTTCCGTACAAACAAAACCGGAGAACCCCATGGTGATACACTGGGTCGAATGAAACCCTTCTCCAACAACTCCTGAAGTTGAATCTGTAACTCTTTCAACTCCGTTGGTGCCATACGAAACGGTGCCTGTGAAATGGGTCTAGTACCCGGTAATAGCTCAATGGTGAAATCGATCTCTCGAACTGGAGGTATACCCGGTAACTCCTCTGGAAACACATCAGGAAACTCGAAAACTACCTCGATATCACCAATGTCCAGCACAGCAGCCGTAATATCTACCACATGAGCTAAATAGGCAACACAGCCCTTTTTCATCATCTGATCTGCCTTCATCGCTGAAATCACGCATGGCAATGAAGTATTCTTCTCACCGCGAAACAATATCTCGGGAAAGCTTGGTCGTTGAAACGCAATCTCCTTCTTGTGACAATCGAACATGGCCCAATGTGTCTCCAAGAAGTCCATACCCAAAATCACGTCACAATCGACGATATCCAGCAATAACAGATCCGTGGCTAAGCCATGGCCTCCAATAAAAATCTCACAGTCTCTGTACACCCAGCCAATACTCACAACCTCACCGGACGGATACAACACTCTCCACAACCCCGGAAGTAGAGACGCAGGTACAGTAGCTAAAGATGATAGTCTATATGACATGAATGAATGTGTATCACCTGGATCTAGCAAAGTAAGTACTGGATAACCGAAAACATGCAAAGTACCGATAACAACCTCCGGTGAAGCTCTACCCTCACGCAAAGTCATGGCATGAACCCTGGCTTGCCCGGCTGGTCATCCACGCTAAGGATGTCCCTGCTGTCCGCCCTGGCCAGAAAACTGTACTGGTCGAACCCCAGAAGTGGCACCTCGCTCTCCTCCGGAACTCTGGGCCGCCTGTCCACCAACACCCACCTGCTGAAGACACTCCCTCGCATAGTGACCCTCCTGGCCACAACGATAGCAACTAGTAGTACCTCACTGACAAAGACCATAATGATGCCTGTTGCAGAGTGGATACTCCATCGGTACGGCAAATGTGTCACCGGTACGCCGAGGATAACTGGAACAGCTAGAACCCCCACTAAGCTGTGGTCGCTGCGGTCGATCTCTCCTCCATCTCTGCCTCTGTCTCGGTGCACTGGTGGTCTATATGGTCCAGTGCCCGAGGATGATGCTGATCCGGAAGTATCAGAACTTAGCTTCTTGGAAGGTCCCTGACTCGGTCCACCCTTCTCAAACCGTCGAGACTGGTATCTCATCTGCCTTTCCTTCTTGATATCCTCTACTCGGAGTGCTGCACTGAAAAATTCATCAAAGTTGTTCCGAGGCATCGTAGTCAGAGTCCCCTTGATATTCAAGTTCAAACCCAGCTCAAATCTATGGCACTTGGCTTCCTCAGTAGCCACCATGTTGCGAGCAAACCGAGAGAAGCGGGTAAATCTGTCCCGGTACTCAAGCACAGACATACTGCCCTGTCTCAAGTTCGTGAACTCCTCATACTTCCGTTGCTGTGTAGCATAGTTGAAATATCTTCGCATAAATAGATCCCGAAATAAAGTCCACGGAGTATCAATTGGTACCCTATCGGTGCTAACCCACCAAAAGTATGCATTTGACTCAAGTAAACCGACTGCTGCCACTGCCATCTGCTCAGGGGTAAAATGCAGACGCTCACAAACGCGTTCAACCTGAACCAACCATGCTTCACAAATCTCTGGATCAGCTGAACCCGAAAATACAGTCGCACCAGCAGTACAAGCTTTGACCACAGGGTCAAAACGCTCTTCCAAACGCAACACTCGCATCAGCAAGTCGTGCGTCTGGCGATCCTCATCAGGATCCACTTCCCGATTCACACGGGGACCACGTCCAGGAGGCATCCTACTGATACAAGACAAGCATTAGGTACAAGCAGAAGGAACGTAATCATGAGACCTCAGATATTTGAATATACACAACACCCAAAGCATTGATGAGTACCGTTGGCCAGTTGGGTCATCGTTCCAGACATACTGTATGTACTCAAATACCCTAAGCGTCACAACTACAAGAGTCTACAAAATCTGACAACCTAATGCTCTGATACCAAGCTAAAAGGACCCAACCCCGATTTTGTTTCCTAAACCGGAATCAAACCCCTTCTGAAAACACGAACCAACAAAAACCAGAAAAATTTTGGCCGAGTAACGCTACTAACGTGGAATTGCCATTAACCTGCACCCGGAAAATACACTTCATCCTATGCCACAAAATCCAAACCGTGGGCACCAATCCCATCCAGATTTCTCAATATCATAACAATAACATAAAGCAGTAAAAATAATTGTAATTTATAGAAAACCCGGGGAAAACCACATAGAAAACATGTATCAGTAACGTATCAGAACGACCTCTAGCGTATATATACAAAATATACAATAGTAGGCAAAACAAGAAAGTTACTGGAAAAGAAAGGTAGCTCGAACGACTAGCCTCCAACTGCGACGTAAAACACCAGAATCTAAACTGCAAACTGGGCACGAAAACCGAAACGCCCAGGGGAAAGACATGAAAACTATTAGAGTGAGTGGATGAAAATAAATGTCATTCGCCGAATAATATATGTTATAAAAACATATGCGAGTCTAAATGAATGAATATGACATAGTACACGAGGGAGACTCTAACTCCTCACGCGTACGGAGCATGCAGCGTAAAACTCTGCGGGGTCACTCATGGACACGTCCGTGCTAGTACAGTCAGAATCACGGGATCCCAGACCCACACATGATTCTAGCCAGAAAGGCCTCAGGTCAGAGCCCCCCCCGGAAAAGCCCTCGGGTCAGGGGTCACAGCCTCCCCCCATAAACATCCTCGGGGATCAGCTGGGATGCAAGTGTATCGATACAACAATATATACTGTGACTTTACTCTGTGTAAACCAAATCATAAATAGTTCTATGCAAGTGTTTAAAGCATAATGTAAATGCATATACGTAATACATAATTGTATAAGCATAATCGTCGATGTGTATTCGCAAATGTATAATCATATAACACATGCTCATATAAATTATAATCTCATATGCATGCTCATGCTCGTAAAACGTGTATTAAAGACTCGTGACTAATCAGTGAAAAGAAATTGTCCACTCATAGATGAGCAAAACGCGCACTCGCGCTAATCACTTGGTCTGGCGGAAGATCCCTCGCCCGAAGCATGATCTCAATCCCCTGAATAATCACAAAATATATCTTATCAAAATCACAATTCACAACACTGTACCACACCTCGGAAATCAACAGTTCCCGGAAATATATAACTAATACAAAAATAATCAACGAAATTCCCGAAATCTCTACTCAAACCCTCGACTAAAAATCCGGCAACCAAATCATCTCGAAAACCTCACGACTGAGTTCGGAGCGCGAAAACGAGTCGAGAACACATAAAAATCTCGAAAATCTGGACCTCGTCGGACCACTGCCGGTGGTGGCGGCGCGGTGGCGACGGCGTTCAAACTCGACCAAACTTTCCAGAAATGCTCTTCTCACCAAGCCCAACAACTTCTCTCAAAGGACCACCACCATCCAACCACCACAGTGGCCGAAAATAGCCTCGAAAGTCACGGAATCCATAGATTCTGGTGACTTTCCGGCGAGCTCCAAAACGGCAACTATCCCTCAATTCCTTCTACCCAAAGAAACTAGAGGTTGAGGGGAACCTTTCCCCCTAAACACCCTACCTCAAAAGTGGCCGAAACCGGCCACCCGAATTCGGCGAAAAACACAAACTTCCCTGAGTTTGTATAACCTCAAAACGAAATCAATTCAAGTCAAACCAAGTTCCAATCCATTGCAAATGAAGAGAGGAAGTTAACCATACTGGTTTCAAGGCCTGAAGTGGCCGGAATTTCAAAGTCCAATGATGGCAGTTCGCTACCCGCGGTGGTTCTCCGGTCAGTCCAAAAGTCAACTGCTGGGCAACGCCGGTCAAACTTCCCGAATAGTGTTTTCGACAATTTTCCGACTATTTCCGATATTTATACTCGCGACTCGGGATGATCGACGGTCCAAAACGGATAACCATTACGATTCGGATAAACTCGAATACGAACGGATAAACTCGACGAAATTCCACGATTTCAAATATTCATATTATATTCCTTGGTTGTCGAAATAATAATCCGGAACCGCCCATGAATTAGAAATCACGCGTACAACAACTCCCGAGACTCAACTCAACTCAAATTCTCGTCCAATAATTAAGTCGTAATCAAAACCGGAAAATCAATCAATTATCAGAAAAACTGCGATTACGCCCTAAGTCGAGAATTAAGCCGATTATACTACTGATTCTATTCCGGGTCGTCACAATTACAATCTTCAATTATTTCACCTACCTCTACACTGAAGGCAGCGTAGAGCTTATCTTCTCTGTCGTCTAGATGCTTGTGGGCATCGTTGTCCTCCTCGTCATCGTCTTCTATGCCTGAAGTCTAACTCTTGCATTAGGATTAATGTTGGCCTAGGCCTCTTCGTCGTCTTACTCCTCATCAAGACCGCATTGAATTTGGTTTATATCAAGGGCCGGGTCAAGTCGGGTTCTACGTGACGGTTGCGACGGTTGCACTTGTAGTTTGACCGATGCTTTGGTCCAAGGTAGGCCTCGACAATGGGCAGGGCTGGGTAGGGCCAAGCTTGATCATAATATCTTCAAAATCAGGGCCAAAATTTTTCAAAAATTTGAAGCACATGAGTCGCCCATAGGCTGGGACTTATCTAGATTTTTCGGGCCGGGCCGGGCTTTTTTATGTATTAAATTAAAAAAACTTGAAAATTAGTTATATTTAACAATCAAATATATCAACAATTACACATGCAAAATAATCTAAAGTCTAAAAAATGATATTTTGTATGTATATGATTGACATTCAGGTAAGTTAGAGATTTTAGTGGTTTATAATGGTAACGTAACCTATATTATTTACCTTTGATGGGCTTTACGGGCAGACCTTGATGGGCTGGGCTGGGCGAGCCTTGATGGGTCGGGCTTGTTTGGGCCTATTGAATTTGGGACCTCGTCCTAAGCCCGACCTTATGCCTACAAGGCTAGAGTTTTTCAGGCTTAAATTCGGACCGGGCTGGGCTTGAGCTCAATGGGCCTTGGGCCACCCACGGGCTAGTCCAAGGATTACTGATTGAGGCCGTGTGTGGGCTGTCGGAGCAGTATATGCAAGCTATTGCCGCCGGGACTGCAGGCTCAGGTGGTACATTGGGTCTAATCTCATTCAAGTTTTTAAATTAGGTAGAGGCACGTGGGTGCTTTGTTAGGGACAAAAAATATGAAATTTGTGGAAGTGAAGCATGGGTGAAGGTGGAGGGAAGTGGCTTCGAAGAAATATATCATTTCATGTTTGGAATTTGAACATACATCTCCATCTCCTATGGTCGTTTCGAAGCAAGCTTTGGCTAGTGTTTAACTTTGTGATCAAGATATTACTCTCATAGGATGAGAGCTTTTCTTAAAATTAATTCCCGGGTAGACTGAATTTTTTTAAAAAATACCTATATATGTGTATCAGATCTTATTACCTTCATTTTAAAATTTCAATGTGAAATTCCCTTTTACACAAGATCTTTAACATAATTTGATCATCGAAATGATCACTTATCATTTAGATTCTCATCTAAGCATTATGCTAGCTTGCAAAATTTGAACATTGGAGATCATTTGATCATTGGGCACTGTGTTCATTTTAAAGAAAACATAACTTTGAAGATTATTTGATTTTCAATCATTGCATAATTTAAGATGAATATAGTTTAAAATTTCAATTAGATTGACTTCATCCACGAATCTTGACAATGAATCAAAACAAAGAGTTCACGGGTACTCCGCATGATAGAAAGAGCTTTCAAGAGCAACCTAAACTATTGCATTTGATTTTTCGATGCCCATAACATAGCTAAACATACTAGTATAGGGAAAAATACTAAAAAATTTAGGGGCCCCACACCCTATCTAGCCGTGTGCCCAAAACTATAGCAAAATGAAGCGTCTCTCTTCGGCCCGACCCTTTGCCACCAACAAAAGAAGCCCAATTGGGCCTCTTAGCTCAATCTTGAAGAAAATTTCAGAAAAAAAACATAGTTTCCAAAATCTTTTTCCCAGCCACCTACACCTTGGTTGCCTACATGAAACATGCCACCACCATCTGAAAGGACCCAACCCCGATTTAGCTCCCTAAACCGGAATCGAACCCCTTCGAAAACACGAACCAACAAAAACCGTAGAAATTTTGGCAGAGTTTCGTTACTATCATGGAATTACCATTACCTGCACCCTGAAAATACACTTCATCCTATGCCACAAAAAATCAAACCGTGGGCACCAATCCCATCCGGATTTCTCAATATATCAACAGTAAAGTAAAACAATAAATATATCTGTACTTTACTGAAATCCGGTGTAAAATCGTATAATATATACAACTGAATACTCAGAGCGACCTCTAATGTATAATCATATACGTATACCACAGTAGGTAGAACAATAAACCTACTGGAAGAAACAAGGTAGCTCGAGCACTATGTCTCCGACCACGACGTGCGACACCAGAATCCGAACTGCAAACTGGGCATGGAAACCGAAAAGCCCAGGGGAAAGACATGAAAACTGTTAGAGTGAGTGGACGAAAATAAATGTCTTTTACCAAGTAATATATGTTATAAAAACATATGCAAGTCGAAAGTATAAATAATCAAATGGTACACGAGGGAGACTCTAACTCCTCACGCGTCCGAGTACACGAGGGAGACTCTAACTCCTCACGCATACGGAGCATGCATAAAATCTCACGGGGTCGCTCGTGGACACATCCGTGCTAGTACAGTCCGAATCACGGGATCCCAGACCCACACGTGATTCTAGCCAGAAAGGCCTTAGGTCAGAGGTCTGCCTCCCCCCGGTAAAGGCCTCGGGTCAGGAGTCACCGCCTCCCCCGGTACACATCCTCGAGGATCAGCCGGGATGCGAGTGTATCGATACAACAACATATATAATCTGTACTCTATGTAAACCAAATCATAAATCCTCTCTATGCACATGCAAAAAACATAATATATATGTATGTATACTGGGATACACATATCCGTATATGTATAATCGTAAAACACATGCTCATGTAAATCGAAATCTCGTATGCATGCTCAAGTTCGTAAAACGTGTAATAAGACTCGTAAACAATCCGTGAAAAGAAATTGTCCACTCACAGACTAGCGTAACGCAGTTTGCGTTAACCCGTGATCCGGCGGAAAGTCCCTCGCCAAAAGAACGATCACGAACCCCTGAATAATCACAAAGTCCATTACTCAAAGTCATAACTCGACAATTCAAAACAAATCACGAGAAACCACCGTTCTCGGAAACACGTAATCCGATTACGACAAACTGTCGGAAATCCGGAAATCACACCTCAATACCTCGCTGTAAGTTCGGATGCTCAATTCAAAAAACGAACCTCCCCACTGCGATCGGGGCGCGATTTCGAGTAAAATGACATGCAACTTGTCGAAAACTCCAAAAGTCAAAGTTTGACCGTTGACCGCCGACGTTGACCACCGCCGGCGGCGGAGCCACCACCTGAACTGAAAATTCCTCGGCGGAGAAACCTCTATTCCACTCCAAATCACCCACTGAGCAACTTTGTCAACTGCATCGAAGGCCAATTCTCACTCTAGCTAGTCCAATTTCATGAAAAACCGAATGTTCACACAAATTTCAATTCCAAAATTCTCTATGTACAAGATGAATTGGAACACCAAACTTACATGGTAGCTTCATGGTGATGAGGGCTACAAAACCCAGTCCTTTTTGCAGCTCAATTTGGCCGGAATCGGAAACCACCATTAACCTCCAAAATCTTCAAACTTTGGCCGGAAAAACTCCCATCTCCGGCGAGCCACGCCGTGAAAGGAGGCCGGAATCCACAAGAGGGGACCAAGGCGAGAAGAACGAGCTAAGGATTAGGCCGTGGGGTGGCCGGATAGCGAACCACCACCTTGGACCGCCGAGCTCCGTCGCACCATACTCTTTCTCCCCGCGTTGACCGGTCAAGCCTCAACAAGGAAAGTTTGACTTTCCACAAATAGAAACCTTCCGTATATAGACCTTCCATTTTTGGAAACTTTCAAACACCCTTTTCGGTAAACTTCGAATATCCGTAACTTTCTCGTCGTAACTCCGATTCCAATAATTCTCGCGGCAACAAACTCGACTCGACGTATTCTTCAATTATCACCTGAAGTCAAACACATCGACTAATCGGATAAAAAGTCAACTGTTCAAACCAACACATATTTAAACCGACTAAATAATCAACAATCGGAAATATTCATAACTTTATGTCCATAACTCAAAATATTGATCCGGAAGTTTCCACGAGCTCGAAATTAAATTCTCAACAACTTCCATGAAGAAGCCGAAACCAAATTCTTGCCCAAAAATTTAGTCGTTAAGAAATCCATCATTTAAATCAGATTACGTCGAAACTTCAAATATTCATAACTTATTCCTCGGTCGTCCAAATAATGATCCGGAACCGCCCACGAACTCAAAATTGCACGTACAACAACTCTCGAGAAGAGACTCAGCTTCAATTCTCGGCCAATAATTTAGTCGTTATCAAGTCTGGCGATTCAAACATCTGTCAAAAATTTGCGACTACGCGCAAGCTCGTAGATTAAGTTGATTCCTCCGCTGATTCTATTCTGGGTCGTCACACCATCAGCATCGCCTCTATCAAGAACACCACCAAAAACCACCATTATGTCATATATGCAGCTCAGTAAACCACTATGCACCCTTCATCAACATCCATATCACCACCACAATCATCCCCAAACACCCAACTCCAACCCTTCCAAAGACAAGGAATAGTCGAGAGAAAAGGATGAAGAGACTCAAAAAAACCCCATGGACTAACTATCAGAAGGAGAGATCCCAAGAAGTGGCAGGCTAGAATTCACAGTCAGAGGTATGAGATTATACTACAAAAAGTTAAGTGAAACTCATTTAAATAATCCATGGCATAAAGAAGATTACAGAAGACCTCAACATCATTGGTTTCTCCCATATTTTTCGTGAGCCTAATTATGTTGCAATAAAGTTACAAATGCAGGTCATGACTATGAAGATCGAAGAAGATGAGAGGGTTCCTTACCTCCAGACACTACAAGATTGCATACGTTTGATCTTATTGGTACCGGGTGTCAAAGAGGATCTTTTCTTGTGTAATTTGTTCTTTCCCTAGCAAAAAAAACTCATTTCAATAATTAATAATATTCAATTTATGCTCATAAATATATTAACAGTCTTCATTGAGATTATATATCTTGAAAATATTTCGTTATAACTTCATCGCCAATAGTAACTTGTATTTCTTTCAAAATATATCATATTAAATAATCATTCATCAACTCGTCTCTCATTCGATGCGTAAACGATTATTCATAATATTACGAAATTAAAATTTATATAAGATACATGGAGAGAAAATGATAATAAGTTAAACTTATAATTATAAGTAGCTACACTAGATGAGTACTAAAAAAAATGTAAACCCCGAGAAAAATCTTTGCCCTTCTTCCTTCTCTGGCATGGCAGACCAGATGACTGAGCAGAGGAGAACAACCTTATCACTCTCCGATGAAAGCCGTACATCTTTTGGGGTGCGTGGCTCCGCCGGGGTATCGAACCACATGTTTGTGGTTAGCTGATCTACGCATTTTATGTTTGACTCTGAACGTATTTCTCTTTATATTTAGCTTTGTTTTGACCTTAGTATTCTCCATTATTACTTACTTTGTTATTTTTAGATTTCGAATAAAGGAGATGCATAAAGGAGGTGGAAATGAGCTCAAAACGCAATAAAGAGAAAGTTTCTAATTTTAGAGAAGAAATGGTCTTCTTAAAGCTACTAAAAATTGTGCACAAAATGGTTTCCCAAATGGTGTCAAGAATTAGAAACTAAAATGAAAAATAAAAATGATGCCAAATGGTACAAATGAAAAATAAAGACATTTCTCCTGCTCAGGCCAGGAAAGAAGAAAAGTACCAGATCAAGCAAAGAAGGTGGTAGCCGAAATATTTGAGTATCAAGTGTAACTCAATAGTGCCTGATTTGAAGATCAAAATATCCTACAAGATAAGCAAGGTTTGGCCAAGATATTCCTTGGAGAGAAGAAGAATAAAATCAAGAAGCTGAATATCTTCAATGCAATAAGGAAAGAATATCCAAGCTACATACATGTAACTTCAAAGGAGCACCGAGATTGATTCCGAAGTCCAAATATATTCATGTGATACCTCTATGGAAATCTCTTGAAGTCTTCTTTCCAACGAGCTCAAGATCATAATTTTTGGAGGTCTAAACTCCGGGAAAGTGCGGTTCTTCGCAAATTGCCAAATTTACCCGAGTTGACTAGGAAAACCTTGTTTTGAGAGGAAAACCCTTAATTCTCATCTATTAAAGGGAGAGCTCGGCTTCATCAACATTATCACTCATTCTAGATGCCTAAGCTCTGCCAAATACTCCTCTCATCTCCACAAGTCCAAGAATTCTCCAAGGATCAGCCTACACCACCGTCCACCACCATTAAACATCCTCCATATACATATAGGACAATCTCGAGTGTCTCCACCAAAGAAGAGCCATTTACACTTAGCTCCATAGGGCAATTCCGAAGACTAAAAAGTGTAAAATGATTCCTCTTTACTTTGTAGTCTCTTCTTGTTTGAACAATTGGTTTTATGAAGTGGTTTGTTGTATTTTGATTCTTCTTTTCTTGCTTCGATTTCAATTACCTTCCATGTGTTTCTAGTTTCTTCATTTTTATGATGCAGCCATTTACACATTATATGAAGTCTTTGATTTACATTAAGTACACGAGCTTGGTTGATTAAGTCTCACTTTCCTGGAATAGATGGCGCCTTTTTTTTCTTATTTATCTCATTAACCCTTTGTGATGTGTGAATTTCATCACAGCACATCATAACTTAAGTGAAGTTATAGACATGAGGTTGAGGCACTACCAGCATAAGTACTATAGTCGATGACATGAAGTAGTCTGCCTGTGAGCGAAAAGTCATCGGCTATAGTATGGCCGACAACATGTCATCGGCAATAGTGTCGTGGAGAAAAGGTTGTCGGCTATACTATAGCCGACGACCTTTGGGGAAGCTTGTCAGCTATAGGTCCAAACTATAGCCGACGACTAAAAGTTGTCGACTATAGATACACACAATAACCGATGATTTTCGAATGGAAAGTCGTCAGGTAAACCTTCCCGGTCCGGTCAAAAAGTTTTGACCGGAGGATGCTATAGCCGACAACTAGTTTTGGCAACCGTCGGGTATAGTTTTCGTGGTCGTCAGGAATTTTATGCTATAGCTGACGAATTTGGTACATGTCGTCGGCTATAGTATGCAATTTTCTGAAGAAAAAAAACTACAGGTTCTTGATTTACCATTCCCAAAACCTGCAGTTTCAAAATAGCCAACAAACATATATTTTCATTTCCACAATGTCCAACAATGCATAACAGCTTCACAATCAACAAAAAAACACAAATTTATAAAAATTTAGCGTATAATTTTGAAACACGTGCATATAAACTAAATGTTGCCAAAGTCAAAGTTGCAGAGATAAGATGGGCCACCATCATCATCGGGCGGATCCTGCTGCTCATGTGGGGCATCGGGAGGGTGCTAGTTAATTAGATGGAGTACATGGAGTCCAACCTTGGGCCAGGACATTTATTCCTTGCGCCTGAAATGATAAGCTTATGTTTTGAAAAAATTTAGCCATTTCAGCTCACATCCGAGCTAACTCCTCAGCCTGCTACCGGGCCATCTCTCGACGCATCTCCTCCATCTACTGGGTCATCCGTCACTAAGTCTCTTCTATTTTGCTCTGATACTCCTCAGTTTGCCTATGAAGTTGCTATTCTAGCTGGGCTTGGAAGATCCCGATTTGCGTTGGAAACCGGGCGTGTTCTTCAATATCCCATTGCCTTGCCATCCTAAACCATTGCAATAGTAATTGCTCCTTCGTGGTGGGAAAGTGTTTCCCATGATCCTCGTCCTAACCCTTAAATCTGATTGATCGATTTGAGATATGGCATGGGGAAGCTCATCATCCGAGATATTAGGGTTTTGCTCCCTCGTAATCTGAGTCAACACCTCATCAGCTGTTTCCCTTAAATGAGCCTAATTGACAATGAAAAGAAAATAATATATTGCTAAACATACATTAAAAAAATTAGGAAAAATACATATGTAAGCAATTTGTAAAGATGTAATGGCACAATACTTACAGCTTGTTCATGGGACTGAGGATGCATTTTTTCATATATCTACACGAACGGATTTTCTTTAGGTTGTTTGGTCACTGTCTCCTCCTTATAAGACGCATAGGGTCTAGAACTGCTACGATGGTTGTCCGTGTTCTTTGTTTGGTTCCTCGCGTTTATGGAGGAAATGGTCTTGTTTCATAAATATATATTAAAAAATTGATTTAGAAACTATTAATGCCAAATTATCCACAAGTAAATCCATATGATGTTAAATATATACCTCAAATCGTGGGGCATTGAAGTGAATTAGAAGCCACTTCTATTCGTACTCCCTAAGCATAAACTCCATAGGAGTACCCGAACGGTCATTGAGCATGTTATTTTTCTTTCAGAACTTACAGAGCTCATTCTTCCACTCTTTATACCTATATATGCGACACAAATGTTAGAAATACATTACATGATCCTTCTAATATCTAAATATATATTATATAACTCCCGTCACCTTCTTCATTGAACCTCATTTGCCCAGGTGGATTTAAGTTCCTCCCAAACATTGAACCACACCTGGAATGTTCCATTTTTTATGTTAATATATTTATATTTTAAAGGAATTAATTAATATAAGTAGACATACACAATGAATATCTAACTCATGGACATCGCATTGTTCACTTGGTCCTTCACATTATCGAGGGTCGGCCACATCATCATGCACAGGCGTCTCTTGGATGCCACTTAGTAGTTGCCGACGATGATTATTGTACAGGACACCGTAAGGCTGGTGAGGCCGGTTGTTCTAGCCAAACCCACAATTGTCGCCGTTAGACATGTTTTCTCGATTCTTAAATGTCGCATTCTTTCCTCTACCTGAAAACAAATGCATGATTCCTAAAATTCACATAATTTGAGCATCTTCAACATCAATAAATTCAATCTACATTTGATTACTGTATTTCTTCAACATCATCATTCATCAACATCAACCAATTAAACATCATTTCTAAAATTTAATAATACATCATCAAACTCAACAAACCTCAATTAACGAAAATAGAACCTAAATATCATCATCAATCATCATCATCAATTAACATTAACATAAAACAAACCTATATCATCATCAATCAACATTTACATTAACATAATATAGATCCTAAATATCATCAATCAACATTAACATTAAACACTAAATATCATCATCATCATCATCAATCATCAATCATCAACTTCAACAAACTTATAAATCTATTCATCATCAATCAACATATACATTAACATCACAAACATAACCGGTTCATCACAAACAGTTTATTGTAATTGAGAGAGATAGATAGAGAGAGACAGGTACTATTTTTTAGGAGCTTCTTGAGAGATAGGAGGTGGCTGGCGGTAGGAGGCAGGCGGCGACGGCAGAGAGAGGTGGGAGGAGGAGAGAGAAGTGGGTTTTGGGTTTTTAGTGTTTATAGAGTTTAAAAGTAAGAGAGGATAGAGGGGTGGGTTTAGGGGTGATTTAGGTTTAGGGAGGCGATGAATTGAGGGCGGCGACGACAGGGGAGGGAGATTTTGGGAGGAGTAGGGTGAGAGAATGGCACGGTGCGGTCTGTTTTCGGGCTAAAATGGAAAACTGTACCCGACAATGTCTCACTTAAGTCATCAGGTATACTATATATACCCGACGACATGTCGTATGAACATCGTCAAGTATAGTATACCCGACGACGTGTCGTATACAAGTCGTCGGATATAGTATTCCCGACAAGAAATGGTAAAAATAGTTGGGTGTACCCTGAAAATATTTTGAAAAATTAGCCTCGATCATTTGAAAACACAATTCACACAAAAACTTGTTTAAGTAATTTTGGATCATCACCCTTCAACAAACACGTAAATTTAACAAACACGTAAATTTAATGCATATTCATTTTTAACTAATCAAGGCGAATAATTAGAATCATCGCTTGGGTCTAATTTGGTGTCCGTGTTAATTTCTGGTAATATGTGCCGCTCCTCTTCAACGTAGTCTTCGTTGTCTTCATTTGGATTGATATCAATAAGTTTTGCTCGAGGAAGTCAAACCACACTACTCGGACTCCCGTTTTTAAGGCGAACTGTCGAGGAATCTAAAATATTAATTGCGTTCGGCACTTGGTATGCAGTAACTTCTTCATTCTCTGCGGCATCACCAAGTGTAGCAGCACTGTATATATTTCTAGGAACAA
Source organism: Geum urbanum (assembly GCA_946800695.1). NCBI lineage: Eukaryota > Viridiplantae > Streptophyta > Magnoliopsida > Rosales > Rosaceae > Geum > Geum urbanum. The sequence continues at coordinate 28,024,608 of OX327001.1, forward strand.
CATAGTTTACTACTTTTCACGCACCTTTGTGCACAAGATCATCAAGATAAAACACTTGTTTTACCACTATGACAAACACAAAAGGGTCATCTTCATACCATGCTGTAGCAGTATTCACCGAAAATGTTCTATAGACATCGTTCCTTGTGTTATGAGGGCTAGTATCAAACCATCTACACTTAAACAAGTGCACTGTCATGCCTTCCCCATAAAGTAGTTCAACCACTGAATGGAGAACGTCATAATAGTCAATACCATTCTATTGACCATGCACCATTACCCCAGAGTTCTGTGTTTTATCTCGCATCTCTATGTGCACATATAAATTGCACTCCATTGACCTTACACATCGGATACACTCTTGAAGTTATCGGTTTCATTGCCAAAAGCCTCAATTCATGTGACCAGTTTGGGTTACCATCATACTCTACATGGTTCATCTGAAGCAATAATAGCCAACATGTTAGATGACAAATGTCATGATATTAAATTATATATATATCAATAAGTATATATATATACGTACTCATCCGCCAAAATAGCTTGCAAACTCCCTATTGTAGTACTCAAGATCACCGCCAACCTGAGGACAATATAGATGGAAGTTTTTCCAATATTGCACTTTAGGACAGTTAAGCAATACCCACCAGTGGGCAATGACTAGCTCATATTGTTTCAACTGGTACGACATTGGCAAATTTCCACCAACTTAAACATTATATGAGAGGATAGAAAGTTTGAATTGTGGTTCATCTACCGGCATATGTTGTAGAGGGTCCTCCAACGCTCCTAAATACTACTTGGTGTATGTTATGCACTCGTGCATAAGATATGCTTCAGCTATACATCCTTCAACTGCGGATTTATTAGCCACATAGTTTTTATAGTCCCCTAGTTGTCTATCAAGTTTAAAAGTGCATATTATGATTATTTCCAAATAATTTAAAAAAACTTAGAGCCAAATTCAGATGTTAAATCGTACGTACCTTTCCATATGATACATCCAAGTGTAATGTACCGGACCGGTAAGCAACAATTATTCAGGAAGATGGATCATCACGTGAGTCATGATATCAAAAATATTTGGGGGAAATATCCTCTCAAATTTGCATATGATAAAAATGATGTCCTGTTGTATTTCTCCCAGTTCTGATTTTTTCACTTCTCTAGTACCCTCGAATGAAAACAGGGAAGAGGCATTGAAGCAGTATATGGCAGTCATGACTCTTTAATCCGTACATCTTATTATCCCAAAAGTTAACACACCGGCCTATATTGCCTACATAGCCTAAAGGATACCTGGCATTACCCATCTACCTAAAAATTCCATTCTTCTGGTCAAGCTTGACGGTGTAAGGAGCTCGAGGAATTTTTTTCTTCCCTTCTCTCAACCACAAAGGTTTCCGCAAATTCATTCCTTTCAGCTCAATGTGTGTCTTAGGGCCGTCTTTAGTTTTCCCCTCCCAATTCAGCACTGTGCCCACCAGACTTTCACACACATTCTTCTTTTTATGAATGACATCTAGGTAGTGCCTGATCGGCAACTTGGGCCAGTACGGGAGTTCCCAGAATATGGTTTTGTGTGTCTAGAATTTATACCTGTCAAGTTTTTCAGGTATTAACGCCACTATTTCAGGATGATTCCTCAACTGCTCAAAATTGTATTCATTTAGTACTTCCAAAATTTCATCCCTCGTCCATCTCCTAGGTTGTACACCCGTTTCTATAGTCCCATTAAAATCCTCGGGATCCTACCGCCATAGGTGATCATGTGGAAGCCAATAACGGTGACAAATCTGGACAATCTTCCTGCAATGAGGTATGCAGCACTCAACAATCATGCACTCTGAACAAGCCCTATATCCCCTGGTAACGTTGCCCGATAACATCCCACGGGCAGAAAAATCATTGATGGTGCCAACAACCATGGCTTGCATCTGGAACATCTGATTTTTGTACTTGTCATAAATGGGATGGCCAAATTCACTCAGGTACTTTAACTCCTCGATCAAGGATCTCAAATACACATCGAGACACTTTTCTGGATAACTCGGCCTTAGAATTAACAGAGTGAGCATATTGTATTCCTTCTTCACACACATCCATGGAGGAAGGTTGTACGATACCAAAATAAATGGTTATATACTATATTGAAGACTCATGTTGCCAAAAGGGTTGAATCCATCAGATGAGAGCCCCAGCCAAACATTTCAGACCTCAGAAAACTCCCTAACCATGTGCTTCTAAGCCTTTCCGTCAGCAAGGTGTATAAGGGTATCATCGTAAGGCAAATTCCTCTCAGCCCACCATCTCATAGCTTCGGCCGTGTGTGCATACATGAACAACCGTTCCATCCTATCAATCAGCGGGAAATACCGAAGTATCTTCATAGTTTTCTTGTTCCCAGCAGGAATCCACTTATACCTATCTGTACCACATACTGGGCAGGCATTCCAGATCATTCTCGCTAGCATCTTCACCCCAGAAGAGAACGAAATCATATCAACATGCATGGATTTTCATGTAGGAAATGCCAAGATGTTTCAAGATATGTCACACCTTACAATGAGTGGTAGGATGACGATGACCGGGGGGGGGGGGGGGGGGGGGCGCAGCATTGAAGCAGTCCACTTCAGCCAATCATCAACAGCCTTGACACTTATTTTACTCTTCACTTTGAGCTTCATTACTCCCATGACACTTTGAAGAACAGTCTTATTACACCTGTTGTATAATAGGGTCTGTTGGAATGCAATCAGGTTATTATACTTGTCTATACTGGTAGTGCTGACAGCTGTAAGTAATTGCATGGACTGGCTCAATCAGAGAAGCCCTCAACGACGGGATCATTATCTACTACCGCTCTCATAAGGAAACACATCGTTGATCAATCTTGTTGTTGGATCATTGGATGTACTGGCCATCTGAGGATATTACCCATGATCATGTTGACCCACTGATGATGTTTCACCATGATAAATCCAACACGTGTACTTATCCCAAAACCCATTTTTCTTCAAGTGCTCCCATACTATATCAATGGTAAAATGATACATATCGCTCTGACACTAACAGCGTTTACACGGGAAATAATGAATATCATTCACATTAGAATTAGCCTTCACAATAACCAAGGGTCCCTAGTCAAGGCTTGTTGAAGAAGAAGAAGTGGAGCTAGAAGGGCTTAGAGTTACTTGGAAGCTTTGGTTAGAGACCCTTGGTTATTTCTACTCTCTTTTACTTTAAAACATGTATCAACTCTTGTATTTATTTATGTGTAGTAAGTAGTAGATTTTGGGAGGCTAGGGTTAGCACCGTAGCCATGTGATGAACAAATGTTGTCTTGGTTTTGTATGACTTTTGATTTAGTGTATGTTATGTAGCTTTTGTGTTATGATTGAGCTATTGTGTGATTTTGGATGTTTATATGCTTGAGTCTCATGTCTAGTTTCCCAAATGCATGTGTTAACCCTAGCTACGTTGATGTTGTGACGACCCGGAACAGAATTAGTAGTGTAATTAGCTTAATCTACGAGTTTGCGCGTAATCGCAGATTTTCGACAGATTATTGGATCGCCGGACTTGATCACGACTAAATTATTGGCCGAGAATTTGAGTTGAGTCTCTTCTCGAGAGTCGTTGTACGCGTGATTTCGAGTTCGTGGGCGGTTTCGGATTATTATTTGGACAACTGATGAATAAAATATGAATATTTGAAGTTTCGACACAATCGGTTTTACATGTCAGATTTGTTAGCGACTAAATTACCGGGCAAGAATTTGATTTCGGATTCTTCACGGAAGATGTAGAGAATTTAATTTCGAGTTTGTGGGAACTTCCAGAGGATTATTCCGAGTTACGAAGATTAAGTTATGAAAATTTCCGATTGTTGATTATTTAGTCAAATAAACATGTGTTGGATTGAACAGTTGACTTTTTATTGGGTTTGTCGAAGTGTTTGACTTCGGGTGGTAATTGAAGAACATGTCGAGTTGAGTTTGTTGCCGCGAGAATTATCGAAATCGGAAATACGACGCGGAAGTTACGGGTATTCGAAGTTTGTCGAAAAGATAATTACAGAAGTTTCTATTTTGGGAAAGCTTTAAATGTGAGTTTCCATATTGGGCAAGTCAAAGCTGGGCTTTATTATGGTTGACCGAGTCAAACTCGGTGGAGGTGATGGGTGGCGCGATGCTCCACGGCTCGCCGGCGGTGAGCTCCGTCCGACCACCTCCGGCCTTGGGTTAGACCTCAAACGGTGCGCCTTGACCTCCTCGTCCCATCCCCGGCCACCATCCACTGCGTGGGTCACCGGAGAGAGAGTAATTTTCGGCCAAAAGTGGAGGAATTTTGGGGATTTCGGGTTGTGATTTTCCGGCCAAATTGAGCTGTAAAAAGTAGTGGGCTTTGAAGCTCTCATCACCTTGAAGCTACCATGTAAGTATGGAGTTCTAATTTTGCTTGTGTATGGAGAATTGTTGATTTGAAATTGGGGTGACAATTCGGTTTTGCTTGAAATTGACCTAGTTAGAGTGAGAACTGGCCTTTGATGCAGTTGTGAAAGTTGCTCATTGGGTGATTTGGAGTGGAATAGAGGCTGCTCCGCCGGGAAATTTTCCGTTCGGGTGGCGTCGCCGCCACCGGCGGTGGTCAACGGCGGTCAACGGTCAAAGTTTGACTTTTTGGGGTTTTCGACAAGTTGCATGTCATTTCACTCGAAATCGTGCCCCGATCGTAGTGGTGAGGTTTGTTTCTCGATTTGAATGTCCGAAATTATATCGAGGTTTTGAGGTGTAATTATCAGATTTTCGACGATTCGTCGTTATTGGATTATATGTTTCCGAGAATGGTTGTTTCTCGTGATTTGATTTGAGGTATCTAGTTATGATTTGGAGAAATGGATTTTATGATTATTCAGGGGTTCATGATCGTTCATTTGGCGAGGGATTTTCCGCCGGATCACGGGATTAACGCGAACTGCATTACCCTAGTCTGTGAGTGGACATTTTTATATTTTCACAGTTGTTTGCGAGTTCGTAATTTTACGTGAATTTCCGTATTTACTTTATACGATGTTGTGATATGTGTTATTTTCGGAGGTTTTATATTATATTTACTGGTGATGGCATTACTGCATCGATGTTTCGGCTACTCGGCTGATCACAGGTAGTCCGCCAGAGTTGAGAGATTCCTCTGGACCAAAGTTGAGAGATTCCTCTGGGCAGGGTAGAGAGATTCCCCTGTATGCCGCCGAGGTTGAGAGATTCCCCTGGCCTATCACCGTCAGATTTGAGCGATTCACCTAACGTCGGGCTTGAGAGATTCGCCCGACAACCTCCATATATATATGCTTTCCGAACTCGCACTGTTTTACATTGATTATGTATATAACTGGTGAAATACATATGTTTATTTTCGTCCACTCACTCTAACGTTTTTATTTGCCTTTCCCCTGGGCTTTTCGGTTTCCATGCCCAGTTTGCAGTTCATATTCTGGTGTCGCACGTCGTGGTCGGAGGCATAGTATTCGAGCGATGTTTCTTTTATGGTAGGTTCTTGGTTTGGCCTACTATTTGTATATGTATACTAGAAGTCGCTCTGAGTATTCTGTTGTATATCTTTGTATGATTTTCCCCGGATTTCAGTAAAGTACTTTACATTGAGAAATCCGGATGGGATTGGTGCCCACGGTTTGATTTTTGTGGCATAGGCTGAAGTGTATTTTCTGGGTGCAGGTTATGGTAATTCCGCGTTAGTAACGAATCTCTGCCGAAATTTTGACGGTTTTTGTTGGTTCACGTTTTCAGAAGGGGTTCGATTCCGATTTAGGTAACTAAATCGAGGTTGGGTCCTTTCAGATGTATGCAATATGAAGCTAAAAATGACCCTTAAATGAAATAGCTACTGACTTAAGGATATATGAGCATGTGAACATAATTATTGTTTAAGAGATTTGCCTTGGGATTTGGTTTTCCTAGCACATAGCATGAACGAGAGTTCTCTTGAGTCTCAATAGACCCGAGAGACTCTAGTTAAGCACACACTGATACAAAAAGGTTAGTGTGCCAATTCGTAGAATTCCTTGGCTCGTAACTCACTAAGAGTGAGTCGTGGAGTTCATCTAGACTTCCTTTCGGATTGTCCAATAGAGATTCGGGAGGTGAGAACCTTCCACATTCTTTATACAATATGCTTACTCATTTCATAGTGTGACATACGATTTAGATGTAACCCGAAATGGCTTGGGTCTTAGTCTCCAATTCACGACATTCTTTAATGTTGGGTAGTCTAAAGCCAATATGGCCTAGGAGCTTAGGTTCAAAACTAAGTGTGACTCACAAGGTCACGATTTGGACATTCATTTGTGTAAACGGACTTAAATCTATATACATTAACCGGGACATTGTTTGATGCATCATATGGTTAGTGGAGATTGCTCTAGTCAACCATTTTTCCTTATAAGAACTTGTTTGTTTAATTTCGTGTGCATTTTAGTGTAATAACCAACCAATCAAACTTCGTTAATCACTCATCTTAATTTCACCATCCCTCGTAATGCTAAGTCTCCGAAAGACTTAGCAGCGTGAGATTCATTTCCACCTTGTATTTTAGTCTTTGTGTCAGGTCGTGTCTAGTTAGTCGTAGTCTTTGTGCTAAACATTGTGAGCTAGGGAGTCGAAGTGTTTAATCCTCGTGGGTACGACACTCGACTTCCTACATTTATACTAAAACTTGACCTCGTGCACTTGCGAGTGAAGAACTCTTTGTACTTATGAGTTAGTCCATAGTTCATAAGTTTAAGGGGTGCAAAACCTTCAACATGTTTTTGGCGTTGTTGTCGGGGATTAAGTTTATCTTAAATCCTTAGCCCGGTTAGCCTTTGATTGCGGATTATCCAGACATCGTTGCTTGATATTTGTTTCTTAGCTTTCAATTTTCTTCAATTTATCACTTAGAATTTGTTTTGATTGTCTTTTATCCCTTGAATGCTTTGGTTGATAGCTTTAAGGTGAATTTGTACTAGAACTTGTGTTACTAATCTTTTGCAAGGCAGTCGGTTCGACCCGTCAAGCCTCATTTTCGACCCATCAAAAACTGGTTCGGGGGGAGACAAAAGCTTGCATTCGACCCATCGAGACATAGTTTCAACCCGTCGAAATTTGTCTGTGTCAACACAGGAGCTTGCATTCGACCCGTCGAGAACATTTCTCGATCCATCGAAGTTGTCCCATACTACTCTTGACCCATCAAAGAATACCTTCGACCCGTCGAATTCTGTGTTGTGCTTGAGGTTGTTTCACTTATTTCTTCCTCTTTTATCTTGAGCTATTTATATTCTTGGGAACATATCTAAGTAGTGTCTTTATTTTATACATAGTAGTTAGTGTGTCTAGATTTAGCAAACTTAATTTTCGCTACACCCTATATTCTTAGGACTTTATTTGGCAATTCCGGTATATTGGGTCACACACGCCTTTACCTCAGCTCACCTCGGTGTCTATAGCACAGTGAATGCCACTGCACCACATACCGAAATCTCATTCAAACTCTTAGAGTGCTCATTGATGTTTCCTTGAAGGGGGGTGTCAAAGTGTCACCGTGGAAGGCCACTAAGGCTTTGAGTACTTTGAGAGTTTGGAAGTCTAACATCAAGTGGTTGCTTAGTGTGATTCTCAGGTTTATGCCCTTTCATTATCCATGTCTACACACGCCATCTTCAAGTTCATAATCCGTTCTGTGGAAGAAAAAAAATTAGGGTATAACATCATGGCTTCGTTAAGAGAAGGGTCAAGCACTAGTAGTGAAGAAGAGTGTGGTATACCGGTGTTGAAAGTGAATAACCAAGAAGCACTTAGGAATTTGTTTTATCTTGACATAGAGGCACAACGCGAGAATTCGGGTTGTGCACCTCAGGTGTTTCCAATTCAAGTCGATCCTTAACTTGAGGAAGAAGAAGATCTACCCCTTGAAAATCCACAATTTGAATAGGATAAGGAACCACAAGTAGAGTGAATCACAATTGAGGATGAAGTAAATGAAGGGAGACCATTAAGGAAGTGTGCTCTTCCCTCTTTGGAAGCTCACATGGGGTGCATCGTGCTACAACCATTAGTGGACAAGTCATTTGAGATCAAGCCGGGTTTCTTGCAAACACTTCCGTTGTTCCTTGGCCATGCCAATTCGGACCCTTACTTGAACTTATTAGAGTTCGAGGAGGCATGTACCCGCCTAAACATCTGTAATATGGACCCCAGACAATTGAGGTTAGGGGTCTTTCCATCAAGCTTGTAGGACAAAGCAAAAGATTGGCTCAACAAGCTCCCTTCTAACTCTATCAATTCATGGGAGGGACTCCAAAGGAAATTCATCACTAAATACTTTCCTCCGGGCAAAATTAACGAAAGAATAAAAAGTTTAATGACCTTCCGTTAAGAGGATGACGAGTTGTTTTGTGAAGCATGGGAGAGATTCAAGGACTTAGAGCTTGGTTATCTGAACCACGGGCAGTCCTAAGACATGCTTATGTTTCTTTTCTACCAAGGGCTAAGCACGGAGACAAGAAGAAAAGTCGACAATGAATGTGGTGAATATTTCATGAACAAGACCGTGGAAGAAACTCATATCCTGCTTAAGAAGTTGGCGGAAAGGTTGACATTGTGGGATATCAAACCTAGTCTAAAGAAGCCGGCGGTATCAATGAGGGAGGCCACCCAAACCCATAGAGGTGGTATCTATGAAGTCAAAAGATCCCATCAACAAGAAGATGCTATTAAGCGGCTTGAGGAATCAATGAATAAGAAGTTCGAGCTCTTAATGAAGCAAAGTAGAAGTGGAGGCCAAGCCCACCAAGTGTTAAAAATTTGTGTAGAGCCGGTCACTTCCTTGATATGCGAAAGGACAATGCAAGAGACTTTAAGTTGTCCTTAGCAAAAGGATTATCCGGAAAGTATCGAAGAGTGCAAAGGAGTCTTATATGACCAACAAAAGAATGATTCATACTCCAACACCTATAATCTGGGATGGAGGTGGTCAAAATCAAAGTCAAGGCAACCAAGGAGGTCAAGGTGGGTTGCCAAGGCCAAATGGTGATTTCCAAGGACAAGGAGGAAGGTACAATGAAAAGGGAAACCATGGCAACTTTGGTGCTTTTGAAAGTGGAAGTAAATGATTCCCAATTATGAGCTCCAGGATTTGCACCAAGACCGAGTGAAGGATTTGCCAATGCTTTGGGTGGGAATGCTTATTAATCACGAGCACCTTTTGTACCAAGATCTCAACAACCACCTCTACTCCAAGAACCAATCCCTCTACCACAATTGGAGGCGCCCAAGTCTAACACGGATGAGCTCTTGGTTAGGCTCGTGAAAGGTCATGACGACTTAGTAAAGACTCAAGCTGAAGATAAAAAAGCTCTTCTTGAAATCTTCATGAGTTTGAAAGGGGATAACCAAGCACTCTGGAATGAGTGGCAAAGCGCTATTCACAAGTTGAATATGCAAGTAAGTCAATTGGCTAAGGCACATCAAGGCCAAAGGAAAAGCAAAACCCATGAATTTCCCTCCACCACCGAGGAGAATCCCAAACACCAAGTCAATGTATTTAAGGCGGTGTTAAGATTTGGAAGAGGATTCGAGAATTATGATGATGCTCCTATTGTGGAGAGTGATAATGAAGATGACTTGGATATACCACTTATGTCTAAGAACCATGCTGGAGTTGAAGAAGATACCACTAATGAGGAAAAGGTGGTGAGATTTCAAGAGAAGACTGCTTTGATTCTGTTTCTACCAAAACTCCGTAGGAATTCCAGTAGAAGTGCGGATGAGGTCAATTCAGAGGATCTGAGCTATTGCGTGTATATCGTCCTTTACCTACTGTTAAGAATAATACACTGGACGGTCGTTAGGGGCCTTGATGGGTTGTTCCCGCCTTCGACTCTCCGACGCTCAAGTTAGTGTATGGAGCGTAACAATAGTATTGGTTGAGTAACAGGCATACCTTGTAACTGTCATAAATGTGTTGCTTATATTGGCGGTTGAGTATGGAGTATTTTGTTGCTCTTCAATATGGGATCCTACTTGTTTGTTAATGATCTGTCCCGGTACCTTCCATTTGTTGTTCCGAGAGCGTGGGCTTTCGGATGGTGTTGCTTCCTTGTTTAAAGTTGAAGCCTGTATTGCTGTCTTGCGTTTGGTCTGAGCTGTGTTGACCCGTTTGGAGTGACTAAGTGTGCAACAATTGTGCATTTACAAGATCACGTACTAACAAGTCCCTCAAGTCCCCAAGTCAAGGGAATTAGCTCTTGATTGAGGAGTTGCAAGGCTTTGTCAAGATTTGCACACGTGGTCACTCGAGAAATGGGCGGGGGGGGGGGGGGGGGGGGGGGGGGGGGGGGCGCACCCTGATAACCTCGAGTCCCCCAACTCTCCTATGAAGAGCTGATTTTGAGGTCGAATGTCGAAGTGTCGTGTCGTGGGGCCTCGTCCCATGATAGTGCAAACGTTTGCTGTTGTTCCGTAATCGGGGTGGATTCCGAAATTTTGATGTTGCTATTTGGATCTATTTACGTGGCGACAAGTGATGTTTCTACTCGTCGCACGATAGCGCGAACGTTGTTGCTGTTCGGCTATCGAGTTGGACTCTGAAACATGATGTTGTTGTTTAAAGCCTTTTAGGCGACAAGTGATATTGCTACTCGTTTCACGATAGCACGAATGTTGGCGCTGTTCGGCTATCGGGTTGGACTCCGAAACCTGATGTTGCTATTTGGAGCCGCTTATGTGGCGACAAGTGATGTTGCTTCTCGTCCCACGATAGCGCGAACGTTGGTGCTATCGGGTTGGACTCCGAAACCTGATGTTGCTGTTTGGAGCCGCTTTTGTAATGACAAATGATGTTGTTACTCGTCCCATGATAGCACGAACGTTGGTACTGTTCGGCTATCGAGTTGGACTCCGAAACCTGATGTTGCTGTTTGGAGCCGCTTATGTGTCGGGTATAGCTTAATCGGGTAGATGCGTAACGGGAGGTCCCAGACCTCAGTCTGTTAGCCCCGATCGATGGCGCAGGTCATGATGGTATCAACCGTGCCCATGATAGCGCAAGCATAACTGCCACTTACCTATCGGGTATTTCTCTATCGGGTGGATGTGTAACGGGAGGTCCCAGACCTCAGTCCGTTAGCCCCAATCAATGGCGCATTTCATGATGGTATCAACCGTGCCCATGATAGCGCAAGTATAACTGACACTTGCCTATCTGGTATTGCTCTATCGGGTGGATGCGTAACTGGAGGTCCCAGAACTCAGTCTGTTAGCCCTGATCGATGGCGCAGGTCATGATGGTATCAACCGTGCCCATGATAGCGCAAGCATAACTGCCACTTGCCTATTGGGTGGACTACGATACGGTGTTGCTATTTTTGAAGTGGGCCCCTCTTGTCTTTTTGTATTACGACATTTTCGTCTTCATAACGGTTATCTATCGCTTGAGATGATCGTGTGTCACACGGTTTATTTCAGTTGTTTGCTGCATGCGTGACGCGTGGCGCGCCGAATTCGAAGCGGTAGGGTAATTAATTTTGGTGGGAGCGCGTGGGGCGCGTGAGACACGTGTCGTGATCCTGCGGTTGGAAGCGCTGAAAATAAACGGTAGGCGTTTGCCTATGGTTAGTTTCGCTGCCTATAAAAAGTACGGTATTTTCACTTTCACCTTTTACACTTTTGCTGTTCAAACTGAAACTCTGCGTAAACGTGCTCTCAAATTTGCTTGCTATCAATCTTGGAGTGTTTCTTGCTTGCTATCTCATGAATCTTCATCTCCTATCTTCAAAGGTAGTTTCATTGTTCTTGTTGCTTTTTGAAAATTGTTTGTGGTGTGTTGCTTTTGTACTTGTTTTGGTTACTATTTTTTGGGGTAAACGTCTGGGTTGTGTAGCTTTTTTTGTGTTGGTGCCAAAAGGAATTTCTGGGCTTTTCTGGGTATTGGGAAGAACAGCTTTGAGTTCTTGAGGTTTTTGTTTCTTTTGGGTTTTTGATCGTTTTTTGGGTATTGCGAAAAGTGGGTACTTGTTTTTGCTGGGGGATTGGGCTTGCGGCCGTCTACGCGTTCGCCGTTTGGCTTATGGCCCATTTGCTTTTCTCTTAGGATCATGGAAGTCACTAGTGCTTTGCGTAGGTCGTCAATACCGAACATGGAGCAACCTGGATCGATCGTGCCGAGTGGTGAAGCGTCCTCTTCTTCCGGGTGATCAGATGGATACGTCGTGCTCCCATGCGGTGAACGGGCGTCTGGGGCTGCCCTTCCCGTGCTTCCTCAGGGTGGGCCCATTTTGTAGCGACTGCCAGACGGCCAAGTAGTGCAGGAGCCGGAGAGGTCCCTGTCGGTGCGCGAGATCGAGCGGTGGTACCGAAACTACCATATCCCATGTACGGTGAAGCTGAGGGTCCTCCGTTAGGGCGAGTCGTTCACACGCCCTCCACGCGGCTACGTATGCGTGAGCGAGTTCCAACTGAAGGCAGGGCTGAAGCTTCCCCTCCATCCATTCTTCCAGTATGCGCTTGCCTTGTTCAATATCACGTTAGGCCAATGCGGGCCGAAGTTGACGCGCGTGCTGATTGCCTTCCACAACATCTGGAAGCTAAGTGGGCTGCAGTTCCCCACACGGGCGGAGATCGGGCACTTCTTCCATTTAAAGTATTCTCCCCATATAAAGGATAAGGGTATGATGACGGTCGAGCCTCGAACGAAGTGGTGGCTAACGGAGCCCCCTTCCTCTTCTACAGCCTGGCGTAGGTATCACTATTTTGTCGGAGGCGAGTGGGAGTTCGATAAGCCGAATGGTGCTCTATCGCGTGGGTGCGATCAGATACACCGAGTCGCCGAGTCTTTTCAGCCTATAGGTGTGGTGTTGTAGTGTCGACTAACGACGTTTGCCTTGTTTGAAGTTTGAATTAGTGCTTGCTAATACGTTTGTGCTTTTGCAAACCAAAGTTCGTATCCTCTCACCCGTTTGGAGGAAAAACGGTTGGCGCGTATCAAGTTTGCCTTCAACCCCCACCCGGACGCGCGAAATTTCTGGGCAGCCAACCACTGGGAGCTTGTCGAACGCTGCTGAAAGGACCCAACCCCGATTTAGCTTCCTAAACCGGAATCAAACCCTTTCTAAAACACGAACCAACAAAAACAGTAGAAATTTCGGCAGAGTTTCGTTACTAACGGGGAATTACCATTACCTGCACGCAGAAAATACACTTCATCCTATGCCACAAAAATTAAACCGTGGGCACCAATCCCATCCGGATTTCTCAATATATCAACAGTAAAGTAAAACAAAAGATATATCTATACTTTACTGAAATCCGGGGTAAAATCGTATAATATAAACAACAGAATTCTTAGAGTGACCTCTAATGTATAATCATATACGTATACCACAGTAGGTAGAACAATAAACCTACTGGAAGAAACAAGGGAGCTCGAGCACTATGCCTCCGACCACAACGTGCGACACCAGAGTCCAAACTGCAAACTGGGCACGGAAACCGAAAAGCCCAGGGGAAAGACATGAAAACTGTTAGAGTGAGTAGACGAAAATAAATGTCTTTCACCAGTTGATATATATGTTTAAAATAATATATGCGAGTCCAGGTAAATAGAAATAACAAACTACACGAGGTAAAACCATTATCCACCAGTGTACTGAGCATGCAAGTATAAATCCTATAGGGTCACTCATGGACACATCTGTGCTAGTACAGTCAGAATCACGGAGTCCCTGACTTCCACGTGATTCTAGCCAGAAAGGCCTCGGTTCCGGGGTAACGCCCATCGCTGGTCAGGTCGGGGTTCCGCCCCTCCTAGTAGCCTACCATCGGGGATCAGCTGAGAGGTAAGTGTATCGATACAACAACGTAACTGAGACTGTACTCTGTGTAAATCAAATCATAAACAGTTCGATGCAAATGCATGAAACAACATATAAGTGTATGTATATTCGTATACGTATATCCGTATAAGTATAATCGTATAATCGTAAAACACATGCTCATGTAATCCGAAATCTCATACGCATGCTCAAGTTCGTAAATCATATAAAAGACTCGCAAGAATTCCGTGAAAAGAAATTGTCCACTCACAGACTAGCGTAACGCAGTTCGCGTTAACCCGTGATCCGGCAGAAAGTCCCTCGCCAAACGAACGATCACGAACCCCTGAATATTCACAAAATCCTTTTCTCAAAATCATAACTCGACAATACAAGACAAATCACGAGAAACCACCGTTCTCGGAAACACGTAATCCGATAACGACAAACTGTCAGAAATCCGGAAAGCACACCTCAATACCTCGCTGTAAGTTCGGATGCTCAATTCAAGAAACAAACCTCCCCACTGCAATCGGGGTGCGATTTCGAGTGAAATGACATGCAACTTGTCGAAAATCCCAAAAAGTCAAACTTTGACCGCCGTTGACCACCGCCCACGGCGGCGCCACCACCATCCTGAAAATTTCTCGGCGGAGCAACCTCCATTCCATGCAAAATCACCCACTGAGCAACTTTGTCAACTACAACAAAGGCCAATTCTCACTCTAACTAGTCCAATTTCGTGATAAACCGAATTGTTCCCAAAATTTCCAATCCAAAATTCTCCATACACAAGCAAAATTAGATCACCAAACTTACATGGTAGCTTCATGGTGATGAGGGCTACAAAACCCAGTACTTGTTGCAGCTCGAATCGGCCGGAAAAGTGAAACCCAAATTCACCAAAAAACCTTGAACTTTGGTCGAAAATTTCCTTCCCCTCCGGCGAGCCACGCCGTGGAGGGATGCCGGAGATGAGCTCGGGATGCTAAGGCGCATCGATTGGGACAAGGCCCGAGCTCGGAGGTGGCCGAACGGGCTCGCCACCGTGGAGCACCGCCATTCGCCATCGGTCTTCTCTCACACCACCGAGTTGACTCGGTCAACTCGGTCAACATTTTAAATGGTAAGTGTTGACTTGCCCGAAATAGCAACCTTCTATTTATAGGCTTTCCCAAAATGGAAACTTCGTAATTATCATTTTCGACGAACTTTAAACACACGTAACTTCCTCGTCGTAATTCCGATTCCAATAATTCACGCGGCAACAAACTCGACTCGACATGTTTTTCAATTATCACCCAAAGTCAAACACATCGACCAATCGGATAAAAAGTCAACTGTTCAAACCAAACACATACATAACCGAGTAAATAATCAACAATCGGAAATATTCACAACTTAATCTTCGTAACTCAGAATAATGCTCCGGAAGTTCCCACGAGCTCGAAATTAAATTCTGAACAACTTCCATGAAGGAACCGAAACCAAATTCTCGTCCGGTAATTTAGTCGTTAAGAAGGCCACAATTATAAATCGATTATGCCGAAACTTCAAATATTCATAACTTATTCCTCGGTCGTCCAAATAACGATCTGGAACCGCCCACGAACTCGAAATCACACGTACAACGACTCTCGAGAAGAGACGCAGCTCCAATTCTCGGCCAATAATTTAGTCGTTAAAAAATCTGGCGATTCAAACACTGGCGGAACTCTGCGACTACGCAGTAACACATGAAGTGAGCTGATCATACTGCTGATTCTGTTCTGGGTCGTCACAAATCCACCCCCCTTATACAAATTTCGACCTCAAAATTTCCGAGTCTGCCGACTAAAAGTAGGAGCACTGCCTCTGCATACTGCTCAACTCTCCAACGGCAACCTCAACTAAACAACTCTGACAACAGACCCCACAATAGGAGATAACTCTGCGCTGAAATCCCTGTACCCTCAAATCTCGAATCCGAACTGGCTCTACACAATAGCCAAGTGTTCTTGCATAAGGAACATATAGGGTACACAACACACAACAAACCTGAAACATAGTTCCGCCACACGGAACACAACACAACACACACAAAAGCCAACAATATAGGCGATGCTGAACTATACGGCACAACACAAACTCGCATATGACCACATACGGATCAAAACAACATGGTAAATAACGACTCAAACTACACACATCAACACATCACAAACATCGAACTCAAGCAATTATCAACCCATTTCCGCTAATCGAGAAGAGACCCAGCTCCAATTCTCGGCCAATAATTTAGTCGTTAACAAATCTGGCGATTCAAACACTGGCGAAACTCTGCGACTACGCAGTAACACATGAAGTGAGCTGATCATACTGCTGATTCTATTCTGGGTCGTCACAAATCCACCCCTCTTAAAAAAATTTCGACCTCAAAATTTCCGAGTCTGCCGACTAAAAGTAGGAGCACTGCCTCTGCATACTGCTCAACTCTCCAACGGCAACCTCAACTAAACAACTCTGACAACAGACCCCACAATAGGAGATAACTCTGCGCTGAAATCCCTGTACCCTCAAATCTCGAATCCGAACTGGCTCTACACAATAGCCAAGTGTTCTTGCATAAGGAACATATAGGGTACACAACACACAACAAACCTGAAACATAGTTCCGCCACACGGAACACAACACAACACACACAAAAGCCAACAATATAGGCGATGCTGAACTATACGGCACAACACAAACTCGCCTATGACCACATACGGATCAAAACAACATGGTAAATAACGACTCAAACTACACACATCAACACATCACAAACATCGAACTCAAGCAATTATCAACCCATTTCCGCTAATCGAGAAGAGACCCAGCTCCAATTCTCGGCCAATAATTTAGTCGTTAGCAAATCTGGCGATTCAAACACTGGCGAAACTCTGCGACTACGCAGTAACACATGAAGTGAGCTGATCATACTGCTGATTCTGTTCTGGGTCGTCACAGTTGCGGTCTCTCACGCCCTCCTGGTATGTATCTTTCATGTTCAGTACGTTTGATTATTCCGTTTGTGTAAGTTTTTGGGCTAACCCTTGTGTTTTTTTTTTGCATCTAAGATGAAGAAGTCCAAATCCTCCACCAAGAAGGACGCTACTCACCAACGCATGTTGGTGCTCATGGAGAGGGCCCGGCAGGCCCGTATGGTCGTCGAGGATGCGTGCGGCCAGCTGGTGCATGGCGACACTCCTCAGGGTGTGATGCATCCTCCTTACTACAATGAGTACCAGGACCCGGTACCAGAGGGGGATGAGGAGGTCCAAGCTGTGGGCACGGCTATTGGAGCCCCAGCCGTTATCCCTGAGGGGCAGGCTGAAGTGGTTGCCCTTGATGTGCAAAGGGGAGAGGGCGAGTAGGCCTGAAGGGAGTGTCTCTGACAAGAGAAGGAGACGCGCAGCAGGGAGCGTGGCGAGCGTCGCGTTGAACACGTGGACATGTGCGTCAACCAGGGAAAGTCTCCCTCCACCCACACGGGTTCCTCGAGGAGTTCATTCGAGATCTCCCCAATCCATCAGCCTGGAGAGGCGGATGCGCGCCGGTCCCAGATGTCGGCAAGAAGGCCGGATAGCCAAGGAACTTCCAGCCGTCCGTAGAAGCTGTGACGACTCGAAACAGAATCAGTAGTATAATCAGCTTAATTCGTGAGTTTGCGCGTAATCGCAGACTTCTGATAATTGATTGAATCGTGAGTTTGCGCATAATCGCAGACTTCTGATAATTGATTGAATCGCCTGACTTGATCACGACTTAATTATTGGCCGAGAATTTGAGTTGAGTCTTTTCTCGAGAGTTATGGTACGCGTGATTTCGAGTTCGTGGGTGGTTCCGGATTATTATTTCATTGACCGAGGAATATTGTCGAGTTTATCCGTTCGTGTTCGAGTCTATCTAAATCGTGATAGTGATCCGTTTTGGACCGTTGATCGACCCGAAGCATAAATGGAATAATTATTGACTTGCTTTGCGAGTTTCGCGATTAGTCGCGATTTCGACGTAATCTGTTAATACGGCGGCTTCGTTAGCGACTAAATTATCGGGCAAGAATCTGATTTGGGATCCTTCATGAAAGTTGTAGAGAATTTAATTTCGAGCTCGTGGGAACTTCCGGAGGATTATTCCGAGTTACGAGGAATAAGTTGTGAATATTTTAAACCGTTGATCGTTTAATCGGATAAGCTTGTGATGAATTGACTCGTTGACTTTTTATCAGATTGGTTGAAGTTGTTTGACTTTGGGTGGAAATTGAAGAATTTGTCGAGATAAGTTTCTTGACGCGAAAATTGTTGAAAACGGAATTACGACGCGAAAGTTACGTTTGTTCGAAGTTTGTCGAAAAGTATATTTTGAAGTTTCCAAAAATAGAAGGTATTTATGGTGGGTTTCTTATTTGGGCAAGTCAACTGTGCATTAATGGTTGTTGACCGAGTCAACTCGGGGGGGGAGGAGGTGCGATGGCGGGAGGCTCGGCTCGCCGGCGGTGAGCTGCCGTCCGGCCACTTCAGGCCTCGGGGTAGGACCCCTCCGACTCGCCTCGACATCCCCGATGTGTTCCTGGCCACCATTTACAGCGAGGACGCCGGAGGAGGAAGAATTTCCTGTCGGAAATTGGAGGATTTTTGGGGTTTTGGGTCGAAACTTTTCCGGCCAAATCGAGAGGCATGAAGCACTGGGCTTTGAAGCCCTTATCACCACGAATCTACCTATGTAAGTATGGCGTTCCAATTCTTCTTGTACATGGAGAATCGATCGATTGAAAGTTTGGTGAGATTTCAGTTTTGTGTGAAATTGGACTAGTTAGAGTTAGAATTGGACTTTGGTGTAGTTATGGAAGTTGTTTGTTGGATGATTTTGAGTGGAGTAGGTGTTGGTTCGCCGGAATATTTCACGGTTGGAGTCGCACCGCCGCCGCCAGCGGTGGTAAACGGCGGAGCTCCGGCCAAAGTTAACTTTTGGGGTTTTTAACGAGTTATATGTCGTTTCACTCGAAATCGCGCCCCGATCGCAGTGGTGAGGTTTGTTTTTCGAATTAAGCATCAAATATTATAGCGAGGTTTTGTGGTGTGATTATCAGATTTTCGACGATTTCGTCGTTATTGAATTATATGTTTCCGGGAACGGTTGTTTCTCGTGATATGATTTGAGATTTCAAGATATATTTTTGAGCAGTGGATTTTATGATTATTCAGGGATTCGTGATCGTTCGTTTGGCGAGAGATTTTCCGCCGGATCACGGGATTAACGCGTATTGCGTTACGCTCACCTGTGAGTGGACATTTCTTTTCACGGATTGACTGCGAGTCTTTTATATAGGTTTTACGAGCATGAGCATGCAGTTATGATCATGATTTATATGAGCATGTGTTTTACGATTATGCATTTACGAATATGCGTCTACGAATATACATACATTTACATTATGTTTTATGCATGTGCATGGAAAATATTTGTGATTTGGTTTACACAGAGTACAGTCTCAGTAGACAGGGTTGTATCGATACACATAGCTTCTCGGCTGATCCCCGAGTACGCTCCCGGGGAGACAGATATCCTGACCCGAGGCCTTTTTGGCTTGGAATCACGTGTGGGTCTGGGATCCCGTGATTCAGACTGTACTAGCGCGAGGGAGTCAATGAGTGACCCCGTGGTATTTATGATGCATGCTCTGTACGCGTGAGGAGTTAGGGTCTCCCTCATGTACCATTTGATTTTTATGCATTTAGACTCGCATATGTTTTTATAACATATATTATTCGGCGAAAGACATTTATTTTCGTCCACTCACTCTAACGGTTTATATGTCTTTCCCCTGGGCTTTTCGGTTTCCGTGCCCAGTTTGCAGTTTGAATTCTGGTGTCGTACGTCGCAGTCGGAGGCATACTGTTCGAGCTACCTTGTTTCTTCCAGTAGGTTTCTTATTCTATTTGTTGTTGTATATTTATATAATTATACACTAGAGGTCGCTCTGAGCATTCGGATGTTATACTTTTATACGATTTTTCCCCGGATTTCTGTAAAGTATAGTTTTATTGATTACTTTACATTACTGTTATGATATTGAGAAATCCGGATGGGATTAGTGCCCACGGTTTGGTTTTTGTGGCATAGGATGAAGTGTTATTTTCCGGGTGCAGGTAAAGGTAATTCCGCGTTAATAGCGTTACTCTGCCAAAATTTTGATGGTTTTTGTTGGTTCGTGTTTTCAGAAGGGGTTTGATTCCGGTTTAGGAAACTAAATCGGGGTTGGGTCCTTTCAAAAGCGCTCTCGAGGTCCGTCCAACGAGGCCTCCCCTGCCGTTACTGTTGTGGTGGCGGGCGAGACGGCGCTATCCTCAGAGTTCATTGCCCGTATCTAGAGCTCCATGGGTGCGGGTATTGAATCCCTCCAAAGTGGCGTCAGCTGGGCGCCGATTCGAGCGAATCCCTCAGTGCTGCGTTTGACACCTGCACGCAGCTCTAGCATCAGCTCTTCCTCATCAAAGGGCTCGAGGGGTCGATGTTGTAGACCACCATGCTCTTGAAGGCGAAGGCCAAAAACTGGAAGCTACAGGCCGACGTGGGCAAGCTGCAGCAGGCTCTGACCAAGTCCACCGACATAGCCAATCAGAAGATCGCCCGAGTAAATGAGCTTGTGCGTGAGGCCGATGAGCTGAGGAAGGACATGGGGGAAGCGCGATCCGGGGTTGCCATCCTGGAGACTGACCTAGCCACCCTCCGGTCGTCCAGTGGTGCACGCATAGCAGAGCTGGAGCGCGAGCTCGCGGAGGCCCGAACCCATGCCAAAAACGAAGGAAGTCCGTCAGAGGATTGCGGAAGAGGCAGTGGCCGAGTACAAGGCATCTTCCGAGTTTGAGAATGTCAAGGCTGACGCGGTCCAGGCTTTCAAGGATTCAGAGGAGTTCGAGGACTTGGTCGCTGCTGAGGCCAACGTCCAATGTGAGGACTTCTCCTCGCTCGTGCTACCGTTCGTGAAGGTGGACAAGTTTGAGGCATGACAAGCCGCTGAGGCTGAGAAGCTGAAGCGCTCACTCGAAGAGCCAGAGGTCGGGGCGCCAGCTAAGGGTGACGGGCCAGTGCTGGAGGAGGGTGGGGCTGATGCTGCTGCTAGGGCCAGCTAGTTATCTTATATTTTTACTCTCTTTTGTTTTTGCTTTGTACTCTTGCGCCTGCGTGCGTTTAGTGAATGAACTGTGTACAACTTTTTGGGAAATATATCTAAGTACCTTTTGTTTCATTTACATTACTTGCCTGAGTACGTTTGATGTATACTTATATTGTTACTGGCACACAACAAAACGTATGATCGTACATATGCAAAAGATTACAAAATGTATCACTAGATGTAAGCGCGTTAGATTACAAAATGTGCGATCGTGCTCAAACGCATGTAGATGAACAATTAGTGAAAATATTTCCTTAGATGCTGTGTGTTCCAGGGATTGCCTATCCTTCTTCCAAACATGTCTTTGATGTAAAACGTACCCAAACTTACAACTGCATTGATGACGTACGGACCTTCCCATGACGGCCGCAATCCCTTGGGCTTCGTTTGAATTTCTTTCATGACCCAGTCCCCCAATTGAAGCGGACGCTCCTTCACACGTTGGTTGAATAGTCGAGCGACTCGCTGCTTGTTTACGGTGTTGTGAAGGTGTGTCGCGCCTTTCTTCGAGGAGGTTATTGTCGAGTCTGAGTCCTTCAGCATTAGTGGTGGGGTCGTAGCTTTTGATTCTTCGGCTCTGGTACGTGAGCTCAAGTGGTAGTACGGCCGCCGTTCCGAATGTGAGGCTGAACGGGGTTTCTCTTATTGCTATCATTGCCGTAGTTCGGATTGACCATAGTATTTCGAGGAGTAATGTGGGCCATCGTCTGTACCAAACGTCTCCTTTTTCGATGAGTTCAATCTTCTTCTTGATTCCTTCCTTGATGATTTTGTTTGCTGCTTCTACCTGTCCTTTTGTTTATAGGTGTGCTGGCGACGCGAATATCAGATTGGTGCCTTGCCTTTTGCAGAATGCTTTCAGCTCATCGTTGTGGAATTGCGGCCCGTTATCGGTGATAATGTTGAGCGAGGTACCATAGCAACAGTAGAGGAAACGCCATAAGAATCTCTTCACCTTTTCGGTCGTGATCTTGACCATCGGTTCCGCCTCGATAAACTTGGTGTGGTATTCAATGATTACTTTGATGTATCGATATTGGCCCTTGGATTTCGGAAGTTCTCCGTCGATATCGAGTCCCCATTGTGCAAACGAACAGGAGAAGTGAAGATCGATAGGGGAACCGCGCGCGCATGATTTTTGTGTGCACATAGTTGGCACTGATGGCAGGTCGTAGTGATCATGGTTGCATCCGCGTGGATGGTGGGCCACCAGAATCCACAACAGAGCGCCTTTTGTGTGATGGACCGTGCTCCCTCGTGGTGGCCACAGACGCCCGAATGGATTTCCCTGAGTATCTTGTCTCTTTGCTCCGGTGTAACGCATTTGAGGTTGGCCCATGTCTTCCCTTGTCTGTACGAGTGGTGATATCAAATGCTAAAGTTGACTGCTCAGGCTCTTATGTTTTGCGCTTGGGCTCGGTCTATTGGTAGTTCGCCCTGTGTTTTGTATTTGATGATGGGGTCCATCCAGCTGGCCATATGTGGCTCGATCGTAAAGATTGCTTCTGGCGTTTTCGTGATGCTTGGTCTCTTAAGGACTTTTACTACTCGTTGCCCTGACTCCGTATGTACGGGCGATGTTGCTAAACAGGCAAGTGCGTCTGCCTTGGTGGTTCTTCCCCTTAGGATGTGGTTGATGTTGAAGAACTTGTACTTGCTTATCATTGTGCATACGTGGTCATGGTATGTCGTCATTGTATCGCCATTCTTCTTGAAGTCGCCCCGAATTTGATTGACGACTAGTTGCGAGTCGCTGAAGATGTTGATGCTCGAGGCTTCTGAGTTTCGGGCCAGTTGTAGGCCGGCAATAAGAGCTTCGTATTCGGCCTCATTATTTGTTGCTTTATATTTGAATCTTAGCGCGTACTCGACTCGTACGCCCCCGAGCCCGGTGAGGATGATCCCAGCCCCACTGGTGCTCTTGGTGCATGACCCATCCACGTAAAGGTTCCATGGTGATTCGGGTTTTGAGTGTTCTTCCTTGGGAGGCTCCGTGCTAACGGGTGGCGTTTCGAGGACGGGCTGTGTCGCCCATTCGGCCTCCATGATCCGTGTACTCGGCTATGAAGTCTGCGATAGCCTGGCCCTTTATTGTTGTTCGAGGCACATAGTAGATGTCGTATTCATTTAGCTCGAAGGCCCATTTCGCCAGACAACCACTGTGGTCAGGCGATTGCAATACCTGTCGCAATGGGACATTGGTGAGAATGTGGATGCTGTCGGCCTAGAAGTATGGCCTGAGTCGCCTTGCTGCTGAGATGAGTGCAAGTAACACCTTCTCGATTGTAGGGTAACGGGTCTCGGGAGGTGTCATGCCTTTTTCGGTAAAGAAGACTGGCAATTCAGAATTTGTTTCTCTTCAGACCATGGCCGAACTAACGGTCGTTAGGGAAGCAGATAGGTACAGATATAAGGCTTCTCCCTTTACAGGTCTGGACAAGAGAGGGATTGAGGTGAGGTACTGCTTGATTGATGCAAACG
This sequence comes from Geum urbanum, assembly GCA_946800695.1. Lineage (NCBI taxonomy): Eukaryota > Viridiplantae > Streptophyta > Magnoliopsida > Rosales > Rosaceae > Geum > Geum urbanum. Next base: position 28,048,155 of record OX327001.1, read on the forward strand.
CGGTTTCACAGTCGGTTGTCCAAACGACGCTTCGCTTGTTTGTCGTTCGGAAGGCTTTAAAGAACGATGCACATTTTTCGGAGTAGCGGGAGATGAAGCGATTGAGGGATGCCAATTTTCCCGTTAGGCTTTGGAGTTCGGCCTTAGTCGTGGGGGGTTGCATGTCTAGTATTTCCTTGACCTTTGTTGCTGAGGCCTCGATGCCCCCCTTGCTGATGATGTATCCAAGAAACTTGCTTATTGTCACGCCGAACATGCATTTGGCCGGGTTCAATCGCATGCCGTTCTTGATCAGAAGTTCGAGTACGGTTCGTAGGTGTTCGAGGTGATCCGTTGCCTTGGTGCTCTTGACCAGTATGTTATCGATGTAAACTTCTACGATTTTGCCCGTTAGCCCGTCAAATATGATGTTCATCAATCTTTGTTATGTGGAACCTGCATTCTTTAGGCCAAACGGCATGACTACGTAACAGAAGAGCTCCTTATCCGTTGTGAAGCACGTGGCCTCCTGGCATTGGGGTTTATGAGGATCTGGTTGTACCCCGAGTATGCGTCCATCATGGACAGTAGTTCATGCCCGGCAGTGGCGTCTATGAGCTGATCGATTCGGGGTAACGAGAAACTATCTTTCGGACAGGCCTTATTCAAATTACTGTAATCTATGCACATGAGCCAAGATTCATTTTTCTTCTTGACAATAACGGCGTTGGACATCTATTTCGGGTAGTTAACATTTCGGATGAAACCGATTTTCTGCAGTCTATCAACCTCCGCCCGCATATCGTTCTTGGTCATACGCCCGCCATTTCTGCTTTATCGGCTTTGCAAGTGAGCTAATGCTGAGTTTGTGGGAGATGATGCTTGGGGCGATTCCAGGCATGTCCGTGTAAGACCATGCAAATACCTGTTGGCAGTCCGTTAGGACCTGGGTTAGTCGAGCCACCATGTCGGGCTCTAATTGCGCGCCGATGCGGATCATGCGCTCCGGGTGTTCACGGGATAGTTGTATCGTGCGTTGCCTCTCCCATTCTTTGGTGGGCTGAATAGTGTTCGATCTGTCACGCAGGTCATCAGGTTGCTGCTCTTCGGGGGAGTACTTCGCCACTGCGAGTACTTCCAATCGTGTGTTGTCTTTGTCTGGTTGAACAGTTTTTTCCACGAAATCATACCCTCTGACCGTGCCGATTCTGTAGTCTGTCGGGAACTTTGCCATGAGCATATGGCCTACAATGATCAACCTCAGCTTCGAGATACCTCATCGTCCGAGGATCATGTTTTAGGACGTGTGGAGATCTATGATAACGAAGTCTGTTCTGATCTCGCTCGGGGGGGGGGGGGGGTTCCTGGTGCCCCGATGCCGAATCGCATGTAGTCGCTACCGAGGGGGTAAGTGGTCTCACCTGAGAAGCTGGCGATGCTCTCATGATCCTGTGTCATCTTGCATTTTGGGTGCTTAAGGCCTTTGTACGCCTCCTGAAAGATGATGTTGACTGAAGCTCTATTATTGATGAGGATGCGCTTGACTAAGTATCGGTCCACCATTCCGTCGATGACGAATGGGAGCGTGCTGTTCTGGTTGCCCTCTTCGTCGTGGGTGAAGGTGATTGGAGGCCAATCCCTCTTGACAGCCTTAGGTGGATTTCTGGGATGTACCGCAAATACGTCCCTAGGTCGGGGTTCTTCCCGTTCCAGAAGGCATTCGGCATTCCGCTTCCCGCCCGTGATGTTGTTGATAGTACCCCTCGTTCGTATATCTGTAGCTGGGCGTGCCGCGTTTATTGCTCGGAAGATCAGCGTTCCCTCCGTGTGCAATCGTTCGATTTCCGTGGCTAGGATTTCGCAATCGTTGGTGTTATGGGTATTCGAATCATGATACATGTACCACGTTCCCCTATTGTTCCGTATAGGGGCTATCCCGGGCACCCTAGGCATGGGCGGGCGGATTTTTCATTTATTTTGTTTGAGCACTTCCTCATTTGTGCCCTGGGTAATGGAGAAGATTGTGCGTTGCTAGTTGGGATCTCTGGGTGGTGGGTTTCGCGGTAGTGAACGCTCGGGATGCGTATGCTAATACTGTTTGTGGTTCCTGTGTTCGCGATAGTGGTCTTCGCGCTTGCGGGACTCGGTGGGCTGTGCTTTCGATGGCGGATTCTTGGCTGTATGGGGGGATGACTGGCGATCTTGTGTGTAGCCGTGTGTCTTCGAGGTCGGTGTCGTGCTTAGACCTTGCGCTCTGTACACGTGGGTTTCCACCAGTGTCTTTTTGACGATTAGGTCGATGATCTCGTCGTACCTAAGGTGGTCCTTTCTGACCATCTTCTCCACGAATGGGGTTCCTGTCAGGTTTTCTAGTAGCGTCGGTTTTGCTACGTTCTTGTCGAGGTTCCTGCACGTGTTCGCAAGGGCCCTCCACCGGTTGATGAAGCCGGATAGGTTTTAATTATCCCCCTGACGGATCTTTAGAAGCGTGCTGGTAGTGTTTTACTTGCCCTATAACCGGTATCGTTTGAGGAAACACTCCGTGAGCTTATCGAACGAGTGGATGGATCCCGTGGGCACCTCGTAGAACCAGTTTCGTGCTTCTTCCACCAACGTCTCCTGGAACAGGAAATAGAGGGTTGCGCCCAAGTACCGGGTACCTGCGGTGGCGGATTGATACTCGTCAATGTGTGTTCGCGGGTCTCCCTTCCCGTTGAACCTGCTGATCTTGACGATTTTGGAATACGGATCCATGCCCTGCGCCAGGATATCATCCGTTAAGGGGCTCACACGGGGAGTGTACATTCCTCTTGGCCAAGTGTGCATGCTTTTCTTGAGTGACATGATTTCGGCCTCCATCTCCGCCATTCGCCGGAGCATAACGTTCCCAACTGTCGTTGTAGGTTCCTCGTCATCGTACTCCCATATTCTTTCAGGCGGTGGTAGAGGTCCTGGGAGCCAATTGTTTCGTTGTCCCCACGGTGGGCCTATCTTGACGGCTTGCCTGCTCGTTCCTGGCTCCTCAGTTGGTCCTGATTCCTCTCGTTGGGTCTCTTAGCTTCGGATGAACGCATCAAGCCGATCTTCCAAGCGCTGTCGGGCTTGGCGTTCCTGGTCTCTTTCGGTTTGGGTCGTTTGGAGTTCTTTCACGAGGTGGGCTACTGCTTCGTCCTCCGTTAGGTCGTTGATGCTGTTGATCGCGTCGATGGGTGCGTCCCTCGTCTTTCGGCTTTCGGGTGTAATGTGGTATGTTGCGATCTTTGCTGCTATGGTTTCGGGTGGTTTACGATTGCTCGATTCCCATAGACGGCGCCAATTGTTTCTACCAAAACTCTGTAGGAATTCCAGTAGAAGTGCGAATGAGGTCAATTCGGAGGATCTGAGCTGTTGCACGTATGTCGTCATTTACCTGCTGTTAAGAGTAATACACCGAACGGTCGTTAGGGGCCCGTACGGGTTGTTCCCGCCTTCGACTCTCCGACGCTCAAGTTAGTGTATGAAGCGTAACAATAGTATTTGTTGAGTAATGAGCGTACCTTGTAATTGTCATAAATGTGTTGCTTATATTGGCGGTTGAGTATGGAGTCTTTTGTTGCTCTTCGATGTGGGATCCTGCTTGTTTGTTCATGATCTGTCCTAGTACCTTCCGTTTGTTGTTCCGAGCGCATAGGCTTTCGGATGGTGTTGCTTTCTTGTTTAAAGTTGAAGCCTGTATTGCTGTCTTGCGTTTGGTCGGAGCTGTGTTGACCCGTTTGGAGTGACTAAGTGTGCGACAATTGTGCGTTTACAGGATCACATACTAACATATTCAATATGAAAATGCTATTGAGTCAAAAGATGAAGACGAAGAGCTTGAGGTTGAGCACGTATATTCCGAGAATAGAATGAGTTGACATGGGGCTACTAGAAAGAGTCTAGAAGGAAGAGACACAGTTAAAGAGCTTTCTGGGAATGAATTGAAGAAAGAACAAGAATGAGGAGCTGCCCAGAATTTGACAGGTCGAGGATCCTGTTCGACCCGTCGAATGCACTCTACTGTCTTAGACGGAACAACTTCTCGACCTGTCAAGAAACAAACGCAGGACAAGTCTAAGGGACATTCCGAGAAGGGTCGAAGTGAGGAAGAAGTATACATACCCTTCCCCCAAGTGAAGAACAAGGAAAAGGCTTAAGTAAACTTGGATCGAAAGACTAATGAGTGTTTGGATGTATTAGAAATAAACATTCCTCTCCTTGAGGTCATTCAAACTATCCCAATGTACTCCAAGTTCTTGAAAGACCTATGCACCAACCGAAGGTATAAGAACAAGCTACAAGGTGAGGTATAAGGATCTAAGAAAGTTAAGCTTAACGCCACAATTTCGGCCATCATCCAAAGAAAGGTTCCAAAGAAGTTAGCAGATCCGGGTAGCTTCACCATGCCTTGCACCATTGGCACTAAGAATTTCCCAAGGACGTTGATGAACCTTGGTGCCTCAATAAATTTAATGTCGTACTCAGTCTACAAAGAGATTGGATTGGGGAAGATTAAGCCGGTTAGTATGTCACTCCAACTCGCCGTAGGAGTGTAATACACCCAAGGGGTATTATAAAAGATGTATTAGTGATGACTGGTGAGCTAGTGATCCCTGCTGATTTTGTTATACTAGATATGGAGGAGCCAATAGGGTACGAGGACCTCCCAATCATCTTCGGGAGAGCCCATGGCTACGGCGGGCACTATGATTGATGTCAAGGGCAGCGTGCTCACTATGGAGGTATTTGACAAGATACAGACCTTCAAGATCTTCCACGACAACGATCTAATTCCCAAGCTAGAAGCTTTCATGGTTAGTGTTATAGAGAAAGAGCTTCATGAAGAGATAGAAGACCTTGCCAACCAAGTGTACATGGAGGGAAATCCCGAAGAGGAAGTAGATACGGCATTGGTTTTTGGGTATAAAGAATGTTTGTTGAGGTCCACAATTTTTGGGCATGCTGTTATTAATTGTATAATGACATCCCAAGACATATACGAGCCTAGGATCTCCCACAAGCCTCTCCCATTCACCGGATTGGGATCCAGGTCACTCGAGGGCAACTACTACTCCTGGAACACCTTGGATCGCATCAACGTGCATGATACTTTGCTTACGGTGTAAAAAGGGCCCGTAATTCTGGATTTGGAGTTAAAGCAACTTCCGGACTCACTCAAATACGTGTTTCTGGAGGAGCCAAATAAGAAGCCTGTGATCATCTCATCCCTACTAGATGAGGATCAAGAGAGTATGTTGCTCGGAGTATTGAGGAGAGACAAGGCAACCATTGGGTGGTCCTTAATTGATATTAAAGGCATTAATCCGACCATATGCGAGCACCACATATACACCGCTATGGATTCCAAACCGGTTAGGCAACCTTAATGGCGATTGAACCCAAATATGTAAGATGTAGTAAAGAAAGAAGTGTTGAAGCTACAAGCTAATGGGATCATCTACACCATCTTGGATTTCGCCTACTCAAATGGTACCAAAGAAGGGTGGTCTCATCGTAGTGCCAAACTCTCAAGGAGAGCTTATCCCTTCATAGGTAGTGAATAGTTGGAGATTTTGTATCGATTACCAGAAATTGAATGCCACAACTCATAAGGATCATTTCCCATTGCCATTCATCGATCAAATGCTAGAGATATTAGCTGGGCATGAATTCTATTGGTTTTTGGATGGGTACAAAGGATACAATCAAATTGCCATCGACCTCGAGCACTAAGAGAAGAACGCATTCACATGTCCCCAAGGTGTCTTTCCCTTCCGCCGGATTCTGTTTGGTCTATGTAATTCTCCGGCCACCTTCCAAAGATGCATGCAAGCCATCTTCACCGGTATGATTGGTGAGTTTTTGGAGGTATTCATGGATGACTTTTCCCTCTTTGGTGATTCCTTTGATAATTGTTTATATAATCTTGAGCAAGTACTAACGAGATGTAGGGAGAAGGACTTACTTCTCAATTGGGAGAAATGCCATTTCATGGTAAGAGAAGGGATTATGATAGGCCATTGCATCTCTAAGAGAGGAATTCAGGTAGACAAGGTCAAGGTTGAAGTGATTGAGAAGCTACCCATTCCCACCAATGTCAAGGAGGTCCGAAGCTTTTTGGGACATGTGGGATTCTACCGCCGGTTTATCAAGGACTTTAGTAAGATTGCCAAGCCATTAACGCACATGCTCACTAAGGAGGCCCACTATTATATCACTCCGGCACTTGAGGAAGCCTTTGAGACTTCAAGAAGGTGCTTGTATTGGCCCCGATAATCATGAAGCCTGATTGGAGCTTACAATTTGAAATTATGAGTGATGCAAGCAATTATTCTATGGGATTGGTTCTAGGACAAAGAAGAGATAACGTGTTGGGGGTAATCCGATATGCCTCTCGCACTTTTAACCCAGCTCAAAATAACTATACCACAATGGAGAAGGAGATGCTCTTTATTGTATTTTCTCTAGAGAAATTTCAGAGCTGCATTGTAGGATACAAGGTCATAGTTCACACTGACCATAGTGCTCTCAAGTGCCTCTTCACCAAGGCAGAGTCCAAGGTGCGGTTGTTGTGATAGGTATTGCTACTCTAAGAGTTTGACTTAGAGATTATGGATAAACCCAGAAGGCACAACTTGGTAGCGAACCATCTTTCAAGGTTAAAAATTGCAGAAGAAGACAGTGAATTGAATGAAGAGTTTCCCGATGAGCAGTTATTTCACATTAAAGAGATCCTTACTACTTCTTTTTATCCATGGTTTGCGAACATCGCCAATTTCCTCTCAAGCCAAGGCACTTATATGCTTACTCACTTCACTAGTGATCAAAGAAGGCGGTTGAGGAGGATAAGCTGTGAATTCATTTGAGACGACCCTTACCTCTACAAGGAAGGGCGGGATAGGATCCTAAGGAGGTGTGTACCTCATGAAGAAATGCATAGTGTCATATCCTTTTGTCATGAATTAGAGTGTAAAGGCCATCATGGAACTTCCAACCACGTACATGGTTCTACAAACCGAGCTATGGTGGCCAAATCTCTTTTGAGATGCCCATGCATTTATCAAGAGTTGTGACCGGTGACAAAGAGTGGGAAGGATCAACACGAGAGACCAAATGTCATTGAAAACGATCATAGAAACTGAAATCTTTGATGTTTGGGGAATCAACTTTATGGGTCATTTCCCTGACTCCAATGGTATGCTATACATCCTTGTAGCAGTGGATTATATGTCAAAATGGGTGGAAGCCATGGCTTGTCCGACTAATGATGGAAAAGTGGTCACCAAGCTCCTTAAGAGTGCCATTTTTACAAGACAAGGGACCCCTAAAGCCATCATAAGTGATGGGGGTTCGCATTTTATCAATACCAAGATCAAGGCCCTCTTGAGAAAGTATAGAGTGAGTCACAAAGTCGCCACACCTTATCATCCTCAAACATCCGAGCAAGTTGAGATTAGTAACTAAGAACTCAAGAGTATCTTAGAGAAGATCGTGATCGCTAACCAAGAGATTAGAGTCAAAAGCACGATAACGCACTTTGGGCATACCGCACCGCATTCAAGACTCCAATTGGTATGTCTCCTTATCAGCTCTTCTATGGGAAACCTTGCCATTTTCCGGTAGAGGTTAAGCACAAGGCAAGATGGGCGATATCCATGTTGAACATGAACTTGGAAGAGAGTGGCACAAAGTGGAAGCTAGACATCATGGAGCTAAAGAAGCTACGGATTGAAGCATATCAGAGTGCCAAGATCTACAAAGAGAAGACAAAGAAGTACCATGATGCAAGGTTAAGGCCCAAGGAGCTTATTATAGGCAAGAATGTGCTCTTGTACAACTCTGGACTCTCCTTACATCCTCGGAAGCTAAGGTCTAGATGGAATGGTCTATTTGAGATTGTGGAGGTATTTCCTCAAGGAGTGGTGACCTTGTGGAATTTGAGAGATGTAAGCACCTTCAAGGTGAATGGGCACCGGATCAAGCCATGGGAAGGAGTAGCACTAAGTAACGATGTTGTGGAGGTGAAATTCGCCCATCATCCGCACACTATGATGCTATGAAGTTTCACTCTCTTCCCCAACCGTGTTAAAGTCGTTAAACTTGAACCCGTGATAGCCGGACACCATTGATAGAGCTACACGGACTAAAGTGTGAGGTAGAGGTTGTGATCTTGTGACCCGGGATACCACTTTAGAGAAATTCAAGGATACCTAGCCTGGAAGGTAAGACCAATTTTTATCTTGCATGTTGGTGATTGTTGGTGACTATGGATCCTATGTTTTGGTCTTCAAGGAGGAGCATTTCTAATCTCATACTTCACTTTAAATTTCTATGCTTGTTGATGTGATTATGTATTAGGAATATTTGCTTTGTGTGTGCCAAATTTGTGGTAGGATTGTGTGTTGATTGTGTAGCATTTTTGGTTGAGAATTGGTGCATTTTTAGGATAAAAAAAACCTCAGGAATTCTCGACGAGTCGAAGAATAATTATTCTACTCCTTTGACCCATCGAACAAGGAACACAGACGAGACAGTAGCCAACATTCGACGAGTCAAATCAATTCCTCGACCCGTTAAACAGATGCACAAGGATAAACAAAAGTCAACATTCGACGAGTTGAGTCAATTCCTCGACTCGTCGAACAGATGCATAGGTGGAACAGAAGAAAACATTCGTCGGGTAAGCCAATTTTTTGACCCGTCGAAACTGGTTTGAGGTTGGTCTTGACACCGAGTTGACTTTTAAACTTTCCCCTCTTCTCTCTTTTCTCTTCTCCTCTTCGCCTCTTCTCTTGTTCATCTCTCACTCCTTCTAAACATTCCAAATCATCCTCAATCTTTCACATTTTCAAAACAAATGCTTATGTGTGCTTGTATGTGGTGATTAAAGTGATTGGACAAGGTTTTGCACCACATTTGTTGAGGTAAGTTCTTCATGGACCTAGAACCCGAATTTTAATTTTTATGTGATTAAGGTATGATTCTATGGTGTTTATAGTGTGTTATTGCTATATTCCTTGATTTAGATGTATGGGTTGTGTGATTTTTACTTCAAAAAGCATGAAATTGTTGAAATTGGACACATTGAGTAATACATGAACCCTAATTCGAAAAATTTTGGGATAAGCTTGTGCTTAGTGTTAATTGAGTCAATGTATGGTTGAAATCATGATCTAGGACTAATGGATAGTTGAATTATGAAACCAATTACAGGAAAACTTATCCAAAAAAAATTTATCCAAGTGTTGACTATCCTTGACTTTTGGCCGAAATTATGATGCAAGTTTGTGTGTAGTTATTTGTTTTGTGTGTTTTTGTCGTAATGTGATTGTCTAGGTGATGATTGTTGAGGTTTTGGTTCGAAATTGAATAGCATTCCTTAATTGAACTAAAGGCTTGATGACTCTAACTTTGCAATTATGTTACTTTGTGTGATTATGTGTGACAATTTATGTGTATGTCAATATGAGTACTAAGTTGTTTTGTGCAAACAATGTGTTCTAGGTATCCACATCTATCCATCACCATCATCTTCTTCATCGTCTTCATCATGGCACCAAAACAGAAAAATGTGGCACAAGATCCTTCTGTCGATTATGACTTACCCCACTAGAAGATGAATAGGGCGGGCAAGGATTTCTACCCTTTGTTGGACAAGCTGCGCCCGATCCATGCCGAGAGGGATGTAGACGATAGGGGAACTAAACCCGAACTCTGGACCCTCTTTGAAATAGTGAAGCGTCACAACATCCCACACCTCACTGGAGGATTCTTTGGTTACGATGAGGCAACTGTTAGGGACTTTTATGCCACACTCACAGATACCATGGCAGATGGTGACGAAGGTCGGACTTTCAATTTCAAGGGGAAGTAGGTAGTCCTTAACCCACAAACCTTTGAGCTCCTTTTGTTTCTTCCACCCATCACCAATGAGGAAAGGACATCCTTTAAGGAGAGATTCGATGCGGTATCATGGGCTAGGTTTTCATCAGAGCTGGTGTGGGGCGCGAAGTGCCGGTTCATCCAAATGGTTCCTTCCATAGTGAGGATCTGGACCCACTCTACTGCGTGCTTTAGCTCTTCGTTAAGCACTACGTCAAACCTCAGCTCAAGAATAGCGAGATCACAAGGAAGGGTTACCAAGCACTATCCATAATGATGAGCGACGTGGGGAAGGTGGAGTTCGACAAGCTTATCTACGACTCCATCATTAGGTGCACTGATGGGAAAGATGCCCTTGTATTTTCATGCGCCATCACTGCTCTTTGTCAATCGATTGGCGTTAAGGGGATTCCTAAGGACAAATATAAGTTGTCACCACCCTATGGTATCCTCAATGATATCATTGTAGCTCAGAGCCTTAGCACTATCGCCCATCTCCCCTCTTCAAGCCGAGCCAGTAGTACATTTTCATCTTCTCACACCCAAGGTCCATCTCGTGGCATGACTCCGGAGATGCATGCTTATTTTGAAGGATATTTTTGTATTATGCAAACCCAACATTCGTCTGTCATGCAAGAAATGAGCAACCTCGACGACCGGGTGAGTGCCCTTGAATTGCATTCTTATAGAAACAGTACCGAGCCCTCGACCATGAGACATGCGGATATGGAGCAAGACGCTATGGAGAATGATAAGGATTGATGGGTGGATGGATGAAAGGATGAAGACTTGGTGCATTTATTTTCTCTTATCCTTGAATTTTTTTTGTGTTATGTTATCTAACCCTTTTGTGGCACTTTTTTCGGATTTGTTTTGATGGTTTGTCATTGTGATTGCACCCTTTTGGTTATCCTGGGTTGATTTCAATGGGGTTACGCACTATGTTTGCATCTTTTATGGTCTCGCTTATCTTTGTGCACTTATATGATAAATTGATTCCTTCATGGATATTTTCGATAAGCATGTGACCACTTTCTTTGTATTTAGTTTGAATTGTAGTTGTGTTTAATGTGTGTTACGTGTGAAGTGATTGGGCGAGACACGAAATGTGAAATTCTGGACTTTGGAGTTGGATGCAAGGAGGCCAAACACTTGCAGTTCACAATCTGGGTTTCCTCGATGGGTCGAAAATTCGGCTTGACCTGTCGAATGAACTCCTTTGTCCAACAAGTGCAATTTCCTCGACCAGTCAAGGCACACCCTACAAGTGACTTTTGGACAATCAAAGAGCATGCGCCTGTAAAGCTTGGATCATAATAGCAATACCATACGATCAAATCAAACCCAAGAGCACCAATGAGGAACCATGATGGCAGAGCTAAGAGGGCAAGGCCTAACTTGGTCTTCTTTGGTTTACATGTTTATATCTATGGAGCTAGGGACCAGTCGATAAAGCATTTGCACCCTTTTTATCCCTACTCTCTTTATTTCCTTACTTCATATGGATATGTTTAGGAATGATGCTTAGTGTATATTTGAGTCGTTAACATGTGGTAGTCTTGGTGTGATACATGTGGAAAGGACCCAACCCCGGTTTAGTTGTCTAAACCGGAATCAAACCCTATCGAAAACACGAACCAACAAAAAACTTTTCGAAATTTGGGCAGAGTTTCGTTACTAGCGTGGAATTACCATTACCTGCACGCGGAAAATACACTTCATCCTATGCCACAAAAAGCAAACCGTGGGCACCAATCCCATCCGGATTTCTCAATATATCAACAGTAAAGTAAAACAATAAATATAGTAGTACTTTACTGAAATCCGGTATAAAATCGTATAACATAAACAACAGATTTCTCAGAGCGACCTCTATCGTATAAACATATATGTATACCACAGTAGGTAGAACAATAAACCTACTGGAAGAAACAAGGTAGCTCGAGCACTATGCCTCCGACCACGACGTGCGACACCAGAGCCTGAACTGCAAACTGGGCACGGAAACCGAAAATCCCAGGGGAAAGACAATAAACACGTTAGAGTGAGTGAGCAAAAATAAATGTCTTTCACCAGTTAATATATATGTTATAAAAACATATGTGAGACCAGGTAAATAAAAACAACATAGTACACGAGGTAAAACTCACACTCCTCCAGTGTACTGAGCATGCAAGTAAAAATCCCACGGGGTCGCTCATGGACACACACCGTGCTAGTACAGTCCGAATCACAGGATCCCGGACCCACACGTGATTCTAAGCCAGAAAGGCCTCGGTTCCGGGGATACGCCCCTCGCCGGTCAGGTCGGGGTAACGCCCCGCCTGGGATGCCTACCACCGGGGATCAGCCGAGAGGCTAGTGTATCGATACAACAACGTAACCAAGACTGTACTCTGTGTAAACCAAATCATAAATAGTTCGATGCAAATGCATGAAACAGCATATAAATGTATGCATATTCGTATACGTATATCCGTATAAGTATAATCATATAATCGTAAACACAAGCTCATGCAAATCCGAAATCTCATACGCATGCTCAAGTTTATAAATCATATAAAAGACTCGCAAGAATTCCGTGAAAAGAAATTGTTCACTCACAGACTGGCGTAACGCGTATCGCGTTAACCCGTGATCCGGCGGAAAGTCCTTCGCCAAACGAACGATCACGAACACCTCGCTTTACATTCGGACGCTCAACTCGAAAAACGAACCTCCCCACTGCGATCGGAGTGCGATTTCGAGTCAAATGATATGCGACTTGTCGAAAGTCAAAAAGTCAACCCGTTGACCGTTGACCGCCGTCCACGGCGGCGCCGCCGCCGGACGTTAAATTTCACGGCGGAGCCACCCCTATTCCACTCCAAATCGTCCACTGAGCAACTTTGTCAAATGGTTAGAATCATGGAGATGAGGGCTACAAAACTCAGTCCTTGTTTGAGCTCAACACGGCCCGAATCGAAAACCACCATTAAGACCCAAAAATCACAAACTTTGCTTCAAGTTTTCTCTCTCCACCGTGAGCTCCACCACGTGAGGAGGACGGCACGGGGTCAAGGGCAGCTCGGCGAGTCGGACGGGCCAAGGACCAAGCCTTGGGGTGGCCGGAATCATCGCGCCACCGTGGAGACCGTGGAGAACCACCGTGAGTTTCATCTCCACCGAGTTGACTCGGTCAACTCGGTCAACCCTCAAAATGGAAAGTCTCTCCCTTGCCCAGAATAGCAGGTTACTATATATAGCCTTTCCCAAAACGGAAACTTCATGTTTATCCATTTCGACGAACTTAAAACACGCGTAACTTTCTCGTCGTATATCCGATTCCGATAATTCTCGCGGCCATAAACTCGTCTCGACATGATCTTCAATAATCACCAGGAGTCAAACACATCGACCAACTGGATAAAAAGTCAACCCTTTGAACCAACACACATTTAAATCGACTAATTAATCAACGAACGGAAATATTCACAATTAAATCTTCGTAACTCAAAATCATGTTCCGGAAGTTCCTACGGACTCGAAATTAAATTCTGAACAACTTCCGTGAAGAAGCCGAAACCAAATTCTCGACCGGTAATTTAGTCGTTAAGTAGCCCACCATTTAAATCCGAACTTCAAATATTCATAATTAATTCCTCGGTCGTCCAAATAACGATCCGGAACCTCCCACGAACTCAAAATCACATGTACTACGACTCTTGAGAAGAGACTCAGCTCCAATTCTCGGCCAATAATTAAGTCGTTAACAACTCTAGCAATTCCAATATCTGTCGAAAATCCGCGACTACGCTGTAACTCACGAATCAAGCTGATTATACTTCTGATTCTGGTCCGGGTCGTCACACATGTTGTGATACTTATTGCTATGGACTAAATGCCTTTATAGGTTTCCGATCATTCCATAATAGGATATTCAAGTTCTAAGTGTGAGGTCCCCTCACGTATATGCTGATTATAATGTCATTTTCCTTTGAAATGTGATTAGTATGTATGCCCCCATTGTGGTTGATAGGACTCTAATAGCTTCATTATTTCTTAGATACTGTATGACCCTTTAAGTGTGAATGCATGCTAGTTTCTATGCCTCGGAGAACATGTATTAGGTGAATAATTTTGTGAAATGATTATGTATTGCTATCTTGTTTACACTTTTGATTATTATGTGGTTTTATGCAAATTCAGGACAATTTGGTTCTAAAGTGTGAGGTATGCAGCTAAGTCGTATCACTCCTTATCCTAAAATCCATAAAAATTGAATCCATAAAAATTGAAAAATGTGAGAAATTGAAATACAAAAATATGTGTGTTTTGTGTACAAATAACCACTCCCAATGATGAGATTGAACTAATAGCTAGTACATTTAATTATTTTGAGCATGTTTAAAAAGAGAAAACAGTGCACGTTTAATCGGTTTGAAAAATGCATATGTCATTCAAAATGAGTTCACATGAGAAAAAAAAGGATTTATATGTTTTCGAAGTTATCCATGCTCATTTAAACCTCTTCCTTAAGCCTCGTTACAACCCGAATAAAAGTCCTCTTGATTTTAAATGCTTATATTTTTGGATTGTTGGAGCATTGGTTAAAAATTGAGCCTATAGAGAATATGTGATTGATGCGATTTTTAAGTGCAAACACTAACCCTCAAACACTTGTGTGTATTGAGTGATATCTAGTGAGTTTGATGGTTAGGAAACATATTAATTTGAATACATCTCATTGTGATGCATTTGGCTTAGCATACTGTATAACCATTTTGGCTTATTACATATGCATTGATTTCATATTTTAAAAGTGTTGCTCAAAAGTAGTTCAATCCATCTAGCCATAGTTCTTTGAGGGATATCGATCATTAAGTCGGGACACTTACATACTTGTACATGCTTTATGTGTTTTTGTGCTTTGAGTCTAGCTTAGCTTATTTCTTTTCGTCTTAATTTTCTTGAGGACAAGTAAATCTTAAGTCTGAGGTAGTTGTTAGGACCATAATTATGTCCTATTACGCTCCTAACTTTATGCTTATAGCTTGTTTTCTATGAATAAAGCATTGTTCTTATGACATTTTAGGTTCTTACTAGGAAATGTGGAGTTGGCTCGAAATGCATTAAATATGAAGAATTAGATACATATTGGAGAAGACATAACATTTTCGAGGTCACGAGAGAATTTGGAGCAACTTTGGAAAAATGACGAAATAGCTTCACCAGAAGTCGCCCGAAGTTACCTGGAACCTTCCGGAATTTGCCACAGCTAGTCGGCCCATCTTGGCTAGCCCAATCATATGGAGTCTAGCCCAATTGAGGCTCATTCAGCCCATTTATGCTTACCAATCTGATTTGGAGAGAAAGAGAAGAAGTTGAACCACATGATGTCACTAATTTGGAGTTTAGCCTTCCATAGCCTAAAATAATGGATCATGATCTCCCTAATTCAAAGTTAACCCTTAGATCTTCCACCGCCTCTTTTATTATCATCCTAGGGTTGAAATGGAGTCTCCTAACTCAGCCAAATTCGAGCTCCCCTCTCCCCACTCAAAAAAAACTCACCTCGTTTTTCAAATTTTTCATAGTTTTTGCTCTCTCTAGCTCCCTTAGCCATACCCCAACCCTGAAACACTCTCTTCTATCTCTCTTGCTCCCAATCCAAGCCTAAACACCTCCATCTCCACCACTACAAGATACCTAGCTCCTCCCACACGTGGGTAGAGCTAAACCTCATCATAATCTCACCATCTCTAGGCTTGCTTTGGGTGTTCATCCTCTCATCCTCATCTCCAAGGACTTGTGCGATTATCTAGAGCTTGAAGAAGTGAGAAGTAATCCCTCTTCTCCTTGGCTTCTTTGAGTCCTAGAGGTTGCATTTCCTCCTCTTGAAGACTTGGTGCTTGTTGAAGAAGAAGAAGTAGAGCTAGAAGGGCTTCGAGTCACTTGGAAGCTTTGGCTTAGGACCCTTGGTTTATTTGTACTCTCTTTTTACGTTTAAACATGTATCAACTCTTGTATTTAGTTATGTGTAGTGATTAGTAGATTTTGGGAGGCTAGTGTTTCTACCGAATTACGCGCGGGGGCGTAATGGGGCAGAAGCAACAAGAATAAGCTTCCTCTTCCTTCCTCGATCGTGCGGTGGACCTCCTCTCCTCGGTGCGTCCGAACGGTGGGGCTGTTCGGATGGGCGGGCTCTTCTCTCCTTCATTCCCTTCGTGCGTGCGGGCTCTTCTTGCGGGTGCTTCCTTCCTTCCTCGGGCGTTCGGGTGCAGCTGTTAGAGGAATACAACAATGAAGCAGGCGGTCAGGGGTCAAGACGGGGTGGCCCGCCTTCAACGCTCCGATGCCTAAGTCAGAATATATATTGGATATAACAGTCAAGCGAACGTGCGAGTGGCGTTCTGGTCGAGTGAATTCGTGAGATTGAGTCCAACGTGTTGTGTTGAGATCCAATGGAGTATGAGTGAGTGATTGATTGCGATGGGTTTCTCGTCGAATCAATGGGATGATCTTACCTGTAATAAATACCTGATATATATAGGTGGTTGAGATTGGAACCTGGTGGTGTTCTTCGATGTGGGACTTGGTGTACTTCACTGGTGTGTGATCCGCATGTTCGGGCGCGCCCCCCACGGGCGCGTGCGCGCTCGGAAGGGGTGGGTCCGGTGAGTGAAGTTGGTGCTTCCTTGGTGGTCTTGCATGTGGTCGAGTAGGTGTTGCTAATCTGCTTAAGTGGATAAGTGTGTTAATCGTACAACTAATGATGCAATACTAACAAGTCCCCCAATTCCCCAAGTCAAAGAGAACTTTCTTGACTGGGGAGTTGAAAAAGGGTGTGCGATTAACAAGAATACTTATTCGGTTGAGCAGCGGTCATGATCCTGTGACCCCCCAAGTCCCCCAACTCTCCAGTCAAGAAAGGGATCGCATGGCGGAGCGGGACCGGGGTGCCCGAGCGTGTACCTGTTCGTGCGAGTGGTGTACCTGTGTTGTGAATGTTGGTGCTGGTATGGGCCCGGCTCGCAAACAAGAGTTGCTATGTGTTTGGAGCCGCGCGCCCAGGTGGGTTTGGTTTTGTAAACATACACAAGTGTGACAGATATAGGTAGAGGTATAAGTATAAGCATATAGGTATAGTTTGTGCAAGATGTGCGGGTGTATGGTATGATGAGTGAATGTGTGTGAATGTTTTTTCGTGATGCCAGCGCTGGAATGATGTGGTGCACCGCGTACGTAAACGGGGATGCCGTTCCGTACGGTATAGCATCGACGGAGGGATCCAGACCGCGACCTATAAGTAACGCGCTACGGAGGGAGCGAACACCGTGCCCGTGCCGTTCTTCGGATTTAGCGCGCGCAAAGAGGGGACGTGCCGCATGCCTTTGCCGCCTAACCCGGTGTTGCTGTCGGCGTCCGGGGGGAAAATCCAACTCCCGCAACGTCCATCGGTCATCGGTACGATCAAGGGGGGAAACAGGACACCCCCAAGCTGTCCGAGTCGGCTTGTCGTTCGGTAACGGTGCGCTCACGGAGGGGAACACTAGACCCCACACCCGCGCCGCCCATCGGTCTTAGCGGAGAGAGAGGACCACTCGACCCATGCCTCTGCCGCCCAAGCCGGCTTGCGTATCGTTATCGTTACGCACACGGAGGGGAAGAACCCCGCGCCCGTGCCGCCCATCGAGCTTAGCCCCGCTAATTCGGCTTTCGTTGTTGCGATCGTCGAATGAGGAGCGTACTCTCCATTCGCGTCGTTTGTGTTGCCTATAGGGGGGGGCGGACCTCACGTCCCTACTAGGACTTCAGTTGGCACGGAGGGGAAGAACCCCACGCCCGTGTTTTGCCTATCAATTTTCGTCAGGAGAGGGGACGTATCCCATGCCTCTGCTAGGAATGAGCCGTCGCACGGAGGGGAAGAACCCCACGCCCGTGGCGCCCATCAAACTGTGGAATACTCAGAGAGAGGGCGGACCCCGTGCCTCTGCTTTGGAATGAACTGGTGGACGGAGGGGAAGAACCCCGCGCCCGTGCCACCATTGGCGCGCGCAAGAGAGGGGACGGAACCCCATGCCTGTTGCCGCCCATCTGTTGCCTGGGACATACAGAGAGAGGGCGGACCTCATGCCTCTGGTGTTTATGCGACCTGCGCTGTGTGCGAACGGTGGGGACATGCCCCACACCCGTCGCCCGTTGGTTCCAGGGACTGCAAGGGGAGGACGGGCCCCTTGCCCTTTGGTATAGGCAACCTGTATCTTTGCGTACGGGGGGGGGACGTACCCCGCACCCGACGCCCGTTTAGCCTCGGCGCCTGCAACCTGCCAGGGCCGAGCTGGTGTATGCGGGAAAAACCCAACGTCAGTAGCGCCCGTCCGGTTTAGTGCGCCATGCCTGTTGCCGCGTAAACCATGTTGCCAGTTCGTGGTGGTGCGTGTAGTGGCGTTTACCTTGTTTGGACTTGTGCTTTGTGATCTGTCTCTACCGGTCGTGCGGGTGGTGTGTCTTGCCTTGGGTTTTGGTGGTGTGCTGGTGATGAAACGGTTTGAGATGACGTTGTCTTTTTCCTTGGGAACCGTTGTGACGAATGCTGGCCGTCGTATTTAATGCTGGCGCGGGCCAGGGCATTAAATGCTGCTTTCGTTGTGACCGCCTGAAGGGCAGGCGTCGCGCGCGTGGGCGCGTGAGGTGGGGCATGGGTGCCATGTGTCGAACCGTTGGAAGTCGTGCTAGGGTTGATTTTTAGGCGGGAAGATGATGGGCTGGCACGGTTACTGAGAAGAGCAAGTGAACCGGGTGGTGCCACGCGTCCCAATCCTACGGCGGGCATGATAGAACGGACGGCTGGCACTGACTGGCTGATACCGACTGATTAGTATAAATAGGGGTATGGGTGGCCTGTTCCTACACTTCCATGGTTCACAAAAGCTCTGCAAAAAATTTCCCTGTGGTCTGCCCCCTTTGAGATTTGCCGTATTTTGTCCTCTGCTGCCGGAGTTCGTGGTCGTTGTTTGTACCCAGTAGTGCCATCCCAGGCTGGTGTGTCCTTTATCCTTGATATTTGTGTACCTGTCGGGTTTGTGTGTTGTGTGGCTTCTGGGCTGTGTTTGGGTTTTACTGGATTTTTGTTGTTGTTGTTTGCCTAAAAAACAGGGTTGGTTCTTGAGGTGGGGTGGGTTAGATTTGATTTGGGTGATATTTTGTGGGTTTTGGTGTTTGTGGTGTTGTTCCTCTGTCTGCGGCCAAGTGTTTGGGTTGGTCGCCCAATGGGGCTGCATGGGCGGAAGTCCCCCAGTGTACGTGCGCGCTCAGTGTGGGCGAAGGTCCAACGAGTGCGGGCGTGACAGTAGGTAGAATTCAAATGTCGCGAAAGTGTTATCTGGTTTGCTAACCTGTCTGCGCGTGCGTTTGTAGCGAAGAAGATGGATGAAGTGAGCAAGCGTCGAATGCTTAGGTTGCTGGGTGCCGGGGCGAAGGTCCGCGCGGTGACAGATGATGCCGAACGTGCGCCCTCGGTGGGCGGTGTGGGTGCCCCTGCTCCATATGTTCAAGTGCCACAAGCGGATGCTCCTCTTCTGCCGGCGGGTGATGTTGCTGGAGCCGAGACGCAGGTCGAAGCAGAACGTGAGCAACAGCTGGTCGTGCGGAGTGGTGGTACGAGTAGGCGGGAGGGTAGCCCCGCACTGGCACCGGTGAGTCGTGCGCTTGCTGTGGTGCCGTCTCCAAGTCGGGCGGTTGTCCCAGGTCGGTCCCCGAGTCCTCCCCAGAGTTCTTGTTTTCCAGATCCTCCTCCTCTGGCCCTGGAGGCGCCAAAGTCTCCCCCGCACGGGAAGAGTGGAAAACGTGCGCGGAAGAGGGCGCGGACGGAGGACGCCTCTCCTGGCCCCGCTTCTGGGTCGGGCGATGATGTTGTGGAGAGAGTGCGCCAGTCCCTGGAGGATGATGCTGCTGCGCTCGCGGTTGCCCTGCCGTCGGTAGAGGAGGCTCCCGCTGATGGGCTGGATGGGGTTTTTGGTTCATGCGCTCGTCTAATGCAGCAGGTCTTCCGCTACCGCTCTCGGGAGATTGCGGAACTTGCACGCCTCAGGGAGGTCGCGCTGGAGCACCAGAGGGCGATGGACGTGGTGGTGACCGCCAAGGAGAAGGCTGTCGATCTGATGCGGCGGTACGTCGCTCGTGTGAACGAGGCGGATATCCGGGCGGGAGAAGCTGCTGCCTGTGAAACTCTGGCCAAGATTGAGGCGGAGCGTCTGCGCGGCGAGTTGAAGCGCGTTCGTGCTGAAGCAACCGCCCGGGTGGCGTTCCTGGAGTCTGAAGTCGAGAGGCTGTCGGGCGTCGAGGTTCTTTCGTACGAGAGAGTGGCGGGGCCTTCCAGGGGACGTGCTGAGGCTGAGCTGGAGCCAGTGGTCAGGCGGGTGGGGCCGGGCGAACAGGCGGAGGCTGAGGTTGCGGTGACATCGGATGAGGGTGAGGAGTTGGATGTGGAGACGGGGGCGGAGTAGTTGTTTCTTTGTTTGTAATAGAGTAGGTTTTGTAATTTTTGGACTGAGTGGAACTGCTTTACCTCCCGCTTGTGCGGCTCTGTTTTTTTTTTTGCATCTTTTTAAATAACTTGTGCGAGTATGTAAAGCAGTGCTTCATTCAGTGGCCTATCCCCAGTCCCCCAGTCCCCTGAGTACATGGGCGGGCGGGTCAAGGGCAAACGAACGCGCAAATATAGGCTAACGGAAAGAGTAACAAGTATAATATGACCGACAGCGACAATACTTCTCCAAATGTTGGGCGTTCCGTGGGCGGGGCGTTCCCCCGTTTGGACGCGCCCGTCCGGATGATCGGGCGGTCCGTTTCCTCGCCCTCAGTAGATTACTCGTGGTGGTGCCTTGCGCCGCCCGTGCGTGGATCGTGTCTCCAGAACCGTGGGTCCTAAGGTAAGGACCTCCTGCCTGCCCCGAGTCTCCGTGGTTTCCTGCTGATTGTATCCTTGGACGTGCCCGATCCCATGCTCATTTGGGAATCTTCCCAAGAGCAGGTGCCCTGCGATGATCAATTTCAATTTGCAGATTCCAGGCCTCCCGAGTATGGCGTTGTAGGGGGAGGGGGTGTCCATGATGGTGAAGTCCGTCCGGATTTCGTTGCGTGGGGAATCGGGTGCGCCAACCTCGACCCGCAGGTTGTCGCTCCCGATAGGATACGAGGTCTCGCCCGTGAAGCTGGTGATGCATTCATGATCCTGCGTCATCTTGCTGGCGGGTCGGCCAAGCGCCGTGTATGCGTCCAGGTAGATTATGTTGACAGACGCCCCGTTGTCGACTAGCACCCTCCGCACAAGGAATTGGTCGATGATCGCGTCGATCACGAACGGTAGGGTGCTGTCCCTCGGATTTTCTTCCTCGTCCCCTGCTGTGAAGCTGATGGTGGGCGCCTCCTTCCGTCGTGCCAAGGGCGCTCTCCCTGCCTCAATTGCCAGCACATCCCTGCTCGAGCGATCGGGCGACGATGCTCTCCCCTTGCGCTTGCCCCCGGATATCGTGTTGATGGTCCCACGGGTCCTGGCGCCTGCCTGGTGCTGCTGTCCTCGTCGTCCCTGTCGGTTGCCTGTGCGTTCCGCTCCATCGAGCCTGGCGGAGTCCCTCCTTCGGGTATGTTGCTGTCGTTAGTCACCGGGTTGAGCATGTGGATCTTTGGTTTCGGTGGTGTTTATACGAGGTTTGCAATTTGTAAGTTTCCCACAGACGGCGCCAGATGTTTCTACCGAATTACGCGCGGGGGCGTAATGGGGCAGAAGCAACAAGAATAATGATATACGCATTTTATGCTCGTTTCTTAACGTATTTCCCTTTACGTTTAGCTATGTTATTATCTTTGTTTTTATGTTTTTCTTATTTAAATTGTTATTTTGAAGATATTTACGGTGGAGATTAATAACGACGCAATTCGGAGGAATTTCGGCGATTTTGCGATTTTTGCGATTTCGGACCACCGGAAATGGGCCGGACCAAAAAGCAAATTATGGGCCGATTTCTCAACTCTTGTTTCGGCCCATTATCAAGCCCATGACCATTCAATTCTGCTAGGATTCACTTTGGGGAAGAGGAAAAGTCAACAATATCAAGCTTTGTGACTCATTTTAGTGACTAAGCTTTGTGATCATCACAAATGGTGACTTGCATGGTGACTCTTGCTTAGGGTTCATAAATGATGATCACAAATGGTGACTTGCCTAGGTGACTAAGGCTTGCATTAAATGGAGGGAGGCAAGGTGGAAGAGAGAAGGCAACATCCCTTGCCTATATAAGAGAGGAGGCAGCCATAAAACAGATCATCACTTAAATTACTAGCCAAAGCTCTACACAAATACTCTTCCACCATAAACACTTCAAGGTTTCTCAAGCAAAGCCGAAGCACATCTCCTCCATCCAAGCCGAAGCAATCCTCCTCCATCCAACACAATACGCTAAGTCCCTTGTGAAGGAAATCCATCTCCACCGTAGATCATCAAGCATTCAAGACAAAAAGTGTAACCATGATCTTCACTTTCATTTCTTTTGCTTTGTATTTGAACCTTTTGATGTATTGGAATACATTTATGTATCAAATGAAGAACAAGTTTAGATTTGTGTTTTATGTGTTTAAACCGATTCATAAGTTGCATGTGTTTATGATTCTAGCCTTTTATGCATGTTCGATACAATCTTAAAGCTTCGTAAGCATGTGTTAGAAAATACGCTAAGTCCCTCTCTTTCGCATGTTTCGATGATCGTATGTTGTTTAGGATGTTTATACGCTAAGTTGCATTCCTACTCAATTATTAAGCATGTGTATTTAGTTAGAAGTTATGAATTTCGTAACTTACAAAAAGGTTTGATGCATGAAAAGGGTAGGCTAATAAGATGAGACGATCACATGTAATTAGTAGTGTAACTTCTTATTTTTAGCAAGCATAATTAGACTTTAAGTTTCTTGATTGTTGAAACTTGTCTATGAGTAAAACATGTTAGATGCCTAAGAGTTTTAGTTGTGTTTGCATGTTTTTGTACTTTAATTTCGTAGATTAAACAATCAACTTCCAATCCCCCCAACATTTATATTTCCGCTTATTAACGAAACTCATGCATGCGCCCTTAATTCCCCGGATAAAGAACGATCCCTACTCGCCAATATTACAAATGACAAAAGAAGGGTTTAAATTGCAATGCGCGTAATCTGTGTTTTTAAGTTAACGTGAATGCATGTTTTGCGCGTATCAATTTTTGGCGCCGTTGCCGGGGAGTTAGAATGTTTTTGTATGATTTCGTTGTACATTTGTGATTAAAAGCATGTCTAAATTTTCGAAGTACATACTTGTTCATTCTTGTTTATACTTAAAGAAATTTACATACATGTTTACAATGCATACTTTTACTTAGACGAATTTATTTATACTTAGTTTTTACACTTGCATAATTTATTTTCATGTTAAAGGATAGTCTTTGATTTAATTTGAGTACTAGTACTTAGTTATTAAATAAATCTCTATGGAATAGGTGGTGCCTCTTTTGTTTGTCTATCTCCTTAACCCTTCGTGATGTGTGGATTTCATCACCACACGCCATAACCTAAGTGAAGTTATGGGCACGAGGTTGTGGGCGGAGTTTACAAACACTTGAGATTGTATACTATCTTGTGAATTCGAGTAAGAGTTGGTTATGATATCTATAAGGGTTATGAATGGTGACGGGTTTTGAACTAAGAAAACAGAACACCATTGGAGTATATACTCTTACGAGTAAGCCTCGGGGTGTTTCTAAGAACAACATTGGAGTATATACTCTTACGAGTTAGCCTCAGGTTGTTCCCAGAAATTAGTTCTCACCTCTCGCGTTACATCTATCCCAACTGGTCATTTCCAACAATTACGAGGATTAACGATAGTTGGTATACATTTTCGCGCGGGCCGCACGGACAAGAGATTTATTCAATAACTAAGTCGTGTATTCCTTTTAAATCATAGGCGCAATCAAAACGTAGACGTACTTAAATTGATTTACATTGAGCACGAGTATTGGTTATAAGGTTTCGTTCTTTGGAATAGGTGGTGCCTCTTTTTCTGGTTTATCTCCTTAACCCCTCGTGATGTGTGGATTTCATCACCACACGCCATAACCTAAGTGAAGTTATGGGCACGAGGTTGTGGGCGGAGTTTACTAAGAACTTGAGATTATATACTATCTCACAAATTTGGCTGATTGTTGGATATGGTGAATGGGTTTATGATTGGTGCCGGGTTTCGGATCTAAGCAATAGAACACCATTGGAGTATATACCGTAACTGGTTAGCCTCGGGGTGTCTCTAGGAACAACATTGGAGTATATACTCTTATGAGTAAGCCTCGGGTTGTTCTAAATATTAGTCCTTACCTCTCGCGTTATCTCTATTCCTACTAACCATTTCTAAACGTAACTAAGCTGAATTGTAGTCGGTATATATTTTCGCGCGGGCCGCACGTCCAAGAAATTTACCGAATAATCATTTCGCGTACTCTCTGTAAATCATAAGTGCATACGAATACGGATAAATACGAACTTGATAAATACGACATAATCCTTTAAATAGATGGTATATCGGATTATGCATGCTTAGACCTCCTGGAATCAGACTTCATCTTCGGATGAACGAGACCCATTGCACAGTCGAGAGCCTCTGCACCACGTACCATCGGGGCCAAAGGAAATAAATAAAACTTAGTCAAATTTTTGTGTTTATATGTGCA
Organism: Geum urbanum; assembly: GCA_946800695.1. Taxonomy (NCBI): domain Eukaryota; kingdom Viridiplantae; phylum Streptophyta; class Magnoliopsida; order Rosales; family Rosaceae; genus Geum; species Geum urbanum. Next base: position 28,072,766 of record OX327001.1, read on the forward strand.
TTAAAAACTGTAAAGGACTAACAACCGTTACTTAGCTTGCATAACCTTTTTTTAGGCTTTATGATACTCGGATTTCACTACCGAGTACCCTAACCTAAGTGAAGTTAGGGACATAAGATCGAAGAAGAGGTCATTCTTTGCATTCATTTTTTTTTAGCACGTAACTCGTGTGTTTTCTGCAGGTTCTAACGTTTTCTCTTATGCATGCACTCCATCTTTCACGTAGGATTGTTGTTTAATGCATTTTATTGAAAAAAAAATGTGTGGTGCATAAATTCAATGTGAATTATTGTTTGCTTGTATTTGAACTTTGTTTATATATGTTCTAACTAAATTCTTGGGTTTAGCATTATATAGTGTTAATTTGCAGAAAACATGTGTCTTAGTTTATTACATTCTTTTGCATAGCCCATAAAATTGATTAACTCATTTGCATTACTTAGTAAATTACACCTAGTGTCTTAACTATTATAAATTTTGTGTGTTTTAGTAGTTTTTAAGTATTTGTGAGTATTTATAGTATGTTTTGATAGTTTTACTATTTGTTATTGCTTTGTTTTCTAAATACGCCTTACGATTTTGGTTAGTATTTCTATATTCATCTCAAATTATTTGTTGATACTAACACTTGGTCTTTGGTGGATGCTCAGGCTAATGAATGTCCGATCGGAATCCTGAACCATCTAGAACGAACTTTGTGGAGATCGCAGAGAGAATAGCGAGACTTAAAGCTCAAACTGACATCCTGGATCATCCCATCATCGAGGAAGTTTCCGAGTCTTCACATTCATCAACCGACCATACTTTAGCCTCATCAACCGACCACAATTCAGAAGTAGAAGCACAGCAAATCAACATGGCCAATGCAGGACAATCTCTTCGTCAACGCACCTGCTCAACCGAATGGAGCAGCGGACCTTCGAGCATTGCTTTTCCACCACCGGGGGAAAACATGAAAGAAGTCGAGCTGAAGAGTGGTTTCCTCCACCGACTACCCATTTTTCACGGACTTTCCAACGAAGATCCGAACAAGCATCTCAAACAATTCCAATTTGTTTGTAACAGCATGAAGCCAGCTGATGCTGATACGGAGCTCTTCAAGCTGAAGGCATTTCCATTCACCCTAGTCGACAGGGCCGAGTCTTGGCTTATGGAACTACCGCCGAACCATATCACTTCATGGAAGCAACTTGCGGACATGTTCCTAGCGAAGTACTTCCCGGCCTCAAAAATCACCGTCTTGAGAAAGCAAATCACTGGCATCACACAGAAACAAGACGAGACCTTCGGCCAATATTACGACCGATTCAAGGTTTTGTGTGCCACTTGCCCATCGCATGGATTTTCCGAGACCAATCTCATGAATTACTTTTACGATGGTCTCAAGCCGATCGATAGGGAATTGCTGGATGCAGCAGCTACCGGTGCATTCATGGACTTAACCGAAATCGACGCCAGAACTCTTCTCGAGAATCGGGCGAATAATGATGCACAATACGGAATGTCAAACAGACGAGCAGTCGGTGAAGCGAGTTCTAAACCCGACGCGGACGAAAAATACGACAAACTAGCTCATATGCTAGAGAAGGTTTTAGATCTCGAGACGACAAGAGCCAGGGCAACTCAACGGCCTGTTTGCGGCATATGTCAATCACAAGGTCACCACAATGACCAATGCCCTCAGGTGCCGGAGCAAGCTAGCGAGCCGGAGCACGCTAACGCCATCGGCGGATATCAGGGAGGACAACGGTATAACAATTACAACAACTATGTCAACCGTGATCATCCGGGTTTTAGATGGAGCAGCAACGAGGGAACTTTGAACCCTCCAGCACCTCAACAAAGCTACCAACGCCCTCCATTTCAACCAAGGCCACCGATGCAGCATGGTTCGTCATCTCAAACCTTCACCAATCCGGATTACGACAAGATGTTGTCGCAACTTTCGGCCTCCACTCAAGTTCTCCTCGACGGACAATCGAAGACAAAGGAAACATTGGATTCTCATGGCCGAGACATCACCGAAGTGAAGAAGCAGCTTGGCCAACTTGTTGATTTCATGGGCCAAATCAAAGAAACCGGTCGGCTTCCACCTCAAACCACTCCTAATCAAAGAAACGTGAATGCTATAGTCACAAGGAGTGGGAAGATACTTGAGGAACCAAAGACCAAGCGATCTCATCTTGATGAAGTCACCATTGAGGACATCACCAACGAAGAAGAAGATGAGATCGATCCGGCAATTCAAGAGGCCGAGAAAAAGAAGGTGACGCCTAATGTCACCAAGGCACAATCACCTCCACATCCTACCCCAATCAAAGGTAAAAACCATATTCCTTCAAATACGGTTATTACTAATTCTCCGTTTGCTGTTGCACCTTTCCCTAGCAGATTGTCAAAATCAAAGAAGAAGGATGCCCAATATGAAGATATTTTGGACATCTTCCGAAAGGTGCAAGTGAATTTGCCCTTGATCGAGTGCATAAAACAGGTGCCGATATACGCGAAGTTTCTCAAAGAATTATGCACACAGAGGAGGCAAACTCGAGAGAAGGAGGTTGTGAAGGTGAACGCAACCGTTTCGGCGGTTTTGCAGCGTCGGCTACCCCCAAAACTGAAGGACCCAGGGAGCTTTGCAGTTCCTTGCGTAATCGGTGACACCCACTTCGAAGACGTAATGCTTGATCTAGGAGCTTCCATCAACGTCATGCCTTACTATCTTTTCGAATCGATGGAGCTTGGAGATCTCAAGCAAGATGGTGTTGTCATCCAGTTAGCCGATCGCACCCACAAGTATCCGAGGGGATACGTAGAAGACGTTCTCGTGCAAGCCAACAACTTGATATTCCCAGCCGATTTCTATATAGTTGACATGGAAGAGAGTCCACTGAACACCACGCCACTGCTGCTTGGGCGACCTTTCATGCGGACTGCGAGAACGAAGATTGATGTGTTTCAAGGCACTTTCTCCATGGAGATTGATGGAGAAAGAATCGAGTTCAACATCCTGGACGGGATGAAGTTTCCAATATCGAGCGTAGCTGCCATTTCGACATACGATTCTGTGGATACCTTAGCACAAGGCTACCTCGACACCATCAATGAGGATGAACTCGACATGGCCATTCAACTTGGGCATGACGGCCTTCTCGAGGCCTTACTAGAGCTTGAACCTCGTATTCAAGACATGGCCATGGCCCTAAATGCGGCACCACGAAAAGTAAGCTTTTCCCCTCCTTTACCAATTACTTTTGGTACTAATAAAATGGTTCCTTCCATCGTAGAAGCTCCAGTTTTAGAACTCAAGCTACTACCGGACCATCTGAAGTATGCGTACTTGGGCGAGAATGACACTTTACCCGTCATTATTTCGTCCGCGCTAGAAGAGGAGCAGGAGGAGAAGCTCGTGAGTATGCTCAAACGGTACAAACCCGCAATAGGCTGGACACTTGCGGACATCAAGGGAATAAATCCAGCAACATGTGTGCATAGGATTTTCCTTGAAGAAGGCACCAAGCCTACGCGGGAAGCACAGCGTCGGCTCCACCCTCCGATGATGGAGGTGGTAAAAAAGGAGGTAATTAAACTCATGGACTGTGGAGTTATTTACCCTATTTCTGATAGCCGTTGGGTTTCCCCAGTGCAGGTAGTACCTAAGAAATCGGGAATTACCGTCGTCGAGAATCTGGAAAATGAACTTGTGCCACAACGGACGATCACTGGACACCGAGTGTGCATTGATTACCGGAAGCTCAACGCCGCAACCCGCAAGGATCATTTTCCCTTACCATTCATCGACCAAATGCTGGAAAGATTATGAAAGGACCCAACCCCGATTTAGCTCCCTAAATCGGAATCAAACCCCTTCGAAAACACGAACCAACAAAAACTTTTCAAAATTTGGGCAGAGTTTCGTTACTAACGTGGAATTACCTTAACCTGCACGCGGAAAATACACTTCATCCTATGCCACAAAAAGCAAACCGTGGGCACCAATCCCATCCGGATTTCTCAATATCTCAACAGTAAAGTAAAGTAGTAAATATATATGTACTTTACTGAAATCCAGTGTAAAATCGTATAACGTATTCAATAGGAAGCTCAGAGCGACTTCTAATACATAATCATATACGTATACCACAGTAGGTAGAACAATAAACCTACTGGATGAAACAAAGTAGCTCGAGCACTATGCCTCCGACCACGACGTGCGACACCAGAGCCTGAACTGCAAACTGGGCACGGAAACCGAAAAGCCCAGGTGAAAGACAATAAACACGTTAGAGTGAGTGGACGAAAATAAATGTCTTTCACCAAATAAAATATACATATAAAATCATATGCGAGTCAAATACATAAACAAGAAATGGTACACGAGGGAGACTCCAACTCCTCACGCGTCCGGGTACACGAGGGAGACTCCAACTCCTCACGCGTACAGAGCATGCAATATAAAATCGCGGAATCACTCATGGACTACCACGCGATAGCACAGTCTGAATCACGGGATCCCAGACCCACACGTGATTCCTAGCCAGAAAGGCCTCGGGTCAGGATATCTGTCCCCCCCGGAGCATACTCGGGGATCAGCCGAGAAGCCAATGTGTATCGATACCACAACATATACTGAGACTGTACTCTGTGTAAACCAAATCATAAATCTTTTCTATGCACATGCTTAAAACATATTATGTACGTATAAATATATTCGTATACGTATATTCGTATATGCATAATCGTAAAACACATGCCCGTAAAATCATAATCAATCCGCATGCTCAAGTTCGTAAATCATTTATAAAAGACTCGCAAGCAATCCGTGAAAAGAAATGTCCACTCACAGACTGGCGTAACGCGTATCGCGTTAACCCGTGATCCGGCGGAAAGTCCCTCGCCAAACGAACGATCACGAAACCCCTGAATATTCACAAAGTTCATTATTCAAAGTCATAATCCGACAATACAAATCAAACCACGAGAAACCACCGTTCTCGGAAACAGATAATTCAAAGTCGACGAATCGTCGAAAATCCGTATATACCACTTCAATACCTCGCTTTACGTTCGGACGCTCAACTCGAAAAACGAACCTCCCCACTGCGATCGGAGCGCGATTTCGAGTCAAATGACATGCGACTTGTCGAAAGTCAAAAAGTCAACCCGTTGACCGTTGACCGCCGCCCACGGCGGCGCCGCCACTGACCGGAAGATTTCTCGGCGGAGCAACCCCTATTCCATGCAAAACCACCCACTGAGCAACTTTGTCAACTGCACCGAAGTCCAATTCTCACTCTAACATGGTCAATTTCATGAAAAACCGAATGAACACACAAATTTCAATCCCAAAATTCTCCATGTACAAGATGAATTGGAACTCCAAACTTACATGGTAGCTTGCTAGTGATGAGAGCTTCAAAGCCCACTCCAAAATTCAGCTCGAATCGGCTCGAAACATCAAACCCGAAATCACTTAAAATCCCTTAACTTTGGCCGGAAAAATCATCTACTTCCGGCGAGCCTCGCCGTGTGGGGTGACTAGGAACAGACTCGGGAGGCCGAGGCGCACCCTATGGGACAAGTCCCGAGCCAAGAGGTGGCCGGAAACGATCACCACCGTGGAACCACCGTGAGTCCCGTCGGCCTCCACCTCTCACCCACCGAGTTGACTCGGTCAACTCGGTCAACACCCAAAATGGTAAGCTTTGACTTGCCCAGTATGGAAATTTCTATTTATAGCCTTTCCCAAAAAGGAAACTTCATGTTTATCCAATTCGACGAACTTAAAACGCGCGTAACTTTCTCATCGTAATTCCGATTCCGATAATTCTCGCGGCCACAAATTCGTCTCGACATACTCTTCACTAACCACCCAAAGTCAAATAGATCAGCCAATCGGATAAAAAGTCAACCCTTCGAACCAACACACATTAAATCGACTAATCAATCAACAAACGTCAAAATTCGCAACTAATTCCTCGTAACTCCAAATCATGCTCCGGAAGTTCCTACAAACTCGAAATTAAATTCTGAACAACTTCCGTGAAGAAGCCGAAACCAAATTCTCGTCCGGTAATTTAGTCGTTAAGTAGCCCACCATTTAAATCTGAACTTCAAATATTCATAACTAATTCCTCGGTCGTCCAAATTACGATCCGGAACCGCCCACGAACTCGAAATCACACGTACAACGACTCTCGAGAAGAGACCCAGCTCCAATTCTCGGCCAATAATTAAGTCGTTAATAAACTCGGCGATTCCAATAACCGTCGGACAACTGCGACTTCACACAAACTCATCAATCAAGCTGATCATACTGCTGATTCTGGTCCGGGTCGTCACAGATTAGCCGGCCATGCATTTTATTGTTTTCTCGACGGATACTCCGGCTACAACCAAATTAGCATTGCGGAGGAAGATCAAGAAAAGACAACGTTCACATGCCCTTTCGGAACGTTTGCATACCGCCGAATGCCATTTGGACTGTGTAATGCACCAGGTACATTTCAACGTTGCATGCTCTCAATTTTCTCCGAGTACATTGAAAAAATTATTGAAGTATTCATGGACGACTTTAGTGTATTTGGGAGTGATTTCGATGCATGCTTAAACAATTTAGAAACTATTTTACAAAGATGCGTTGAAACGAACTTGGTGCTTAATTGGGAGAAGTGCCATTTCATGGTTACGCAAGGGATAGTGTTAGGTCATATTATTTCGGAAAAAGGGTTAGAAGTAGATAAATCTAAAGTAGATCTTGTGCGTCACTTACCCTCTCCAACTTCGGTTAGAGAGATTCGTTCATTTCTTGGACACGCAGGATTTTATCGTAGGTTTATCAAGGACTTTTCCCACATCTCGCGCCCGTTGTGTAAACTGCTGCAGAAGGAGACCCCGTTCGTCTTTGATGAAGAATGCAACGCTGCCTTCAACAAGTTGAAGGAACTTCTCATGAGCGCTCCTATTTTATGCAGCCCTGATTGGTCTCTGCCATTTGAACTCATGTGCGACGCCTCGGATTATGCCGTAGGAGCCGTTTTGGGTCAGCGGAAGGACAAAAAGCCTTGCGTAATCTACTACGCCTCTCGGACGCTTGATGAAGCGCAAAGAAATTATACTACCACCGAGAAGGAGTTTCTTGCAGTGGTCTTTGCTGTAGATAAATTTCGGTCTTATTTACTTCAAACTAAAGTAACTGTGTTTACCGATCATGCAGCTTTGAAGTACCTAATGCTAAAGAAGGACGCAAAACCACGGCTTATAAGATGGATACTTCTACTCCAAGAATTCAACATCGAAATCAAGGATAAGAAGGGAGTAGAAAACGTCGTCGCTGACCACCTATCACGTTTGATAGGTGACCATGAGCCTGTCGAGATTGAAGAAACTTTTCCGGATGAAAAACTCTTCGGAATTGAGGTAACAATTCCAGAAACTCCATGGTATGCAGATATCGTCAATTACTTAGTTACCGGTGAGTTTCCGTCTACCATGCATAAATTTCAACGTGACAAACTTAAGCATAATGCTAGAACCTTTATATGGGATGAGCCTTATTTATGGAAACAATGCTCCGATTTAGTAATTAGGAGATGTGTCCCGGATACTGAATTTAAGCCTATTTTAGACTTTTGTCACAATGAAGCATGTGGGGGACACTTTGGTTCTAGGAGGACAGCCCTTAAGATTTTAGATTGCGGTTTCTTTTGGCCTAGTTTATTTCGCGATGCTCATGCATATTGTGCTGCATGTGATAAGTGCCAGAGATTCGGTAATTTAGGCCCTAGAGATCAAATGCCACAACACTACATATTTAATGTTGAAATTTTTGATGTGTGGGGTATTGATTTTATGGGACCATTTCCTCCCTCCAATGGTTGTACTTATATCTTACTCGCAGTAGATTATGTTTCTAAATGGGTGGAGGCAAAGGCCACCCGTACTAATGATTCGCGAGTTGTTGCAGATTTCCTACGAACTAACATTTTCAGTAGATTTGGAATGCCACGCGTTCTAATCAGCGATGGAGGAAGTCACTTTTGCAACCGCACGGTGGAAGCACTAATGAGGAAGTATGGCGTAAAACACAAGGTTTCCACACCATACCACCCTCAAACTAATGGAATGGCTGAAGTTTCCAACCGTGAGATCAAGAAGATTTTGGAGCGAACCGTCCGCCCAAACCGGAAAGATTGGAGTCAATGCTTAGACGATGCATTATGGGCTTACAGGACTGCCTACAAGACCCCCATTGGTATGTCACCTTTCCGATTAATTTATGGGAAGGCGTGCCATCTTCCGGTTGAATTGGAGCACAAGGCATGGTGGGCCGTGAAGAAATTCAACATCGATCGAGATGCTGCAGGCTTGCATCGGAAGCTACAACTATGTGAACTAGAAGAAATCAGAAATGATGCTTTCGACAATGCGTTGATTTACAAAGAGAAGACGAAAAAGATCCACGATCAGATGATTCGCGGGAAGAGTTTTGAACCTGGGCAGAAAGTATTGCTTTTCAATTCAAGACTTAAGCTCTTTCCGGGAAAGCTTCGCTCTCGATGGATGGGGCCATTCATAGTTTCTCAAGTTCTACCTCATGGAGCAGTTCTCATTCGATCTATCGACAAAGGCAGTGAGTTCAAAGTAAATGGCCATCGCTTGAAGCCCTATTTTGAGGCATTTGCGGAGCACACCGTGGAGGAGATGCAACTCCAAGAACCGGCCATTTCAAAAACAAAATGATGCATCACGTCCAAAGCCAACGACGTAAAACGAGCGCTAATTGGGAGGCAACCCAATAGGGAGACAACAGATTTGTTTTCTTCTCCCCTTTTAATTAATTTAATGGCTTTTTTTCGTATTAAAATTAAAATTTTCGTAGATCCTATACTCCATTTTTAATTCTATACTTCTACTTTAGTACATTGAGGGCAATGTAGAGTTTAAGTGTGGGGGAAGGGTTTACAATTTAATTGTGTCTAAATTAGTATTTTTCAGAGTCTTTAGGACGCCCTTAACTAGTCGATGATGAAATTTGACCAATACGAACACATATGGCGTATGAATCACATGCATCGAATTCTTGTGCTAATTGAGATATTCTTTATGTTTTTAACATGTAGTAGATATGAATTGCAAAACATGGTACAGAAAATCGCATGCTTGAATAAGTTTTTTTAATCATATGAACCCTATGTGAGCTTTTGAGCTATCTGTTCTTTATTCGAGTGAATATGCATCCATTTCGTAGCTACTAGCTTATATATGCCTCATTTGATTGCTTGCCATAGATTTTAATGAACTAGAGAATGCTAGAACTTACTCATGTCAATTTGCAAAGCTTTTAAGTTGATACAGACTTTGATTTCGGAAATGATTAAAGGCATTTAGGATTTTCCACCACATTGCCATATATCCATGTATCCCAGTTGTACGCACAAGTTGCGACACCCCTAGATAAACCAATTGAGCCCACGTTAAGCTTTTCTTTCATCACCATATATACCTAAACACTTACCCTAGTATAGAATATCCTTACCCTTGTTCCGGAAACTTGGTGAGAATTTTTAGAAACTAGCACATAAGATTATGGTTGGTAGGAAAGATTAAAAGAGTTAATGTGAGTAAGGGGAAAGACTTGTCCAAATAGCTTAAAAAGTATGAGATTGCCAAAAAGAAAAGAAAAAATTATATTTGAGAGAATGAAAAGAAAAAAAAATTATTTTCTCTCATGGCAATATGTTGTTTTCTAAAGTAGAAACCAATTGGATTAACGTCCCCCTTATTTTGCGGATTTGGAGATTACGACAAATTGAAGGCCCAAAAATAGAACAAAACATGGCCTTTGTCCTGTCCGAAAAGCTCAAAGGGTAGCTTAGATTGAAGTATACATGGTAACTTTCGAGTGGAAATGGAGGACGAATTTGGTGCTAGACTAAGTCGTTGGAACGTTTTTATCACCACATATCTAAAAATCGAATGCCTTAGCCTTAACCCCATTGCAACCTCACTAAAAGTCCTTTATGATCCTTAAAATGAGTAGCTTTCAATTAGTAGAGTAAGTTGCATGAGTAAGCTTATGGTTTTGGTTCATTTGTGCAAGTAATTAACTTCATTCATGTGGTTTTCGTTTAAATTCATATACACTTTAAGTAAACCCTTATCATGAGTAAAAAAATATGATGAGTGCATCCTTGTGAGTTGATTAAACCTTTATTCAAAGCATGCACAGCTATAACATAACCATTGTTTTCTCTATGTCTTACTTGTTCATTACATAAATTATATCGCAATTATCTCTTGAATTCGTTGAGCATACACGTTGAAATTCATGTGAGCCATCGCCATATACTTATGCAAATTCTGAGACAAATTTTAGCTAAGGGCTTAGTTGTTCTTTCTTTTGTTTTAAACTCTTAGAGAGTCTTAGTTTAGTGTTTGCTAAGGGACTAGCAAAGTCTAAGTGTGGGGGAATTTGATATACGCATTTTATGCTCGTTTCTTAACGCATTTCCCTTTACGTTTAGCTATGTTATTATCTTTGTTTTTATGTTTTTATTATTTAAATTGTTATTTTGAAGATATTTACAGTGGAGATTAATAACGACGCAATTCGGAGGAATTTCGGCGATTTTGCGATTTTTGCGATTTCGGACCACCGGAAATGGGCCGGACCAAAAAGCAAATTATGGGCCTATTTCTCAACTCTTGTTTCGGCCCATTATCAAGCCCATGACCATTCAATTCTGCTAGGATTCACTTTGGGGAAGAGGAAAAGTCAACAATATCAAGCTTTGTGACTCATTTTAGTGACTAAGCTTTGTGATCATCACAAATGGTGACTTGCATGGTGACTCTTGCTTAGGGTTCATAAATGATGATCACAAATGGTGACTTGCCTAGGTGACTAAGGCTTGCATTAAATGGAGGGAGGCAAGGTGGAAGAGAGAAGGCAACATCCCTTGCCTATATAAGAGAGGAGGCAGCCATAAAACAGATCATCACTTAAATTACTAGCCAAAGCTCTACACAAATACTCTTCCACCATAAACACTTCAAGGTTTCTCAAGCAAAGCCGAAGCACATCTCCTCCATCCAAGCCGAAGCAATCCTCCTCCATCCAACACAATACGCTAAGTCCCTTGTGAAGGAAATCCATCTCCACCGTAGATCATCAAGCATTCAAGACAAAAAGTGTAACCATGATCTTCACTTTCATTTCTTTTGCTTTGTATTTGAACCTTTTGATGTATTGGAATACATTTATGTATCAAATGAAGAACAAGTTTAGATTTGTGTTTTATGTGTTTAAACCGATTCATAAGTTGCATGTGTTTATGATTTCTAGCCTTTTATGCATGTTCGATACAATCTTAAAGCTTCGTAAGCATGTGTTAGAAAATACGCTAAGTCCCTCTCTTTCGCATGTTTCGATGATCGTATGTTGTTTAGGATGTTTATACGCTAAGTTGCATTCCTACTCAATTATTAAGCATGTGTATTTAGTTAGAAGTTATGAATTTCGTAACTTACAAAAAGGTTTGATGCATGAAAAGGGTAGGCTAATAAGATGAGATGATCACATGTAATTAGTAGTGTAACTTCTTATTTTTAGCAAGCATAATTAGACTTTAAGTTTCTTGATTGTTGAAACTTGTCTATGAGTAAAACATGTTAGATGCCTAAGAGTTTTAGTTGTGTTTGCATGTTTTTGTACTTTAATTTCGTAGATTAAACAATCAACTTCCAATCCCCCCAACATTTATATTTCCGCTTATTAACGAAACTCATGCATGCGCCCTTAATTCCCCGGATAAAGAACGATCCCTACTCGCCAATATTACAAATGACAAAAGAAGGGTTTAAATTGCAATGCGCATAATCTGTGTTTTTAAGTTAACGTGAATGCATGTTTTGCGCGTATCAAATAAGCTTCCTCTTCCTTCCTCGATCGTGCGGTGGACCTCCTCTCCTCGGTGCGTCCGAACGGTGGGGCTGTTCGGATGGGCGGGCTCTTCTCTCCTTCCTTCCCTTCGTGCGTGCGGGCTCTTCTTGCGGGTGCTTCCTTCCTTCCTCGGGCGTTCGGGTGCAGCTGTTAGAGGAATACAACAATGAAGCAGGCGGTCAGGGGTCAAGACGGGGTGGCCCGCCTTCAACGCTCCGATGCCTAAGTCAGAATATATATTGGATATAACAGTCAAGCGAACGTGCGAGTGGCGTTCTGGTCGAGTGAATTCGTGAGATTGAGTCCAACGTGTTGTGTTGAGATCCAATGGAGTATGAGTGAGTGATTGATTGCGATGGGTTTCTCGTCGAATCAATGGGATGATCTTACCTGTAATAAATACCTGATATATATAGGTGGTTGAGATTGGAACCTGGTGGTGTTCTTCGATGTGGGACTTGGTGTACTTCACTGGTGTGTGATCCGCATGTTCGGGCGCGCCCCCCACGGGCGCGTGCGCGCTCGGAAGGGGTGGGTCCGGTGAGTAAAGTTGGTGCTTCCTTGGTGGTCTTGCATGTGGTCGAGTAGGTGTTGCTAATCTGCTTAAGTGGATAAGTGTGTTAATCGTACAACTAATGATGCAATACTAACAGCTAGGGTTAGAACCCTAACCATGTGGTGAACAAATGTTGTCTTGGTTTTGTATGACTTTTGATTTAATGTATGTTATGTAGCTTTTGTGTTGTGATTGAGCTATTGTGTGATTTTGGATGTTTATATGCTTAAGCCTCATGTCTAGTTTCCCAAATCCTTATGTTAACCCTAGCTAAGTTGATGTATGCAATAAGAAGCTAAAAATGACCCTTAAATGAACTAGCTACTCACTTAAGGATAGATGAGCATGTGAACATGTTTAAGCCTTGAGATTTGGTTTTCCTAGCACATATCATGAACGAGAGTTCTCTTGAGTATCAATAGACCCAAGAGACTCTAGTTAAGCACACATTAATACAAAAAGGTTAGTGTGTCAATTCGTAGAATTCCTTGGCTCGTAACTCACTAGGTGCGAGTCGAGGAGTTCATCTAAACTTCCTCTCAGATTCTCCAATAGAGATTCGGGTGGTGAGAACCTTCCACATTCTTTATACAATATGCTTTCTCATTTCACAATGTGACATCATATTGAGTTATAAGCTGAAATGGCGTGGGTCTTAGTCTCTAATTCACGACATTCTTCAATGTTGGGCTTGAGTAATCTAGAGCCGAAATGGCATATGAGCATAGGTTTAAAACCAAACGTGACTCACAAAGTCACGATTTGGAAATTCATTTGCATGAACGGACTTAAATATATATACATTAACCGGGACATTGTTTGATGCATCATATGGTTAGTGGGAATTACCCTAGTCGACCATCTTTCCTTATAAGAACTTGTTTGTTTATTTTCGCGCGCATTTTAGTGTAATAACCAACAATCATACTTCGTTAATCACTCATCTTAATTTTACCATCTCTTGCAATGCTAAGTCTCCAAAGGACTTAGCGGTGTGAGATTCATTTCCACCTTTTATTTTAGTCTTTGTCTCAAGTCGTGTATAGTTAGTCATAGTCTTTGTGCTAAACATTGTGAGCTGGGAGTCTAAGTGCTTAATCCTTGTGGGTATGACACTCGACTTCCTACATTTATACTAAAACTTGACCTCATGCACTTGCAAGTGAAGAACTCTTTGTACTTATGAGTTAGTCCATAGTTCATAAGTTTAAGGGGTACAAAACCTTCAACATGTACTTATATCTTTAATATGTAAATATGTGTTCCTAATATTTTATTCTAAGTCTTAAGTTGTATATATGCCTCATTTTGCAGAAAATATTGTATATATATGTGCTTTAGCTTGTTTTAGATCATTCTAATCATTTACATCCTTGTTTACTTTGCATTTATTGTCTAAAGTGTCAAGATAGTGTCTTAAGAGTGTCAAGTTTTATAAGTGTCTTTAATTGTTCTTAAACTTTGAGTTTGTGTGTTTCAACCCGTAGGTTTCCTTCGACAGGTCGAACATTCCATCGACCCATCGAGAGAGCTGTTAGGGAAAATTGAAGGATAACTCGTGAACTACCTTCGACCCATCGAGGCTTCCCTCAACCCATCGAGTGTTTGGCTCTATTCTGGTGTGTTTTTGAGTCATTTTTTGGGTGGGTTTTAGTGTGTTGTTTTTGCTTTGTTTTCTTTTCTTTTGTTTTTACGTTTTTGGCTTAGTATCATGTATTCGTTATGTATTATTTTGATACTAACACTTGATCTTTGGTGGATGCTCAAGCTTATTGTTACGACCCGGAACATCATTATATGATAATCGAAACTTATGTGGTTAGTCGCTAATTTATTACGTTAATCGTCGATAGTAATTAGTCTTTACCGTCGATAACTTTCGCTGGTATTTCGTCTAGATTTATCGATTTTGTATTTTCAAAAAATTTCTTTGGATAAAGTTGTAGATTTTGTCTATACGAGTTCGTGGCCACGTCAAGTGTTGGAATTAGAGTTACAACGAAGAAGTTATGTTCAGCGGAAACTTTACGAAAATATTAGAAAATGTTTTTTCACAAATCCGCAAGTATAAATGGGGGATTTCCTTTTTTGGGAAAGTGAGAAGTTTCCTTTTTTGGGTAATCGGGTTAACCCGCGTTGACCCCCTCCTCTCGACCATTTCCTTGTCGTTGTATTCTCACCTACGTCGAGCCTCCAGTCAACCACCTCTGGCCGTGATTCTTGGTGGAAATTTTTGGACTCCCTCTCCTCTATCATTTGGTAGTAACATCACAGGCATTGGTAGCTAGAGGAAGGAGAATCGACACGCTAAAGTTGGCCGATTCTGGTGGTTTTGTTCTCGGCAACGGTGGCGGCGCTCATAGTGGCATTGGACGTCGGACCTAGAGGGGTTTTGAAGCCTTGGAAGAGACAGATCGAATCCAATTAATGGGTATGTGCCCTTACTGTGGCCGGACGCCGGTGAATGAAGATAAATTTCGGTTGGGTTTTTTATTTTTCGAAAATTGTGTGCCTTTCCGGTTAGAATTTAGCATTATGTTCTTCTTCAATATTGTTCGGTTTGTTGAGATGAAAATTTTGATGTGCAGGATACTTGATTTGGCGCCGGTGGGATTCCGGCCGCCGCTGGCTGTGGTGGATGGCTCTACGCGCCACCATGTGCGGTGGAACTCCGGCAAAATTAGATTTTTGGCAATATTTTATGTCGTTCCATTTGTAATTTCGTGCTGAATGCAATGGTGAGGTTCTTGAATAGATCTAGACTTGATTCATTTAGACGTGTGTTTAATCGGATAATAATTAATTGATTTTACGATAATATTAACGGACAATCTGACTATCGATTTAAATTCGAGTCGCTCGATGTTTGAGAATTATGTTGCGATTCTAAAATTGATTTACTGTGAAGGAATGTAAGGAATTGAATTCGGAATTTGATTAAGTTCGTATTTAGTCAGAAAATACGTTATTCGAGAATACGAGATTCTTGACATTATTGCTCGTCGGATTACGAACCTAACTATTCATTATGAATATCGACGATTAGATATTAACTATAATCGTGGTTTCAGGATTTTGAGTTAGAGGGCCGTGTCGGATGATTATTGCGCCAATTAACAGGTTTCGGCTTTATGAGTATCCTCACATTGTATGGTGAGTGGACCTTTGTTTTCATAGTTGTATCGAGTTCTTATTTTATACAACATGCTCTACAGTTTTATTTTAGAGCTTTTAAATTTGGAGGTTTATTGTGATGGTTTTTTTTATTGCATCGATGCTTTAGATATTTGGCTGATCACTGGATAGTTTAGTCAGGAGAGGTTAGGTGGCCTCGTCTGACCCAGATCAACTCAGGTTAGGTGGCCTGGTGACGATCTGGTCACATTTATGTTTCTTACCACTATTCAACTCAGGTTAGGTGGCATGGGCAAGTGCATTCATTGTTTTCAGGTTACAGTTTTTGAACTCACTATATTTCTCGGAAATCAACATAAAGGCACAGATAGAATATTTTATTGTTTTACACTAACGCTAACGTTTTTATGTTTTTGTCTTTCTATCCCTGGGCCTTTAGCTTTTCCGTGCCCAGGTTGCAGTGCTTCTCCTGAGCTGCGTTTTAATTCCCAGACGTTTTGAGTCCACCGGGTTATCATACCTTTCTGTAGGTTTCGGTCCACTAGCAGTGTATTTTCATATGTTTTATTCTGCTTCTAGAAGTCGCTCTGGATACTAGTGTTGTAAATATTTTTTTTAGTATTGGTAGTAAATTGATAGTATTGCTGGATTATGAGTTTTCAGTTTTTGTATTATTGTTCTAGCATTTTAATTAATTTACTTTTCGCACTTTATTGAGAAATTCGGATAGACATGTATGGTCCACGGTATTATTTGTGGGAAATGCGAAGTGTGATTTTCTTGCAGGTTTCTGGTAGCCCACTTCGTAGAGGAAACTACGTCAAAATTTTTACAGAAATCCATAGTTTAAGTCTTGTTGTTAGGGCATGATCCTAGATTAATAGTTAATCTAGGGTCGGGTCCTTTCACTTATGAATGTCCAATTTGAATCTTGCACCTTCTAGTACCAACCTACAAGCACTCGCGAATCGGATCGCACATCTCAAGTCTCAAGTAGTACCGGAACAAAGGGAGCAATATTTCGATCATCCTTTCATTAAGGACGAGATTAAATCTCCACATTCATCTTATAATTCCATCGAGCATTTTTCAGAAGAAGAGCAGGAGCTAATGGCCAACAACCCTAACAATAATGAAAAAGGTCACTTCACCAACACACCTGCTCAACCAAATGGAGTAGTGGTCCTTCATGCATCACATTTTCAGAACCCCAAGTAGATAAGAAAGGCATTGAGTTGAAGAGTGGATTCCTCCACCGTCTACCAATATTCCATAGGTTATCCAATGAAGATCTAAACATGCATCTCAAGCAATTTCAGATCATTTGCATGAGCAAGAAGCCTGCGGAAGCCAATGAATAACTCTTCAAGCTTAAATATTTTCCCTTCACATTGACAGATAGAGCTCAAACTTGGCTTTTGGAACTCCTGCCTAACCACATCACGACATGGAAATAACTTGCGAACCTATTCTTGGCTAAGTACTTTCCGGCCTCAAAGATCACCATTTTGAGGAAGAAGATCACGAGAATAACACAAGCTTTGGATGAGTCATTTGTCCAATACTATGATCGATTCAAAGTTTTAAGACCTGTCCTGCCTCCATTGACTTTTGATGACCAAGCTCATGGGCTTTGATGGCATACTCCTTCAAGTTTTCCCTTGACCCTATTTGCAACCTGAATGCGCTATTTTTCAGTCGTTACATTGCTTATGCAACCTTTGGATGTCGAGACCTAACTTGGTCTTCGTTGGTTTACATACTCTTGCACTTGGAGCTAGGAGTCGATCGTCAAAGCATTTGCACACACTCTCCCTACTCTTTCTGTATCCCTTTGCATGACACGTCTTTATTAAGAATGATGCTTAATGTCTAATCGACTCGTGTTCGCACGTGGTAGGCTTAATATGATGCATGTTGTGATGCTCTTTACTTTGAACTAAATGCCTTCATAAGTTGTCCGATTATTCAATGTTAGTTACTATTCCATACTAGGGTATTCAAGTTCTAAGTGTGAGGTCCCCTCGTACTATATGTTAGACTACATTGTTGTCTTCCTTTGAAATGTGATTAGTATGCATGCCCCCATCATGGTTGATAGGACTTTAATAGTTTTATTACTTCTTAGAGACTATATGACTCTTTAAGTGTGAATGCATGCTAGTTACTATGCCTAGAAAAACATGTGTTAGGTGAATAATCTTGTGAAATGATGATGCATTGCTATCTTATTTACACTTTTGTTTTCTATGTGGCTTTATGCAAATTGAGGAAAATTTGATTCTAAAGTGTGAGGTATGCGGCCAAGTCATTTTTACTTCTTATCCTAAATCCATAAAAAAAATTAAAATGTGAGAAAATGTAATACAAAAATATGTGTATTTTGGTATGTTTTGTGTACCAATAACCACTCACAATGATGAGATTGAATTAACAGCTAGTAGATTGTATAATTTTGAGCATGTTTAAGAAGAGAAAACAATGCATGTTTAATCAGTTTGAAAAGTGCATATGTCATTCAAAATGAGTTCACATGAGAAAAACAAGGATTAATATGTTTTCGGAGCTATCCATGCCCATGTGAGATTTTTGAGCCTTATTGTGCATGCATAGCTACATTATGAACCTATTCTTTCATGTGTGATATCGATTGATCATTGTGTAATCTAGAACTTGCTTGAAACTGTGCGAATCATTTTTCAAATCATGAGATATTTTTAAAAATGATAGAGGCATTAAGATTACCACCGTGGCCAAATTGCTTATTAAACCTATGATGCATGTACCCTTAGTAAGCCAATTTGATCTTTATATTACTTAGCCTTTCATTTCGTGAACACCACAAAATCCTATCTAGCTAGCTTAAACACTTATCTTACTCCTAACCCGGCAATTTAGCAAGCAATGATGAACTCTTAGGAGGATGTGCTTTTAATGTTGTGTTTATGAGAAGAATGTCAAAAAGATAAGTGTGAGGTGGAGGAGGTTGTTGTGATGTTCAATTGTTAGTGTATTTTACTCAAAAAGAAAAGAAAAGAAAAAACAAAGAAAAAGAATACCAAAGAAAAGAAAAGAGAAAAATAGAAAATAAAAAGAGTTCAAAAAAAAATGGTAGTTGTACATAAGAAATAAGTGTTTTTGGAAAAGAGTTGTTTAAAAAAAGGAAAATTAGTAGCACCTAGAGTTATGTTGGAAATTCAACATGTGAGTTGCTTGCTAGGTTGCTTGGTTCTCGAACTCCTATACCCTTCTTTCATGTGATCCATTTCCTTGAGCCTCGTTACTACCTGAATAAAAGTCCTCTTGATTTGAAATACTTATGATTTTGGATTGTTGGAGCATTGATTGAAAATCGAGCTTATGGAGAACATGTGATTAATGCGATTTATGAGTGCAAACACTAACCCTCAAACATTTGTGTGCATTGAGTGCTATCTAGTGAGTTTGATGGTTAGGAAACATATCAATTTGAATACATGTCATTGTGATGCATTTGACCTAGCATATCTCATTTCAGCTTATTACATATGCATTGATTTCATGTTTTAAAAGTGTTGCTCAAAAGTAGTTCAATCCATCTAGCCATGATTCTTTGAGGGAAAACAATCTACTATTTGGGACACTTATATACTTGTGTGTTTTAATGCTTCGAGTCTAGCTTAGCTTAATTCTTTTCTTCTTAGTTTGCTTGAGGACAAGCAATGTTTAAGTGTAAAGTATTTTGTTAGAACCATAATTGTGTTCCAATTATGTGCCTAACCTTATGCTTAAAGCTTGCCTTCTTGGAATAAAGCATCATTTTTAATAGGTTTCCTTATCATGCTAGGAAATGGAGAGTTTGCGAGAAAACAAGATAAAAGATGGAAATTGACCACTTTTTGGAGAAGCCAAGCAAGTTTCCTAAGCATTGGGAGAAGAAGGAGCAAAACTGAGAAAATGACGAAAAGTCAACCACCAGTCAACGGTCAACACCAACCAGTCAATGGTTAACTCCGGCGACCCCTTGCTGGAATGTTTTAAGGCCCCAAAATTCTAAGTCCAAACCCACGAGTCCAAGGGAGAAGATATTTTGGTAGAGACATGTGCCACTCATATGCTTGGTGAGTCATCTTTGGACCATTAAGAAAAGCCTAAAATTGTGGATCATGTCCAACCTTAATTTTGAATTATTTGACGCCAAAATATCTCATCCAAAGCTATAGGGGTCGAGCTCCCCACTACACACACATAACTCACCTCATTTCTTAGTTTTTCATAATTTTAGTCTCTCTCTTAGGCCTCTATCCACATTCATCATAAGTGAGCACATACTGAACTCATTAGGCATGTGGTATAATTAGGATACGATTCTTAATTGAGTTGCATTCTAGTTTCGGTTTGCTTTTTACTTGAATGTTGGACCGGAACACTTCTAGTGCCCTAATGGCCTAGAAGCTTCGGTTCGCAACCAATGGGGACTCCAAAAGATCATGAATTGGACAAACGCATGTGAATCGGACTAAACTCATAACTTGGACATTGTTGGTACATTGAGTTGGTTAGTGGCGATGTCTCTAGCGAACCAAACATTTCCTTTGATTTTCTTTACTTTATGTTTTCACTTTATTTAGTTAGTTAATCAACCAATCAACTCGTATAATTGCATTATCCCTCGCAATGCTAAGTCTCCAAAGGACTTGGTAGTGTGAGATACACTTCCATCTTTTCTTTTAGTCTTTGTGTCATGTCATGTCTAGTTGTCCGTTGTCTTTGTGTTGTTCACTCCAAACTAAGGAATCTAAGTGCTTAATCCTCTTGGATTTGACACTCGATTTCCTTTTCTATACTATTATTTGTCCCCGTATACTTGCGGGTGAAGATCCTTCTTGCACTTATGAGTTAGCAAATAGCTTACTAAGTGTGGGGTGTAAAATCTTCGAACACCTCTAAAGAATCAAACGCGACATGTCTCAGGTTACGCTGTGACCTAACGACATGGACCGGTCAACTTGAAATTCCGGTAAGGGTTTCGAACTTCCAAGGTAAGTTTTGATGCTTTTCGGTTAGTTTTCGGGTTTGTGTTGTTCATAGACATTTTTGGGCTTGTTTTGATGAACAAATTGATATGTAGGCCACCACCGCCTGTGGTGGTACATGAGTCCCACGCACCGCCATGCAAGGCGAAGCTCCGGTGACCAAAGGCAAATTTTGTCACGAGAAGTTTCCTAAACTGATTTATAATAAATTTTCCTACGATTTTGTATATGTCGAAGGATTTTTGTAATGCTTGGGCTTTTGTATTGGATTCGAAGCAACTCGACACTTCAACATGGTCGATCATCGTGTGTTGAGTGAAGACTCACTTTTCTACGGAGTTATGGGTAGTGAGACACAACTAATGAGGTCGAATATATGATTTGGTAAATACGATGAGTAGCCATGGTGGCGATGCAGTGTTATAGAATACAGAATGTGAGTTCCCGTTAGACATTTCGTCCCAAAATTATCTATCTACTTAAGTGTATGATTGGAATTTATATGAATTAATTTAGATTATCGGTTTGGCTTAAGGATCGACGATTATTTTTTTGGCATTCTAGGTGAGTGGACACTATTTTTCACTGTCATTAGCAAGTTCATTTTTTCTATGATTATGATTTCATTTATGAATATATATATATATACACACACACACTATGATATGATATGTTCATGTTTATGCACGGAGGCTGCCCCTATGATATGATTTTATGTTTTTGTGCACATTATGTCTATGTATGTTGCATCGATGCAGTTGGAATCTTGGTTGATCATCGATGTACTCTGGGAAGTTCACGATAAACACCTGATCTGTGATTATGTTGTCCGCGCCTCCACACACACTTATGATATATATGTATATATATTTATGTGGACTCGCTATGTTTTTATAATATGATTACGGTGAAAGATTGAAAGGCATAAAATTATGTTTTACGATTTCTTATGAAACTTTATTTTCGTCCACTCACTCTAACGGTTTTCCGAGTTTTATATACCTTTCCCTGTGCCTTTTGGTTTCAAATGCCCAGGTTGCAGAGTCTCTGAAAGGACCCAATCCCGATTCAGTTACCCAAATCGGAATCAAACCCTTCCGGAAATACGAACCAACAAAAAATTTTCAAAATTTCGGCAGAGTTTCGTTACTAACGTGAAATTACCATAACCTGCACGCGGAAATTAACACTTCGTCCTATGCCACAAAAAGAAAACCGTGGGCACCAATCCCATCCGGATTTCTCAACATTAATATAATCAACAACAGTAAATAAACTGTACTATGTATATATGTATATCTGTGAAAATCCGCACAACATGTATCAGAATGTATCAGAGCGACCTCTAAAGTAAAACATATACAATATGTACATCAGTAGGCGAAACAAGAACCTACTGGGAAAACACAGGTGACTCTGATCACTAGCCTCCAAACTGCGACGTGAAACACCAAACCTGAACTGCAAACTGGGCACGGAAACCGAAAAGCCCAGGGGGAAGACAATAAACATGTTAGAGTGAGTGGACGAAAATAAATGTCTTTCACCAGTTGATATATATGTTTAAAATAACATATTCAAGTCCAGGTAAATGAAATAATAAAATACGCGAGGTAAATGTCATACTCCTCCAGCGTACTGAGCATGCAAGTAAAAATCTCACAGTTAGAACCACGGGGTCCCTAGCCCACACGTGATCCTAGCTGGGTAGTACAGTCAGAACCACGGGGTCCCTAGCCCACACGTGATTCCAGCCAGTGACATCCTCGGGGATCAGCCGGGATGCAGTGTATCGATACAACAACGTAACTGAAACTGTACTCTGTGAAAATCAAATCATAAACAGTTTGATACAAATGCATGAAACAGTATAAAAGTGTATGCATATTCTTATACGTATATTCGTATAAGTATAATCGTATAATCGTAAACACATGCTCATATAGTCTGAAATCTCATACGCATGCTCAAGTTCATAAATCACATAAATGACTCGCAAGATTTCCGTGAAAAGAAATTGTCCACTCACAGACACGTGAAATGCGCACTCGCGCTAAACTCGTGGTCCGACGGAAGATCCCTCGCCTGAAGCACGATCACGATCCAAATCTCGATCTCGATCTCCTGTATATATATAAACATAACTGATCAATATCGTAATCCACAACACTGTACTGATGCACGGAAACCAACCGTTCCCGGAAATACAAAATGCAGTGCAAAATGAATTACGGAAATCCCGAAATCCCCACTCGAAATCTCGACTGACAATCGGCTAACTAAATCAACCCGAAAACCTCCGTACGATAACCAGGGCGCGATTTCGAGAAAAACGACACTAAAATCGTCGAAATCTGAAAAAGTCAACTTTCCGGCCGTTGACCGCCGTTGACCGCCGCCGCCGCCGCCGCCGCGCCGTCAACGGTGGAATTTCAAGGCCAAAGTTTCCAAATTTCAAGGTCTTGATGAGCTGAATCACTTTCTCTTCTACCACTTAAGCTAATTCACAAA
Organism: Geum urbanum; assembly: GCA_946800695.1. Lineage (NCBI taxonomy): Eukaryota > Viridiplantae > Streptophyta > Magnoliopsida > Rosales > Rosaceae > Geum > Geum urbanum. Next base: position 28,095,924 of record OX327001.1, read on the forward strand.
GGAACCATGTCAATTTCTCAAAACCAAATCGAAATTTCCAACCCGAATCCCTAATCGGGTTCACCCCCAAACCACATCTCGTCCCAAACCAATTCACTAGAAAGCATCTACGAGGCGTGGGGAGCAAAACCCCCAACACTTCGACCCTCAAAACTCGCCGGAACAGCCTCCACCGTCACCGGCGAAACTAACCACCTCGGCTCCAATCGGACTCAACCAAAACAACACCAAATCTTTCCAAACCAAGTACCATCATGCTCGAAATCAGAAGAGGAATCTAACCATACCTGATTCGTGGCCGAAGGTGGCCGGAAAAAGGTCGCCGGAAAGTGACTTCCCGTTTGGGAAACTTTCCCTTTCGGTCCGATGGCTCACTTTCCAAAATAGGAAAGTCAACAAAATTCCAATTTGGTCAACGCCCAAAATGAAGTTTCGACTAATTCTCGACTACCTTTCGACTTTTCGATATATATACTCGTCCCTCGGGTCGATCAACGGTCCGGAATGAATATACGATGTGATTCGGATAAGCTCGAAACAATCGGATAAACTCATCGGAACCCGAAACTTCAAATAATCATAAAATATTCCTCGGTTATCGGAAAAATCTTCCAGAACCTCCCACAAACTCGAAATCACGTACTCTACAACTTCCGTGAAGACACTCAACCCAAATTCTCGACCGAAAACATAGTCGCGAATCGAATCGGCAAACCACATAATATCGCAAAACTGCGACTAAACTCAAATCTCGAGAATCGTGCCAAACGCACCTCTGATTCTGGTTCGGGTCGTCACAGTCTCAGCAAAGGTCGGGTGCACGCGTAATTCGAGGCATACCAACATCAATAGTAGGATCCAAGGTTGATCCTACGAGTTAGTATTCTAGTTAGTAGAGTTAGTTAGAAGATTTAGTTGCTTTGATGTTGTAGCTAGTTTTTCTGCCTTCTATGCCTAGTTGTGATTTGATATCAAAAATAATTTTATTTAATTTATGACTTAGAATTTTTTAGTCTCTTTGTCGATTCCCGAACAATATGGTTAGAAACTACATCAATAAGACGGTCAAGGCCTTATTCCGGTTTAGGCAGCTAAATCGGGGTTGGGTCCTTTCAGTTGGTATCAAAGCTTTAGGTTATAGGCTATGTAGACCGTTCTAGGCCACTTTCATTTTCGTGTTCGATTACGCTCAACACTTCCTGAGTGATTGCTCGACTGCAACGGATACCCATCGAATACTCATGGTGTTGATCGTCGTCGAATACGTGGGGAATACGATCGAGTACTAACGCCAGCCTGTGATTCATTGTACCCCATTCCTTATACCTCGTGTGCACCGACCTCAATCCGTATTCAAAGATAAAAGTTTTCTAAGAAGGTTAGTAGTACCTTTAAGTTTCAAGTAATGGTAATATAATGAATTCCTACATTCGTCCTTCAACGCTAAGTTATGCGCAGTTTGTTGTATCTATGCGAGCATGTTTTGGTTCTTGATCCTTTCATTTGACTTGGGGCGAGTTTGTGGTTTCCGCCTTTGTGATATATAAGATTAAGATGTGTATTCACTATTTCTGTGTGAAATTTTATTAGTACGACAATTATAGGTTATCGAGCACACTCTTAATATGCTAGCTGAAATTTACGCCGACCATGGATGTAGAAACTCGTCCAATGCTTTCGTTTGCTTGGGATGACATACAATGCAATCTAAACTATGTGTTTTAAATTATGAGAATCCAATTGAGCAATGGTGGTTCTTGATTTTTTTATGGACTTGTCATATTCTAAGTGTGGATTGTCTTATAGGTTTTGGTTTATCATGAAATTACGGGGAGGTTATGCCGATTTTTTGGTAAATTACATGTGCTATGTCAAGTCACGTATTATGATGGAGTGTCATGGCAAGACCATTAGCGATTGCATCGATACCTCATGAACCATGGTGTAGCGTCTATGTCGAAGAATCATGTGTGCAAATTCCTTCATTTCGCCATGTTTAGTTTTGCAGTCTCTTTAGTCAAGTTCAGCTAAAAGCTTCAAGTGTCGTTTAGCTTTTCAGTTTTCTATTTCGCATTCAACCTCCCAGCTTTATGCTTCATATTCAGTTACTTTATGTGGATTGAAAAGTTGTTAGAAGATGAACTATCTGGATTACCCTATCGATAGTTGGGTCCCTTCAGGGACATCTGATAAAATTAGAAAGATACATAGAAGATTAAGATGGCCCCTATTCAAGGACGACACTTATAGATCGAGAATTTGTCCTAGTGTGTGAAGTCACTTGATGTATTTCATTATTTATCATACTGCTTGTGGTGGCTATAGATACTTGGGGTATGCTGCACATGCGTCCTCAGTGATGGTGTTTCATTCTCGTTCCATTCAATATCGATTAGTTCTTTTGTTGTTAATTCATTTCGCCTTGTCATGTTGTGATTGTTCAATTTTACTTCATTCCCTCTTGTCATATTGTACTCTCGACAACGTGCGTCGAGAAGATTATTCACTGATCCTACCCATTCAAAATGTTATCATTGTCGTAGATGCCAAGATCTATTGTTGTACCATCATAATTACATCGAGACCCTGGAATAGCCTTAGGATTATCGCACATAACCATTTAGGTGAAACAAACGTGGGTACCTTCAACTAATTATGTTCTATTCCAATTGAAGTTTCACTTTGTTTCATTAACTTCTTTTTGTCCATTCCGTTTTGTTACTTTAAGTTCCTTGATTTCATTTGTTACCTCCTTTACTTTAACCAGGAGAGTTGTTCTCAATTTTGTCACTTCGATTTGTTTAGTTTGCTCAGTTTTTGATGCAAACAGAGTCCTTCTCGAACTTGGAAATACGAGTAGTAGCAAAGTCAAATATGTAATTGTTTATGATCTTTTGTCCATAGCCGCAATCGTTTTCAAATTTTATCTTATTTAGTCAGCGTTTCATCTTTCGGATAACTCTGTTAATGAGTAGCAATTCGATTACGCAATATGAGAGTGATTTGACTGTCAAGTTTTAAGTCTAGGTTCATTCATCATTAATGATCTTATGAGCATGATAATTGGGTAAACAGTGTCAACTTTCAACAACTGATTGAGGTTATTATTATTAGACTAGCTCGTTGTATTTGGGAATTTTCAAGAATATCTTTTATGCTTGTACCATGCTATTTGTGGAGATTTGATGTATTGTAATTGTTAAGGGTGTTAGATTTGCAGGTTTTGAGTTTGACTATAAACGAATAGGTTATCCCAATTTTTTTTGTAGAAATTCTTTTGATTTAGGGTCATGGGAATCGCCTCTTTCTTCGATCATCAACTATTAAACCAAATTTCTATGAGATTAGTATTTTGGTTACGTTTGAGAGAGTTATATATGCATTGATATCTTGTTTTGTTTGACGAGGCAAGACAAGATGTACTTTGAATGCAGTTTCGCATAGGCAGTACTAATGAGGTTTTCCCGTACACGATACTTCTCTTGCGTGTACTTGAGGCTCAGAGTTTCACATGGTGCTAGCATCTTGAAGAGTCATATTGACTATTGTCTAAGTGCACTTTAGACTTGATATCTCAATGTCTATCAATATGGTGATTTTGTATTTCGAATTATGTTCAGCTCGTCGAGTTTCTTTGTACTCGATATCTTGTGTAACCATGTGGGATCCATGATTGAGAAAATTCAAGCTTACAAGACAAGGGATATGACGCATAATTATTCACGCTATGCTTTTGAAGTTATCATGTTATGTGTCATTCTTGAAAGTTATCACGACATGTGGAGTCATTTTTTAAAGCTTAAACGTTTGATGTGGGGATGCCCGCCCTTTCGTAGAAGATTAAATGCTTTCTATTCTCGAGTCATAGTGGTAGTTTGGATAAGCGATTAAATTATTTCACAGGTTATCATGGACGACTGTATTATTGTGATTCATGATGCAGTTATGCAGTTGCACGAAGAGAAAATTGTTCAGGTTGAGGCGGTTTGGCATTTCAATGTTTTCACTCATAAGCGAATGGTAGATTTATAGAAGTGTTGAAGACTTATGAAAGTTTTATGGTGATTTTGAAATATTATAAGATCGATTCTCTTACCGGGACTTATGAAAGTTTTAGAGCTATTCTTAGCATGATGAGTTGTTTATGTCGAAATATAGGTGTTAAGTGCTTGCAATTGATCACACCGCAGGAGTCACTGGAATTGAAGAAATTTAGTATATCAGAAGTCTTACGATAATTTTCAAGCAGCAATTACGGATTGTGTTCTCACTATGTTGACTTATCCTCATAGAGCAAGGCTTCTCTCAACGTTGTGGATCGATTACGATGAGACAAATTATCTCGTAATGGATGTCATTGCATTCCACAATCATGTTAGTTTGGTAGTTTCTGAATAACTTGACATGCAGCTTATAAACTTGGTCATGACATAAGTCTATGTGATCCAGAATAAGAGATAGATATGAATGTCTCAGATGGATTTCATTTACCCAAATCAAATGACTCTAGAACGCGTTTACAACGAGATTGAAACATTCACCAGGTGACTACTTGATTGTGAAGGGATATGCCCATGCATATTCATTGAAAAAACAAGTTTCGGATTTGCAAAGTGTTTGAAATATGAATATGAGATGAAAGATCATGGGAAGACATGGTTTTGTCTCAAATTGGAACTCGAGCAACGTAATGATGAGATTTTCCAACATTCGGCTTATATTCTAAGATATGTTGCACTTTAATGATGAAAGTGAACTATGAGTACTCCCATGATCTGCTAAAGTCTTGACTTTTCAAGGGATCCGTTTTCGTCTAAGAGATGATGATAAAGACGTGTTAGAGGCCAAATAGCCTAATTTAAGTACAAAAGTATATTTAGTATAATACACAAGACTGAGCTCCTCATTATTATTGAAATTGATAGCTAGAGTTAGTTATGTGCTCACGCAATGCCATTGTAATGGCTTAAAGACAATCTTTTGGTATCAAAAGATATGAAAGACATGGGTTTGTTCTATCCCTACAAAGGTATGAAGGAAGGCTTTCGTTGCACGAAGCAAGGACGCCACCAGTGGGGGTGGTGCCACTCCTTCCTTCACCCCCCACACCAACAATCCATGCAATGTGTTGGTTGGTTTTGCTGATATTTTGTATCTTTTTGACCCACACAAAGATTGTTCCTATCCTGGTTATGTCTTTACTATGGAAAATACCGCGATATCTTAGAGGTCTATAAAACACTCTTGTCGCTACATCTTCGAATCATGCTGAGATTATTGCTCTACATGAAGCTATTAAGAAGTGCATATGGTTGAAGTCCATAGTTGCACATATTTGAAGATCAAGTGGTCTAGAGTCAACCACCGATGAACCTACAAATATTTATGAGAATAATGTTACTTGCATCGAGTAGATGAAGCTAGGTCACATCAAAGGTGAAAACATCAAGAGTATATCACCTAAATTTTTCCATAATCAACAACAACATCAGTTTCTCATGATCCAAGTGAACTAAGTTCGATCTGAGAGCAATGTGGCAGATTTATTTACTAAGTCATTGCCCAAATTCATATTTGAAAAGCATGTGAAAAGCATAGGGTTGCTCAGCTTGTCTAAGCTATCCTGATGGTTGAAATCAGGGGGAGATACAAACTTCAAAGGGAGTCTAGTATTCACATGAGCGTTTCTAAATGTAAAGGACACATTGTACTCTTTTTCCTTGATCAATGTTGTTTTTGTTCCAATGGGTTTTTATCACTTGACAATGTTTTAATGATGCAACATAGTTTTATGTCACATCAACATCTACGACGACCTACACTCTTTTTACTTGGCAAAATCATATTTTCTCCTACAAAGATTTTGGCTCGGCAATGTTTTTAATGAATCATTAAGGAAGCATCGACTATGTACTCATAACTGACAATAAGGAGTGTAGAAGGAAATTCAAATGCGCCTAATTATAGTATAATTATTAGTACCGATATAACCCTCTTTACCATTATATAACCGATGTAAGGGCTTGTAACCAATGTAACGGCTTGTAACCGATATAACGGCCATCTGCCATCATTCTTATAATAATCACAGGTTCATCACATCCATCTCCTATAAAAGGGATGCAAAACCTTACAATATATGATAGAAATTTTGCTTCCATCTATATTTGCGCTCATTTCCTTAAACAGAAAGAAGGTGTTTAAGCCAATCAAAATTACAAAATGATATATATTATGATACAAACAAGACAGAAATATCAGAGTTCTTTTCACTCTGCCTTTACTGCTAACGAACAATGATATATACTCTTCAGCTAACAACTAACTTCACATCCCTATTAAGGTCGAGGAAGGCACAAGAATGGGGATGCTTGATCATCGTCTCTGGAAGTTAAGGTACTTGATACCATAAGCAAAGACAAAGAAGAAGAGGAGAACCCAAGCAGCATGACCAACCACAACTGGTATGAGGAAGTCGTGATCATAACCCCAAGTAGATTTGATGAACTGAGACACAGTTACATTTTGTCCGGCAATTAAAACAGGGGTATTAATATCACCAAGTTGAGATGTAATGACACCGTAGATTGTCCAAGCAACCGGAGAACCCCAGTAGTACCACCTCCACCAGATCGGGATAAGCTGCAATATTGAGTGAATCGTTATGATTGGTCATTAAAAGTTCAAACATAAAGTGTTTCCAGAATAAGAAAGATGCAAGCAAACAAGACTGAACAGAGAAATGTACTTTAATTTAAATTAATAATTAAATGCCTACACTTACCGGTCTAGCAATGAGGAAACCAGAGAACAAATTCCAGAAACTCATAAAGAAGGACATGACAATAGCAGCAACTTGATGGCCGGGAGTTAGGGCAACCACCATCATTCCATACATGGAGAAGTAGGTGAAACACATGAATATGAAGTAGTAGAAATACAAAAATTTCTCAAATTTCCAAGTGAAGCCGATCATGAAAAACAGAAGACAGGAATAGATGAAGGTCTGGATGGCAACATAAATCGTCTCAATAGCCACCTGCAACAAGAAAATGTGCATAAAAGATTAACAAAGATAAAAAATAGAACAATAATTCAGTGTTATGCAAAAACAACACCGAGTCTAGGATTTAATATCTTACCTGAGCAAATGCATAAGGCAACTCTGAATACATTCCTGCAGCTCTTTCTCTATAGAAAACAGTTCTCTCAACCGCAACCACGGATTGCACAGAAGCAGCATTGCTAGCTCCAAGGAAAAGAACGGCGGAATAGGTAGCTCCCATAAGGTTAACAAGATCTTGTTGCTTTTCTCTGTAACAAATCATATGCAGTTCAGAATAACATTAGTCACAACTAGTAAAGAGCATTTACAGATATAGGAATCAGATCAACTATACTTTTATATGATAAGTTTCTGATTATATTAATCAAAACATCATTTTACGGTTCAGGGTCAGACCATCCAATGTTCAGGCCATAAAAAATAAGGTTTTGGGTGTAGTACTTGATTTTTGTATACAAAACAACTATAAAGTGGTCTAAAACAAGATATTAATGATCACAAGAGGATTCGAGTCTACATAGGAAAACAGATGTTCAGTTTATGGAAAACCTGAAATCTAGTCACAAACATAAAATTAGCACATGCAATTATGATCAGGTAAAGTTGCTAAACTTACAATTGGTCTCCTTTGCCCCAGAAGATAACACCGAATAGTACACCAATGACCATTGTGATGAAAAACCTAATGGCATTATACTTTGAGTTCCTCCAGTATGACCAGTGTTGTTTCCAAAAGCAAGCCTTGCATTGCGTTGGGAAGCTTTGGGAGTATTTGGTGGGGAAGTAAAGGTCCTTAGAGCCCGGTAGTGGTGTGCTCAATTCCTTGATAAGACCTTGAATGCTCCTGAACAAGTGAGAAAAAATAATATGAAGAACTGTTATTACTAGACAGACATGGATTTAGAAATGTAGGAAAGAAAAATATTCTCCATACCCATAAAGCTCAGAGTTTGCATAAATTTCGGCAAAGTCAACATTCATTTGAGCCTCAACTGCAGCAGAGCTGACCTCAAGCATCCATGTGGCAGGGTTATAACCTTCTTTTATCTTGGGGATTCCCGGGATTGCCTGGAAGAGAATTTTTATAACTACTTTTACTGGATAGATCTATAATTCCAGATCGTCAAATTCCATTGAATGATACTCGGTCATTATTGCACAATAATGACAATATATATACTTCCAGTATGGAAAGAATTTGTATGGCAACCATCGGAAAGATGAAAGGAAAGACTTGAGACATATTAGTTAGATTAACATTATATTACTGGTGAAACTTTCTTTATTTGAATTTAAAAGTTAGAGGTGCTGCCTCCTAAAGGAAAAGGGACCGCTCTAGATAGATAAATCTATATCAAACCCATAATTCAATAGCAAAATAACTATGAAAAACCCAAACAAACTGAAAACTTCCAATGCAACAATGAAGAAATAAAACTGAATACAAAAGAAAACGCTAATCACTTAAGTGGCCAATCATACCTCAAAATATTCAACAAGTTTGTGAGACTGACGACCAAGAGGTCCAGCATAAATCACTTGTCCACCCCTCTTCATCAAGAAAAGCTGCAATGGAAACAAAATTAATATGAATATGACTCATGAAATAGGGAAATAGGCAAAGAGATCTACATACTAGAAATAAACTTATTCATACCTCATCAAAAGCTTCAAAAATATCAATGCTAGGTTGGTGAATTGTGCAAACAACTGTTCGTCCTGTATCAACTGTGTTTCTTACAGTACGCATAACAATGGCAGCTGCTCTTGCATCAAGCCCTGATGTTGGCTCATCCATAAAAATAATGGAAGGGTTAGCAACCAATTCTACGGCAATTGTCAGCCTCTTTCTTTGTTCAGTTGAAAGCCCATCAACTCCTGGAAGTCCAACTATAGCATTCCGCAGCGGGTTAAGCTCCACCAAGTCCATAACTTCATCAACAAACATCTACAGTGCATTAAGGAAAATCAGAGTCAGCTATGTAGTATCTCATTGTTTATGCACCAAGCATGACATGAGAAGTCATAGGCTAAGACAAATAAAGTAACGATTATACTGGCTATGAAAGCAAGTTTAATGAATGGCTTACCTTTCGCTTAGTTTTGTCAACATCCTTAGAAAGACGTAGCCAAGCAGAATAGAGGACAGATTCATAAACAGTAACATATGGTGAATGGATGTCATTTTGTTCACAGTAACCGCTGACCCGAGCAAATGTCTCTTGATTCTTCGGGTAACCAGAAATGGTAATATCTCCTTCAATGTACCCGCCCGTTTTTCTACCAGCAAGAACATCCATCAAAGTGGTCTTTCCAGCACCACTGACACCGACTAATGCTGTCAAAATACCTGGCCTAAATGCACCACTAATATCTCTTAAAAGTTGTAGTCGGGTCTCCTCAATCCCTTCAGTTTTCATTTCCTGTTAATAATGAAAAGATGTTATTAGCAATAGACATAAGAATGTGAATTTTGAGTCACAGTCGATGGAATTAGCAATCCACATTCATAAATATTCACACATTTCCACAAATTCAACTGTCTTGAGATAGAACCAAAATGGTCTGACGTACCGCTGGCATATCCACATAGTAATTAACATGGTTGAAAGCAAGGGAAAGCGGCTGGAAGGGCAAAACCATTCCTTTCTTGGCTTGACCATTTGTACCATTAGTACTTCCTTGTGCATTTCGAATTTGCATATCAGTACCTATACGAAATTTTTGAAACAATGGTTACATTTGTAGTAACATATGTGGAGTAACTTGAAATTTGTAAACAAAACGCTTTCCATTAGAAATAACTAAGTTAGACTATCAAAATATTTTCAAGATATGTAATTATTCCAACCTTCTGTCAGTTGTGGCCTCCTCCTCTTAGTCTCAGCGTCATCTTCAGCAAGTAGAGTTTTGTTGTCGCCGAGAGCTAAAATGAGTTAAAAACAGTACAATAGTCAACAATTGAATCCATTAACACAAAAACTAGCATAAATAATTGAAAATTATTTACTTACGATTTAAGTAGGTCAGGGCTGCAATGAACAGCAAATTGAAAAGAAGAGAAAACCCAAAAAGTGCTGCAACACAAATCCAAAACCAAGATTCTGTGGTAAATAGTCCTCTTTCTTTAAGAAGGGCTTTTCCAACTGTGGGCTGAGTAGAGCTGATAGGGGGCTGATGGAAGGTAAAAAAATAAAAAATAAATTTGTTAAACTCTGAAAGTTAACCCTGATCAAGGAAAAGAGAACTTGAAGTTGTAATGTTAAAGTATAGGGAAAAAATCAAGTGGAATTTTAAAGAACTTACGCCGCCCCATCTATTGTCAAGAAACTCATTAATAGCAATTGCATTCTGTCCGTACATCATAGGGGAGACATAGTACCCCCATATCATCCATGACTGGATGTCATCTGCACATCAAGATGAGAAAGAGTTTTAAGAAATTATGAAAATATATTGCAGTCAAATTGATACAAGCTCGACTAGGAAAGAAGTGATACCTTTAGCAACAACATAACCTCCTAGGACAAAAACCAATAGCAGTGAAAATGAACCAATTGTGTTAGCAACTACTTCTGATCGTCCGACTGCTGCAATGAAACGGAACAGGGAAAGTGCCATCTGATTTATACCAATGAAAGCCAAGAACTGTTTGAAGAACCTGAACATATTAACCATCCGTCAGAGTGTGAAAAACAAATACCACCAGTATTCTTATTTTTAAACATCAAATCTAGCTTCACCTAAAAGAGAGAAATGTATGAACAATGGACTAGCACGTACCTACTGGCATCTGGTGCAAACCCTATAGTGTAATAGGTGAAAATGATCCATATTGCAGATTCCAACACAGAAATAGGAATTCTGGTCACCCAAATGGGCAAGGCAAAAGCCCATGCTGGATAGAACAAGGCATCCCTCTGTTTAAAAAACACAGGAAGCTTGAAAACTGTCATTGCAAGCTCTGCCATTCCATTAAACATGACATTAATGAGACTGAAAAACAGTGCCCCCCAGTACTTTGCCGAATCAGCTTCAGACCCAGCTTTCATTTCTGTTCTTAAGAATACCGTCAAAGCGATTGTAGCCATGATTGCAATCTGGACAGTTTTGAATATGTACACAAAAGAGTTACGCTTCATTAGGAGCCATTCCCTTGCAAAACATGCCTTGAAGAGCTCCATATTGGATATTCCGTACTTTTCCTTGACCAAAGCAGCAGGATGGGCATTTCTTCTATCATAAGGAACTCTTAATTCTTCCCCAAGCCTTTGGCCGACATGGAAGGAGCTGAATGCCCTTACAAAATCAGAAACTGTGACCAATCTGTAAGGCTCGTTCTTCTTGAACCAGTATTGCTCTTGGTCCTTCTTTGAGGTCACTTCTTGCAAGAAGTCTGCAACACCTTTTCTGTCAGGACATTTGAATCCCATATACTCAAAAAACTCCAAGACATTCTCACGTGGGCCTTGATAAACAATCTGACCCTCGGAAAGAAGAATAACGTCATCAAAAAGATCGTATGTCTCAGGTGCAGGCTGCAAGAGAGAGATGACCATCGACACATCCATGATGTGAACCATCTGTCTCATGTATTTTATAATCTGAAATGTTGTGGAACTGTCCAACCCTGTTGATATTTCATCCATGAAAAATGCTTTTGCTGGCCCAACCAACATCTCTCCTGCATTCAGTGAAACCACCTCATTTTATTACAGGAAATACGTTTGCCAATTACTAATTGTTCCAAAATTTCTTAGAAAGCAAAAAAATTAGAAGCATAACCATGTCGCAACAAGTCACATACCAGTTGTGACACGTTTCTTTTGTCCACCAGATATTCCTCTTCTCATGTCATCACCCACCAAAGTATCAGCACAGATATCTAATCCAAGTACCTGATAAGAGATTCAGAAACAGTCAAGCTCGCTAGTAAAATATACATACACTAGAGCAACAGCAGATTAACACTTGTGAGTAAAGCAACAGACCTTGAGAGCATAATCTGTGATCAAACTTGCTTCCTGACCTGACACGGATGTGGCTTTCATGTATGCATCGATCTCAGGATCCGGTTTAATACCTGCATCTTTCTCCCGTCTAGATAACTCCACTAGTATGTCGTACCTTGTTCCCACTCCGAGGCAACGTCCGGAGAAATCAAATGTTTCACGAACTGTCATCTCACCATAGTGAAGGTCATGCTGGCTAATGTAAGCGGAGGTTCTCTGAGGTATAAACTCATGGAATTCATGGCCACAGTAAGTCACTTTCCCGTTTACCTGTTTATAAACGCAAGTTGTTAATACCTGTGAAATCTAGGCATTTAACTGATAAGAGTTATGGAGGGAGAGGGGATGACTGACCCTAACATCTCTATCCAGTTTGCCAGAAAGTGCTTTCAGAAGTGTTGTTTTTCCAGATCCCGGAGGTCCAAGAAGCAGTGTCAACCTGGGAACAAACCAAACAACAAGGTCATGGATTGAACTCAGACAGAAAACGAAACATAGCATCAAATTACAGTCTCTAATCTTTATCTTTAATGAATGGATTAATGAAATTCTGGTCTAACAGTTCAAATACATCTGTCAAATTAATGAGCATACCTTGATGGTTTCACAATACCACTGACATCTTGTAGAATCTTAATAACTCTTTTCTTCGATGGAGAAAGTCCAACCAATCCGATCAAGGCCTAATCACAAGTTCACAACCATAAAAGCAAATTTAGAAATCTAGAAATTCACTACCATATATAGAGCTATATAAGAAATGTTACATCACACTACCTCTAGTGTGTTCAAGGTTGAATTCCATAGCGTCGGAAGAGCTCTTGTGCCTACAAACGCATCACCCTCTATCGACAAATTCTGGAACCGAACCTCAACTTTAGGAAGCTCAATACCAACCCTGTTCAATTCCCAGATCACAAATTTAGTATAACATTCTAGTAAGTAGCTACGCAACATTTTTCAAGTATCTAAATTTCCAAGGCATAATCTAAACCTGTCATTTCTTGCCCTGAGTTTCTTCAAGAACTTCTCATTGTCTTCTTCAATAACTCTAAGTATGCTCTCCATCAACTGCTTCTTGTCTTGAGCTCCGAGATGTGCAACATCAACTTCTTCAGCTATAACTCTCCCATTGCTCATCACATTCCTCAACATACCTCTCCTCATTCTATCATAAGTCGGCAATCTCTCTATCGCCGCCCACTTCAGCTCTTCCTCTTCGTCCACCGCCGGCCCCCGGACGCTTCTCTGGAACACGTCCGGCGCATTCCACATTTCCCTCACACTCGTCGACCGCCAGCTCCGCCGGCTGCTCGACTGCCGCGCTAACTCTTCTCCGACCATCGCCGCCGCCGCCATCTTTTAGGGGAGGGAAACAACTCAAGTCACGAAAGCAAGGTGCACCCAAAACTGGGAAAGTGGTGAAATACTCAAACAAGTCGCCGGAAAAGTGAACGTGATCGGAGTTTAGTCGATGGCGGCAAAGAATGAAAGAATGAGAAAACTTAAAAGAGAGAGAGAAAGAGAGGTGTTATTATTGGTGTGAGAGACAAAGAGAGGTGTTTAAATAGAGAAAAGAGAGAAGGGGATATCAAAATGCGGGGCTTCATGTCGACTTCGGATGCTTTTAAAAGTGAGTAGACACAGAAAAGCTTCCTCCTTCGAGTTGGAGAAAGTCTTCGGTCAAAGAAAGTGGGACTCTTGGATCAAGCACGCCACGAATATACGAAATGTTGTTGGTGTTTTAACTTTTTAACTGTTTTCTTTTTCATATAAATACAGCATATACAATTATACATTGTTTTTATCAATTAAGCACGTTTTTTTTCCTAAATCTCTTTCTTTTTTTTTTGGAAAATTATTTTAAAACCCAAAAAAATAGGTAAGATTTAAAAAAAAAACAATTTATGGCACAAAGGTAAAAAACACTCAACTTATAACATTTTTTTTTTCAAAAAAACCTAGCTGACATTATTTCCTCCCAAAAATGTTAAATAAGTTATAAAACTTTTTTTTAATCAATTTTATCCCTGAAACCAATTACTCGTCATCGTCGACCAAATCTCGTTTCCTACTTCGCACTCCCTCAACCTCCTTGCTCTTCATCGATGAGGTCAGCATCCCGCTCACTTCTTTCCCATTCTCTCCGTTTGCATCTCAATATCTCAACGTCGCCGTATTCCGATTCACGAAAAGAGAATCTCTCTCTCTCTCTCTCTCTCTCTCTCTCTCTCTCTCTCTCTCTCTCTCTCTCTCTCTCTCTCTCTCTCTCTCTCTCTCTCTCTCTCTCTCTCTCGCTTGCGATCACGTTCACGATCTCGCCTCAACAAAAACTCTGTTCGATCTTGCCATCGTATGAAATTGAAAATTTCAACCGCTGTAAGTTTCAACACACACACACACTCTCTCTCTCTATATATATATATATCTATATCTATCTCTCTCTCTATCTCTATCTCTATCTCTAACTCGTTATCTCTCGCGATTGCTGTGTATAAATTGATGATTTCATATGTTAAGTTCTGTCATACATCCAATTTCACTCTGTTTTTGTATATGATAAATGATTTGAATTGATGTTGCATGAGACTGTTTCGATTCATAATTGTATTATTCGATTTCATGATAGTATTGATTACTTAATTATGTTTGGATCTGATTTTGGTTCTGAAGATTTGTTTTCATATCTATTAATGTATCTGTCTGACTCTCTACTACAGTCTTTGTCTAAATATTTGTTTAAGTATCTATTTATCTATGTTCTGTCTGCATTATATTTGATGGCAACAACACCATCTCCAATCATTGTGAAATATATTCACGGACGAGATGGGTGTGATGGATATTTTAAATGTTGATATCACATTTACTGACATAGTGGATATTGTCTGTCAACAATTCAAATCACTCGATCTTAACATACAAATACTGTATCCTACCAGAGGATGAACACATTTTCATGGAAACTGATCGTGATGTGATTTTGATGATGCTTTCTCTACAAAGACTTAATTCAAAATATATTGAGATCAAAATCACTGACCTAAATGAGGTAGAACATCTAAAAACTCATTTGAATATCTATTTGTGTATCTGTTTGAGTATTATGTCACGCTAAACATGTATATGTTTCCTATTTCCAGCAAACTGCAAATATCAGTTCCAACCAATCGGCGGTTTGTAGCACGCAGAATGAAAACTTAGAGCTGAATGTGCATATGGATGGCTACATGAAAATAAGTAATGTTGCTGACATTGGTTTTGGATGCTTTCAAGAAGAGGAGACAAATGATTACTTGACAAAACCATGGGCTAAATTGATACAAGAAAAATGGTAGAAATTATTAGATGGTGTGACTGAATTCAGGCTAAAACTCAAAAAGTACTCAACTAAAAGTGGATTCAAAATTATATATGAGACGAATGAGCTCACACACATAAGTGTACGTTGTAGTTATAAAGAACGTGATAAATGCAAATGGTTTATATAGGCAAGACTATATTGGGCGAATGGATTATTTTACATCACTGAAATCAACAATAAGTATACATGTAAAGAAAAGGTCTGGAAACATACCAGTGAGGTGATGAGATCTTCTATTGTCAGGTATGAGACCTTTTTCTAACAACACTAGTTGTTGAAATATCTGTCTAAAGAGTTCTTCATTGCTTTTGTGTCAATTATTTTCTATACTTAAAACTTATCATTTATTCAATACTCAGCTCAATCATTAAGGAAAAACTGTGCAATGATCCTCATAAGGGAGCCAAAGTCTTATAGACAGAAATTAGAAAGAGTTTTGGTCTGAAAGTCTCTTACAAGATGGTGTGGTATGGCAAGGAATTAGTAATGAATTCACTGCATGGAAACGATGCCAAAACATACACAAACCTTCTCTGGTTCCGAGATGAATTTATGAAAACAACTCCTGGTTCCAGAGTTGTTGTCGATATTGATTCGGAAATACAAAGGTTTCAGTGCCTTTTCGTGTCATTTGGTGCTTGCATACAAGGATTCCAATACTGCAGACCCATGATTTTCATTGATACAAGTTTCCAAAAAATAAATACAAAGGACAGATCATGGGGGCCTCTGCAAAAGATGCTGATCAAGATAATGTAGACATATGAAAGATATGACTATATGAGTAGCTGTCTGGGTAACTGTTTTGGTAGCTGACAGAGTAGCTGTCCGCATATCAATTTTTTTGTTTATATATTGCACTTTAGTACTTACTATACAACTAGGAACCTCACTATTTTGGTTCTTTTTTAAGACTATATCCAATTGCATTTGCGATAGTTGATGCCGAAAATGATAGCAACTAGAGGTGGTCCTTGATGAACCTAAGAGATGAGATAGATAGGCACAGCATAAACCAGGAAACTAAAACTCGGAGGAAAATAACATTCATCTTAGATCGTGGTAATGAAATTATGAGTTCTCCTCTAGATGTGTTCTCCAATGATGAGCATGACTACTATTTTCAACACTTGGTTGCTAGCCTCAAAGACAACTATAAAGGACACTTGAATGATAGAATTTTTGAACTCTTTATGCAATGTGCATATGCAAAAAGTGAAATGCAATATGAGTTCCTTTTTAACTAGTTGAAGCTAGAAGGTGGATATGAAGAGATAACCAAATTCTTCAAGGATCTCCCAAAAGAAAAATGGTGTGCTGCATTCTTCGAAAGAGATAGGTATGGCGAAATGACAAACAAAATCTCAAAGTACTTCAACAGTTGGATAGTACATCTCTGCACACTGCTTGTCTTCTATCTTGCTAATGAAATCAGTTCATCCATTGCAACCTTATTCATTCTATTATATCATGGATAATTGTCTGGGTCTCTGTTTGAGTAGCTGACTGAGTAGCTGTCTGGATATCTATTTTTAGTTACATTACAACCATTACAACCAGATTCATTCTCTTCTTTCTAGAATATCTGTAAATTGCACTGTTTCTTTCTTTTTTTTCTTTTTTTCTAGAAGAAAGGTGATGGAAAGGATTGCAAGCAAAAAAGAAGAATCTAAAAAATGACACACTATAATAGGACCGAGGATGGAAGAAAAGCTAATTAAAACAATTAATATATGAAGACATTGAAGATAAATGAACTCCAATGGTATTTCCTATGAAGTTCAGGCTGACAAATAAGTAGTGCAGTCAATATAGAGACATGGACTTGCTCATGTGGGCAGAGGTAGTTGCTGAGGTTTCCTTTCTCCCATGCCCTTGTTGTCATTCAAGAGATAGGAAAAGAACCTTATGATTACGTGGACAACTTGTACAATGTTCCATATTACAGACAAGCCTACTCATTCACACTCAATCCAGTGGCAAACATTGAGAAATCGCTTCAGGACATGTCACAATACGGATTGGATGTCATGCCTCCATTAACAAAGAAACAACAGGGAAGACTAAAGGAAAAGAGAATGAGGAAGAAGAGCGAAAACCAAACAATGCTGACAGAGTGCTTAAGATGTCACCAAACAGGTCACAACAAAAGAACCTACAATAACCCTATCGATAGAACATACAAGTCTATGTGGATTATTAAAGATGTTGTCAGAATAATTTTTTAAAAGTTTGAATATCTGTCTAAATATCTGTTTAAGTATCTGTTTGGATATCTATCTAAGTATCTGTCTAGATATCTGTATACAAATTTCAGATTTGCAACTTGTTACTTGTAAAATACAAACACAAATTTGAAATTGTTTTTGAGTCTCTTGTTTTTTGTGTTTTATACTGCATCGTAAAGAAGGGAAAAACAAACATTATATTGCATAAGTTAATGCATTGATTCAATAAATTCAAGGATAGTTGTCTGCGTATTTGTCTGAGTAGCTGTCTGTGTAGCTATTTGTGTATCTGATTGGACCAAGCTGATGATGTTGTATCATTCAATGGCTTCATATATTCATTCATAAACTTCATTTTAAAACATAAAATTGAATAACAAAAGATACAAAAATAGTATTGCATATGTTAATGAATTGATTCACAAAATTCATGGATCGTTGTCTGGGTAGCTGTTTGTGTATCTGATTGGACGTGGCTGATGATGTTGTATCATTCAATCACTTCATACACACATTCATTCATCAAATCCATTGCCAAAAACATAAAATGAAGAACAAAAGATACAGAAACATAAACATCAACTTCATTAATAATATTGATTCAATTACAAACAACAAAAAATAACAACTAATAACAAACACAAAATTCAAACTAAAAACAAAAGAAAATCATATGCTTCACATTTGGCCTTCTTGTTGCTTCCCCCTCCAAAGCTTGGTGGAAGACGAGATATGATGCCCGTATGCAAATCAAGCATCTGGTCTTGTTCGGCAAGGACCAAGTCTATTTCTTCCTTCATCGTATCCATACAATGCTTCATACGATCCTTCTTTTTTACCATTGGTTAAAGTGGGTCATCAGGAACAAGACCTACAGGAGGTCGAGCAACAGGAGGAGGAGGGCCAGAAATAGAGTCTTCAAAGGAGAAGGAGGAAGAGGAGGACAATTTAGACTTTGATGGATCAAAATCATCGTCGGTTGAATGACCAGAGGTGTATGAGTTGTATATGTTCTTCTTCCTTAGAGACATAGTTTTTTCTGTTGATAACACTTAGAGCGAAGAAGAAGACTCAAGTAGAAGGAATTGATAATGAAACACAAACACATTATGGAGAATATGGGAAGCCAATTATATTTATAGTTAACGAACCACTATGTCTTTTCTGGCTCAAACGGTTTATTCCTGCATCTTTTTATTTTTTTATTCTCTTTTTACAATAGACAGACGCTTCCACACACACACACTCTCTCTCTCTCTCTCTCTCTCTCTCTCTCTCTACGACAAAACTCCTCATCTTTCTTTATTTCTTCCAACAAGCGTGCATAACCGCATTGAACAACAATAATACGCAAAACTCTTTAACCAAGAAGATAAGACGCAACCACTCACTCATCACAACCTTTCAGTCTCTATAAATAAAAACGCACTGAATATAACTCCTTCACAAAACAAAAACATTTTTCTTCACCCTCTCCTTTGTTAGTGTTCAAAAAGATAAAATGGCCAACACTTTTAGGAACCACAAGTCCAAAAAATAAAAGAAGGAACCCGAGGACTCTGTTGAACAGATGATCGAAGAAATGATCCGGGAAGGCAAGGAAAACAAACGCCGTCGCTGTCACAGTCAAGAAGAAACTTCTCCACCTCCAACTATGCTGCAACAGTTATCCACTAGGATGACTAATCTTAAGGATGGCATCAAGGATCTCAATGCAAAGCAGAAACTCATCAAGGAGAATGATGAGACAATCCTTCGCCTTCTTCACCAAATCTTTGAGATGTTGCCTCCTCCACAGCTAGGATTTGATGGAGCAAGCAGCAGTAAGAAGATGAAGCTTTAAAAAGGAAGCATTGTAGTTTATTATGTATTTTTATAATTTCTACTATTGTATTTTTTTCAATATTATCAATGAATCTATTTTGGTTTAAAGAATGAATGGTGTTGTTTCACTTTTGTCATGAATTCTATCATTTTCAAAGTCTATCTGCTCAAGTATTTGTTCATGTATCTGTCATTCGGAATGAACAGACTCGACAGAAAACAACATGTCGTTTCTGAACCATCATGGGTAGCTGTGTAAGTAGCTGCCTAAGTAGATGTCTTTTGGTTCATGAACTGCTTTTTGTTTAGTAAATGCATCATAGAGTGCAAAAACAAACATTTCATTTGATAGGTTTTATACATTGATTCACTCATTCAACATTCTAGACATTGTTAGAGACGGATACTTAAACAGATATCTAATAGATATTCAAATAGATACTCATATGATTACATTCATAGTTCTCTGAGTACTACATTCACACAAATAGTCATATGATTACAATGTTCACAGAATGATCACTACAACAAAAATATACACATTAGTTTGTCCTACACTTCTTCATGAGCTTATTCATTCCTTGTGTCGCGATACCCATGATAGATCATGGTCCATAAACGATTTCAACAATCTGACCTTGAACTGAGCCACATCTTCACGGCTCAGATTTTGCTTTATTTCCTTGCCCGGAGTTATATGATACATCATGTAGCAAACAATAGTTCCACAGTCAAGGCCGGGAGGTTGTTAAGGACTGTTGCTGATTGACTGCACAGGAATTTCATCAAAGTCTACCTTCTGAGCTTTGACCCACCAAATGCTTTTGCGTTCGTTCTCTAATATAGGGATTTCTCTCATCATCAATTCTTTGTCGGTGCTCTGAGAGCCATCTACCAACTTTCTAACTTTTAGTAATGACATATCGTCACTCATGTCTCTCACAAAATCCATCCACATGGACATCAAATGAACCTGTATCAATATAGCAAACAATATGTCAACCTTTTTGTAAACTGCAAATACTAAACATCCGGAAAAGAAAAAGAAAATAAAAGTAGAAAGTGAGAATAAACATTACCATTTTTAGTGCCTCCTGAAAATGCGGGTTGTTTATCGACTTTGCATTATTTCTCAGTGAGTCATAATGAGACCAGCAAGGGACACTTTTGTCCAAGAGTAGAAGGTGGAAATGTCCATGGAAAAGGATCAAGAACAATAGCTTGCCACTGTTGCCCAAAACCTTGAACAACCTCTCAAAAAGACGTTCATGCATCATCTTTACTTTGAGCTCTGACTCAGAAACTTGTCAACAATAGCACATAAAAATTAAACACACATAGGCTAAAAAAACATAAAAGAAGGATTACATGAGCCAATATGTGGAAAGCATAGCAATTTTCAGCTCTCATATCATCCATTTCTTCACTAAGAATAGTGGAATAACAATCCAAAACAAAGTTTGAGATCTCTTTGCCATCAATAATAAACTCCACATCTTCCCAGTCGAATAACTCAAAAGAAGCAATACCATTCCAAAATAAATCTATGTCCAAAACAACAGTAGAGCACAATTAAAACTGAAACATTACTATTAAAAAAAATAGATACTAGACAGATACACTAACAAATACTCACCCGGTTTTGTCAGTTTTCGTTCAATACCTCACCAACTCACTTTGGTAGCGTTCTCCCATGTACTGGAAAATATCACGTTCAACAAATGGTACAGCCTGCTTCTCCTCATCAGTCAGACTCGCACAGATTCTTCCCGGCTGGCCCTTGTTCTTGTTGAGCGATTTTATTACCAAAGATGAAGATACTTCGACATTTGCAAACACTCCAATTGGCACTACCTCTGCCCCATCATTTTTGTTCCCTCTTCTAGTCCGGTGCTTTACCTTGACATCATTATCGGTCGGATACCAGTAGATCTCATCCCTCTTTAAGGCTTTTTTGGACTTATCATTTAACCTCTTAACATACAATTATAGATAAATGTTTTCTCTATTGAGTCTCTCACCAGGTCCTGGAAGTGGCTTGCGAATCAAATCCGTGCAGACTGATAGAGGAGATGAACCACCAACAGAAGGAGGAGGAGTCAACAAGGTTTCCACTACCTCTGGAGACATAACCGTAGGAACAGGCAATGCCATTAGACTAGGAGTAGGGGTAAATAGATTGAAAGATGGTGCGAACTCTCCTCGTTGGGAACTCTTCTTCGTTTCTGACAAATTCCCTAACAGAGATACCAAAAAAAGGAATTCAATGAAAGACAAAAGTTACAGAAGACAGATACACTACATGTCTAGAACAAAAACACAGGTATTCAAAAAGGATACATAGACAGATTCCCAGATAGACATAGATACAAAAATAGATACTCGGACAGCTAGATAGATATTTCAATTTTCTGCAAAAGAAAATCACCCACAAAAAGTAGGGGCTTGTGTTCTGTTCCTTAAAATTGAGCAAATTATACAAAATGAAATGAATGAGATTTATTCTTTTAAAATGTCAAAATCGGTACCAGCTAGTTCCTTTGTAACTGAAGCAACATTCTTCATCTTCTCATTGTCTTCAAGAAGTTGCTGATTGGTGAGCTCAAGTTTCTGCTTTGCATCTTCAAAATCTTTCTTTTGCTTCTTGAGGTCCTCATTTTCATGTTGCAAAACATCCAATCTCCTCTGAAACTCCTCATTTGCTGCTTCAGACAATTTAACTGCTTCAGCAATTTGTATCTACCCTTGAGCTTCCTTGAGTTGCAATTGTGCTTCCTTGAGTTTATTCTTCAACATCATATTTTCTCTAGAAGCAACTGTAGCGGCTTCAAACTTGGCATAGTCATCATAGGCCATATCATTGATACTTGCCAGGACAAGACTTATATCACCATCAGCTTTAGTTTTCTTGGTCCTCAAATGCAAAAAATAATTGGTCTGTGAAAAAGAGATCAATAATATTAACAAACAAATATCTACACAAATATCCAGACAACTATTTAGACATATATTCAGACAACTACTTAGACAGTTATCCATAAGACAACTACTTAGACATAACTAGACAGCTATTAACAACAACAAAACAGTTAGATACACTACAAAAAAAATACACTTAGACCGCGGAGCGTTTCCGTCGTCTAGGTGCGTTTTTCCGTCGTCTAAGTACTTAGACTTTGGAGGGTCCGTCCTTCAGGCTCCGTGCTCCAAGTTCTGTCGTCCAAGCACTTGGACGATGGAGAATGTGATCTCCGTCGTCCAATCGTCCAAGTGAAACTTGGACCGCGGACGATCTCTACGGTCCAAGTAAGAACTTGGACGACGGAGATCACAGTCTCCGTCGTCCAAGTGCTCACTTGGGCCGCGGAGGAAGATGACATTCTCTGCGGTCCAAGTGAGCACTGGGACGACGGAGATCACATTCTCCGTCGTCCAAGTGCTTATTTTTTTTTTTTAAATTAAATTTTTATTAAATATTAATAATTTAATTTATAAACCAATCTCATGTAAATAATTAAAAATGTTCAAATTAATTAAATAAATTTGTAATTACTTAATCACATTGCGGAAAATCTGGGAACGCAATGTGATGACCCGGACTAGAATCAGCAGTATGATCAGCTGTATACGTGAGTTATCGCATAGTCGCAGTTTGCCGACAGTTGATTGAATCGTCAGGCTCATTAACGACTTAATTATTGGCCGAGAATTGGAGCTGGTTCTCTTCTCAAGAGTCGTTCTATGTGTGATTTCGAGTTCGTGGGCGGTTCCGGATCGTTATTTGGACGACCGAGGAATTAATTATGAATATTTGAAGTTTCGACGGAAACGGATTTAAATAGCAGGTTTGTTAGCGACTAAATTACCGGACAAGAATTTGGTTTCAGTTCCTTCACGGAAGTTGTTCAAAATTTTATTTCGAGCTCGTGGGAACTTCCGGAGCATTATTCTGAGTTACGAAGATTTAGTTGTGAATATTTCCGATTGTTGATTGTTTAGTCGGATTAAATACGTGTTGGTTTGAACAGTTGACTTTTTATCCGATGGGTCGATGTGTTTGACTTTGGGTGATTATTTAAGATCATGTCGAGACGAGTTTGTGGCCGCGAGAATTATCGAAATCGAAATTACGACGAACAAGTTACGGGTGTTCAAAGTTCGTCGAAATGGATAATTATGAGTTTCCTCTTTGTGAAAGGCTATAAATAGCAAACTTGCCGTTTAGGGAAAGTCAAAGATGGTCATTAATATGGTTGACTCAGTCAACTCAGTGGGAGAATAATCACGTCGACACCGCCACGGTACTCCACGGTGGCGATGAGATTCCGGCCACCTCCGGGCTCGGTCCGTGGCTTGTTCGACTCGCCTCAACGTCCTCTACTCGTCCCCGGCCTCCTTTTCCGGCAAGTCTCACGGTGGAGAGAGAAACCATGGACCAAAGTTTGTGAATTTTGGGTTTAATGGTGGTTTTCGATTCGGGCCGTGTTGAGCTCAAACAAGGACTGGGTTTTATAGCTCTCCTCTCAAGGATTCTAACCATGTAAGTATGAAGCTTTAATTCGATTTGTGGAAGGAGAATTTTGGATTTGAAATTTGTGTTCCAATTCGGTTTATCATGAAATTGGATGAGTTAGAGTGAGAATTGGCCTTTGTTGCAGTTGACAAAGTTGCTCAGTGGATGATTTTGAGTGGAATACGGGTTGCTCCGCCGTGAAATGTTCCGGTCAGTGGCGGCGGCGCCGTGGACGGCAGTCAACGGCGGCGGTCAACGGTCAACGGCGGTCAAAGTTGACTTTTTGGAGTTTTCGACAAGTTGCATGTCATTTCACTCGAAATCGCGCCCCGATCACAGTGGGGAGGTTCGTTTCTCGATTTGAGCATCCGAAAATATAGCGAGGTATTGAAGTGTACATATCGGATTTTCGACGATTCGTCGACATTGAATTACGTGTTTTTGAGAACGGTGGTTTCTCGTGATTTGTCTTGTATTGTCGAGTTATGATTTTGAAAACTGGATTTTGTGAATATTCAGGTGTTCGTGATCGTTCGTTTGGCGAGGGACTTTCCGCCGGATCACGGGTTAACGCGAACTGCGTTACGCAAGCGTGTGAGTGGACAAGTTTCTGTTTTCACTGTTGGTTTGCGAGTTCGTGGATTTTATGATTTTCGTAATTACTTTATACGATATTGTGATATGTATTGTTTTTCGGAGGTATTGTTTTATATTTATTGGTGATGGCATTACTGCATCGATGCTTCGACTACTCGGCTGATCACCGGTAGTCCACCAGAGTTGAGAGGTCCTCTGGGCAGGGTTGAGAGGTCCCCTGTATGCCGCCAGGGTTGAGAGGTCCCCTGGCCTATCACCGTCGGGTTTGAGCGATTCACCTGACGTCGGGTTTGAGAGGTCGCCCGACAACCTCCATATGTATATGTTTTCCGAACTCGCACTGTT
The DNA here is from genome assembly GCA_946800695.1 of Geum urbanum. Classification (NCBI taxonomy): domain Eukaryota; kingdom Viridiplantae; phylum Streptophyta; class Magnoliopsida; order Rosales; family Rosaceae; genus Geum; species Geum urbanum. Next base: position 28,120,873 of record OX327001.1, read on the forward strand.
TTACATTGAGTTTGTATATAAACTGGTGAAAGGCATATGATTATTTTTGTCCACTCACTCTAACGTTTTTATTTGCCTTTCCCCTGGGCTTTTCGGTTTCCGTGCCCAGTTTGCAGTTCGGACTCTGGTGTCGCACGTCGTGGTCGGAGGCATAGTGCTCGAGCTACCTTGTTTCTTCCAGTAGGTTTATTGTTCTACCTACTGTGGTATACTGATATATTTATACTTTAGAGGTCGCTCTGAGAAATCTGTTGTTTAAGTTATACGATTTTACACCGGATTACAGTAAAGTACTATTATATTTATTGTTTTACTTTATTGTTGATATATTGAGAAATCCGAATGGGATTGGTGCCCACGGTTTGCTTTTTGTGGCATAGGATGAAGTGTATTTTCCGCGTGCAGGTAATGGTAATTCCACGTTAGTAACGAAACTCTGCCGAAATTTTGTTGGTTTTTGTTGGTTCGTGTTTTCGAAGGGGTTTGACTCCGGTTTAGGGAGCTAAATCGGGGTTGGGTCCTTTCAGCTTGGTATTAGAGCATTAGGTTGTAAGTTCTGTAGACTTCTGTAGTCATGTTTACTAAGGATATTTGAGAATGTACAGCATGTCTGGAATGGTGGCCCGACCGGCCGGCGGATACTCATCAATATTCCGGGTGTTGTATACTTTCAAATATTTAAAATTCCATGATTACGTTCCACTTGTTGTGAACGATGTTTTATTCATTAGGATGCCTCCTGACGTGCTTTCCGTGTCGTTTCGGTTGTGGATCCTGTTGAGGATCATTCGACGCGTGAGTTGCCAGAGAATTGTGGGTTTGGATGAGTATTCCGAGTTCAGTGAACTGCGTGGCACGGTTTGCCTGGTTGTGTGTGTATGGGCGTCTTTATGTTGCCTCAGAGTTGAGAATTGTGGCAGTTGATGTTTGCCCGAGTCAGATTGTTGTATTTGGTGGGCTGATGTTGTGTGAGTTCCGGTTGCAACTCCATGGCCTACATTCAGAGTGTTGTGTATACGGTAATGGTGTTATCAGGCTATCCAGCAATTGAATGTGGAGTGTTTACCCACCTGAGGCAGAGATGCATTGTTCACATGTTTGTTCCGTTTGTACGTGTTATGTGGCTTTAGAGGGAGCTATACACGAGGTTTGAGATGAGTTTGAACCTGAGCATCAGAGAGAGTCTGATTGATGTGCCTCGAGACATCCGTGAGGATCATAGTGTGCTGCACTCAGTGGCGAGGCTATTGAGAAGGAAAGGTGTACGCGGTTTTCGATGTGTGAGTTTGAGGAAAGTGGATTTAGTCGAGATTTTGATGAGGTTGAGTTCCGACACTTCGGGATCAGTGATTTCATCAGGCTGTGGCCTTTTCGATTATGTTGAGGGTCATCAGATCAAAGCAGAGGATCCATTTGGCGATGGCGGAAATCACAGTGTAGCGGACTTGCTCCTGTGGCATGAGTTTGGGCGATCGTTGGTGATCCTTTCACGCAGCAGGTGTTGCAGTGATTTATGTTCGTGGAGCACTTTCAGTTGCTGTCTCGGTGGCCAGGAGGGTCACGTTACGAGGGAGCGCCCTTAGCTAGCTGTTGTAGTGGTTCGGTAGCTCAGAGTTTACGAGGAGATCCTCATGTTGTACCAGAAGTTTGACCAATGTACCCTTTTGATGAGTTATTCAGCAAGTCGCAATTGACGTGGGCGACTAGTTGGGCATGTTGGAGTTCGTGCTACGACCTTGTTTGAGGACAGACTTTTCTCCGAGGTTACTGTTGTTTGATATCTATAGCTATTGTACCTGCATCTCCACTTCCGAGGTTTTGGAGAGTGTTGCATCCATCCGGAGGTTGTGAGATCCTTGCTGGAGGATATGACTTAGCCGCGGACTTGTTATAGCTTGATATCATGGTTTTGGTGTGTTTGTGAGCATAGATTTACTGGCGACACATTTTGGCTGTGTACGAGTGCCTCGAGAAGGAGGTTGTGTTTCGACAACCAGATTTCCTCGAGATACTGTTTCGCGGTGATGGTCGAGTGGATGGTAGAGATGAGTTGTGTTGCTTGCTTAGCTCATGTTGTGGATACTATGGTTGCTGTGCCCGAAATTGGTGACATTGAGGTGGTTTCCGAGTTTCCAAGTGTGTTCCGGAGGAGTTACCATGTATTCCTCCAGTTCGGGAGATTGACTACACCATTGAGCTTGTACCGGGCGCTGGACTCATGTTACCGGCATTTTGTCGTTCGGAGCCAGCGGAGCTGATTGAGCTGCAGTTTCGACTCCAGGAGTTGCTGGAGGAGGTTTCAGGAGATTTCATGCGATCCCGCGTGTTTGCGTGGGGTGCTCTTGCATTGTTTGTGTGGATGTTAGATGGTTCGACGAGGTGGTACTTTGACTACCGAAGCTTGATTCATTTTAGAGGAGTGTGAGTATCCTCTGCTTCGGATTGACGATTGGTTTAATCAGCTCGCGAGAGCTTCAGTCTTTTTGAAGATTGATTTCGGATCCAGATACCATCAGTTGAGGATCGATAAGTTAGATGTGGTTTGGACAGCTTTCGGATCTCGGTGCGGGCATCATGAGTTCTTGGTCACGCTGTTTGGTTGACCAATATCCCCGTAGATCGTGTAGACTTGATGGACCATGTGTTCAGACGGTTTCTAGATGAGTTTGCGGTCATGTTCGTCGGTAGCGTCCTGATTTACTCCAGGAGTGTGGGCCAGTACCTGAAGCAATTGTGAGCGGTTTCGCGGACCTTGCGAGACGACCAGGTGTTTGTGAAGTTCAGCCAGTGTGAGTTTTGATCGATTAGCGTGAAGATTTTGAGCCACGTGATGTTAGCTGAAGGAGTCAGTGTGGATTCCGATCAGTTAGAAGCCGAGTTGGTTTGGGGATTGCCCTACTATTGTACCAGAGATCGGGAGTCTCTTGGGTTCGATAGACTACTATCGACGGCTTGTGCAGGATTTTTCCGGATTGCCACTCTATTTTCTGGATTGACGAAGGAAGTGTCAAGTTCAAGTGGTTCGATGCACGCGAGGAGAGTTACTTACTCCTGCAGGATGGTTGACTGTTGCTTCGGTTTCGACCTTACCAGCTGATGATCGTGATGAGTTCGTGGGTTATGGCGATGCATCGAGGTATAGATTTGGTTATGTTTTGATGCTGTGTAGCAGAGCGGTGGCTCATGGTTTCAGGCAGTGGAACTTTATGGGACTACGTATCCTATGTGTGATTTGGGTGTAGCTGTCTTTATGTTAGCATCAGGAGTTCGAGACACTACAGCTATGGCGTGCAGCGCGGTGTAGGACGTACACTGATCACTTGAGTTTCATCCACTTGCATTTTCGGCCAGATTTGGGCTCGAGGCAGTGTAGATGGATGGGGTCGACTAACGACTATGGCTGCACCTTTGAGCTTGTTCGGGAAAGGCTAGAGGTTATACTTTGATCATCCGTCTGGGATGTTGTTGCTGATGCATTCAGTCGAGAGTCAGGATTTCAGTGTTTCATGTGTTTGTGGCTCGAGTTTCCGTGTTAGCCGAGTTGCGAGCTATGAGAGCTGAGTTCGAGTATGTTGATGTTGAAGCTCATTGTTTCCCGCGCATTTGGCGCTAGAGATGCGGAGATGTATCAGATACTTCAAGGTTACTGCTTGTAACGCAACATGAAGAGCAATATAGCAGCTTGTGTGTGCAGATGCCATATTTGTCAGCTGGTCATGGCTAGGAGGCAGAGACTTGCCGAGAAGTGTCAGCCATTTGAGATTTTCGGTTAGACGTGGCGATTATGGCTGTGATTGTATGTGTTTGTATGCACTTGGGTTTGTAATATCTGTTGTCAGACTATTGTGGACCATTTAACAAACTCAGTACATTTCCTTGTACTTTTCGGAACAGATTTCAGTGGCAGGCTGGTATAGCTGTGTTTGACGGAGATTGGCCATCTACGTGGTATACCTGTGTTCCGGTTCTCTGATCGAGGTAATCAGCTACAACTAAGTGTTGGCGAGCTTTGCAGCGAGCATTGGGGACCAGATTACAAGTTAGTATCGGTTCTTATCCTCAGATTGGCGGGCGATCTTTGAGGACTATTCAGACCTTGGAGGGCATGTTGTGGACCTCGGTATTACAGTTCCAGAGGATTTTGGACCAGCAGTTTTAGCTGTTCGAGATTGCTTGCAGTACCAGTTTGTTGACCACTGTGATATTGACGTTGCTTGATGTCGTTTTGAGGACGATATTGTACTCCATTGTGCTAGAGCGAGTTTGGTTTGGTTTGAGTTTGAGTTGACATTTGATTCGGATCTTGTGGAATGTGCTACCACAGACTGTCAGATTAGCGGTATGGGTTGATAATTGCCCGAGTCCGATGTTTGAGTTATGTTGAGATGAGTGTGTGAGTTATGTTGATGTGTGTAGACTGAGTCGTGATTTACCGTGTTGTTTTGATCCAGATGCGGTCATAGGCGAGTTTGTGTTGTGCCGTATAGTTCGGCGTCGCCTACATTGTTGGCTTTTGTGTATGAATTGTGTTGTATTCCGTGTGGCGGAACTATGTTTCCGATTTGTTTCGCATTGTGTACCCTATCTGTTCCTTATGCAGGAACACTTGCAGATTGTGAGGAGCCAGTTCAGATTCGAGATTTGAGGGTACAGGGATTTCAGCACGGAGCTATCTCCTATTGTGGAATCCGTTATCAGAGTTGTTCAGTTGACGTAGCCACTGGGCAGTTGAGCAGTATACAGAGGCTGTGCTGTTACTTTTAGTCGGCAGACTCAGAAATTTCGAGGTCGAATTTTTTTTTAAGGGGGGTGGATTTGTGACGACCCGGACCAGAATCAGCAGTATGATCAGCTGTATACGTAAGTTATCGCATAGTCGCAGTTTGCCGACAGTTGATTGAATCGCCAGGCTCATTAACGACTTAATTATTGGCCGAGAATTGCAGCTGGTTCTCTTCTCGAGAGTCGTTCTATGTGTGATTTCGAGTTCGTGGGCGGTTCCGGATCGTTATTTGGACGACCGAGGAATTAATTATGAATATTTGAAGTTTCGACGGAAACGGATTTAAATGGCAGGTTTGTTAGCGACTAAATTACCGGACAAGAATTTAGTTTCGGTTCCTTCACGGAAGTTGTTCAGAATTTTATTTTGAGCTCGTGGGAACTTCCGGAGCATTATTCTGAGTTACGAAGATTTAGTTGTGAATATTTCCGATTGTTGATTGTTTAGTCGGATTAAATACGTGTTGGTTTGAACAGTTGAATTTTTATCCGATGGGTCGATGTGTTTGACTTTGGGTGATTATTGAAGATCATGTCGAGATGAGTTTGTGGCCGCGAGAATTATCGAAATCGAAATTACGACGAAAAAGTTACGGGTGTTCAAAGTTCGTCGAAATGGATAATTATGAGTTTCCTCTTTGGGAAAGGCTATAAATAGCAAACTTGCCGTTTAGGGAAAGTCAAAGATGGTCATTAATATGGTTGACTCAGTCAACTCGGTGGGAGAAGAATCACGTCGACACCGCCACGGTGCTCAACGGTGGCGATGAGATTCTGGCCACCTCCGGGCTCGGTCCGTGGCTTGTTCGACTCGCCTCAACGTCCTCTACTCATCCCCGGCCTCCTTTTCCGGCAAGTCTCACGGTGGAGAGAGAAACCATGGACCAAAGTTTGTGAATTTTGAGTTTAATGGTGGTTTTCGATTCGGGCTGTGTTGAGCTCAAACAAGGACTGGGTTTTGTAGCTCTCCTCTCAAGGATTCTAACCATGTAAGTATGAAGCTTTAATTCGATTTGTGGAAGGAGAATTTTGGATTTGAAATTTGTGTTCCAATTCGGTTTATCATGAAATTGGATGAGTTAGAGTGAGAATTGGCCTTTGTTGCAGTTGACAAAGTTGCTCAGTGGATGATTTTGAGTGGAATACGGGTTGCTCCGCCGTGAAATGTTCCGGTCAGTGGCGGCGGCGCCGTGGACGGCAGTCAACGGCGGCAGTCAACGGTCAACGGCGGTCAAAGTTGACTTTTTGGAGTTTTCGACAAGTTGCATGTCATTTCACTCGAAATCGCGCCCCGATCGCAGTGAGGAGGTTCGTTTCTCGATTTGAGCATCCGAAAATATAGCGAGGTATTGAAGTGTACATATCGGATTTTCGACGATTCGTCGACATTGAATTACGTGTTTCCGAGAACTGTGGTTTCTCGTAATTTGTCTTGTATTGTCGAGTTATGATTTTGAGAAATGGATTTTGTGAATATTCAGGTGTTCGTGATCGTTCGTTTGGCGAGGGACTTTCCGCCGGATCACGGGTTTACGCGAACTGCGTTACGCAAGCGTGTGAGTGGACAAGTTTCTGTTTTCACTGTTGGTTTGCGAGTTCGTGGATTTTATGATTTTCGTAATTACTTTATACGATATTGTGATATGTATTGTTTTTCGGAGGTATTGTTTTATATTTATTGGTGATGGCATTACTGCATCGATGCTTCGACTACTCGACTGATCACCGGTAGTCCACCAGAGTTGAGAGGTTCTCTGGGGAGGGTTGAGAGGTCCCTTGTATGCCGCCAGGATTGAGAGGTCCCCTGGTCTATCACCGTCGGGTTTGAGCGATTCACCTGACGTCGGGTTTGAGAGGTCGCCCGAAAACCTCCATATGTATATGTTTTCCGAACTCGCACTGTTTTACATTGAGTTTGTATATAAACTGGTGAAAGGCATATGATTATTTTAGTCCACTCACTCTAACGTTTTTATTTGCCTTTCCCCTGGGCTTTTCGGTTTCCGTGCCCAGTTTGCAGTTCGGACTCTGGTGTCGAACGTCGTGGTCGGAGGCATAGTGTTCGAGCTACCTTGTTTCTTCCAATAGGTTTATTGTTCTACCTACTGTGGTATACTGATATGTTTATACATTAGAGGTCGCTCTGAGAAATCTGTTGTTTAAGTTATACGATTTTACACCGGATTACAGTAAAGTACTATTATATTTATTGTTTTACTTTACTGTTGATATATTGAGAAATCCGGATGGGATTGGTGCCCACGGTTTGCTTTTTGTGGCATAGGATGAAGTGTATTTTCCGCGTGCAGGTAATGGTAATTCCACGTTAGTAACGAAACTCTGCTGAAATTTTGTTGGTTTTTGTTGGTTTTTGTTTTCGAAGGGGTTTGACTCCAGTTTAGGGAGCTAAATCGGGGTTGGGTCCTTTCACGCAAGCTAAGTGCTAGCCAATTCTTCATGCGCACGCTCTACCACTCTTGCCTACAAAAGAATAATTAAAAAATTATAATTAAATAATAATTACTACAATTAAAAGCACATATATATATATATCACTTACGCCGTATTGACTGGCTTCATTATCGAGCCCAAGCGTCACGTACGCGTTTATGCTAGCATCGAGATAAGGGTGTTTGAAGCCCTTATCCCTGTGCTCCTTGGCTATTTGAATCAGTTGCTTGGCGCCGGAGGTATGGTGTTTGTCCTTCTTCCCCCGGTTGGTTTTGTTGATTTCGAAGAATTTTTGTTAGACAACATAAATCATTAAAAAATTAATAAGTAACTAAAATTAAAATAATTCAATTCTCTTAATTGAAATAAAAAAAGTAAACACCTTATATTCTTCATCTTGGAAGTGGTTACACAACCACTGCCACTCATCTTCCCTATCCCCACACAGCTCTACGGGGGTAGGCACGGGGCCGATATTTTCGAAGTATTGATGAAGCTTGTACTTCCAGTCACGGTAGATAGAGTTGGCGGTTTGGTTGATATGCTTAAGCATCGCCGGTGTGGGATCTACCTCATATTGTTCCTATCAGAAATAAATAGAAAATTCTAATCGTATATATTATGAAATTAAAATGTTTATTGGTTATTAGAAAATAAATTTAAAATTGTACGTATTACGTACGGAAAGTTCTTTAAAGAGTTTCGCCTTCTCTTCATCCGGCAACTCCTTCCAATTAGGGGCAATGAGACGAACCCGGCTACGAAGGATTGACCCTATGCTATGCGCCGAGAGACTTGCTAGCTGAGCTGTGGGAGGGCCACCGGTGAATTCGTCGTACGGCAAGTCAATCTTTTTCCCGGTCGCCTTTAAAATTTTCTCTGCTTTGCCGCCTTTGACGAGACCGCGAGTCCTTTTCGGTTCCGGGTCAGTCGGGGCCCTCCTTTGCTTACGCCGGGCGCTGTAGAGGATAGATTCAGAGGTCGAGGACGCCTGAGTACTTCCTGTTGAACCGGGCGTCGGACTGGAATAGGGCAGCGGGAATTTCCCCAGAGGGCGCTGTCGACGGACCAGATGAAGGGTCCGGATTGAGGGCGTCGTTGCCCTCCTGTAATTCCTAACCGACTTGCTCTGCCAAGCGTCGGAGCATAACATCTTCGGCCTCCTGTTGAGCCTTTTTCTTTCCGGATGGAGCCATTTAAACCTAGGAGTACGTTGTTAAAATACCTGATTACCATAATAATTATATAAAAAAATTTACGCTAATTAAGTGCGGCTAAGATTTAAATAGAGTACACTAGCTTGGCTTTTTGGGTCGTTCAATGGACGTGCGACCCGCGCGATAAAGTGTAAACTTTCAATTAATCAGCCTTGGTTCAATCGAAAAACATAGCCAGTTAGGGATAGAGATAACGCGAGAGGCAGGACTAATTTCGACAAAACACCCCGAGGCTAACCAAATGAATGGTATATACTCTATTGGTGTCGTCTTTCTTAGATCCAAAACCTGTCACCAGTCATAACCCGTTTCTAGACACCATGTCCGACATTCAGCCAATCTTTGGAAAATTTACACTCCCTCAAGTCCTTTGCAAACTCCGCCCTCAACCTCGTGTCCATAATTTCACTTAGGTTATAGTGTGCGGTGATGAAATCCACACATCACGAGGGGTTAAGGAGATAAGCTAAGAAAAAAGGCACTATCTATTCCAAAGAGTGCGACTTAATAAACCAATCTTATGTACTAAATTTAAATCAAAGACTACCAAATTAACACATAATTATCAATTAATAATTTTTAATTACATGCAATAATAATCACAAATTATACTATTAATTAAAACAATAAATAATGACAAAAATTAATTATTATTTAATTATCATGCATTTAATAATAATTATTCATTTACCAATATAATTAATTATTATTAACAATAATAATTATTACTATTATTTAATTTTAACTAATATATTATTCATTACCAAATAACAACTAATAATGAGTACTAAATTAGTAATTATTACTAATAATAATTATTATTAATTATTATAATTATTAATTAATTAACATTATTTACAAATTAAATAATTACTCAAATAATAATAATGTTAATTAAAAAATAAAATTATTATCTTGCCGGAATGTCGCCGAAAATTCGCCAGAGTAGAGTCGTCGGACAGAGGGAAAGTCGCCGGAATTATCGTCGCCGGAGCGTCACCGGAGGAGGAAGGCCGGAGGTTTTGAGAGGAGAGGAGGAAAGGAGATGGGATGAGAAAATGAGAGGGGTGAACTGTTCTATTTATAGGCGTTCACTTAGACGACAGAGCCCTATTTTCCGTCGTCTAAGTGAACTTGGACGACGGAAACGGGCTTTTCCGTCGTCTAAATGAACCGTTTCAAAATTTTGAAACGGCGCCCAATTAATCGGTGGGACGTTTCAACTGCCTTAATTTTGAACTTAGACGACGGAGAATAGATTCTCCGTCGTCTAAGTCAAATTTGAAGCGGCGCCGAAATTTAAGGCGGCATAATGAACCACCATGTTTTTTGAACTTGGACGACAGAAAATGACCATCTTCGTCGTCCTGGTGAACACCTGGACGACGGAGATGGTCATTCTCCGTCGTCCAAGTTCAACTTACGTAAAAAATATGAAAAAAATTAATTCGTAAGGAATTTGCCGATCTGTCATTCGAATGAAATAGTCGTAAAATATCGATGAATGCATCGTATATATAAACAGTTAAATTTGAAACGACGAATAATTCTACGTCTTTAAACTTGTTAAGTATCTACTAATCTTTATGACTTAAGTGTTATTAAGTATAGGCTCATTTGCACCAGAGTATTAACGAAATTGAATTTGGACAAAACAACCGTTGGATACATTCGCCGTAACATAATATATAATTACAATAATTTATAGAAAATAATAAGTTCGTGAAGGGTTTCATCGGCACAGTCAACCGCAAAACTGAGATTTTGACAAACCGGAAACGTGGATACAAGACATTTCGTAACTCCGATTTTAGAACCGTCGAAGCTCACACACCAACAATTGTATACTCTATAGTCTTGACGAAAAGAATATGCATTGGGAGATGGTCGTTGTCTTAGAAATAATTACGAATTATGCACCTGGACGACGGAGATGAGCTTCTCCGTAGTCCAGGTGAGTACTTGGACGACGGAGAACTCAATCTCCGTCGTCCAAGTAAGTACCTGGACGACGGAGAAGCTCATCTCCGTCGTCCAGGTGAAAACCCTGAATTCAGGGATTAGGGCCTCACTGTTTAGGGTTTAGGGTTTTTGCTTCACTTAGACGACGTATATGGCATTCTCCGTCGTCCAGGTGTCTCCGTTCAATTCTTCTGATTGAATACGCTTAAAAATTCGTCGATCCGATCCGCTCCGATCCCATCCGCTCCTCGATCGATCTGATTCGATTCGATTCGATATCGTTCCAATATAATTCGGATTAATTAATTAATTAAATTAAATTTACGTACATCGGTCGATCCGATCTGAGCATGGACGCGTGTAATTAATTAATTAAGTATAAAAATAATAGTTTTATGTACATACGTACATACGTTCTCCTCCTTATAATATTTATATTAATTTTTGATCGATGCATATATTACAATAATTAATTACCAATTAATAATCCTCGTCATATAACCGTATTCTTCGTCATAATCGTCATCATCCTCATCCCCGTTATGTGATTGCTCATCCTCCTCATCGTACTCAACATCGTCCGACGAATAACCTGAGTCCTCGTCCGCGTCCTCATCCTGCACGTCTTCTTCATCTACCTCATTAATGGCATCGATAATCTCATCTTCAGTTAGATCAGTACAACCATCAGGCATGGGTAACCGTTCACCATCTTGAACCAAGTCCATTATATCGGAGCGGATGACAGAAATATTAGGCTCTTGATAGGCAGGAATGTCTCTTTTTGGTTCAGCAGCATCTTCAGTCGCCGGTGTCCCTTCAATTGTCTGTGTATTCCATATTCCTCGATGAGAGATATGGTTCACTATTTTCCACCCTTCACTAGCTTTCGGATAGTCGAGATAGAACACCTGCCTAACTAAGGTGGCGAGAGCGAAAGGCTCATCCTCATACCAACTTGAGTTTGTATCAGCTGATAATAGTCCCAGGTCTTCCTTTGTACGCTTGAACCATCTGCACTTGAATAGGAAAAAGTTGACATCATTCCCGTAACATAGCTGAACCATATTTACAATAGCCCCGTAATATAGATCATTGTCTTTCCCAACCGCTACCTCACTGTTTTGTGTTCTTCTTCCTTCATCTCGGGCCAATGAATGGAACTTTACACCGTTCACAAAACATCCGGGATAAATATAGTGTTTAATCGGCTTCCCTGCTAGCAAGTGCTTTGGCCAGGACCACCACCCCCCGTGGTTTTCAGATTTTTGTAGATCAATCATCTGCGAAAATGGGCAAATATAAGGGTTTACTTTCTACAAACATGATCGATATGTATATAAATTACTAAATACCGAGACGTACGTACGTACCCATTGGAAGAAATAATCGGGAAACTTCTTCTTAACCATTTTCTCAATCCACGCCGAACTCTTGTTTTGATTTAACGCCTGAAGCCTCTCCCTGTATGACATCATGTACGGCGCAACTGCGTCACAGTCTCGCTACACTACCCAATGTGCCTCAATAAGTTCTTCCCGTGTTAACGATTCCTTTAATACTCCTCTAAACGGTCGGACGACATTGGTGACGACAGAAGATTGATGCGGGCACTGGGATCGAAGGCAGTGGGAGGTGGTGGATCTTTAAGGTACATGTTGCAGTAAGTAACACACTCATGCATTAGGTATGTCTCTGCTATGGAGCCATCCGGGGCCGACCTGTTTTTGACGAATGACTTATACTGTCCAAGCTGTCTACAAATTCAAACGTACAATAAGAATAAGTACATATAGCTAGTAATCTCCAGTGGAACAAATTATGAATCGAAAAACCTGTATAATTAATTAGTTGTACGTACCTTTCTTGAGGATACATCCAAGTGTACTGGACCAGACCAGAAATGAGCACTTGCTCGGGCAGGTGGATCATTAGGTGAATCATGATGTCAAAGAAAGTAGGGGGAAAAATCCTCTCTAGTTTGCAAATGATGTACACAATTTGTTGTTGTAGTTCCACCACATCTGACTTCTTTAATTCTCTGGCGCATAACCTTTGCCACCATGTGCACAATGCCACTATTGGTTCTACGACGTCACGAGGCAAATATGGTCGAATTACCACTGGAATCAGACGTTGCAGCATAACGTGATAGTCATGTGTCTTTAAAACCAACAAACTTGTGTTGCACCTCATCCACTGCTCCAATTATAGTAGCTGCATACGTAGCCAGATAACGAACGCCCTTAAACCAGTGAAATATAGAACGTCTAAGTGTCGGCTTCACTGTGTAAGGTGTAGCTAGCATCTTATTGTACACTCATTTCCTATCCCTCCTCATCCACAAGGGACGACGTAGATTCATTGATTCCATATCTTTGCGCGATTTGGGAGTATCTTTAGTCTTAAACTTAATACCGAGCATTGTTCCCACCACGCTGTCGCACACATTCTTTTCTATGTGCATCGCGTCCAAGTTGTTCCTCAGCTTCAACTTCGACCAGTAAGGGAGTTCAAAGAATATACTCTTGTGATGCCAATAGCTGAGATCATGTGGAGGAATTGGATTGCATTTCTTTACATCCGCGTCATTGGTCAACACACCAAAGTCAAAATAGCTCAACCTCTCTAAAATCTCTTCGCCCGACCAACTATGGGGTTTAGGATTGTTCTCTATCGTCACGTCGAAATGAGCTTCATCCTGTCGCCACGGGTGGTCGTGAGGAAGCCATCTACGGTGACCCAAGTAACACACCTTCCCCGCGTGCCAACTAGAGTTCACGTCGTCCAAACATATAGGACATCCATTATATCCTTTTGTCCTGCAGGCTGCCAACATCCCATACGCTGGAAAATCGCTGATCGTCCACATTACGGTAGCCCTCATCGTGAACATCGTGTCAGTGAATTTGTCATAAGTTGGGACTCCATTTTCCCACAACAGTTTTAGCTCGTCGATCAAAGGTCTGAGGTAGACATCTAAGCACTTCCCGTGAGATTTAGGACCTGGAATTAGTACAGTAAGGAAATTAAATTCCTTGTTCATGCACATCCACGGAGGCAAGTAGTACGACATCAGAATAGCTGGCCAAGTGCTGACGGTGGAGCTATTATTTCCCCAAGGATTGAATCCATCTGTAGATAGGCCGAGTCTAACATTTCTAACCTCTGCATCAAAGTTTCCAAATTCTCTGTCGAAATGTTTGAAACCCTCCCCATCCGCGGCGTGTCGCAGGACATTGTCATCTATTCGCTTTTCTGCGTACCATCGCATCGCCTCTGCTGTGTGTAGAGACATGTACAGGCGCTGCAATCTGGGAATCAAGGGAAAATATCGAACAACTTTCACAGGAATTCTCTTTTTCGAACTCTTCCTATTCAGCTCATACCTGCACTGGCCACATACGGGACAATATTCCAAATCTTTATACTCTTTGTAAAATAGCACACAATCATTCGGACATGCGTCAATTATCCTGTACTTTAGGCAGAGGCTGCTCAAGATATTTCTAACCTTATAATGAGATTTAGGAAGATTGTGATCATTAGGAAGCAACTTACATATTTGCTCCCGAATTTCGTCAAAAGCACTAACTGACATTTTGTGCTTCACTTTTATCTTCATTTGCTCCATCACATATTGCAACACATTCTCTCGACATCCAGGAAACACCGGGGTCTGCGTTTAAAGTAGCATCCTGTTGTACTTATCCATCTCACTAGTGTCAGTGGCCAAGCTAGTAGCGGGGAATGTATCGTCATGCTCATAAGTGGTACTGTAACCTCCGTCTTGGTGTTTGTGTCCACCATGACTAAATCCCGGAAACGCATCATGGACCAAATCTGCAGTTGGGTTGCAAGCAGGGGGGCCGGCACCACTGCCGCTGGATGAGGCACCCTGGTAACTGTACCCTAAACTGAAGTCTGCTGAGCTGAACTCTACTGCTTCACCATGCTCGCTCCATGTAGTGTAACTCCACATCATACCATTTTCGTACAGGTGTTGCACCATAACATTAACCTCCACATACTGACAATTAAGACATTTCTGGCACAAACACCTGAAACGCTTCTTTCCCTGACCATGTTCTATCGCAAAATTCACAAATTCGCTAATTCCATCCATATTCCGGACATCACATCTATTCTTCAACTTCATCCAACTCTTGTCCATACTTCTACAAAATATTATAATTAATTAATTATTACATATATATTAGTCAATTAATTAACTATTAATTATACGTACTCGATCTACATCGATCAATTACGTACTTTAATATGTGTAGCTAACATCCATGCATGTATGTACGTTTTAACTAAATATTAACCAAATTTGAAAACATCCATACATATATACGTACTACATGTCTATAATTAACTAATATATATATATCGATCATCAATTTCCTAACTTAATATATTAATTATATATTAATTAGACGTACTAATTAATTAATTAATTAATAACAATGGGCGTTTTAACAAACGTACATGCAATTAAATATATATATATAAACCTACGTTAATGGTGTTGGAAAATTAATTGCGTACGTACCTGGCCTTCTCCGATATATATATGGCGAATTAATCGATGGTCGGAGCCGAAGATCGATATATATAGTGCTATATATCTAGCTAGCTAACTAGGACGTCGATCATCGTTTGCATTGCGTGCACACGTGAGGCGCTAGCTGATTAAGACAGGAAGAGATTATGCTCGATCAGTTGAGAGTGAGCGGAGAGAGGAAGAGAGTTTGGCATTGGCCTTATATAATGCTTCACTTAGACGACGGAGGTGTCGGTACGTCGTCTAAGTGGACACTCGGACCACGGCGTGTCGATTTGTGGTCCAGGTGAGAACCTGGACGACGAAGATAGTATTCTCCGTCGTCCAGGTGTTACTTGGACCACGGAAAATACTCCGTCGTCCAAGTGTCACTTGGACCACGAAACAATTACGTTTCCGTGGTCTAAGTGATGTTTTCTTGTAGTGATACTCACCCTCAGCATATCCAAGCTTTTGATGTTTCGGAAGTACTCCAAAATATCATCGAGGTTGTACTTGACCATGCCCACCTTTGAATCCTCATTGCCAACTCTTGGTTTGCAAATGTTAAGGATTAAAGCAAGATTAAACTGATACCAAAAACAATGATGAAACAATAAGAGACAGATACATACAGACAGATACTCAGACGAATACACAGATGGATACTCAAGAAAACTTATCGGAATAATAATGGTACAACCATCAATATTCTTCGCATTGCTTCTCTCAAACTTTTTCTCATCATCATCATCATTCTCCTCCTTCATCTTCTTCGCCTTCTCCATCTTCAGCTTCTTTGCTCCCTCTCTCTTCCTGACTACTTCTAGAACAAAGTTATTTGTCACTAATTATTTTCTCCAGCATACTGCTGATATTGGTCCAGCTGATTGTATTACTCCCAAACGACCTATGCAACCACTCTGAAATCCTCAAAGTCTTATCGTTCAATGGAATTGGTCTTCCAGAGCAGCTCAAACCCAACGCAAATCCGAAAAAACTAGGAGAAATATGGTGAACATGCGTCAGATGGAACTGAAACTCTCTATTCTCCTTCTTGTATGCGTCAACCATAACAACAATATAATCATCTGACTTTAAGTAGTCATGTTGATCAATACCATTGTTGATGAATGCTCGAATTAGCTCATTAAAGAGTGTATCTTTTAGCTTGTTCTTGACATCATTGTTGATTTTATCTTGGTTAGTAGCAATGAACTTCTAGAAGTAGTGCAAAGAGTAGCGGAACCAACACTTCCATGTCCGTTCCACCACCTGAACAATTTTCGGCTCAAATAACTTATACGCTCCTTGTTGTTGTCTAATAGCTACTTCATCATCACTCTTAGTCTCTGAATCACTATAAGAAGTTGATTCAGAAGAATCCACTTTCTTCTTGGCCTTGCCCTTGATCTCCTGCTTCTTGATACCCTTAGTCTTCCTCTTCATCATCATCATCTTCTTCTTCTTTTCATTTTCCTTTTTTAGAGTTTCCCTAATAATCTTCACAAGACGATCTTCGGAAACAGAAGAAGCAGATGAAGAGGAAGCCACTCTTCTTCCCTTATTCTTTTTTTTTATAAACAAACTGCTCCTCGTCAAAAGAAGAAGAAGATTAAGAAGCAAGCACATCAGATTCTGAAGATTCAACATACTTTTTAATCTCTTCCTAGATGATCTCTCACTATGCCTTCTTTTAGATTCACTGTGTGAATCTTGGTGTGCTCTATTATGTTTTCCCATTAAATATAGAATAACTGCAAATGATCAACACACATATAGTTAGACATATATCCAAAATAGATATCCAATAGTAAGATAAACAGATACTTCAAGAGATACCCAGTAATATACATAAATAGATACCCAGACAAATACTGAAAAGATATCAAGAAAAAAGGCCTTTTGTCAAACACAACAACAACAACAAACTAGTACAACAACCAAAAATTAAACTGAAAACCTTAGAAAAATGTCACCAACAACAACATACATTTCAAAAAAATTGAAAGGATATCAAGATACTTCAACAGATAGTCAGACAGATACTTAAACAGATACTTCAAAGATATCAAGAAAAAGGACTTCTATCACAAACAAAACAACAACAACAACTAATAGAATAAACAAATAGCCTTTTGAACACACTGCATTACATACCTTCTACAAAAAATCATGAAAAAAGTGAAAAATTACCAAAAATCAAACTGAAAACCATAGAAAAATTTCAACAACAACAACAAACATTCCAAAACTTCGGAAAGCATAAATACGTACCACGAAAAGGAACATGCAAACTGCTTAGAAAAAATGAAAAATAAAAAACTGAGGGATTTCGAACAGAGATTACTTACGAAGAACAATAAGAACGCCGACGAAGATAATGAATGCAACAGAGAGAACAAACTCAACAGAGAGACGCGAACATGACGACGGCGAGAAGGAACACTACGGTGAACATGACGACAATGATTTTCAAACGCAAAGAGATAAAACAAAGAGAGAAAGGAAACAGAGAGAATAAACTCGACGGTGAGGAAGAGAGCACTACAACGATGATAACGAAGACAAAGACGGCGATTTTCAAAAGAACAGTTATAAAACGAAAGAGAGTAACAGATCTGAGAAAGAAACTGAAATGAGTATAGGTACTACATGAGAGATAGAGAGTCGTAAATAATATAAATATGAAGAACACTCTGGTTTGTTACAAACTTAAAAACCGAATGAGCATGTTGGGGATGGAAAACTTATGATGGGGTTTTAAGGAAAGAGAAAGTCTAAATTAAATCTTTTTCTCATTTTCCCTTTTTTTTTACTAAAAGAAGAGTTTATTAAAAGACTAAATTACTTGGACAATGCCTCAACTTCGATTGCCCGGGCAGTATGGTACCTGAACTTACAAAGTTATCAATATGGTTCTCAGACTCATTTTTCGCTATAAATTCAGTCTAAAACTCAGTTTTCCGTCTCGACTCCGTTAAGTTGCTGATGCGGCAAACACGTATTTCAAATCTGAATGGTAAATTACTCTCCCCCAATGCTCCGATCATACCCTCCCCAATCCAGTTTCGACCCAAATCTAAAAAGTCAATCGGTTTGAGCTTGACTACTAAGAGTGACTTCTGCCGTCGTCGGGGCTTGTGATTGCCGTGACGAGTTTGACGACCTCAAGCAGGTGGTTGTTCATCTTGCAGCAAAACGACGCCATGAAAAAATTTAATCTCTCTTTGGGTCCAATAGTTGATGGGCTTCGCATGCTTCAAGTGGAAGAGCGACTACGCTGCGAGGTCTTTCGCATTGGACACACAAGTGCATGGGGAAGAGGTACGCGCTCAACCACCTAGTCTTGTTCATCTCCATGTTTATTGTGATTTGTTACTGATTGCTTCAGAGTTACTGGTTGCTTTAGAAACACGTAACCTGGGTATGGGAGTTGTCCTGGTTTTATGCTAAGTCCATGCTCTCCATCAGTCCTACCTCTCCGTGATCTTGACTAATGGACTCTGATTCATCTTTCCCTGCTGACTTTTATGAGCTGTTGGCTATAGATTAGCAAGTAGGTGTTTTAGTTGTAGCTCTTTGGTATATAAGTTGTTGCTTCTGTAATCTGTACACAACATAACTGAATACAAACATTTCCTTTGATCATTCATTTTAAACTTCTTCATGGTATCAGAGCAGAGATCCTCTTAAGGACCTGCTTCTATTCTCTTATTTCTTCATAACCATCACTCATCATGCTTCCCAAGAATGATCCTAAGATTGAATCATCAGGAGCTAGAACTGATCTGGTTTCCATAAGATCAGAAACCATTGATGGAAATCCAAACCAAAGCCTAACCTATGTTCCTCTCAATGAGCTCAACTACCTATCATGATCGAGAGCTATTAAGTTAGCTCTAGGAGGAAGATGCAAGCTGAGCTTTATCAAAGAGAAGAAAGTCATTGATGCAAGTTCACCAGACTACGAGATATGGGTAAGCAAAGACCAATTGATCATGTCATGGCTTCTAAACTCAATAGAGCCAAAGATTGCAGAGATATTCAACTACTCAGAATCATCTTATCATCTCTGGGAAGCTGTGAAAGACATGTATGGCAACATCAACAATGTAGCAAGGGTGTTTCAGTTGAAGAAAGATATTTCTGACCACCAGCAAGGTAACTTGTCATTTGTTCAACACCTTGGTCTCCTAAAAACTAAGTGGAATGAGCTAGATTTGTATCGACCTCACACCACTGATGGTCCAACTCTCCTAAATAGAGCTGATGAAGACAAAGTTTTTCAACTTCTTGCTAGTATTGGTCCAGAATATGATGATCTCAAAAGCCACTTGTTGATGACTCCTGATCTCCCTAGCTTCACCACTGTATGTAATGCAATCCACGGAGAGGAAGTGATGAGCGTAGAGGTCAGTCCATGCAGTTCAGAAACTAAAGCTTTTATTGCAGAAAAATATCCTGTAGGCAACATGCCATATAGGGGCAGAAGACCTGACTTGAAGTGCTCACACTGTGAAAGCATTAGCAGAAGTGGTATAGGCCACATGAAAGAAACTTGTTGGATTCTATTTCCTGAGCTCAAACTAAAGACTAATGATGGTCAGAGAACTCAAAGAAACAACATGTCAAGAAGTCATTTTTCTGGAAAGCCTAGAGCAAACCTGAGTAATATGTCAGAAAAGAGTATGGATTTCACAACCAATCCTATCACCCTCATTAATGAGTTCGCAAACTTTCTGCAAAACAAGCAAGGGAGAATAATAGAGAATGGAAGTGACAATGCTACAGCCTTACTTGGAAAGTTTGTAGGATTCTTGGAGGAAACCAACTTTGCCTCATCAAATGACATTCCAGGTATTATCTGTGCACTTACTAATGCCTTAGATATTAGCAAATGTGGTGATGTTTGGATAGTAGATTCAGGTGCTTCAGAACACATAACCAATAGCAAGATAAATCTCATTGATTTTAACACACTTTCAAAGCCATCTTATGTTTCTGTAGCCAATGGAAATAATGTTCCTATTACTGGAAAAGGAAAACTAAAACTCTTCTATGATTGTATTGAGTCTTGTGCTTTGTTTGTTCCATCCTTCCCTTTTAAACTGTTGTCTGTTGGAAAATTAGCTCGCTCTCTCGATTGTCTAGCTATTTTCTCTTTTCATAACCTTGTTTTTCAGGATCGAGTCACCAAGAAGAAGATTGGTGAAGGTTTTTTCTTGAATGGCCTTTACTACATCTCAGCATCTTTCAGTCCTTCAAAATGTCTTCTTCTTGATTCCAACTCTGCATCTCAACAGCAAACATGGCACAAGCGTTTTGGTCATCCCTCATTTCCTGTTTTGTCTAGGATGTTTCCTAATTTTTGTAAAGTTGATCATGAGTGTGAGATCTGTCATATGTCTAAGCAAGCTAGATTACCATTTCCTCTCTCACACTCGAGAACAACTAAACCATTTAATCTTGTTCATTCAGATGTATGGGGTCTTGCCCAAGTTGACTCTTTTGATAACTATCATTTTTATGTGACATTTATTGATGATTTCACCAGATCCACATTTGTCTTTTTGTTAAGATTCAAAAGTGAAGTGTTTCAGTGTTTTAAAATTTTCCATAATCTAGTAACAAATAATTTTTCTTATGAGATCTGCACTCTAAGATCTGATAATGGCACTGAATACACTTCCAATAACATGACAAATTATCTTAGTGAGCAAGGAATCATTCACCAAACATGCTGTGTGGGAACTCCACAACAAAATGGCATTGCTGAACGTAAAAATAGAGATCTTCTTGAAAAAACCAGGGCCCTAATGCTTCAAACTCATGTTCCTAAAAGGTTCTGGTCACAGGGTATTCAAGCTGCTGCATATCTCATCAACAAGCTGCGTAGAAGGACATTAAACTTCTCATCTCCATTTGAAGTTCTCAAGGGGAGACAGATTGATATTTCTCACTTGCGTATTTTTGGTTGCACCTGCTATGTACATGTACATGCCACACATAGGGACAAGTTGGATCCACGAGCCATTAAATGCATGTTTCTGGGATACTTATCTACTCAAAAGGGTTACAAGTACTACAATCCCTCAACAAGGAAGATCATTGTGTCCAGAGATGTTACATTTCATGAGAAGGAGTTTTTTTTACCATGTTTCAGAAGATCCTCTTCAGGGGGAGATTTGGAATGAGTTATTTCCTTCCCCTATATCTATTGAAATCAATGATATTACTGACTCTCAAGTGATTATTCAGGGAGCTAATGAAGACATCAATCTTCATACAAAGACAAATCAGCCTCTTGCTCTTACTCCTAGTAGAAATCTTTCAAGAGATCGACAGCCTCCACCAAAGCTCCAGGACTATGTAACTTACTCTACTCGTTATCCTCTTGAGCTAGGCCTTGAGAAGGAGCAGTCTACTCACAATGTCTTTTTAAGCAAGATTATGACTGATCTTGAACCTTGAAACTTTGCTGAGGCTAGCTTATTAACACAGTGGCAGCAAGCTATGATTGATGAACTGAGTGCTCTTGATGAAAATCATACATGGAGTATTGTTCCTCTCCACAAAGGACAGAAGGTTGTAGGAGCCCGATGGATCTACAAGCTGAAATACAACTCTGATGGCACTCTTGAACGTCATAAAGCTAGGTTGGTAGCTAGAGGCTTCACATAGACTTATGGTGTTGACTACAAAGAGACATTTGCTCATGTGGCCAAGATGAATACAGTTAGAGTTTTGCTGTCAGTTTCTATAAACAGTGGATGGCCTCTTTATCAAATGGATGTAAAGAAGGCCTTTCTTCATGGGGATCTAGTAGAGGATGTTTACATGAAGATCCCACCAGGTCATCCTAGGGAAAATGAAGCTGGAATGGTGTGTAAACTTCATAAAGCCTTGTATGGCTTGAAGCAGTCCCCTCGAGCTTGGTATTCCAAGTTATGCTCAGTCCTTCTGGCCTCTGGTTTTAGAAGAAGTCACTCTGACTCCTCTCTATTTGTTCGAAATGGTAAGAATGGGAAACTGGTTGTGTTGGTGTACGTTGATGATCTTATCATTTTAGGAGACAAGGAGGAAGAAATTCAATCTCTCAAAGCAGCTCTTCATGATGCCTTTGCAATTAAGGATCTTGGTCCTTTGAAATACTTCTTGGGAATAGAGATGGATCTCTCCTCACATGGCTTATTTCTGAATCAGCGCAAATATGTCATTAATCTCTTAAGTGAAGCAGGAATGACAGGATGCAAACCTGCTCAGACTCCTTTAAGCAACAACATCAAACTAGACACCCCAAGCTCAGCTATCTTAGATGTCTGCAATTATCAACGACTGGTTGGCAAGCTTATTTATCTTACCATAACCAGGCTAGATCTCACCTATGCAGTCAGTCTAGTGAGTCAATTTATGCACTCTCCTAACTCATATCATCTTAGCATTGTCAAGAGAATCTTACAATATCTGAAAGGCACGATAAGTCATGGCATTGTCATGAAAAACAACAATCATTTCAAGATTGTAGGCTACTCAGATTCTGACTAGGCAAGAAATGCCATTGATAGGCGACCAACTACTGGTTATTGTACATTCATTGGAAGAAATCTTGTTACATGGAAAAGTAAAAAACAGTCAGTGGTAGCTCGAAGCAGTGCTAAGGCAGAATATCGTGCAATGGCATCCATTTCTTGTGAGCTTATCTGGTTAAAAGCTCTATTAAGAGACTTTGGCATTGAGCAACTCACTCCAATTCCTCTTCACTGTGATAATCAGGTTGCCATGCACATTGCTGCTAACCCTGTGTTTCACGAGCATACTAAACACATTGAAGTTAACTGCCACTTCATCCGCGATCAAGTTCAGTCCAAACTCATTGAAACTGTGTACGCACGATTCTATGATTAGTTGGCAGATGTATTCACCAAAGTTCTTGCTTCCACTCATTTTGATCGACTTCTTTCCAAGCTTGGATCAAGAAATTCCCTCGATCCTGCTTGAGGGGGAGTATTGTGATTTGTTAATGATTGCTTCAGAGTTACTGGTTGCTTCAGAAACACGTTTGCTGGGTATGGGAGTTGTCCTGGTTTTATGCTAAGTCCATGCTCTCCATCAGTCCCACCTCTCTGTGATCTTGACTAATGGACTCTAATTCATCTTTCCCTATTGACTTTTAGGAGCTGTTGGCTATAGATTAGCAAGTAAGTGTTCTAGTTGTAGTAGGTGTTCTAGTTGTAGCTCTTTGGTATATAAGTTATTGCTTCTGTAATCTGTACACAACATAACTGAATACAAACATTTCCTTTGATCATTCATTTTAAACTTCTTCAATGTTCGTCATTCCGAGATTTGGGTTGGGGCTGTGATGAGGGAGAGGGAGAGTGCCATCGATTTGATTAGTTCTTGACCACTTACTCTGAGGTGAGGTGACCGAGTTAGTTGGAGAGAGGGAGAGACTGAAAGAGATGGGTCAAAATTGCCATTTTATATTTAAAAAATTATATTTATGTATTAGGGTATTTTGGTAATTTTCCATACACTTACGGAACGCGCAAGCCATGTCAGCATTTTAACAAAAATATAACGGAAAAATTTAAGAAAAAAAAATCAAGTTTATAACAAAAATTGAGTTTGGGTACCACATTGATAATTTTGAAAGTTTAGGTATCACATTGCCCAGGCAACCAAAGTCGAGACACCGCCCAAGTAATTTAGTCTCATTAAAACATTCCCGGCCTGAATAGTACACACACAGTTGACAAGCAACCCTATATCTAATCAAGATAAAAAGAAACTAATCAGAATAAATACTACTATTTAAAAAGCTAAGCTCGAACATAGGCGAGTTTACTTACATCTTTCAAGGATAGACGAAGACATTTAAAGAGAGATGAACACAGACGAAGACATTTAAAGAGAGATGAACATACCCCTGAGCATTCGATTGTAGTAGGTATATCATCCTCATAAATTACGCAGTCCCAAAGAGATACAAATAAACCCTAGTACCAGCAGTACCTGACTCTAGAATCCTAAACAAGAGGACCATAAACGTAATTAGCTAAAAACCTAAAAACCTAGACTAAATATATTGGCCCACATGAGAAGCCCACAAGCAAGATCCAAATTCTGGCCCAAAAAGAAGACTCTCCTGGAAACCCTAGGCAATATAGCCACTCCCGATAGTCATGCAGCTCCTACCGTCCAAACCACCGCCCATCAACACCGACTTGTGCAACTAATAAAGAACCAGCTCAGCCAAAATCAGATCTAGCCTCAAGCAAACTCGAGCCATTACACCCCGTCCAGCAGAAAACCACTGACAAAGAACGAGTCAGGAATGCCATCCTGTTGCCAATAAATAGCCTTGCTTTCACTTTCTCATTTTTTACACTTTTGCTCTCAACTAAAACTCTGTCAAAACGCCATCCTGAATCTCTTCTTGTGATCAATTTGGAGTTTTAGTCGTCTCGTGAATCTTCCTCTCATCTTAAAGGTAGTTTCTTGTTCTTCTTTGCTTCAAAACATGTGGTTTGTGTTGCTTTTGTGCGTTTTCACGTGTTTTTGTTACTATTTTTGGCACTATTTGCGGTAAATTTCTTGATTTTGTGGTTTTGCTATTGTGGAGTACGTTTGGCTAGGTAACGTGTTGCATTCCTTTGTGTTGGTGCTTAAAAGAATTTATGGGTTTTTGTCGTTTTCTGGGTGCGTTGCGAAGAACAGCCTTTTGTTCTTGAGGTTTTTGTCTTTTGTTGTAGTTTTTTTTTTTTTGGGTTTTTGATCTGTTTTTGGGTGTTGCGAAATGGTGGGTACCTATTTGTGCTATATGAAGAACTGGGGTTGTGACATACTCTACGCGTTCGCTGTTTGGCTTATTCACCCGTTTACTTTTCTCTTAGGGTCATGGAATTTGTAGCCGTTTCCGAGCGATGAGTCCCTTTCGCAAACCCTAGTTTCCGTATAGGGTCTATTGGTCCCACCAATAATGTTTCAGACTCCTCATTCGATAGCGTACTGAGCGGCTCCCCTCTGTCTGTTAACGTCGGTAGTGCTTTGCGTAGGTCATCCACCCCGAATATGGAGCAGAGTCGGTCTGTCGTGGTGTGGTCCGAACGTTAAGGTGCCTCTGCGGTGCCTAGTGGTGAGGCGTCCACCTCTTCTTTCGGGGGTGCACAGGGTTATGTGATCCTGCCTCCCGGTGATCGGGCGTCAGGGGCTGCTCTCCCCGTATTCCCCATAGGCGGGCCCGTTCTTTAGTGTCTTATAGACAGGCAGGCGTTCAAGAGCCGAAAGGGTCCCCGTCCATACGTGAGATCAAACAGTGGTACCAGGATTACCACATTCTCCGAACGGTGAAGCTAAGGGCCTTCCGTGAAGGCGAATCGTTCACGCATCCTCCTTGTGGTCATGTATGTGTGAGCAAGTTCCAGCTTAAGGTTGGATTGAAGGTGCCACTCCACCCGTTCATCCAATATGCCCTCTCCCTCTTCAACATCACGTTGGGCCACTGTGGTCCTACACTTACGCACGTGTTGATCGCGTTTCATAATATTTGGAAGCTTAGCGGGTTGCAGTACCCAACTCGCGCAGAGATCAGGCACTTCTTCCGTTCGAAGTATTCCCCGCGTATGAAGGACAAGGGTACGATAATGGTGGAACCACGAACGAAGTAGTGGTTAACAGAGCCCCCATCCTCTTCGACTACCTGGTGCCGGTATCATTGTCTTGTCGGCGGTGAGTGGGAGTTTGACAAGCCCGATGGTGCATTTTTTCTTGGGCGCGATGAAAGGACCCAACCCCGATTCAGTTACCTAAACCGGAATCGAACCCCTTCTGAAAATACGAACCAACAAAAATTTTTCAAAATTTCGGCAGAGTTTCGTTACTAACGTGGAATTGCATAAACCTGCACCCTGTAAACAACACTTTGTCCTATGCCACAAAAACCAAACCGTGGGCACCAATCCCATCCGGATTTCTCAACATCAATATAATCAATAACAGTAACTGTACTGTAGTATAAATGTATATATCCGAGAAAATCCGTATAAACATATATCAGAATGTATCAGAGCGACCTCTAGTGTAAAATATATACAACATATACATCAGTAGGCGAAACAAGAACCTACTGGAAAAAAAACTCAGGTAACTCTGATCACTAGCCTCCAAACCGCGACGTGAAAACACCAAACCTGAACTGCAAACTGGGCACGGAAACCGAAAAACCCAGAGGAAAGACAATAAACACGTTAGAGTGAGTGGACGAAAATAAATGTCTTTCACCAGTTATAAATATATGTTATAAAACATATGCGAGTCGAATGTATAACATTTAAAGGGTACGCGAGGGAGACTCTAACTCCTCACGCGTCCGGGCATACGAGGGAGACTCTAACTCCTCACGAATACAAACACGAGGGAGACTCTAACTCCTCACGTGCACAGAGCATGTGTGTAATCACATGGGGCCACACGTGGATTCATAACAACATATAAACACAATCATATAACACATGCTCAATATAAACACAATCTCGTACAAAAACTCATACTCGTAAAACCATAATCATACAGCATGCTCAAGTTCATAAAACGTATATAAAAGACTCGCAAGAATTCCGTTAAAATAAACTGTCCACTCACAGAATCGCGTAATGCGCACTCGCTCTAATCTCGTGGTCCGGCGGAAGATCCCTCGCCTGAAGCACGATCACGATCTCGGTCTCCTGAATATTCATAAACACAACTGATCAAAATTATAATCCACAACCCTGTACTGATGCACGGAAACCAACCGTTCCCGGAAATATGAAATGCGGTACAAAATGAATAACGGAATTCCCGAAATCTCCACACGAAACCTCGACTGAAAATCGGCTAACCAAATCAATCCGAAAAACTCTGGACGATAATCAGGGCGTGATTACGAGAAAAACGACATTAAAAACACCAAAATCCAAAAAGTCAACGGGTCGCCGGAGCTCCGTCAACCGAAGAGTTTTTCCGGCGACCGAGCTACCAAAATATTCTCCTCAACCTGGCGAGCAACTTTAATGAAGGAGCCACCAGCATCCAACCACCACCGTGGCCGGAATCCAGCTCGAAAGCCACGGTGGTCAAAACTCCTCCGGCGAATTGTTCGCCTCCGTTCCTCCATCCACGGCGCATGGCTGTCCTCCAAACTTGTCCCAAAAGGATCACCATACCCCACCGACCAAAACCCCCTAACCCTCCAACCACCACCGTGGCCGGAGCGCCACCGTCACCGAAACCCAAACCGGCCGGAAAACTCATCAACTTCTCACCGTGATTTCTCCCTCCAAACTCAACCAATTCACACAATTCCAAAGGCAAAACAGCATAGAATCACAAGAGGAACACTTTACCTTCAAAGGTCGAGGCCCCAAGCGGCCGGAATCGGCCGGTCCGACGATGGAATCCAAACGGCCCGTTTCTCCTCCTCGGTCAACGTCAGTCAACGTGGTCAACGGTCCTGTTTCGGTCAACTCGGCCCAAAATCAACTTTTCGACAATTTTACGACTATTTTCGATATTTATACTCATCCCTCGGACCGATCGACGGTCCGAAACAAATATACGAAATGATTCGGATAAACTCGAAATAAACGGATAAACTCGTCGGAACCCGAAACTTCAAATAATCATAAAATATTCCTCAGTCATCAGAAAAATCTTCCGGAACCGTCCACGGGCTCGAAATCACGTACTCTACAATTTCCGTGAAGACACCCAACTCAAATTCTCGACTGAAAACATTGTCGCAAATCGAATCGACAAACCACACAATATCGTAAAACTGCGACTAAAACCAAATCTCGAGAATCGTGCCAAACACACATCTGATTCTGGTTCGGGTCGTCACAAATCTACCCCCCTTAAAGAAATTTCGACCTCGAAATTTACGTACCTGTCATGTGAACAGATGAGGATACTGCTCCCGCATACGCTGCTTGGTCTCCCAGGTGGCCTCCTCAACCGAATGGTTCTGCCACAAGACCTTCACTAGCGGAATCACATGGTGCCTCAACTCCTGCTCACGACGATCAAGAATCTGCACTGGCTCCTCAACATACGATAAATCCTCTCTGATCGGCAACTGCTGTGGGGCTAACACATGTGAAGGATCTGAGATGTACTTCCGCAACATCGAAGCATGGAAGACATCATGTACATGAGCCATCTCAGCCGGTAACTCAAGTCTGTACGCAACAGCTCCAACCCTCTCCGTAATCTCATACGGACCAACGTACCGCGGTCAAAGCTTGCCACGCTTCCCGAAACGCACAACTCCCCTCCACGGAGATAGTTTCAGGAAGACCCAATCACCAACCTCGAACTCTAAACTCTTCCTCCTCACATCCGCGTAACTCTTCTGCCGATCCTGGGCGATCTTCAACCGATCTCGGATAACCTGTATGTCCTCCATCATGGTTTTCACCAAATCAGGACCAATGAGCCAACGCTCGCCCACCTCACTCCAACACAGTGGAGTGCGACACTGCTTCCCGTACAGGGCCTCGTATGGTGCCATCTCAATATTGGCCTGATAGCTGTTGTTGTAGGCGAACTCAATCAAGTGCAACTGTTGATCCCAGTTCCCGTGGAACTGCAACACACATGATCTCAGCATATCCCCAACAGTCTGAATGGTCCGCTCGGACTGCCCGTCAGTCTGAGGATGAAAAGATGTACGAAATCGCAACTTCGTGCCCAAAGCTCGCTGCAACGCCTGCCAAAACTCAGAAGTGAACTGACTATCTCGGTCAGAAACAATGGACACAGGCACACCATGCAAGCGAACAATCTCAGATAAGTACAACTTGGCCAATCTGCCCACTGAAATCTTCCCTGGAAGTGCAAGAAAGTGTGCGGATTTCGTCAGTCGATCAACAATAACCCAAATGCCAGTGTTGCCCGCCGAAGTACGCGGCAACTGATAGACGAAATCCATCGTAATGTGCTCCCACTTCCAAACCGGAATCTCAAGTGGCTGTAATTTCCCTGCAGGTTTCTGCCTCTCCGCTTTCACCTGCAGACAAATCAAACATCGACTCACGTACGCGGCAATCTCCCGCTTCATGTTGCGCCACCAATAGTACGCTCGAAGTGTACGAAACATCTTCGTACCTCCGGGGTGCATCGCATACGCTGAACTGTGGGCCTCGTCAAGAATCTCCTTTTTCAAGTCCTCGTCTCTGGGTACACATAACCTGCCTCTGAACAATAATGTACCGTCATCGCTCAATCGGAACTCTGTAGGCACACCATTTCGTATCATAGTCTTCTTACCCAGCAAGTAAGAATCTGAATTCTAGGCCTCATGTACCTGGTCCACCAACACTGGTCGAACCTGAAAGCTGGCCAACAAAGCGCCATCATCATCATACCCAAACACAGCACCTGTAGCCCGAAGCTCGGCTAACATCGATACTCTGGCCACACATATGTGAAACAACGACGTTCCCGACTTCCGGCTAAGTGCATCAGCCACAACATTGGCCTTCCCCGGATGGTACTCGAAAGTGCAATCATAATCGTTGATCAACTCCATCCATCAGCATTGCCTCATATTCAGATCCAGCTGCGTCCGCAAGTAGGTGAAACTCTTGTGGTCAGTGAAAATCTTACACTGAGCACCATACAAATAATGCCTCCAACTCTTCAACGCTAATACGATAGCGGCTAACTCCAAATCATGCGTCGGATAGTTGACCTCATGCGGTTTCAGCTGTCTGGAACCATATGCCACAACTCTACCATGCTGCATCAACACACAGCCAAGGCCCAACTTCGACGCATCACTGTACACAACAAACTCACCACTGTCGTCTGGCAATGTCAGAATAGGTGCGGTAGTCAATCTCTCCTTCGGGAGCAAATAACTCTCCTCGCACGCATCAGACCACTCAAACTGGATGCCCTTCTTCGTCAATCTGGTCAGTGGTGTAGCAATCCGGGAGAAATCCTGAACAAACCATCGGTAATAGCCTGCTAACCCCAAGAAACTCTGGATCTCCGGCACAGTAGTGGGTCTACTCCAATTCAGCACGGCCTCGATCTTGTCAGGATCAACACTAACTCCCTCGGCCAAAATCACGTGGCCCTTTAATTTCACACTATCCAACCAGAACTCACACTTGCTAAACTTCGCGAACAACTGATGATCTCGCAAAATCCGCAACACTGCTCGCAAGTGCTTCTTATGCTGGCCCACACTCCTGGAATAAATCAGGATATCGTCAATGAATACAATCACAAACTTGTCCAGGAACTGTCTGAACACCCGATTGATCAAGTCCATGAAAGCTGCGGGGGCGTTGGTCAACCCAAACGGCATAACCAAAAACTCATAGTGCCCATACCGCGTCCTGAATGCTGTCCTGGCTACGTCAGAGTCTCGGATCCTCAACTGGTGATATCCGGATCGAAGGTCAATCTTCGAAAAGACTGCTGCCCCCTTCAGCTGATCGAACAAGTCGTCAATCCGTGGCAACGGATACTTGTTCCTCACTGTAATCTGATTTAGCTTCCGATAGTCGATGCACAAACGCATGGACTCGTCCTTCTTCCGTACGAACAACACTGGAGCACCCCACGGAGAAATACTCGGTCGAATGAATCCCTTCTCTAACAACTCCTGAAGCTGAATCTGCAACTCCCTCAACTCCGCAGGCGCCATCCGGTACAGTGTCTGGGAAATCGGTCCAGTACCTGGCAACAACTCAATGGTAAATTCAATCTCCCGTACAGGGGGTATACCAGGTAACTCCGCTGGAAACACATCCGAAAACTCAGACACAACCTCAATACTACCAAGGTCTGGCACTGCAGCTGTAGTGTCCACAACATGGGCTAAGTAAGCAACACAACCCTTTTTCATCAACCGATCCGCCCTCATCGCGGAAATCAAGCACGGTAGTGAAGTGTTATTCTCGCCACGAAACAGTATCTCAGGTAACCCCGGTCGACGAAACGCGACCTCCTTCCTGTGGCAATCAAACATGGCCCAGTGCGACTCCAAAAAGTCCATACCCAATATCAAATCAAAATCCACAATATCAAGCAATAACAGATCTGCAGCTAACCCATGGCCACCAATGAACACCTCACAATCTCGGTAAACCCAACCGATACTCACAACCTCACCTGATGGATACAACACTCTCCACAACCCCGGAAGTGGAGATGCAGGTACCGTGGCTAATGATGACAGTCTAAATGATATGAATGAATGTGTGGCGCCCGGATCTAACAATGCAAGTACAGGAATACCAAAAACATGTAATGTACCGATAACGACCTCCGGTGATGCTCTGCCCTCACGTAGAGTCATAACATGAACCCTCGCCTGTCCGGCTGGTCGTCCTTGCTGGGGTTGTCCCTGCTGTCTACCCTGTCCTGCAAACTGTGTTGGACGAACTCCTGAAGTGGCACCCCGCTCAGCTCTGGAACTCTGAGCCGTCTGACCACCAATACCGTACAACTGAGGACACTCCCTCGAAAAGTGGCCCACCTGGCCACAACGATAACAAGCACCAGGACCCCGCTGACATGGGCCCAAATGATATCTATTGCAGAGGTTACACAAAGGATAGTCTCTCGGAACAGGAAATGTACCACCAGTACGCCGAGGATAACTAGAGCCGCTGGAACTCCCACTAGCCTGTGGTCGCTGCGGTCGGTCCCTCCTCCATATCGGTCTCTGCCTTGGTGCACGAACTGGTGAGCGATAAGATCCACCGCCAGAGGATGAAGCTGAACCGGAAGTATCATAACTCTGCCTCTTCGCAGGCCCTTGACTCGGTCCACCTTCCTCAAATCGTCTCGGCTGGTATCTCTGCTGTCTCTCCTGCTCAATGTCCTCGCCTCGGAGTGCAGCACTAACAAACTTATCAAAGTTGTTCCGAGGCATCGTAGTCAGGGTCGCCTTGATACTCAGATTCAATCCCAGCTCAAATCTACGACACTTGGCTTCCTCTGTAGCCACCATATCCCGCGCAAAACGAGACAAACGAGTAAACCGATCCCGATACTCAAGTACAGACAAACTTCCCTGCCTCAAGTTTGTGAACTCCTCGTACTTGCGCTGCTGGGTAGCCTGATTGAAGTACCTCCGCATAAACAGATTACGGAACAATGTCCACGGAGTATCAACCGGAACCCTGTCAGTGCTAACCCACCAAAAGTATGCATCACCCTCAAGTAAACCGACTGCGGCTACTGTCATCTGCCCAGGAGTAAACTGCAGACGCTCACAAACACGTTCAATCTGAACCAACCATGCCTCTCTGGATCGACTGAACCCGAAAACACAGTAGCACCCGCAGTGCGAGCCTTGACCACAGGGTCAAAACGCTCTTCCAAACGCAGCACTCACATCAGCAAGTCGCGCGTTCGGCGATCCTCATCAGGATCATCATCCCGATCAACACGGGGACCACGTCGAGGAGGCATCCTACTGATACAAGACAAGCATTAGGTACAAGCAGAAAGAACGTAATCATGAAACCGCAGATATTTGAGGACACACAACACCCGAAGTATTGATGAATACCGCTGGCCAGTCGGGTCATCACTCCAGTCATGCTGTATCAACTCAAATACCCTAAGCTTCACAACTACAAGAGTCTACATAATCTGACAACCTAATGCTCTGATACCAAGCTGAAAGGACCCAACCCCGATTCAGTTACCTAAACCGGAATCGAACCCCTTCTGAAAATACGAACCAACAAAAATTTTTCAAAATTTCGGCAGAGTTTCGTTACTAACGTGGAATTGCATAAACCTGCACCCTGTAAACAACACTTTGTCCTATGCCACAAAAACCAAACCGTGGGCACCAATCCCATCCGGATTTCTCAACATCAATATAATCAATAACAGTAACTGTACTGTAGTATAAATGTATATATCCGAGAAAATCCGTATAAACATATATCAGAATGTATCAGAGCGACCTCTAGTGTAAAATATATACAACATATACATCAGTAGGCGAAACAAGAACCTACTGGAAAAACAACTCAGGTAACTCTGATCACTAGCCTCCAAACCGCGACGTGAAAACACCAAACCTGAACTGCAAACTGAGCACGGAAACCGAAAAACCCAGGGGAAAGACAATAAACACGTTAGAGTGAGTGGACGAAAATAAATGTCTTTCACCAGTTATATATATATGTTATAAAACACATGCGAGTCGAATGTATAACATTTAAAGGGTACGCGAGGGAGACTCTAACTCCTCACGCGTCCGGGTATACGAGGGAGACTCTAACTCCTCACGAATACAAACACGAAGGAGACTCTAACTCCTCACGTGCACAGAGCATGTGTGTAATCACACGGGGCCACACGTGGATTCATAACAACATATAAACACAATCATATAACACATGCTCAATATAAACACAATCTCGTACAAAAACTCATACTCGTAAAACCATAATCATACAGCATGCTCAAGTTCATAAAACGTATATAAAAGACTCGCAAGAATTCCATGAAAATAAACTGTCCACTCACAGACTCGCGTAACGCGCACTCGCTCTAATCTCGTGGTCCGGCGGAAGATCCCTCGCCTGAAGCACGATCACGATCTCGGTCTCCTGAATATTCATAAACACAACTGATCAAAATTATAATCCACAACCCTGTACTGATGCACGGAAACCAACTGTTCCCGGAAATATGAAATGCGGTACAAAATGAATAACGGAATTCCTGAAATCTCCACACGAAACCTCGACTGAAAATCGGCTAACCAAATCAATCCGAAAACCTCTGGACGATAATCAGGGCGTGATTACGAGAAAAACGACATTAAAAACACCAAAATCCAAAAAGTCAACGGGTCGCCGGAGCTCTGGCATTGACCGTCGCCGCCGGCGGCGGCGCGCCGTCAACCGGAGAGTTTTTCCGGCGACCGAGCTACCAAAATATTCTCCTCAACCTGGCGAGCAACTTTAATGAAGGAGCCACCAGCATCCAACCACCACTGTGGCCGGAATCCAGCTCGAAAGCCACGGTGGTCAAAACTCCTCCGGCGAACTATTCGCCTCCGTTCCTCCGTCCACGGCGCATGGCTGTCCTCCAAACCTATCCCAAAAGGATCACCATACCCCACCGACCAAAACCCCCTAACCCTCCAGCCACCACCGTGGCCGGAGCGCCACCGTCACCGAAACCCAAACCGGTCGGAAAACTCATCAACTTCTCACTGTGATTTCTCCCTCCAAACTCAACCAATTCACACAATTCCAAAGGCAAAACAGCATAGAATCACAAGAGGAACACTTTACCTTCAAAGGTCGAGGCCCCAAGTGGCCGGAATCGGCCGGTCCGACGATGGAATCCAAACGGCCCGTTTCTCCTCCTCGGTCAACGTCACTCAACGTGGTCAACGGTCCTGTTTCGGTCAACTCGGCCCAAAATCAACTTTTCGACAATTTTATGACTATTTTCGATATTTATACTCGTCCCTCAGATCGATCGACGGTCCGAAACGAATATACGAAATGATTCGGATAAACTCGAAATAAACGGATAAACTCTTCGGAATCCGAAACTTCAAATAATCATAAAATATTCCTCGGTCATCGGAAAAATCTTCCGGAACCGTCCACGGGCTCGAAATCACGTACTCTACAATTTCTGTGAAGACACCCAACTCAAATTCTCGACTGAAAACATAGTTGCAAATCGAATCGACACACCACACAATATCGTAAAACTGCGACTAAAACCAAATCTCGAGAATCGTGCCAAACACACATCTGATTCTGTTTCGGGTCGTCACAGCGATCATATACATCAAGTCCCCAAGTTCTTTCAGCCTCTAGGTTTGGTGTTGGTGTTTTTTGGTCATGTTTCTGCGTTTGTTTGCTCTAGTTGTTTGTGTTCCTGCTTGTTAATGCCTGTTTTGTTTTGCAGATCAACTATCATATCCCCTTACCCGTTTGGAGGAGTGGCGTTTGGCTCGTATCAAGTTTGCTTTTGATCCTCATCCGGACGCGAGGAACTTCTGGGTGGCCAATCATTGGGAGCTAATTAAACGTTGTGGTCTTTCACGCCCTCCCGGTATGTTCCCGACCTATTCCTATTTCGTGTGTTTGCTTGTGACGTTTGTGTGGCTTTCGGACTAACGTTCTCTTTTTTTTGTAGCAAAAATGGAGAAGTCTCGTTCCTCTATAAAGAAGGATGCGGCCCCGTAGCGCATGCTGGTGCTAATGGAGAGGGCTAGGGAGGCCCGGATGGTATTGGAGGATGGGAATGGACACCTCGTACATGGTGACACTCCTCAGCCCGTGCTCCATCCTCACAATTGCAACCAGTATCTCGACTCGGTTCTCGAGGTTGACGAGGAGGTGGAGGCCGTGGGTGTCGCTATCAGGGCTCAGGCTACACTTGACTCTCCTCCTAAAGCTCAGGTGGAGGCTGTTCTCAACATCCGTTGAGGGGAAGAAGGTGAACGGGCTCGAAAGGACTGCCTCTGCCGAGAGAAAGACATGCGGAGCAAGGAGCACTGTGAGATCCGGATCGAGCGCGGAGACAAGCGCCAGAGGGAAGGTCGGACCGTGCTCCTGTTCTCGGAGAAAGTCTTACTCGCCTGCCAAGACTATGCCTTCCAAGAGTTCATTCAAGCTTTCTCCCCTGCGTCGGCGTGGAGATGCGGGGGTGCCTAAGCTGGGTCCTCATCGCACCGGCCGGATGATCAAGGGGCGTCGAGCCGTCCTCTCAAATGCCAAAGGCCTGCGTCCATCGAGGCTTCCTCGGGCGTCAGTGTTGCTATGGCGGGCAATATGGCTCTGTCTTCTGAATTCCTAGCTCGTATCCAGATCTCCATGGGTGCGGGCATCGAGTCTCTGCAGAAATGGCGTCAGCTTGGCGCGTCTCCGAGCGAGTCCCTGAATGTGGCATTTGACACGTGCACTCAGCTCCAACACCAGTTCTTCCTCATCAAGGTCTTAGAGGGTCGCTGCTGCAGACTACCCTGCTGTCGAAGGCGAAAGCTGAGAGCAGGCAGCTTTCAGCCGAGGTCGGCAAGTTGAAGCCTACCCTGCTTTCACGAAGTCTGTTGAGGTGGCCAACCGTAAGATCTCCTAGGTGAACAAGCTGGTTCGTGAGCTCGATGAGCTGAAGAAGGAGCTGGGTGAGTCTCAGTCTAGGATCGTGATCCTAGAGATAGATTTTGCCTCTCTTCGATCGTCCAGTGCTACTCGAATTGCAGAGCTAGAGCATAAGTTGGCCAAGCCTCGCACTCATGCAATGACAGAGGATATCCGCAAGCAGATTACAGAGGAGGCGGTGGCCGAGTTCAAGGGGTCGTCCGAGTTTGAGAAGGTTAAGGCTGATGCGGTCGAGGCTTTCAAGAATTCGGAGGAGTTCGAGGACTTGGTTGCAGTTGAGGTCAACATCTAGTGCGAGGACTTTTCCACACTCGTGCTCCCATTCGTCAAGGTAGACGAGTTCAAAGCGTGGCAAGCCGCTGAGGCCGAAAAGCTGAAGCGTTCGCTGGAAGAGCCGAAGGGCGGAGCGCATACTAGAGGTGGGGTGCCGGAGACGGAGAAGGGTGGAGCTGATGCTCTCGGGGCCAACTGATTATCTGTTGGTTTTGCTTCTTTTTTTGTTGCTTTGTAGTAGCCTTGTTTGATCGCCTGCGTGAGTTTGTTTGCGTTCTCCGAGGGAGAACCAGGTACAACTTTTGTGAAATATATCTAAGTACCATGGTTTCGTTTACACTGTGTCTGAATGCCTTTGATTTACATTAATACTTTCATTGTAATTGATTAAAAACAAAATGCGTGAATGTACTCATACAAAAAGTTATACAAACGCTGGATGTATGTGCGTTGGTGCCAATTAAACGCAAACAGATAAGTCATAGTGGAAATATTTCCTTAACTGCTGTGTGTTCCAGGGGTTGCCTAACCTCCTCCCGAACATGTCCTTGATGTAGAACGTGCCTGGGCTTACGACTGCATCGATGATGTATGGGCCTTCCCATGACGGGCATAAACTCTTTGGCTTTGTTTGGATTGCCTTCATGACCCAGTCCCTCAGTTGGAGTGGGCGCTCCCGAACACGTTGGTTGAATAGCCGAGCACCTCGCTGCTTGTTCGCGGTGTTGTGAAGATGTGCTGTGTCTCGTTTCTCTGTGAGGAGGTCGTTGTCAAGTCGTAGTCCTCACTACAAGAAAAATGCACTTAGACGACGGAACCTTAAAGGTTCCGTTGTCTAAGTAACACTTAGACCGTGGAAACTTCTCCGTCGTCTAAGTGAAATTTCAAAAACTCAAAAATTTCACTTAGACCGTGGAGAAAGTTTCCGCGGTCTAAGTTTTCACTTAGACGACGGAAAAAAACATCTCCGTCGTCTAAGTGAAAATTTTGAATTTTTAGAACCGGCGCCCAATTAATTTGGATTTAGGGTTTAGGGTCTTGCGGTGTGGGTGACACTTAGACGACGGAAATAGACATCTCCGTCGTCTAAGTACTTTAACCCTAAACCATAAGGCCCTATCCCCTAAACCATGTTTTCACTTAGACGACGGAAATGTGCATTTCCGTCGTCTAAGTGAAAATTTCGTAATTTCACCTAAGACAACGACCATCTAGACCATGTCACAATGCATATTCTTTTCGTCGAGACCATAGAGTAAACAATGCTTGGAGTATGAGCGTCGACGATTTTAAAATAGGACTTACGGATTTTCGTGTATCCAGGTTTCCGGTTTGTAAAAATTTTGGATTTGCGGTTAACTGTGCCGATGAAACCCTGAACAAACTCAGTATTTAGTGGAAATTATTCTACTTATATATGGTGTTATGGTGAGTATATCCAACGGTCGTTTTGTCCAAATTCAATTTTGTAAATATCGATGTGCAATGAGCCTATACGTACCGACACTTAAGTTATACATATTAGTAGATACTTAACAAGTTTGAATACGTAAATTAATTCATCGTCTAAAATCCCACTTTTTATATATACGATTCTTTAATCGATATTTTACGACAATTCCATTCAAATTACAGGTCCAAAAATTAATTACAAATTTTTTTTAAAAAATAATTTTACGAAATTTTCACCTAGACGACGGAGACTTGGACGACGGAGATTGTCATCTCCGCGGTCTAGGTGAAAATTCCGTAAAATAATTTTTTTATTTTTTTAAAAAAAATTAAAAATTTAAAAATTCACTTAGACGACGGAGATGAGTATTTCCGTCGTTTAAGTGAATTTTTTTAATTTTTTTCCGTCGTCTAAGTAAATTTTTTTAATTTTTAATTTTTTAAAAAAATAAAAAAAATATTTAAAAAAAAAATAAAAAAAATTCACTTAGACGACGGAGATGAGTATCATCACCCACCATATATCATCACCATCACCATCCACCATCATCATCACCACCACCACCGTCGCCGCTTGAAAGGACCCAACCCGCGGCCGATTTAGCTTCCTAAATCGAAATCAAACCCTTCCGAAAACACGAACCAACAAAAACCGTAGAAATTTTGGCAGAGTTTCGTTACTAGCGTGGAATTACCATTACCTGCACGCGAAAAATACACTTCATCCTATGCCACAAAAAGCAAACCGTGGGCACCAATCCCATCCGGATTTCTCAATATATCAACAGTAAAGTAAATCAATAAATATATCTATACTTTACTGAAATCCGGTATAAAATCGTATAACATATACCACAGAAAGCTCAGAGCGACATCTAATACATAATCGTATACGCATACCACAGTAGGTAGAACAATAAACCTACTGGATGAAACAAAGTAGCTCGAGCACTATGCCTCCGACCACGACGTGTGACACCAGAGCCTGAACTGCAAACTGGGCACGAAAACCAAAAATCCCAGGGGAAAGACAATAAACACGTTAGAGTGAGTGGACGAAAATAAATGTCTTTCACCAGTTAAATATATGTTTAAAATAACATATGCGAGTCCAGGTAAATAAAAACAATAAGTACACGAGGTAAAACCAAAATCCTCCAGCGTACGGAGCATGCAAGTATAAATCCCATGGGGTCACTCATGGACACACACCGTGCTAGTACAGTCCGAATCACGAGGTCCATAGTCCCCGTGATTCTAAGCCAGAAATGGCCTCGGTTCCGGGGAAACGCCCCTCACCGGTCAGGTCGGGATAACGACGTCCCTCCTGGCGGCCTACCATCGGGGATCAGCCGAGAGGCAAGTGTATCGATACAACAACGTAACTGAGACTGTACTCTGTGAAAACCAAATCACAAACAATTCGATGCAAATGCATGAAACAACATATAAGTGTATGCATATTCGTATACGTATATCCGTATAAGTATAATCGTATAATCGTAAAATACATGCTCGTAATAAACATAATCTCGTATGAACTCTCATGCTCGTAAAACCATGATCATGCTGCATGCTCAAATTCATAAAACGTATATAAAAGACTCGCAATCAATCCGTGAAAATAAAATGTCCACTCACAGACTGGCGTAACGCGATACGCGTTAACCCATGATCCGGCGGAATGTCCCTCGCCAAACCAACGATCACGAACCCCTGAATATTCACAAAGTCCATTATTCAAAGTCATAATCCGACAATACAAATAAAATCATGAGAAACCACCATTCTCGGAAATACGTAATTCAAAGTCGATGAATGGTCGAAAATCCGTATATAACACCTCAATACCTCGCTTTACGTTCGGACGCTCAACTCAAAAAACAAACCTCCCCACTACGATCGGAGCGCGATTTCGAGTCAAATGACATGCAACTTGTCGAAAGTCCAAAAAAGTCGAACTTTGACCGTTGACCGCCGTCCACGGCGGCGCCGTTGCCGACCGAAGAATTTTCACGGCGGAGAATTCCCTATTCCACTCAAAATCACCCACTGAGCAACTTTGTCAACTGCAACGAAGGCCAATTCTCACTCTAACATGGTCAATTTCATGTAAAACCGAATTGTCTCACAAATTTCAAATCCAAAATTCTCCATGTACAAATCGAATTAGAACACCATACTTACATGGTTAGAATCCTTGAGAGGAGAGCTACAAAACCCAGTCCTTTTTTGAGCTCAACTCGGCCCGAAACGAAAACCAGCATTAAACCCAAAATTCACAAACTTTGATTCAAGCTTTCTCTCTCCACCGTCCACCTCGCCGTGAACGGTGGCCGGCATCCACACGGGGCAGCCAAGCCGAGTCCAAAGAGGTAATGATCAAGCCCAAAGGTCGCCGGAAAGTCCCTCACCGCCGGCGAGCCGTACGGCGTCGGCCACCACCTCCACAGCTCGGTCAAACCGAGTCAAACGTGGTCAACCAGTTTAATTCCAGCTTTTGACTTTCCCAAAGGGGAAACTGCCATATATAGACATTCCCAATTAGGAAACCCCATAATTCAAATTCCGATAAACTTCAAACACGCGTAATTTCCTCGTCGTAATTCCGATTGCGATAATTCTCGCGGCCACAAACTCGTCTCGACATATTCTTCCAATATCACCCGAAGTCAAACACATCGGCAAATTGGATAATAAGTCAACCATTCAACCAAACACATATTTAATCGACTAAACAAACAACAAACGGAAATATTCGTAACTAATTCTTCGTAACTCAAAATCATGCTCCGGAAGTTCTCACAAACTCGAAATTAAATTCTGAACAACTTCCGTGAAGAAGCCGGAACCAAATTCTCGTCCAGTAATTTACTCGCGAACAAACCTGCCATTTAAATCCGTTTCCGTCGAAACTTCAAATATTCATAACTAATTCCTCGGTCGTCCAAATAACGATCTGGAACCGCCCACGAACTCGAAATCACATGTACTACGACTCTTGAAAAGAGACTCAGCTCCAATTCTAGGCCAATATTTAAGTCGTTAAGAAGCTGGCGATTTCAACACTGTCGTAACTCTGCGACTATGCGACTTAACTGCTGATTCTGTTTCGGGTCGTCACACCGCCACCACTGACATCACCACCGTCGCCGCCATCACCGGCATCACCACCATCGCTGCCACCACCACACACCACCACCACCTACAACGTCGCCTCCACCACCACCACACACCACTAGCTACCGCCTACATTGTCACCTCCACCACCGGCCAACACCACCGGCGCCGCCGCCACCACCACCGCCTATAATTAGTTTAGTTTTAGGTTAATTTAGTTTATTTAGGCTAGATTAATTTATTTTATATATTATATTATGAATTTTGTATTCATTGTATTTAAATCCATAATAATTTAAATTATTTATTCATTATGAATTTTGTACGTATTATATATTTTAATAATTAATATTCAATAAATTTTGCAATATTATGAATATTGATATACAAAAAATTAAATAAAAAATTCATTAAATGCTAAATATTAAATTATTAATTAGCATTTCATGAATTTTTCATTTAATTTTTTTTTACAAAATCACCACTTAGACGACGGAGATGGACGATTTCCGTCGTCTAAGTGCAAACTTAGACCGCGGAGATGGACGTTTTCCACGGTCTAAGTGTTCACTTAGACGACGGAGAATGAATCTCCGTCGTCTAAGTGAAAACTTAGACCGCGGAAAATTTTGCGCGGTCCAAGCGAGCACTTAGACCGCGGACATTCTCCGCGGTCTAAGTTTTCACTTAGACGACGGAGATTCATTCTCCATCGTCTAAGTGTTCACTTAGACGACGGAATTCTCTATCTCTGTCGTCCAAGTGCTTGGACGACAGCACTTGGAGCACGGAGCTTGGACGATGGAGCTTCGGTCGTCTAAGTACTTAGACGACGGAAAACTGCACCTAGACGACGGAAATGGTCCGTGGTCTAGGTGCATTTTTCTTGTAGTGCCTTCTCCGTTTGTGGTGGGGTCATAGCTTTCGATTTTTAGGCTTCTGTATGTGAGTTCGAGTGGCAGTATGGCCTCCATTCCGAATGTGAGGCTAAACGAAGTTTCTCCTATCGCTGCCGTTGCAGTTGTTTGGATTGACCATAGTATTTCGGGGAGGAGTGTTGGATATCATGCGTACCAGATGTCTCCTTTCTCGATGAGTTTGATCTTCTTCTTGATTCCCTCCTTGATGATTTTGTTGGATGCTTCTACCTGTCCTTTCGTCTAGGGGTGTGCTGGTGATGGGAATACCTGGTTGGTGCCGTGCTTCCTGTAGAATGCCTTGAGCTCATCGTTATGGAATTTTGGCTTGTTATCGGTGATGATGTTGAGTGGGATGTCGTAGCGACAGTAGAGAAAACGCCAGAGAAATCTCTTGCCCTTTTAGGTGGTGACTTTGACCATCGGTTCGGCCTCGATAAACTTAGTGTGGTAGTCAATGATCACAATGATGTAGCAATACTGGCCCTTAGATTTTGGAAGTTCTCCGATGAGATCAAGTCCCCACTGTGCAAACACAATTGGAGAAATGAGGATCGATAGGGGTACTGCAGGAGTATGGTTCTAGTATGCATATAGCTGGCATTGCGGTTGCGTTAGCATGGATGGTAGGCCACCATAATCCACTTCGGAATGCCTTCTGTGTGATCGATCATGCTCCTGCGTGATGGCCACAGACGCCCGAATGGATTTCCCTCAGTATTATGTGGCCTCTTTCTGGTGTAATGCATTTGAGGTTGGCCCATGTCTTCCCCTGTCAGTAGAGGCTGTTGTGTCGAATGTTGAAGTTTACTACTCTGGCTATAATGTTTCGTGCCTGTGCCCGGTCTGCTGAGAGTTCGCCCCTGGTTTTGAATTTGATGATTGGGTCCATCCAGTTGGCCAAGTGTGGCTCGATGTGAAGATCTCCTCTAGTGTTTTTACGATGCTTGGTCCTTTAAGGACTTCCACTACCCGTTGTCCTGGCTCCGTATGGATAGGCAATGTGGCCAATCGGGCGAGTGCATCTGCTTTGTTGTTTCTCCCCCCTGGGGATGTGGTTGATGTTGAAAAACTTGAACTTGCTTAGCATTGTGTAAACGTGGCAAAGATAAGCCGTCATCGTATTGCCCTTTGTTTTGAAGTCACCCCGGATTTAGTTAATGACCAGTTGTGAGTCGTTATAGATGTTGATGCTTGGGGCTTTTGAGTTTTGAGCCAGTTGCAGTTCGACAATGAGTGCTTCGTATTCAGCCTCGCTGTTTATGGCTTTGAATTCGAATATGAGTGCGTACTCTGTTCGTACGCCCCTTAGCCCGGTAAGGATGATTCCAGCCTCGCTAGTCTTCTTGGTGCATGACCCGTCTACGTAGATTTTCCATGGTGATTCGGGTGTTGGAGGCTCCTGGTTGTGGATGTCTGTGTTGATAGGTGTTGTGCCGTCAGGAGCAGGCTTTGTTGTATCTTCGGCCTTAGTGTACTCAGCTATGAAGTCTGCGACGACCTGACTCTTTATTATTGTCCGGAGTGTATAATGAATGTCATATTCGCTCAGCTCGACGACCTATTTTGCCAAACGGCCACTGTGATCGGGTGATTGCAGCACTTGTCATAGTGGAACGTTTGAAAGATCATGGATATTGTGGGCCTGGAAGTACGGCCTGAGTCGTCTGGCTACCGTTACGAGTGCGAGTGCCACATTCCTGATTGTTGGGTAACGGGTCTCGGGTGGTGTCATGCCCTTTCCGGTGAAGAAAACTGGCAGTTCTGAATCTATTTCCCTCCGAACCAAGCCGGTACTAACAGTCGTTAGAGAAGCAAATAGGTATATATACAAGGTTTCTCCTTTCACTAGCCTGGATAGGAGAGGGATTGATGCTAGATATTGCTTGATGGGTGTGAATGCGGCTTCGCAATTGGGTGTCCAAATGACGTTCCATTTGTTTGTTGTTCGGAGGGCCTTGAAGAATGGTGCACACTTGTTAGAGTAGCGAGAGATGAAGTGATTCAGGGACGCTAGTTTTCCAGTTAGGGTTTCGAGCTCGGCCTTAGTCGTGGGAGGTTGCATGTCTAGTATTGCCTTGACCTTCGTGGTGGAGGCTTCGATACCCCGTTGGCTGGTGATTTATCCGAGGAACTTACTTTTCGTTATGCCAAATGTGCACTTAGCCGGGTTTAATCGCATGTCATTCTTGATTAGGAGCTCGAGTACAGTTCGTAGGTGTTCGGGTGGTCCACTGCCTTGGTGCTTTTTACCAGTATGTCATCAATGTAGAATTCCACGATTTCGCACGTTAGCCCATCGAATATGATGTTCATCAATCTTTGGTAGGTGAAGCCTGCATTCTTGAGGCCGAATGACATGACTACATAACAGTAGAGTCCCTTGTCTGTAGTGAAGCAAGTGGCCTCCTGGTCTTCGTGGTTCATGAGGATTTGGTTGTACCCCGAATACGCATCCATTATGGATAGCAGTTCGTGTCCTGCAGTGGCATCCACGAGCTGATCTATTATCGACAATGGGAAGCTGTCTTTCGGGCAGGCCTTGTTCAGATTGCTGTAGTCCACGCACATGCGCCATGACCCGTTGTTCTTCTTGACCATAACGGCGTTGGAGATCCACTTCAAGTAGTCAACCTTTCGGATGAAATCGATTTTCTGCTGTCTGTCCACCTCCGCATGCATGGCCGTGTATCTCTCCTAGTCATACGCCCGTCGTTTCTGCTTGACCGGTTTCGCGATTGGATTGATGCTGAGTTTGTGGGAGATGATGCTTGGGGTGATTCCGGCCATGTCTGCGTAAGACCATGCGAACACCTGCTGGAAATCTAATAGGATCTGAAGTAGTTTGGCTGCTATGTCTGGCTCCAGCTGGGCGCCGATGCGGCTTGTGCGCTTTGGG
The DNA here is from genome assembly GCA_946800695.1 of Geum urbanum. Classification (NCBI taxonomy): domain Eukaryota; kingdom Viridiplantae; phylum Streptophyta; class Magnoliopsida; order Rosales; family Rosaceae; genus Geum; species Geum urbanum. The sequence goes on from OX327001.1 coordinate 28,165,650, forward strand.
TGTTCGCTCGACAGGTGTATCGTTCGTAGCTCTTCTTATACCATGGCTAGCTGAATGGCGTTCAGCCCATCCCTTAGGTCATCGGGTTACTGTTCTTTGGGGGAGCTTCATGCCATTGCGAGTACTAACATTCGTGTGTTGTCTTCATCCGGTCGTGTAGCTTTCTCCACGAAAACATATCCTCTGATTGTGCCGATTCCATAATCTGTTGGAAACTTGGCCAGGAGCATGTGGCTTGCGATAATCAGCTTTAACTTCGAGATTCTGGCTCGTCCAAGGATCATGTTGTAGGACATGCAAATGTCTACAATGACGAAGTCTGTTCTGATCTCATTCTGGGAGGTGCTTGGCGTTCCGACGCCAAACCACATATAGTCGCTCCCGAGAGAATATGTGGTTTCGCCCGAGAAGCTAGCAATGCTTTCGTGGTCGTGTGTCATCTTGCACTTTGGGCGTTTAAGCCCCTCTTAAGCCTCCCGGAACATGATGTTAACGGATGCTCCGTTGTCGATGAGGATACGCTTAACAAGATATCTATCCACCATTCCGTCAATGACGAATGGCAGTGTGCTGTTCCGGTTGCCCTCTTCTTCACTGTAGGAGAAAGTGATTACAGGACAATCCTTCCTGCCTGCCTTTGGTGGATTCCCGGGATGTACTGCAAATACGTCTCTTGGGTTAGGCTCATCTAGTTCTCGTGGACATTCGGGCTTCCGCTTCCCTCCTGAAATGTTGTTGATTGTACCCCTCATTCGTATGTTCGCAACCTATCGTTCGGTGTTCGGCTTCTGGAGGATTAACTTTCCCTCATTGTGTAGTCGTTCAATTTCTCTTGCCAGGATTTTGTAGTCATTTGTTTTATAGGTGTTCGAATCATGGTACATGCACCACGTTCCCCTGTTATTTCGCATGGGGGTGATACCGGGTGCTCTTGGCATTGGTGGGCGGATCTGGCTTTTATTTTGCTTGAGCACCTCCTCGTTCGAGGCCTGGGCGATCGAGAAGATTTCAAGGCATGGGTGGAGATCTCTAGGTGGTGGTGGATTCTGTCAGGTTGGGGTTCATGTCCACGAGGCGCTTGTTGATATTGTTTATTCCTTCTCTGTTCGCGGTAGTGACTCTGGCGTTTGTAGAGGATTACCTAGGGCTGTGTTTTTGGTGGTGGGCTTTTAGCTATGTGGGGGGATGCTGGGCGGTTGTGTATGTAGTTGGGTGCTTTCGAGGGTAAAGCTGCGTTCGGACCTTATGCTCCGTATACATGGGTTTTCACCAGTGCCTTCTGTACGATCAGGTCGATGACCTCGTCGTACCTGAGGTTGTCCTTCCTGACCAACTTCTCTACAAACGGGGTTCCTGCCAGATTTTCCAGTAACGCCGTGTTTGCCACATTTTTGTTGAGGTTCCTGCATGTGTTCGTAAGGGCTCTCCATCGATTGATGAAACCGGACAGGTTTTCAGTGTCTCCCTGACGGATATTGAGGAGTGTGTTGGTGGTGTTGTACTTTCCCTGCAGCCGGTATCGTTTGAGGAAACACTCTGTTAGCTCCGCGAACGAGTGTATGGATCCCGTGGGCACCTCGCAGAACTAGTTTCGTGCTTCTTCCGTCAATGTCTCTTAGAACAGGAAGCAGAGGGTTGGGTCCGAGTACCGGGTCACTGCAGTGGTGGATTGATACTCGTCGATATGTGTTCGTGGGTCTCCCTTCCTGTTGAATCTACTGATCTTGACGGCCTTGGAATACGGGTCCCTGCCTTGTACTATGATGACGTTCGATAATGGGCTTACACGGGGTGTGTACATTCCTTTGGTCCCCATGTGCGTGCTTTTCTTTAGTAACGTGATTTTGGCCTCCATCTCTTCCATCCGTCGGACCATGGCATCCTAGATTGTTGCAGTTGCGTCCTTGTCGTCGTATTCATGTGTTCTTTCGAGCGGTGGGGGTGGTCCCGACAGATGGTTGTTTCGCAATCCCCCTGGTGGGTTTATTCTGATGACCTGCCCTTCTGCTCTTGCTTCTTCTATCTGTCTTGGCTCCTCGCGTTGGGTCTTCTGGCTCCGGATGAACGCGTCAAGTCGTTCCTCCAATCGCTGTCAAGCCTGGCATTCCTGATCTCTTTCGGTCCTGGCCAATTGAAGTTCCTTCATGAGATGGGCTGCCGCTTCATCCTTCGTTAGGTTGTTGATGCTACTGATTGTGTCTACGGGTGTGTCTCTCGTTTTCCTACTTTCGGGTGTGATGTGGTCTGTCTCCATCTTTACTGCTAGTTTTGGCTTTCGGGCTCCCTTTTTTTGTGTGGATTTTGTACGTGGTTTACGATTGCTCGGTTCCCACAGATGGCGCCAAATATTTCTACCAAATTCCGCAAGTCTTTAGTAAAAGAGCGAGTCGGGCTATTTTAGGTTGATCTGGTCTATGGCGCGTATGTCATCATATACCTGTTGTTAAGAACAATACACCAAATGGGCGTTAGGAGTCTTGACGGGGTGCTCCCGCCTTCGACTCTCCGACACTCTAGTTAGAATGTATGGACACTACAACATTTTTGCTCATTACCGGCGATTTTTCCATTATTGCCGGCAATTTTTCCTCCAAATCGCCGGCAATAATTGGCCGGTAATAAAAAAAAAAAAAACTATTGCCGGCGACATGCATAGAAGTCGCCGGCAATAATAATAATAAAAAAAAAACTATTGCTGGCGACTTTCCCCCAAGTCGCCGGCAATACCTTTTTTTTTTTGGCTATTTCCGGCGCATTATTGCCAGCGATTTTTCCTCCAAGTCACCGGTAATAATGAAAACTATTGCCGGCGAAAAAAAAAATCGCCGGCCTTAGTTTTCCGTTTCGCCGGCAATACTAAAAAATGTGGTAGTGAGAGTGTAACAGTAGTATTGGTAAAGTAACGGACGTACCTTGTATCTGTCATAAGTGTGCTACTTATATTGGTGTTTGAGTATGGAGGTTGTTTGTTGTTCTTTGATGTGAGATCCTGCCTATTTTGTACATGGCTTGCTTTGATACTTTGCATTTGTCGTACCAAACGCGTGGACGTTCGGATGGTGTTGGTTCCTTGGTTAAAGTTTAAGCCTGCATTGCTGCCTTGCGTTTGGTCTAAGCTGTGTTGACCCATTTTTAGTGGCTAAGTGTGCGGTAATTGTGTGTTACGGGATCACACACCAACAGATATGAAGCAGGACGTTATCAGTAAGATGCAACTCAATACAGCTTTTTGTTTTCTTGTCTGTCTTTGTCCAGATCACCTTCACCTTGTCCATCTCTTCAGGCATCTCTTTAAGTGCCTCATCGACTTCTTGCAGAATCAGGATGTTCTTCATCTTCCTTTGCCAAATTGTAAAGTTTTCCTTGCCGTTGAAAGGCTTAATGGACTGTTTCACACCTCCTACTTTAACAATCTTGTTGTTCACCACCGTAAAAGCACCATGAGCCTAAGCTCTGATAACACTTATAATGTAAGTACATCCTAGATCTTATGTGGTTTCACGACTAAGCAAACTAAAACAGATGAATATCGAAAGAAGAAGAAAAAAAAAAGTAGTTTAGAGTGGTTCAACTAAAACTATAGCCTATGTCCACTTTGTGATCTCTCTTGAGAGATTCACTAGCACTATGAAAATTTAACCGATTACAAGTACTTATTGTAGATCTATTAAACCCATCCAACCTAGTTTTTTCTCTCTATCACTCTTAGCTCTAGTTTTCTATCTCACTTTCTCTCTTGCTTTAGAAAACCTCCTACCAGCCCTATATATAGGTATAGAAGCTGGTAATACATCATAGGAAAAGGAATCCTAATCCTAATAGATTTAACCTTAAGTCTATACACAAATCCTAACCAAACAAGAATAAACTAACTCTCATAGAACTTATAGAAAATCTAAGCTAACTTCATTCCTTGCTAGACAAAGACTTATGTTTTGAATCCTTTCCTAGACTAGATCAATGAGCCAGAACACAACAAAAGCATGATCAACTACCTTGGATGATCCATAACAATGTGTGCATCATTGTTAGTTAGTATTTCATCGTTCTCTGCCATCATATAGGGATCTGAAGTGTATTCCAGAGATGCCATTTGTGATTTTAGGACATAACTATAGTCAGAAATAATCTTATGTGTGAGATTCACAACGTTGATGATGAAATGATCAGTTTGTGCCTGGAGAGCCTGCCTTTTCACTGGCAGCTCATATGTGGATTTTCTTAATCTCTACCTCTTCCTAATGGGAGCCTAGGCTGATGCTACTCCATCCAAATGGGCAGGGAGGACGTTTCTCTATCCTGGAGTTACGTTAAACTATCCTTTCTTGGGAACTTCCAACATTGTAGGAACATTTACAGCAAGAATGCCTGATCTCGTCACTTTGGCAATATCAGTAAAGGAGTTAGGCATCGAGTCTGCTACTTCATGAAGATCAACAATCTGTTGCACTTCAATCTCACTTTGAGATGTACGTAGATCCTCTTGAAACATAGTAAGGGTATACCACGGCAATTCATGACGTTCAACCGGAATAAAAACATTCATATCTCCCCTAATGATGGGAAATATGTTTCATCAAAGTTACAATCTGCAAATCTTGCAGTAAAGAGATCTATTGTCGAAGGTTCTAAGAAACGGACAATTGTTGGAGATTCATAATCAACATAGATGCACAAACGACGTTGAGGGCCCAATTTTAGTACACTATGGGGGTGTAATTGGAACATATACCGAGCAACCAAAGATGATGTCAAGCTCACACCTAGTTCCCAACTGGTACGCACTGAATGGTTGGGGTGTTATGGGTCTCAAGTGAATAAGCATTGCTACATGTAATATTGCATATCCTAAGCAGATAGCGGCAAATTAGTATGCATAACCAGTGCTCTGGCCATAAGCTGTAACTTATTGATGTGTGCCTCTGCTAAACCATTCTATGAATGAACATCAGGAATGGAATGTTCAACTTCAATCCCAATTGACATACAGTCAAGGTTCTAAAAATCGCTAGGTAGTCCTAGGCGGTGAAGGCACCTTCTAGCCCCTAGGCGGCTAAATGGGGATTAATCAGATTCTAGGCGGTTTAAATTTAATATATATATATATTCATGAAATAATTGAATAATTAAAACATTTATATACACAAACTAGACATAAATATAGTCTAAATGGTCATAATATCCAAATAATATAGTCATAATCTCAATTCTCAATTCTCAAATCTCAAGTGACATAAGTGATAAATCACATAACACAGTCTACCAAACAAAGCACAAGTAAAAATCCAATAACTACAAAAAACCACATATACACTAACTCATCCAATAATTCAATAACTAGTCACCTACAAAATCCAACACTCATCCAATAATTCAATAACTAGTTAACTACAAAATCTAACACTGCCTGTATATGTAACCAAAACAAAACCAACAATGCCGAGATCAATTCTATTATGCAATTCTCTGAGAGTATGAGACAATATGTGGCATGAACTTATTAGACATTTAGTCTTCTAGCTCATCTTCCAAGTTCTAACCATAGTAGGTTCACAGAGTGTGAGGCCAGTGAGGGTGTGACCATGTGAGAGACTTACCAGGCCAGTGAGGGTGAGAGGAGTCGCGGAGCCATTAGAGTGAGATCCCGAGTCACCGAGAGGAGTTGCGGAGTCGAGGAATCTCAGTCGACCTAGAGATGGTGAGGGCTGAGCTCGAAGCGCAATTGTGCGAGGGTGGAGCCGCAGAGGTGGATGAGCGTTCTGGGCAGAGGAGGAGCGATCTGATTTTAGTTTGAATTGGCTTGTTTTGGATTACGGATTCAAGAGTCCGAATTGTGATATCAAATTCAACTTATTCATTTTTTTTAAACCCAGCCGCTTAGGCCGTCCAGACTGCCCAAACGTTTTAAAACCCGATTTAAGTGAAAATTCCAAGTTTTGCAGACGCAGCCTAGGCCAACTTTTAGAACAATGCATATAGTAGTCATCAAAAGTCTTTGATATGAAATCTCCTGCATTATCCAATCTAATAGACCTTATTGGGTTGTCCAAGTGGTAAGCCTGAAGCTTAATAATTTGTACTAGGAATTTTGCACATGCAGCATTCTTTGTGGATAGCAAAGTAATGTGTGACCATCGCGTTGATGCATCTACCAAAATCATAAAATATTTAAATGCATTCCGGCTTGATAGGTTCACAAATATAACCAATGGATTCTCTGTAAGAATTGAACTTTTTCAGTCTAGTCAACCGCAAAGGAAGGCCTAACCTATGACTTTGCTAATGAACAAGCTTTGCAGAATGAGCGGTGAGCATCAGAGATTGCCACGAATGAATTTTATAGACCAATACTAGGTGTTGTAAAAGGCCTAAAGGCCGAAACCAGATGAAGATTGTGAATTTCATCCACCCCATCAAAATTGATAGGTATTTCTACATGCTTCTTTGCTCTGAAAAACGCATAACCATGAGAGTTTTTCAAGATTTTGATCATCATATCCCAACCAGATCTCCCAGTATGTAGTGTTAAAGCTGATATGAAGCCGAGTCACACATAGTGGTGAGAATGACTACATTGGATTCAATGATCCGAACTGTAGTAAGATATAATCCACTATATTTGCCCCTAAGTTCTCCAAGGTGTGTTTTCTACCGCACTCCTCTAAAGTTATGCATAAGAATTCTTTACCATTCTCACAATAAGTTTCTAGGTGTAAAATGTTGGCTCTAATGTCCTTAAAACTGAGCAAGGTTCGATTGGCCTTTAGCGCATACAATGCATCAGTAATATAAATTCGTGTTCCATGTGGTAGCGAAAATTGTGCTGAATCACACCCTTGTATAACCGGCGCTGAGCTAATCATGGTGGTTGCTGATGACACTACAAGAAAACTGCACTTAGACCACGGACCATTTCCGTCGTCTAAGTGAAGTTTTCCGTCGTCCAAGGTCCGTGCTCCAAGTGCTGTCGTCCAAGCACCTGGACGACGGAGACTTAGTTTTTCCGTCGTCCAAGTGAACTTGGACCTCGGACATTATCCGTGGCCCAGGTGTTCACCTGGACGACGGAAACACTAAGTCTCCGTCGTCCAGGTGAACACCTGGGCCACGGAGAACGACAGGGTTTAGGGTTTAGGGGTTAGGGGTTAGGGGTTTAGGGTTCTGCACCTGGACGACGGAAAACACAATCTCCGTCGTCCAAGTGAATATTTAATTTTTTAAAAAAAATAAATTGAAATTAAAAATTATTAATTTAATTTATTATTATTTTAATTTAAATAATGAAAAATGCTAAAATTAAATAAATAAACTAAATTTTGAATATTAAAATTAATAACTTAATTATTAAATAATCAAAGTAAATTAATTTGTACATACGAAAAAACCCATAAATTAAAAATTAAAATATTGTTCGGAATGCGGAAAGAAACGAGATAATATACTACGTGCTAGCTAATACACTGGAGGAGCAGATGCGGGGCCGAGTCCTCCGCCTCCAGCCGGGTCGTTGTCGTCGGGGTGTGGGTTCGGAGGAGGTTGACATACTTCTCGATTTTGGTTCATGAGCGCGATGAGTTGGGCTATTTGTGCTTGTTGTTCGTCAAGTCTTTGCCGCATTGACTCATTCTGCTCTTGTGTCCGTCGATTCTCCTCTCGTGCCAGTCGAGCCTCTTGAATGGCTGCTTCGACGGCCGCAGCTTGACTCATTCTCCGCTGCCTCGAACCTCCCGTAGATGATGAGCCGGAGGTCGTCGACAAATCTCGTACCACCCTAGGCCCAAAGTGCCTAACCTCCTTGCCAGCTCTACGACCGTAGACCTCATCCGCGATTGCAATTTGGCTCTCTAAGGATAGATGAGGCAGGTCTTCCGGCGGCACATCTGGGAACGCAAGCTGAGTGTTGGCCAACTCTTCATGCGCACGCTCTATCGCCCTTGCCTACAAAATTATAATTAATTTATTATAATTTTGTAATCATATTTAAATAATAATTACTATAATTAAAAGCACATATATATATATCACTTACGCCGCATTGACTCGCTTCATTATCGAGCCCTGGCGTCACGTACGCGCTTACGCTTGCATCAATAAAAGGGTGTTTGGAACCCTTATCCTTGTGCTCCTTGGCAATTTGAATGAATTGCTTGGCGCCGGTAGTATGGTGTTTCTCCTTCTTCCCCCGGTTGGCTTTGTTGACACCGGAGAATTTCTGTTACACAACATAATTAAATCATTAAAAAATGAATAACTACAATTTAAATAATTCAATTATTTTAATTGAAATAAAAAAATTAAATTAATACCTTAAATTGTTCATCGGCAAAGTGGTTACACAACCACTCCCACTCATCTTCTCTCTCCCCTTGCAGCTCTACCGGGGGAGGCACGGGACCGACATCTTTGAAGTACTTATGGAGCCTGTACTTCCAATCTTTGTAGATGGAGTTGGCGGTTTGATTGATATGCCTCGACATAGCCGGTGTCGGATCCACGTCAAATTGTTCCTATCAAAAATAAATAGAAAATTATAATCGTATATATTATGAAATTTTAGGCCGAGATTAACAATATTATATAATAACTAAATTGAACGTATTACGTCCCGAAAGATCTTTGAAGACTTTCACCTTCTCATGATCCGGCGCCTCCTTCCAAGTAGGGGCAGTGATACGAACCCGGTTACGGATGATTGACCCTATCCCATGCGCCGAGAGACTTGCTAGCTGAGCTGTGGGAGGGCCACCGGTGAATTCGTCGTACGGCAAGTCGATCTTTTTACCGGTCGCCTTGCAAATACGCTCCGCTTTCCCCCCTTTAACGAGACCCCGAGTCCTTTTCGGTTCCGGGTCAGTGGGGGCCCTCCTTTGCCTACGGCGGGCGCTGTACATGATTGATTCGGCGGTGGAGGACGCCTGAGTACTTCCCGTTGAATGGGTACCGGGCGTCGGAGATTGGAAGGGGTCGACGTCATCACCGCTCGAGATGAATGGGGGAGCGGGAATTTCCCCAGAGGGCGCTACGGACGGACCAGATGATCCGTCCGGATTGAGAGCGTCGTTGCCCTCCGGTGGTAATTCCCAACCGACTTGGTCCGCCAAGCGGCGGAGCATGGAATCTTCTGCCTCTTGTTGGGCTTTCTTCTTGCCGGATGTCGTCTTTGGCGGAGCCATTTAAACCTAAGAGTACGGGGTTAAAATACCTACTTACCATAATAATTACAACTTAAAAATTTACGCTAATTAATTAAGTACGTTTAAGATTTAAATAGAGTACACTAGCCTGGCATTTTCGGTCGTTCAATGGACGTGCGACCCGCGCGATAAAGTGTAAATTTTCAATTAATCAGCCTTGGTTAAATCGAAAAACATGGCCAGTTAGGGATAGAGATAACGCGAGAGGCAGGACTAATTTCGACAAAAGTCTTTCTTAGTCCAAATCCTGTCACCAGTCATAACCCGTTTCTAGACACCATGTCCGACATTCGGCCAATTTTTCGAAAATTTACACTCCCTCAAGTGCTTTGCAAACTCCGCCCTCAACCTCGTGTCCATAACTTCACTTAGGTTATGGTGTGCGGTGATGAAATCCACACATCACGAGGGGTTAAGGAGATAAGCAAGGAAAAGAGGCGCCATCTATTCCAAAGAGTGCGACTTAATTACACCAAGCCTATGTACTAAATTTAAATCGAACACGTACTACTAATTAATTTACTAAAAAATACACGTAATTACATGCAATAATTTATTTTCCATTTAGCATGCAATAATTAACCATTTAATTAATTAATAACAATAATTATTTATTTAATTAATTAATAACAATAATTAATTATTTATTTATTTAATAACAACAAATTTACAATTATTCATTTAATTAGGAAACAATAACAATAATTATGATTTAATTAATAAATAACAACAATTAATCATTTATTAAATATTTAAAATTAATTACTAAATTAATTTCTACTAATTAATTATATTTAGAATTTAATTAATTAATAAAATGAAAATTATTTAAATAACGGAAAAATAGAAATGTACCGAAGCGGAGTTTACGGGAATTTCGCCGGACTTGAGTCGTCGGAGAGGAGGAACCACGCCGGAAAAAATGTCGTCGGAGCGTCGCCGGAGGAGGATCGCCGGAGGAGAGGAGAGGAGAGGAGAGGAGAGGGAGAGGAGGAGATGGAATGATGAGAAAATGAGGGGGGGTGCAACTCTATTTATAGAGTTGCACTTAGACGACGGAGAACTATTCTCCGTCGTCTAAGTTCACCTGGACGACGGAAATAGTGTTTTCCGTCGTCTAGGTGGAGGTTTAAAAATTTTCAATCGGCGCGTAATTAATCGGCGGGACGTTTTGAACCGCCATGATTTTGGACTTAGACGACGGAGAATGAATTCTCCGTCGTCTAAGTGAAAAATTCTAGCGGTGCCGAAAACGGAAGCGGTAAATTGAACCGCCATAATTTTGGACTTGGACGACGGAGATGGTCAGTTTCCGTCGTCCTAGTGTGTACCTGGACGACGGAAAATGACCATCTCCGTCGTCCAGGTGCAAATTACGTAAAAAAAAATTTAAAAAATAATTCGCTAGGAATTTAGCGATCTGTCATTCGAGTGAAATAGTCGTACAATATCGATGAACGCATCGTGTATATAAACAGTTAAATTTGAACCGACGATTAATTTTACGTATTGAAACATGTTAAGTATCGACTAATCTTTACGACTTAAGTGTTCATGAGTAGACGCTCATTTGCAGCAGAGTATTAACGAAATTGAATTTGGACAAAACAACCGTTGGATATGTTCGTCGTAACATAATATATAATTGTCTTCAAAGGATCATAAAATAATAAGTTCGGGAAGGGTTTGATCGGCACAGTCAACCGCAAAACCGATAATTTCACAAACCGGAAACGTGGATACTAGGCATTTCGTAACTCCGATTTTCGAACCGTCGAAGCTCACACACCAAGAATTGTTTACTCTAAAGTCTTGATGAAAAGACTTTGCATTGGAAGAAGGTCTAGATGGTCGTTGTCTTAGAAAAAATTACGATATCTGCACCTGGACGACGGAAATGAGTGTTTCTGTCGTCCAGGTAAGAACCTGGACGACGGACATGAAGTTATCCGTCGTCCAGGTCAGAACCTGGACGACGGAGAATGACGTTCTCCGTCGTCCAGGTGTATAGACCCTGAATTCAGGGGTTAGGGCCTTACTGTTTAGGGTTTAGGGTTTGTGAACTTGGACGACGGAAAATGACCATTCTCCGTCGTCCTAGTGTGTACCTGGACGACGGAGAATGACCATCTCCGTCGTCCAGGTGTAAAAACCCTGAATTCAGGGGTTAGGGCCTTAGGGTTTACGGTTTAGGTCGTCCCCGGTCATTTGTGTGTGCGTTCAATTATTCTGATTCAAAAATATAATTAAAAAATTGATCGATCGATCCGAACTGCTAGATTTAGGGTCCAGGATTTAGCTAGGGTTTTATATGAGATTGAGATTTGGCGCCAATTAATCTGCAATTAATTTCTCCGTTGTCCAGGATATATAATTCGGATTAATTTCTTACCGTAAACCAGCATCGATCATATATATATATATTACAATAATTACAGTAATTAATTACCAATTAATCTCCCTCGTCGTATGACCGTACTCTTCGTCATAATCATCATCGTCCTCATCCCCGTTAGTCGACGGCTCATCCTCGTCATCGTACTCAACATCGTCCGACGAATAACCTGAGTCCTCGTCCGCGTCCTCTTCCTGCTCGTCTTCTTCATCTACCTCATGGATAATCTCATCTTCAGTTAGATCTGTACAACCATCAGGCATGGGTAACCGTTCACCATCTTGAACCAGGTTCATTATATCAGAGCGGACCATAGAAATATTAGGCTCTTGATAGGCAGGAATGTCTCTTTCTGGTTCAGCAGCATCTTCAGTCGTCGCCGGTGTCCCTTCAATTGTCTCTGTATTCCATATTCCTCGGTGAGAGATATGGTTCACTATTTTCCACCCTTCACCGGCTTTCGGATCGTCGAGATAGAACACCTGCCGAACTAAGGTGGCGAGAGCGAAAGGCTCATCCTCATACCAGTGCGAGTTTGTATCGACAGATAATAGTCCCAGGTCTTCCTTTGTACGCTTGAACCATCTGCACTTGAATAGGAAAACATTGACATCATTCCCGTAACATAGCTGAACCACGTATACAATAGCCCCGTAATATAGATCATTGTCTTTCCCAACGGCTACCCCACTGTTTTGTGTTCTTCTACCTTCGTCTCGGGCCAATGAATGGAACTTTACACCGTTCACAAAACATCCGGGATAAATATAGTGTTTAACCGGCTTCCCTGCTAGCAAGTGCTTTGGCCATGACCACCACCCTCCGTGGTTATCAGATTTTTGCAGATCAATCATCTGCGAAAAAGGCCAAATTAATATAATGGTTTACTTTCTACAAACATGAGCAATATGTATTTAAATAATTAATACCGAGTCGTACGTACGTACCCATTGGAAGAAATAATCAGGAAACTTCTTCTTAACCATTTTCTCAATCCACGCCGAACTCTTGTTTTGATTTAACGCCTGAAGCCTCTCCCTGTATGACATCATGTACGGCTCAACTTCATCACAGTCTCGCAACACTACCCAATGTGCCTCAATAAGTTCTTCCCGTGTTAACGATTCCTTTAATACTCCTCTAAACGGTCGGACGACATTGGTGACGACAGAAAGATTGATGCGGGCACTGCGATCGGAGGCAGTACTGGGAGGGGGTGGATCTTTGAGGTACCTGTTGCAGTAAGTAACACACTCATGCATTAGGTATGTCTCTGCTATGGAGCCATCCGGGGCCGACCTGTTTTTGACGAATGACTTATACTGTCCAAGCTGTCTACAAAATCAAACGTACACATTACATAAGTACATATAGCTAGCTGGCTAGTATATATATAATCTCCAGTGGAACAAATTAATTAATTAGTTGTACGTACCTTTCTTGAGGATACATCCAAGTGTACTGGACCGGACCAGAAATGAGCACCTGCTCGGGCAGGTGGATCATTAGGTGAATCATGATGTCAAAGAAAGCAGGGGGGAAAATCCTCTCTAGTTTGCAAATGATGTGCACAATTTGTTGTTGCAATTCCACCACATCTGACTTCTTTAATTCTCTGGCGCATAACCTCTGCCACCACCTGCACAATGCCACTATTGGTTCTACGACGTCCCGAGGCAAGTATGGTCGAATTACCACTGGAATCAGACGTTGCAGCATAACGTGATAGTCATGTGTCTTTAGACCAACAAACTTGTGTTGCACCTCGTCCACTGCTCCAGTTATAGTAGCTGCATACGTAGCCGGATAACGAACGCCCTTAAACCAGTGAAATACAGAACGTCTAAGCGTCGGCTTCACTGTGTAAGGTGCATCTGGCATCTTGTTGTACACTCTTTTCCTATCCCTCCTCAACCACAAGGGACGACGTAGATTCATTGATTCCAAATCTTTGCGCGCTTTGGGAGTATCTTTAGTCTTGAACTTAATACCGAGAATTGTTCCCACCACGCTGTCGCACACATTCTTTTCTATGTGCATCGCGTCCAAGTTGTTCCTCAGCTTCAACTTCGACCAGTAAGGGAGTTCAAAGAATATACTCTTGTGATCCCAATAGCTCAGATCATGTGGAGGAATTGGATTGCATTTCTTTACATCCGCGTCATTGCTCAACACACCAAAGTCGAAATAGCTCAACCTCTCTAAAATCTCTTCGCCCGACCAACTACGGGGTTTAGGATTGTTCTCTACCGTACCGTCGAAATGAGCTTCATCTTGTCGCCACGGGTGGTCGTGAGGAAGCCATCTACGGTGACCCAAGTAACACACCTTCCCCGCGTGCCAACTAGAGTTCACGTCGTCCAAACATATAGGACATCCATTATATCCTTTTGTCCTGCAGGCTGCCAACATCCCATAAGCTGGAAAATCGCTGATCGTCCACATTACAGCAGCCCTCATCGTGAACATCGTGTCAGTGAATTTGTCATAAGTTGGGACTCCATTTTCCCACAACAGTTTCAGCTCGTCGATCAAAGGTCTGAGGTAGACATCTAAGCACTTCGATGGAGATTTAGGACCTGGAATTAGTACGGTAAGGAAATTAAATTCCTTGTTCATGCACATCCACGGAGGCAAGTAGTACGGCATCAGAATAACTGGCCAAGTGCTGACAGCGGAGCTATTACTTCCCCAAGGATTGAATCCGTCTGTAGATAGGCCGAGTCTAAAATTTCTAACCTCTGAAGCAAAGTCTCCAAATTCTCTGTCGAAATGTTTGAAACCCTCCCCATCCGCGGCGTGTCGCAGGACATCGTCATCTATTCGCTTTTCTGCGTACCATCGCATCGCCTCTGCTGTGTGTAGCGACATGTACAGGCGCTGCAATCTGGGAATCAAGGGAAAATATCGAACAACTTTCACAGGAATTCTCTTTTTCGAACTCTTCCTATTCAACTGGAATCTGCACTGGCCACATACGGGACAATAGTCCAACTCTTTATACTCTTTGTAAAATAGCACACAATCATTCGGACATGAGTCAATTATCCTGTACTTTAGGCCGAGGCTGCTCAGGATATTTCTAACCTTATAATGAGATTTAGGAAGATTGTGATCATCAGGAAGCAACTTACATATTTGCTCCTGAATTTCGTCAAAAGCACTCACTGACATTTTGTGCTTCACTTTTATCTTCATTTGCTCCATCACATATTGCAACACATTCTCTCGACATCCAGGGAACACCGGGGTCTGCGCTTCAAGTAGCATCCGGTTGTACTTTTCCATCTCACTGGTGTCAGTGGCCAAGCTAGCTGCGGGGAATGTGTCATCATGCTCATTGGTGGTACTGTAACCTCCGTCTTGGTGTTGGTGTCTGCCATGACTACATCCCGGAAACGCATCATGGACCAAATCTGCAGTTGGGTTGCAAGCTGGGGGTCCGGCACCACTGCCGCTGGATGAGGCACCATGGTAACTGTACCCTGAGCTGAAGTCTGCTGCGCTGAACTCTACTGCTTCACCATGCTCGCTCCATGTAGTGTAACTCCACATCATACCATTTTCGTACAAGTGTTGCACCATAACATTAACCTCCGCATACTGACAATTAAGACATTTCTGACACAGACACCTGAAACGTTTCTTTCCCTGACCATGTTCTATCGCAAAATTCACAAATTCGCTAATTCCATCCATATACCGGACATCACATCTATTCTTCAACTTCATCCAACTCTTGTCCATACTGCTACAAAATATTATACTTAATTAATTATTACATATATATATATTTGTCCATTAATTTACGCTTAATTATACGTACTCGATCTACATATCGATCCATCAATTACGTACGTATGTACGTAATTTAATCGATCTGTACATATATATATAGCTAACATCAGCTAACATCCTTGCATGTATATATATATGTACGTACGTTTTCACTAAATACATATTAATTAAGCAAATTTTAACTGCGTACGTACGTACCTGCTGGCCTTCTCGATATCTTTACGTTAATTAAGCTAACTAGCTAGTCAGCGGAGATCCCTTATCGATCCTGATTCTTCTCGGCCTAACTAGCTTCTAGCTACCTAGCTCGAGCTCCCTAGCTTCTCCTTCTCCCTTCTCCTTCAATTATTCTTCAAATGGAATCGATCATGAAGAGATCGAGGCTAGCTAGGAATGAATTCGATCAGTTTGGCCGGCAGTGGGCTTATATAATGCTTCACTTAGACGACGGAGGTGTCGGTACATCGTCTAAGTGGAAGTACGTTTTGTGAACTCGGACGACGGCGTGTCGGTCCGTCCTCCAGGTAATCACCTGGACGACGGAGCATACCATATCCGTCGTCCAAGTGGTCACTTGGAGGACGGAGAAGACTCCGAGGTCCAGGTGGTCACCTGGACGACGGAGAATACCATATCCGTCGTCCAAGTGGTCACCTGGAGGACGGAGAAGACTCCGAGGTCCAGGTTGTCACCTGGACGACGGAGAATACCATCTCCGTCGTCCAAGTGGTCACCTGGAGGACGGAGAAGACTCCGAGGTCCAGGTGGTCACCTGGACGACGGAGAATACCATATTCGTCGTCCAAGTGGTCACCTGGAGGACGGAGAAGACTCCGAGGTCCAGGTGATCACCTGGACGACGGAGAATACCATCTCCGTCGTCCAAGTGGTCACCTGGAGGACGGAGAAGACTCCGAGGTCCAGGTGACCACTTGGACGACGGAGATGGTATTCTCCGTCGTCCAGGTGGTACTTGGACCACGGAGTCTTTTCCGTCGTCTAAGTGTCACTTGGACGACGGAGAATTAGTGTTTCCGTGGTCTAAGTGCTGTTTTCTTGTAGTGTGAATTGTATGGCATAAGATCCATAAATAATTGCCTATTCCGCAGTATAGTATGAGTAGTATCACTATCAGCTAGACACTGAATCTCGCCTTCAAACATCTACAAAACAATGTGAATCAATTAGTCTTCAAGACTTGGCGAACATTTTAAGTAAAGACTTAAAGATTTACAAAAGGGTAGTGACCCTTATAGAGCTGATATGGCATAGTGAAACCGATGTAAAACACATCAAAAATACCAAATTAGGGTACAATCTTCAACAGGTCGAGATATTAACTCGACAGGTTGAATCGAAACCCCAAAATCAAATTGATTTTCCTATATCAATTTTCTATGGGTCGAAGATAATTTTCGACGGGTCAAAAATCATGTAAATTTTGTCCAGAGTGACGTCTTCGATGGGTTGAGAAAATGGATTAACAAGCAGAAAAAAAAAACCTAAAACTGATATGAATTTCTGATATCTTTTTCGACGGTTCAAAATTTTCCATCGCCGGGTTGAATTTGGACAAGTTTGGAGACAGTGGCTAGTCTTCAATAGGCCGAGATGGTGCTTTGACTGGTCAAAGGTGAAAAATAAATGACTGAGGACCATCTTTCGACGGGTCAAAAGAAATATGCAAAAAAAAATTACGGGTCGAAATAGTGCCAAAACTGATCCAAGAGGGGTTCTTCGACGGGTCGAGGTAAACCTTTCGACGGGTCAAAAATTCTTAGGATGAAAATCGTCCTCTCTTTTTGTCTCATTTTTATGGTATTTTTATGTTAGTGCCATAAAGTTATGTATATTTCAAACCGTCCAAGTAATATGTATGAAAATAACCATTCTTAACACGTTCAAATACCAAAAGGAAGAATTTTTATTACTTTGACAACATCAAAAACTTACATCAAAAGATTGTCTTATTCCAACAAAAACCGACTACAACAAGTCAAAATAAACTAAACTTGATTACATAGTAGAATCATAAGTCTAATACATAGACTAATCAAAATTCGTAGTCTCTAGGCTTGCTTTGGGGACATTTGCTACATTTAGATTAGCTTTATCGCAGTCATCCATCTCTTGATCTTTAGTATAGCTGGTCTCATGCGCCAAGTACTGTTTGCATCTTTTGTATGCATTCTGAACATTCTTAGGTGCACGACATTATTTGTGCATTTGCTTGGTAGAACCACACCTATAGCAAGGTGACAAGCGAGAGGTAGAAGTAGAATTTGAAGAATTTTCACTATTCCTAGGACCAGAATTGGACCTATTCTTGTTGGAGTTTTGGCTATGGTCTTGGCGAGTCAAAGTCATATTCTGATTGTTTCCTCCTTTGCCACGACTTCTGTCATTCCCTCCTCTACCACCACGATCGTTGTAAGGTTCAAATTGATTGTTCTTTTTATCCTTACGATATTTTCCACCAGTATTGTATGTTTCATGTACTTTCCTTGTACCAGCTAGCCTAGCATTATTATTGAGAAGAATCTAATGATACTTCTCTTTCTTATACAACACATTCATGACATCACTGAATGATTTTAATCTTCCTTGCTCGTAATCTATACGATATTGATGTGAGAGCACGTCCATGGAAATAGGAAAAGTGGTCAAAGACTTCTCAACCATAGCTTGGTCAGTCTTCATGACGCCACAAATGGCTAGCTCTAACTGTAGCTCTAACATTGCTTGATTAAAAGCATTGACTTTAGGGAAATCTAACAACCGGATTGAATCCCACTTTTCTTGTAACTCTAGAAGTTGTGTGTCATGCACATTGTTGAACTGTTTTTGCAAAGTCACCCACAAATCTCCGGAGTCATCCTTTAGCAAGTACTGTTTCCTCATAGTTGGATGAATATGTCTCCGCATAAACATGAGAACTTGAGCTTTTCGAGCTTTAGTGTCATCGTCAGCTTCGGTACTAGGTGGTAGTGGTTTGATGGTATCACTGAGACGTTTTCCAATAAGAATATTCTTAACGTCAGATACCGATCGATGGTATTCTGCTCCTTGAATGTCAAGGATGTCAAATCCAGGCTTTGTCGGCTCAGTCATCTACAAAACATAAGAGATGCAATTAGTATCCGATCGAATATCCACGATCACTAATATCAAGTTTAGGGAATAAAAAACGTGATCAATGATATATGGTCACAAAAATCGATGCAAAAACTGGTGGCTTCATACCATATCCTAAAAAACCCTGACTTTCACAAATAGTCACAAAATACGACTTCCCTTTTTTCCAATGTGAAATAACAATTAAACGTAATGTTCACCAATAACTGTGACTCCTCCAAAATCGTCCATAATATCAACAATTTATACCATGTATTAATCCATATGAACTAGGGTATAAAAAGTAAATTACGATATGAAAATTCAACCTAGCTACATCTAAACCTAGATCTAAGGTGGTGCGGTAATTAAGTTTTGCAACCTAATTCTAAATCAAAGAAATTAGAAAATTTACCTCGAAGCTGTTATGCTCGGTATGAAAAACTTAAAAAAATTTGAAGGAAAGAATTCACGAAATCCAGCGGTAAGGATTTCCGGCGTCGGTGATCTGCTACGGTGGTGATTCTGTCAAGGAGAGAGGCCGGGGGTGGAGTTTTTATGTGTTTAAGGTTGGGGTATTTTTCTTTCTTTTGGTGGTGATGTCTATCAACTCAAGAGTTGTTGATAACGTGTTGAAGGAGAAAATAGATACGTAGAATATATGATCTGAAACGGTACTTTATTAATTGATATATGGTCTTAAATAGACAGTATAATATATTACAATCAATCTCCTTATAAATCAAGATTAAGAGAATTTCTACATCTATTCTAGTTAAGACAGGACACGGAGATACCAAAAATATTATTTTCTTAAACACTAATGAAATTATGATAATCTCCATTGTGAAGAATTGTCCTTTCATTAATGGTTTCGTAAATTAAATGCAAAGTGAATTGGATATGCCAAATAATGGGGTAATACTGTAATACGTACGAGTGTATGACATAGACCGTATGTACAGTTAACACTAATATCACGTTAATCAACTGGCAACTACTGGACGCCAAAATATCACGTTGATCTAGTTGTTCAATCTTCTAGAAGCTTTTTCTGGATGATGGCGAGCTCCAAGCTGCCTAGCTCGTTTAGCTGTATGTATTATTGAATGGGTGAGACTTTTGACCTATCACCTATCCATTAATTCAATCATGTTATTTTCGGTTATACTTGAACATCAAGTTTCAATCCAATGAAAATGTCAACTTTTTACGACTATTTGTTGGATGGAGCTCTTAGAGTTTTTCTATCAACGGAAGACTCACTTTAATAATTTTGTGTGCAGTATTGTATTGGTAAAAATTAACAAGTAAACTTTCACGAGATAAATGTAGTCTTCTTTGTCATCTTGCAACTTTATATAAGAAGTACATGTAGATCTAGATCGACAATTATGTTATATGTGTTTGTCATCTACACCCCTCTTATTTTCATTTTTCCATAAAACCCTTCACCCTCTGATTCTCTTACATACATCTCCCTCTCTCTAACGATCCTGCAACTATTCTTGAACAACAATACTATCCAGCTGATGAGTATTGAGTCCAACATCTTTCCACATCCACTCTAAAGATGAGTCCAGCTTCATGATGGCAATATTTCTTAACCTAAAAAGTCCTCTTGCACTGATTTCGATTCAATTGGTTGAGTTATAGATCCTCTGTGATTATGGTTGTTCTCACATCTTGTGAATTTTATCGATTCAATTGTTTGCAACAATCCCACACACTCAAACTCATTCCCTGGAAGCACCCACACATTCTTAATTATCTCTTCCGCGTCTCGCAAGCATAGACATACCCCTTACTACATTCATGTTCATGACCCTATTCCCACAAACACAACAGTTCACTCAACAACATACTCAGCTAGCCAAAATCAAAAGTTTGAAACTAGCAAACCCAACTCGTTAAATTAAACCATTATGAAAGCAAGAGTCGTGCGTGGTAATTCTAGAGTAGAGACACACTCGTATTCGTTCCTATTCCCCCAACACCCAAAACTTACATCGACAAATCATTTCTCTGATTTCCAGAGGATCATCATTTGACCGAGTATTTTTCTGGGTTTGAGTTGAGAGAGAGAAGGGTTATATATATGGAAAAGTTAAAATTAATGGGGGTGTGGAATGTAAAATAGGGATGCTTCCCTTATACATATTACGTGTCTTAAGCCGAACTTTATACTACAATGAGCAGAAAAGGAATATCTCGAATAATATTAAGATTACTCTTAAATTTTATGTATTTAAATATGCACAAATTAATAAAGAGTGCAATATCAACGATTCTATCTACTATTCAATAGTAACGACATAGTAATAAAAAGATAACGCGACTAATGTGATGCATCATTATAGATTTTTCATCTTTTCAAACATGTTGCGAGCGACAATTAAGTTGTCGGTGCTTCGTTTCATCCTGCTGAGAATGCAATCAGTTTACCATGATCCACACCTCTACTAGAGCAAACAATAAGTATGCACACACAAGATAATCGTCTAAATCGCACGACTTTGCCCTATAAACTTAAGATAGAGATTTAAGAAATAAAAAATAAAAAAATAAAGGGCCTCAATAAAAATCCAACTAAAAAAAACATTAAAGCAAACCCAAAATTCAGAGGATCTCTCTGCCCAGTTGGGTGTACATACAATTTCCTATATAACAATCTTCCTCCTAAGTTACTGTTCCTCGCAAGTTACTGTACATTTCACTGTTTAGAGGAGTTTTCCGTCTATTCTCCCTCTCCATTTCCTCTCCAAAGTTAAACCCTCGATCTCTCTCCTCTCTCTCTCTCTCTCTCTGTTCTCTCTCATAGTACAAAGGTGGGATTGTAACTGGATAAGATAGTTGAAAGCTCTACTTAGTACAGTAGTGAGCTTCAGCCTTTTTCAGTTCAAGAAGTTCGAGTCGGTCTAAGGAGGAGAGGGCTTTGCTGTTTCTACTGCAACTCCAACTAAACCTTACCCAAAAACCCATTTCCAAACAAGGAAGCCGCATCCAAATCTTAAAGCTCAACACTTGACTACGAGTCCCGACCGGAGCTTAACCAAGGTCTCTCTCGCTCTCTCTCTCTCTCTCTCTCTCTCTCTCTCTCTCTCTCTCTCTCTCTCTCTCTCTCTCTCTCTCTCTCTCTCTCTCTCTCTCTCTCTCTCTCTCTAGGTAATCTCTGTTTGATTTGCATTGGTGAATTTCATATACCCATTTCGATTTGGTTTTTGAATCGGACCCAACAATATTATGCACGTACACGCAAGTTCCAACTTGAAACATAAGCAATCACACCTAATAATAAGAACACAGTAGGTTCGCGTGAGCCATTTGGGAAAACCCATAACTCTAGAAACATAAGAAATCCCATTTCGATTTGCATTGGGTTTTGTGTTTCTTGACATATATTTGACTACCTACTTGGAAAAATCTCATAACTTTGGCTCAATCTTGGTGTATATCTGGATGTTCCCTAAACCCAGAACTACCCAGAAAAGACTCTGTGTTGAGTATATGAATAAGTCCCTCTGATGAGAAATGCCTATGCTAGCAAGTTTAGTGTTGGGGTATATGGACTAGATGGTAACCATCCTGTTATATGTGCTGGTGATCAATACATATATTAAATGGCTGTTATGAATGCATTTATTTGTAGGAAAATCTATCGAGGTCTGGTTTTGTTGCAATAGAGAGGAATAGGAAGCCGTAGTATGATTGAGACAGAAAAATTAAATTGTGATGGTCTAACTGTGGAGTTCTTTAGTTTTAGTTTGTCTTTGTGAACACAATAACGAAAGTAAAAGGCCCAAAATCATGAGAGCATCTGACATCAGTAATACAAACATAATGATTTTAGAAGTGAATGCCTAATACAGTTTTGTGTACCAATAGTTTACCATGATTCCTATGTTGGTTGAAGTGAGAGTGAGGGGGGCACAATTGTAATGCAAACCATTGATAAGATTTAGGGATAAAATGGCCATTTCTTTAGCATTGGACTGATGTTGAAGATCTTCAATTAGATAACGTCGCCATCTCCAATTAGATAACGTTTTGGTTTGATGTGTTTGTTCATATTCCAATAATAATAGTGTTTTGATATGAACATCTGTTTACATCCCTCAACTGTCTTTAATGCCTTCATTCACCTCCATACTTCAAATTTTAATCCAAATTTTAAAACTATACCCAAAAACCCCAACGAAAAAGCAAAGATGATATAATTGGTACCTATTCAAACTCAAAACAGAACATAAAACGTTGAAATAGAGAACTTGGGAATCTCTCTCCATCTTTGCCGTGGTTTTGCACCGAACCTCTTGAATCCCAACATCGATCTCTCTCCATCTCTGCCGCCGTTTCTAGCGAGGTTTGATTGGTTTTCTAAGGAACAGGTTCATCCAGGTCTTCTTTTGCTTCTTTTTCAACTTCATGTTTTTGGTTTCTGATTTCATATTCTTCATGGGTTTTGGCTCTTCTCAGTTGGGTTGTTGCTCTTTTATGTGCCTCCTCTTTCTCTTTGCAATCTAATACCTCTGCCTCTCTCTTTGCAATTTGAAGGTAGGAGTTTTCGATCTATTAAAGTAATGCATTATATATCAGTTGTATATCTAATGCTGGATATAGAGCGAGCTAGCTACCTAGCATGCATTTCTATCCAGAATTGGGAGTACTACTATGCTGGAAATCATAGATCGATGGATATATTTGGATCATGATCGATGTTATGGGACAGATCAATCTTTTAGATTTCTTTTGTATTGTTTGTGTGTTTGATGCTTTGATTGATATGGAGTTAGGTGTGCGTATTGTGGAGTTAGATTAGATTCAGTTTTACATTTTGGTTTTGGGCTTTGAATTTTGCTGTGATTTTGAAACCATGCGAAACCCATATAATTGGGTATTACATGTAATATTTGAGTGCCGTGTTGGGATTAGATCAGTTGATAGATGATTGGGTTGGTTTGGATTATATCTGTTCATGGGTCATTGGCCAAATCGATGTTGGGTTCCAATTGGATATAAGTGGTCGAGAGAGTGACAATGTAATGGTAGTGTAGAGAGAGATTCCGATTATCGAGTGATGGGTTTGTTCTTTAAAATTATAAGAACTTTTATTGTTTATGTCCTTCGTCTTTGTTTCCTCTCTATCTTGCTCAACTTCTAGGGTATAAGAACTGTATAGGAGCATCTAATTCCATATTTGTAAGGTTTTTGATTGTGAATTTGTGAAGGTTATTTGAGTGAAATTAAGATTGGGTGGAGTGGTGATGTATATATATAGAGATGGTGAGGGGATTCGCTTATATATATGGTTATATATATGGAGATGGTGATTATGTGTGTTTTCGAAGCTTATATATATGTAGTGTAATTCTGTGTTTTTTTGTCATTAAGCTTTCTATGAATGGAGGGAGGGGTTGGATATGGGTATCGTAAAGCTATTACATAATTAACAAAAGTTGTTTGCTCTACAGGGTAAGATCTCCCAATTTCAGCGTATAAGTTTTGTTGGTTGAGTTTGGACTTTTGCTCCTTCAAGGTACCAATTTTTTGTCCTCTCCTCTCTCCTCCTTCAAATGGCACGATTGTAAGGTTTTGATTCGTCTCCGCCTTGATTTACATTTCGGTGTATGGTTGTTATATATGATTGGTTTTTGTGATTGTTTTTGGTATGGATTGTTTTTGTGATTTCGATTTCGGTATATGGTTGCCAAGTGTATGTGCCGCAGGTGCTGACACTACAAGAAAAATGCACTTAGACGACGGAACCTTAAAGGTTCCGTCGTCTAAGTAACACTTAGACCGCGGAAACTTCTCCGCGGTCTAAGTGAACACTTAGACGACGGAGATGTCTTTTTCCGTCGTCTAAGTGAAACTTAGACCGCGGAGAAAATTTCCGCGGTCTAAGTGTCACTTAGACGACGGAAAAAGACATCTTCGTCGTCTAAGTGAAATTTCAAAAATTTAAAAATTTCACTTAGACCGCGGATAAAATTTCCGCGGTCTAAGTTTTTACTTAGACGACGGAAAAAGACATCTCCGTCGTCTAAGTGAAAATTTTGAATTTTTAGAACCGGCACCCAATTAATTTGGGTTTAGGGTTTAGGGTCTCGCGGTGTGGGTGACACTTAGACGACGGAAAAAGACATCTCCGTCGTCTAAGTACTTTAACCCTAAACCCTAAGGCCATATCCCCTAAACCA
Source organism: Geum urbanum (assembly GCA_946800695.1). Lineage (NCBI taxonomy): Eukaryota > Viridiplantae > Streptophyta > Magnoliopsida > Rosales > Rosaceae > Geum > Geum urbanum. The sequence goes on from OX327001.1 coordinate 28,190,351, forward strand.
TGTTTTCACTTAGACGACGGAAATGTGCATTTCCGTCGTCTAAGTGAAAATTTCGTAATTTCACCTAAGACAACGACCATCTAGACCATGTCCTAATGCATATTCTTTTCATCGAGACCATAGAGTAAACAATGCTTGGAGTGTGAGCGTCGACGGTTTTAAAATAGGACTTACGGATTTTCTTGTATCCAGGTTTCCGGTTTGTAAAAATTTTGGATTTGCGGTTAACTGTGCCGATGAAACCCTGAACGAACTCAGTATTTAGTGGAAATTATTCTACTTATATATGGTGTTATGGTGTGTATATCCAACGGTCGTTTTTTCCAAATTCAATTTCGTAAATATCGATGTGCAATGAGCCTATACGTACCGACACTTAAGTTATACATATTAGTAGATACTTAACAAGTTTGAATACGTAAATTAATTCATCGTCTAAAATCCCACTTTTTATATATACGATTCTTTAATCGATATTTTACGACAATTCCATTCAAATTACAGGTCCAAAAATTAATTACAAATTATTTTTAAAAAAATAATTTTACGAAATTTTCACCTAGACGACGGAGATGACCATCTCCGTCGTCCAGGTGTTCACTTGGATGACGGAGATGGTCATCTCCGCGGTCTAGGTGAAAATTCCGTAAAATTATTTTTTTATTTTTTTAAAAAAAAAATAAAAAAAAATTTTAAAATTCACTTAGACGACGGAAATACTCATCTCCGTCGTCTAAATGAAATTTTTTAATTTTTAATTTTTTTAGAAAAAATAAAAAAAATATTTTTTAAAATTAAAAATTAAAAAATTCACTTAGACGACGGAGATGAGTATTTCCGTCGTCTAAGTGAATTTTTAAATTTTTAATTTCTGGCGGTGTTTTTCCCACTAAAAATTTGGCAAAAATTTAAATCCACTTAGACGACGAAAAATTGTCATCTCCGTCATCTAAGTGAAAATAATTTGCGGTATTTTTTTCCCGCTAAAATTTTTTCAAAAATTTAAATCACTTAGACGACGGAAATACTGATTTTCCGTCGTCTAAGTGAAAAATTGGCGGTATTGTTTGAAAATTTAAAGCACTTAGACGACGGAATTACTGAATTTCCGTCGTCTAAGTGCTTTAAAACTCTTTAAATTCATCATTTTCTCAATCTCTCTTCATTTTTTCCCCTCCCTCTCCCTCTCCCTCTCTCCCTCTCCATCTCTTCCCCCCCCAATCAAACTACCCACCATATATCATCACCATCACCATCCACCATCATCATCACCACCACCACCGTCGCCGCCACCACCGACATCACCACCGTCGCCGCCATCACCGGCATCACCACCGTCGCTGCCACCACCACACACCACCACCACCTACAACGTCGCCTCCACCACCACCACACACCACTAGCTACCGCTTACATTGTCGCCTCCACCACCGGCCTCCACATTCCGGCCAACACTACCGGCGCCGCCGCCACCACCACCACCGCCTATAATTAGTTTAGTTTTAGGTTAATTTAGTTTATTTAGGCTAGATTAATTTATTTTATATATTATATTATGAATTTTGTATTAATTCATTGTATTTAAATCCATAATAATTTAAATTATTTAATCATTATGAATTTTGTACGTATTATATATTATTAATAATTAATATTCAATAAATTTGGCAATATTATGAATATTGATATACAAAAAATTAAATAAAAAATTCATTAAATGCTAATTATTAATTAGCATTTCATGAATTTTTCATTTAATTTTTTTTTACAAAATCACCACTTAGACGACGGAGATGGACGATTTTCGTCGTCTAGGTGCAGTTTTCCGTCGTCTAAGTACTTAGACGACGGAAGCTCCGTCGTCTAAGTACTTAGACGACGAAAGCTCCGTCGTCCAAGCTCCGTGCTCCAAGTGCTGTCGTCCAAGCACTTGGACGACGGAGATGGAGAATTCCGTCGTCTAAGTGCAAACTTAGACCGCGGAGATGGACGTTTTCCGCGGTCTAAGTGTTCACTTAAACGACGGAGAATTCATTCTCCGTCGTCTAAGTGAAAACTTAGACCCCGGAGAATGTCCGCAGTCTAAGTATCACTTAGACGACGGAATTCTCCATCTCCGTCGTCCAAGTGCTTGGACGACAGAACTTGGAGCACGGAGCTTGGACGACGGAGCTTCCGTCGTCTAAGTACTTAGACGACGGAAAACTGCACCTAGACGACGGAAATGGTCCGTGGTCTAGGTGCATTTTTCTTGTAGTGTGAGAGCCCAGCAAGACTGTGTGACCTGTCAATCTATCGTTTTTGACCAAGAACCTTTTGCTAGCATGCCCTTATGATTTTCTTTGTTTCAGTCATTTGCCCGCCCCAACTGCTTACAAGTCTGTGTCTTTGTGTTTTTTATTTGATGTTCTTTTGATTAGTGTTGCGTCGTTTGGGTTCCGGAGGTGATGATTTTGTTTTCGTCAAGTCAAGTCATGGCATGGTTTATATAAATTTGTTGTTCTTTGAATGATGCAGTAGCGGTTTTTACCCCTAGGCCTGGGTAAGAGAACTGCCTCACAGAATTCTCGATCCTGATTTTGAACATCAATGGGAGTGAATTGATTGTATAAAGACAGTAGATGCAGGCCACACTAATGTGAGTTGTACAATAATCATATGTATTAGCTTAAGCATGTCATATATATGAATGGGAAGTGTTACTAAGTACGAAGTTTTTATCTTGAGATTTATATAGAGTTGCTTTAGTAGTTCCAGTGGCCATGCTTTTTCATGTCTCCAGTTTAGTTTTGAATTAAGTTGGAGGTTGTTTATGCGTGGATTCTTATTATTAGAGCATATGTATGTACTCTTTGCCAAAATAGAGGTTTCTTTACTTTTCATTTGGCTAGGAAAGTTTACTCTTAATTCAAGTGGTTACTTAAATTGATCCACGTACGTAACCAACTCAAAACCTTTTGTAGTACCACTCACCTAAAAGTCCAGCCTACTCTTAGTCAGCTTGGTTACTTAGATCCCAAGTCATTAATTTCTATATTTTGATCGTCCAACACATAATTATATGTATGTACATGAAACCGATTGTGGGTGGAGGCAAAAGATAGAAAAGGTAACTTCATGACTTGTGTGTCTTAGGTCTCTTTTAGGTATGCTAAAGCTTCGTTTGACATTTTTGGATTTGAGGAAATAGTTGTAGATTGAGTTTTTCGTTTCTTTGATCACATGGATTATAAATGAAACTACTAATTACAACTGTTTATCTGTCTTTAGTGCTAATATGAAGGCACTAACTCGGTTAATGTTTTGAAGAATCTATATTTCACGCTTAAGCAATGTTTTTTTATCGGATTACTGTACACATTTCTCATATTTGGGCAATGTTAGATCGGAACACTAGCATCTGTATTACCTAGGCTCCAAATTAGCTTCAAATTAGAGGTCTTCTATTTGATCTTATCAATTTATGTAACTTATGTAACTTAAATTTCAGATGAGACTTTGTATCAATTTATGTTCTTTGAAAGTTTTGATGTTTCAATCGGTTTGTACTATGGTTGATGTTATGTTACTCTTATGATTTGATATTTGCATGAGTTTTGATTTTGATTTCCAGTTCATACAGAATATATATTGTTTTAGTGATTACATAACCGCGCCTCGCGCGCGGGCTTTCAACCTAGTAACAAAACAACTATGGAGACCAAATACACCCAATTTTTCCACACTGTTCAGCGAACCTGTCAAACAAAATGAAAAGGTCTTGGCAATTTTACCATGCTGGCCCGCATGTTTTCTCTTCTATATACTCTATCAAAACAGGCGGCTCCGAGAAAATGGAAATTATTTGTATTCTTTCTTTTGCAGAGAGATAAAGAAAAGATAAAAATAAGCCGCCTTAATGAATTGTCTATAACAAATTGGGTTCAAAGAATGATGTCTGGGTGTAAACGTTTACTTTCCATTGCATTATACATGTATTCTAAATGTGCTCTATATAAACTTAGAAAAGTGTATTTTGTTTTCATTTCAGTCAAAAAAACATTTTGGATAAAGTTGAGCGTTTTTTTTAATTATTAAATGATTTCAATTTTCATTAATATTGAAAGAAATATTTACTATATTGTGACTACTAGACTAGCTAGCTTAGTGGAAAAAGTTGAGACCTGTTGTGTTGCATCCCTCTCTCTCATTTCCAAACCCTAATTTTTGAACTCACGCCACCATCGGCAGTGAGTTTCGATATTCCCTATCTTTTCTCTCTCCCTCTTATCCTTTCCTAGCTGCCAGCAAGGAAGATGCAGAGGACGTGGTACATTAGTTTGAAGCGGTAGTTGGAATCGATTCCAAAGTGGATGATCGATGATGACCTTGAGGTCGTCGATCTTGTAATAGCAGATGCTTGGATAACGGTGGCAGTATTGGTTTTCAATACGTCGTTGCCGAAGGTCGTGAACAGTCTTTCAAATCGGCAATGGTGCGACTGTAGAATGGGCCTCTCGGCTTCGGACGCATCTCTCTACAAAGCCAGAGCCCTAACTAGTCTTTTTTTGTTGTTGCAAATTTGGTGACCAGGAGGCGCTACGGCAAGCCACATGTGGTCCTTGGTATTTCCAAGATCCCACGATAGTGGTAGAGGAATTTGATGGGTTTTCGAACTTATCTGTGGTCGATGCGGCGGTAACCTAGGTTTGGGTTTTTTGTGAAAACCTACCGGATTATGCGTTGGATGAGGATTTGGGCCGAGGAGATAGGAAACTTCATTGGGGTTTTACAGTATGTAGATCCAACGCTCATTAAGGTGGGTCAAATGAAGATTTTTGTCTGAGTTGATCTTAGGTGAGGGATGGTGGTCCAGAGGACATTTAGGTCCTTCTTGTGTCGTGACTCTTCGTTTTGACTCCCCAATCATTTGGAGTTTTTGCCCTCTGTGTGGTGTTTTTTCCCATAGAGTGGGCGGATATGAGGTGCTTCAGGTGCGAGACGAGAAGTGGGCTGCAAAAGCCACGACCTGGCAGGGTGGAGCTGCAAGATAGACTTTAGCGATGCCGCCTAGTTTTGAGAAGGGTCCCCCTCTATTTGTGGCCCCCGTGGATATTCCTGTGGCTATACAGCAGCGGGCGTCGGAAGCCTGAAGGAAAGCTTGTTAGGGGCGGTGCCTAAGGCAGTGGCTGTACTCAGGGCCGAGCATGTCGACCACATGACAATCATGCAAGGGCTTGATGGAAATGAGATAGGACACATGTCCTACATGCAGGGTAACCTTCTTTTTAAAAGGGCACAATTAACTTGTTCTGGTGTTTTGCAAGATACACGTTCATCTAGTATTCCACAATTAGACCCACTTGAGACGCATGCCAAGGCCCAACATGGGCATGTGGGTGCCTCAAAAGCCATAGTTCCTATTGTCATGTTCGAGCAGCGACATCTGGCTAGGGTGTCACAAGCAGATAGAGCATCTCAGTGTGCAGGTGGGGCATCTGCCCATGTTGATGGGACTTCCTTATTTAGCGGGAAGTGTGTAGCTCGAGAGGAATTCTCTTTACCGGATGTAGTTGCGGTGAATGGGGAAATTGAAGGCCGAAAGGGAGCGCACAAGCATGAGTCCCCATAGAGGAAAGTTGTAATGGATCTAGCTGCTCTCGTGAAGATATAGCCTGAGGAGTGATGTCTTACATTATTGTAGTTTAGGATGCATAAGTAAATAGGATGTAGATAGTATTTTACCATACGTCTAGCTCGTCTAGTTATGTCATGGTACTCGGGGAGAAAATGTAACAATGTAACTTGCTTAGGGAGTTCTTTCTCTCGTTTTGGTAATCAGTGTTCTATTTGTAACTTACATGATCTAATATACTCTATCGCTTCATCTAAAAAAGGAATATTCACTATCTTACAATGGTGGAGCACTCTGCACTGTACAATTAAGCCAAACTATTCATCGGCCGCAATTAATAGTTTGGCTTGCTGAGCAACACTCGAGATCTAGTGTCTTGATCTTGGCAAGAGAGATCGAAATTCCAATCCATCAATGATGAGAAGTAAGTGGGGGAGCCAGCCAACAAAATGACCAACCCCAAACCCGGGCAGAACTCTGCTAGGTAGAGGCATTTTTAACTTTTACCTCAAAATGAAGGCATCACTAAAATATTGGTAGTCGATATTTCAAAGTTTAGAGTTTCAACGCGCTTTGGTTCTCTCTCCTCTCTTGATTTTCCCTTCTCGCAAACCCTATTTTGCTTTCGCCGTCCTTGGCCATGACAATCCAAATCTTTTCCATTTCCCAACCTACTTTCTCCTCCTACAGGGTTCCATTCTTCTCTTCCTCTCCCAGTGTTGAGTAGCGGACTTTGCCAAAGACTTTGCCCGCCAATTTGCAACGACAATGGTAAATGATGATGATGAAGTCGACGAGGTCAATCTGGCAGCGAGCACTAGTGATGATTAAGACTCAACCGTCTACTACTATGCAATGGCAAGACAATTTGGGCTTGAGACTCTCCCAACCAACGGGGAGAATTCCTTCATGGTGACAATGGCTTGACTGTGGCATGTACCGCTTGGCCCCAAAAATAACTTTGCAATACTCCAACCATTTAATATAATTGCTCAAAAATATGAATATTTTTAATTTTGACTTAACGAGCGCAGTAAATAATATTTATTGACAGTAAAAGTTGCGAGATCTTTGATTGAATTTTTAATGAGTTTGATATATCGATACACAATGATGACAAAAGTCATAGCATTCGTCAAAAACAGTTCGTAGACACCCAGAGTGTCGAAATCAGAGTTGGGACGAAAAAGTTACAGAGAATTGAATTTTGACAGAAATTACAAAAACGTAAATACGTAAGTATAAATAGTAATTACCTAATGGAATGGGAGACTTTCCGTTTTGGGCATTGACCCGCATTATCAGCGGCTATCCGCTACAAAAATCGTCGTTAATGTGCTCGCCAGTGGTAGGATGTCGTCCAGCCCTCATTGGCATGGAATTTGGTCCGAATCGAAAGGCTCTATTTTCACTCTTTCTATTCCAGGCCTCAATTTTGTTATGGAGCCTCGAAGAGGCCAAATCGAAGTGAGGAAGTTTTAGGTTTTTAGTGGTTTTCTTCGGTTGTCACCAACTACTCCTCCAACCAAGTTCTAGGTACCAGTCAGAGCTCTTTCTCTCATCCATCTATTCATATATGTGCTTGAAATTTTTTTAGTGTAGGTCGATTCGAGTTTAGAATCAAATTTTGTCGGAACCAAAAATGGGCTTCATCGTGCTCCGCAATTATCGATGATTTTGGTCGACAAGGGATAAGGGATTTTGCTCCTCTTCTTGGTGCGAGTTGATTTCGCTATGTCTCGAGTTTGGCCGTGACTCGACGGTAGCAAAGATGCGAAGAATATCGCTGGCGTTGTTCATCATGCCGCCTTTCGAGGAAAATTTTGGCTAGATGTAAGCCAAAATTGGTATTGACATAGCTAGGAAAAGTATTCATCTCGAAGAGACCTTTCGAGCAGTGGGTTATTCCCCACCATCAGTGATGGTTGTCGGCAGATACACATGGGCAGCAAAGCTGCCGCTAGTCTGCTGAAAAAGTCTTTTGGGGGCGTGTCGAGTTATATATCATTAGGTTAGTAACGACTTTACTAATGTAGTCATGATATGAAGTTTATATGACGTTTATTCTTTGTCGTCCTAGTGGGTGGGTGGTGTTGATGCTTATGACCTCATTTTGTCACCGATAGCAATGCAACAGGCGAAGAAATTAGGTATGCCTTATATCGTTACGACAACATCGCCTTCGTCAAAAAGTTCTTAGATTGGATTCATCAAAGTCAAATTCCGATAGAGTAATTACTAGATATGTTAATAGTTATCAATTTTTATGATATTTGAGTATGGTTGGGTCGTTACAATCTCTTCACACGTCGTGCACCAAATCGCTTATTCTGCAAATCTAGGGATGCAGCAGGTTGTGATGGGCTCTCACTAAAAGTCTGGTTTTTCCAAGTTTTTACCATGGTGATGGAGGAGTGACAACTTTTCTGACTTAGAGGTGGTGGGGGCAGCGAAGACCCAAGTGTTGGTGACAATGCTCAATCTTTCGAACGGAGCTCTTATTGAAGTTTGGGCAAAGAAGATATGCAAGGAGATCGAAGTTTTCAAGGAGGTGGATGATGTGATGTTGAAGACGGTGGTGACGATACTCTGCCTTGTTGAGCTGGATCTTTGGCAAGAGTTGGTTGTGAGGAAAATGTTACACTTTACTTACCTCTTTTTCAAGTATAATAGGATTTGACTTTGCAAATGTGCGGGATTTTTGCAAATTGTGTCGTCCATTTGTGCATGGCAATGTGGGTCGTTGTGTGGCGGCGGTACGCTGAGTGACTAGGGCAGCGACCCAAGTAGTGAGGGAGGGGAGTGGTGCAGGTTTGGCGGGGAATACAAAAGAGTGTGCTCGATAGCCTGGATATTAGAAAAACAAGTGTTGGGACCCCATGTATGTGGTACTGGAAGCAAGGAGTAAAATATCGGGTATCGAGGATATATCGACAGTCCAAAATTTGGATATATCGACGGAAATATCGACGAAATATCGATTCACTGAAAATTCTGACGGAAATGACGGAAACTAATAAAAATATATGGAAATTTGTAATGAAACTTTTGGAGGTTGTTATATGATCAATTACCTACCTTATGTAAAAAGAAAATATTGATCAAACATCAAAATATATGAATTTGCTATATTACTATATGAATTAGTATGTGTTAAGTGCTGATAACTATTAAAATATAATTTAATAGTTCTATTTTTATTTTTTTGATGGCTAAACTTTAATGGGAGGCTAGACCATCACATTTTTGTACAATATGTTACACATCACACATTATAAAATCAAATATATAAATACTTCAAAACCACATAGAGGACCTATGAGGTTTGAAATTCACACTATTTTCCTCATCTCTCTGTGCAGAATCATGTGTGTATTGTGAAGAGTACTCATTAAATGATTGCTCTCCCATGTAATTCTGCATGTATTGACTTACATGCCAACCATATGGGTCAGGGGGCGGTCTTTGAAGATTTTGGAGCTCGTAGTATGAACCAGGCATTGCTCGACTTCTTTATTGCTATCATCATTTGAGACATTTGTTTGTGATTGTAACGATGAGTTATCACTTGTTGGAAGACCATAAGGCATGATATATGAAGGATAAGGCATTGCAAAATTTTGACAAGCTTTTAATTTTGTTAAATTAAAAAAGTTACTGAAAATTTCAAAAATTTTGGTAAATATCGGAAATATCGGGGATATATCGGAAATATTGGGGATATATCGAAATATCGGAAAATTTCGGAAAATTTGGAGATATATTCACGGATTTTTCAGGTAAGTTCAAAAAACCGAAATATCGACGAAATATCGCCGATAATTTCGATTTTGCATTCCTTGACTGAAAGTGGGGATAATGGTGGATCAAATACACATGGAGGTGGTGAATCAGGGTAAGCCAGGGTGGCTCAGGTTTGGAGCCAAAGGTGGTCGGTGAGACAAGAGATCGTGGACAAGTGGCAGTGGCGTAGCTATATGGAAGTCCTAACTACAACCATAAATCCACAATTAAAGCAAAAGTATACTCAGTTTGTGCATAATCTAAGAAATTGACACGGCTAGTTAACTCGATAAGAAACAAAAATTTATTAGTAAACTAGCATAAATAAAGCATTATCCAAGAAATTTACACGGCTGGCTTGACTAAATCAAATTTTGAATATAAAGCATATAAGTAGTGCATTATCTAAGAAATTGATACAATTAGCTTGATTTGTACCAAAAATGGATTAACAATCTATTTAAATACCTCAAAAATCAAATATTCTATGTGGGGAAGAATTTAGATTTATAAATATAATCATCGGGATATATCTTTCTCTATGTTTTGTTACAGTTACAGTGACGGTGAAACAGTTCAAGAAGTTTCAAATATATATATATATACCATCAAAGATTATCATAATTTTTACGAGATATATAATACATATAGAGAAATTTGCTTAAAATGTCACTTATATTTGACAGTTAAGATGGATTAGTCACTCATGTTTGACATTTTCGTTCAGATTGGTCACTTTATCCGTTTTGGATGTTAAAAATCACATATGTAAACACATGTGTTTTACTTAATTAAATGCATCCTTTTGTCATTGTCATGCTAATAAATTGACTTATATGCACTTTACAAATAAAAGAATATGTTTTTTTAACATCCAAAATGGACAAAGTGACCAATCTGAACGAAAATGTCAAATATGAGTGACCAATCCGATATTTGTCAAATATGAGTGACCAGTCCGTCTTAATTGTCAAACATGAGTGACATCTTCAGCAATTTTCTCATACACACACACATATATATAATTGATGTCATTTATTTTAATTTTGACCACGTTCTTAGCTACGCCACTGACAAGTGGGGCACATGCAACCCAGACAAGATGAGGTGATGGGACATATGTCTCACATGAAGGGTAACCCTCTATTTTGAAGGACCCTATGACCATTATGTTTTCATCTCAGATTAAATGAGCAACCTTTGTTCCAATGTCAGGGCTGTTTGGTTCATAGATGCAGGCAAAAGCTGGTGCGGGACTGTTGCTGCTTATTGCAAAAGTCGGCGGCTAGTTCATCCAACACCACCCATAGATGGCATGTTGTTGTCGGGGAGAAAACAGCGTCAACGTGATGAGGAGTTGGGACTGACTAGAACTAATGGAGAGGGTGAGCGCAAGGGGACGCATCAATTAATCCCTGAAAAAAGAAAGTTGCACCAAACTCAGAAGCTCTGACAAAGGCGCAAGTCGAGGAACAACGCCTAATGGTAGTATGGTACTATAGTTTTGGGCAGCATAGTAAGATGTTAGGATTAGGGATTTTTTTTTATATGCGTCATACATATGGTTTGGTATTTGATTGCAATGTTTTAGTGTAGTGTGCTTTTAGGTGTAAATTCTTTGTAACATACCAGTTTCATCAATAGACTGTTTTTTTTGTTTTTTGTTTTAGATGAAAGATAGAATTGATTATGCTGAAAGATTACAAGGAGAACACCAAACCATCTTCATGATAGAAAGAACTCCCTAAAGTAATCTAAATTATTACATGCTGAGCGTAGACCTATCATCACAAAACTAGATGGGCTACACGTAGGAAAATGACTAAAAAAAATTCGGGGCCAAACTACAGCAACACTGGTTGCTCTTCAGCCATCTTCTCAGCGACTGGATATAGTGTCATCTTCTTCTGCAGGGACTCATACATGGACACCTTCGTCATACGGTCACTCGTTGTCCTGCTGCTACTAGTCACCGGTGGTGGTGTCTCCTCCCATGTCCCTCTCTTCTTTCCACTCACGAGACTAGAATGGCCCTTCTAGATCTCCCAGAAGTCAGTGACAATGCCCCATCTATGCGCTAACCCCTACCTTCAGCCAGTGAAAATGCACCAGCTACATGCACTGGGGTTGTCGTCCGCATAGATGATCTAACTGTTTGCGACACCGCTTTAGACTTGCGCCGCTTGGACTTGACATAAGTACTCGTAGCCTCCAAAGATTTCCCTACTTCCTTTTGGGGTGTATGATGTGCTCCAAGCAGGCCTGACTCTGGATTACCAGCTGAAACTGAAATGTGCAAAAAAACACCAGAAGTTATTGGGTCTCCCTCAAAAAGAGGGTTTCCCGTCATGTAGGACAAATGTCCCAAACCCTAAATCCAAGTCTCTTGCATGTCTTCCACATGCTCGACATGCATGGTCTCGGCTTGCATGACCTTGGCCTGTGGTGATTCTCCCACTGAGGAGCTCAGGATCTGTGTTGCCGCCGCCGAGGGCTAGTGCTGTGCCGTGGAGGAGAAGGCCGGTCCATTTTCAAATCCAAGAGGCAGTGTCGATGATCTGGTCGCCGCCTGCTCAACCTGTCGTTCCTCCTGAGTCCGCTGTACCACACTGCCCGCCTCCCTATGAAAGAACAGTCCATAAAGAAGATAGAAGCTCTTTACTTTGGGATACTTGAAGATGACTGGCAGCACACATCCCAAGGCAAATTAGATCTTCCGTTTAATCGCCACACTGCGGTGGAGATCAAGTCAAACCTTGATCTTCATAATCCCATTGGGAAGCAAAGCCCGATCATACTTGATGTAGCTTCCCAGAAAGTTCCTGAGCCGCTCCACCCACTCACAGGTCAACGGCGCCTTTGGCACACCGTGAGCCACCACCCACGTTTGGGTCACTGCCGCCAGGATCAAGAAGGGATCGGAGAACCCATCAAACTCCTCCACCACCACCGCATACTCCTTAAAGAACCAAGGGCCTTGGACTGCGCGTCAGAGAGCAACCGAATCATCAAACTTGCAAAAAGAACCGAATTTATAGTAGCAGTGGGTCACCATTTTTCCGAGTCCAAGAGGGTCGTGCCATAATTGTACCATGACCGCTTTGAACGACTGAGATTAGACCTCCGACAAAGCCACCGGCCTGAATAGTCGAGTGACACCGTATCGAGTGGCAACCGTCCCCGTTGCCTCAACCCCTTCCTCTGCCAAAGGAGCAAGATCGATGACTTCCAAATCGTCATCCTCATCATCAGACAACATCATAAACGCCGCAAAATGAGTTGCCATCCTATCTGGGTTGTCGGCCATCTCCGTCGTAACAGAGATCTTGGATCGATTCGGATTCTAGGGACCAAATGGAGACAGAATATGACTCAAAATTGAGAAAGTGGGCAAGGATTGTAAGAAGTGAGGTGGAGATCAGAGCAAAAGGCAGTGGTGCTGCTAGGGTTTGATGAGAAAGAAAGTATTTTCGGGCGAGAGAGGAGAGGAACCACATAATGTTGTCTACTTAAAAAAAATATTATTGAAAGCGTAAGGAATATTAGTAGGTCCTTTATTTGTATTCTAGAACCAAAGTTTGAGATAAAACCTTATCCAGAATTATGTTATGTTATTGAAAACCATAGCTATAAGTAACGTAGGGAGACAACATAACACGTGGGTTTTTGGAAATTCTTTGGTTTTCCATTAATATTATTTGGCTTTATCACGTACCGCCGTACCGGTACACCAAAGTGATTGATCTTAAATTCGTAATCATCCCATATATCTAATATATATATCTAATGCTTGTGTTGCTGTCACATAATTTCCCTGTATATATAACTGCATAGTCAAGAATTATAATTGAACTTACATCTGCAACTGTTTGGGTTGGTTCATTGTATTTTTGAATGAAGATCTATTCCAGAATGATTGAATGACCACTGTAAGTCTCTCATGCATGTATGAAAGCTTTCAAACATTACTCTTAATTGACTCTGATCAAAATGTGTGGGATTGTGACCTTGGCCAGTTCAAAGTTACCAGAGTTGTTCAAAACGTTAATGCCCACAAAAACGTATTCAAAAAAATCATTCTGCCTTTACTGCTAACGTACAATGATGTATACTCTTCAGCTAACTACCAACTTCACATCCTTATTAAGGTGGAGAAATGCACAAGAATGAGGACGCTTGATCATCTTCTCTGGAAGTTAAGGTACTTGATTCCATAAGCAAAGACAAAGAAGAAGAGGAGAACCCAAGCAGCATGACCAACCACAACTGGTATGAGGAAGTCGTGGTCATAACCCCAAGTAGATTTGATGAACTGAGACACAGTTACTTTTTGTCCGGCAATTAAAACAGGGGTATTAATATCACCAAGTTGAGATGTAATGACACCGTAGATTGTCCAAGCAACCGGAGAACCCCAGTAGTACCACCTCCACCAGATCGGGATAAGCTGCAATATTGAGTGAATCGTTATGATTGGTCATTAAAAGTTCAAACATAAAGTGTTTCCAGAATAAGAAAGATGCAAGCAAACAAGACTGAACAGAGAAATGTACTTTAATTTTAATTAATAATTAAATGCCTACACTTACCGGTCTAGCAATGAGGAAACCAGAGAACAAATTCCAGAAACTCATAAAGAAGGACATGACGATAGCAGCAACTTGATGGCCGGGAGTTAGGGCAACCACCATCATTCCATACATGGAGAAGTAGGTGAAACACATGAATATGAAGTAGTAGAAATACAAAAATTTCTCAAATTTCCAAGTGAAGCCGATCATGAAAAACAGAAGACAGGAATAGATGAAGGTCTGGATGGCAACATAAATCGTCTCAATAGCCACCTGCATCAAGAAAATGTGCATAAAAGATTAATAAAGATATAAAATAGAACAATAATTCAGTGTTATGCACAAACAACACCGAGTCTAGGATTTAATATCTTACCTGAGCAAATGCATAAGGCAACTCTGAATACATTCCTGCAGCTCTTTCTCTATAGAAAACAGTTCTCTCAACCGCAACCACGGATTGCACAGAAGCAGCATTGCTAGCTCCAAGGAAAAGAACGGCGGAATAGGTAGCTCCCATAAGGTTAACAAGATCTTGTTGCTTTTCTCTGTAACAAATCATATGCAGTTCAGAATAATATTAGACACAACTAGTGAAGAGCATTTACAGATATAGGAATCAGATCAACTATACTTTTATATGATAAATTTGTGTTTATATTAATCAAAACATCATTTTACGGTTCAGGGTCAGACCATCCAATGTTCAGGCCATAAAAAATAAGGTTTTGGGGTGTAGTACTTGATTTTTGTATACAAAACAACTATAAAGTGGTCTAAAACAAGATATTAATGATCACAAGAGGATTCGAGTCTACATAGGAAAACAGATGTTCAGTTTAGGGAAAACCTGAAATCTAGTCACAGATAAAATTAGCACATGCAATTATGATCAGGTAAAGTTGCTAAACTTACAATTGGTCTCCTTTGCCCCAGAAGATAACACCGAATAGTACACCAATGACCATTGTGATGAAAAACCTAATGGCATTATACTTTGAATTCCTCCAGTATGACCAGTGTTGTTTCCAAAAGCAAGCCTTGCATTGCGTCGGGAAGCTTTGGGAGTATTTGGTGGAGAAGTAAAGGTCCTTAGAGCCCGGTAGTGGTGTGCTCAATTCCTTGATAAGACCTTGAATGCTCCTGAACAAGTGAGAAAAAATAATATGAAGAACTGTTATTAGTAGACAGACATGGATTTAGAAATGTAGGAAAGAAAAATATTCTCCATACCCATAAAGCTTAGAGTTTGCATAAATTTCAGCAAAGTCAACATTCATTTGAGCCTCAACTGCAGCAGAGCTGACCTCAAGCATCCATGTGGCAGGGTTATAACCGTCTTTTATCTTGGGGATTCCCGGGATTGCCTGGAAGAGAATTTTCATAACTACTTTTACTGGATAGATCTATAATTCCAGATCATCAAATTCCATTGAATGATACTCGGTCATTATTGCACAATAATGACAATATATATACTTCCAGTATGGAAAAGAATTTGTATGGCAACCATTGGAAAGATGAATGGAAAGACTTGAGACATATTAGTTAGATTAACATTATATTACTGGTGAAACTTTCTTTACTTGAATTTAAAAGTTAGAGGTGCTGCCTCCTAAAGGAAAAGGGACCGCTCTAGATAGATAAATCTATATCAAACCCATAATTCAATAGCAAAATAACTATGAAAAACCCAAACAAACTGAAAACTTCCAATGCAACAATGAAGAAATAAAACTGAATACAAAAGAAAACGCTAATCACTTAAGTGGCCAATCATACCTCAAAATATTCAACAAGTTTGTGAGATTGACGACCAAGAGGTCCAGCATAAATCACTTGTCCACCCCTCTTCATCAAGAAAAGCTGCAACGGAAACAAAATTAATATGAATATGACTCATGAAATAGGGAAATAGGCAAAGAGATCTACATACTAGAAATAATCTTATTCATACCTCATCAAAAGCTTCGAAAATATCAATGCTAGGTTGGTGAATTGTGCAAACAACTGTTCGTCCTGTATCAACTGTGTTTCTTACAGTACGCATAACAATGGCAGCTGCTCTTGCATCAAGCCCTGATGTTGGCTCATCCATAAAAATAATGGAAGGGTTAGCAACCAATTCTACGGCAATTGTCAGCCTCTTTCTTTGTTCAGTCGAAAGCCCATCAACTCCTGGAAGTCCAACTATAGCATTCCGCAGCGGGTTAAGCTCCACCAAGTCCATAACTTCATCAACAAACATCTACAGTGCATTAAGGAAAATCAGAGTGAGCTATGTAGTATCTCATTGTCTATGCACCAAGCATGACATGAGAAGTCATAGGCTAAGACACATAAAGTAACAATTATACTGGCTATGAAAGCAAGTTTAATGAATGGCTTACCTTTCGCTTAGTTTTGTCGACATCCTTAGAAAGACGTAGCCAAGCAGAATAGAGGACAGATTCATAAACAGTAACATATGGTGAATGGATGTCATTTTGTTCACAGTAACCGCTGACCCGAGCAAATGTCTCTTGGTTCTTTGGGTAACCAGAAATGGTAATATCTCCTTCAATGTACCCGCCCGTTTTTCTACCAGCAAGAACATCCATCAAGGTTGTCTTTCCAGCACCACTGACACCGACTAATGCTGTCAAAATACCTGGCCTAAATGCACCACTAATATCTCTTAAAAGTTGTAGTCGAGTCTCCTCAATCCCTTCAGTTTTCATTTCCTGTTAATAATGAAAAGATGTTATTAGCAATAGACATAAGAAAGTGAATTTTGAGTCACTGTCGATGGAATTAGCAATCCACATTCATAAATATTCACACACATTTCCACAAATTCAACTGTCTTGAGATAGAACCAAAATGGTCTGACGTACCGCTGGCATATCCACATAGTAATTAACATGGTTGAAAGCAAGGGAAAGCGGCTGGAAGGGCAAAACCATTCCTTTCTTGGCTTGACCATTTGTACCATTAGTACTTCCTTGCGCATTTCGAATTTGCATATCAGTACCTATACGAAATTTTCGAAACAGTGGTTACATTTGTAGTAACATATGTGGGGTAACTTGAAATTTGTAAACAAAATGCTTTCCATTAGAAATAACTAAGTTAGACTATCAAAATATTTTCAAGATATGTAGTTATTCCAACCTTCTGTAAGTTGTGGCCTCCTCCTCTTAGTCTCAGCGTCATCTTCAGCAAGTAGAGTTTTGTTGTCGCCGAGAGCTAAAATGAGTTAAAAACAATACAATAGTCAACAACTGAATCCATTAACACAAAAACTAGCATAAATAATTGAAAATTATTTACTTACGATTTAAGTAGGTCAGGGCTGCAATGAACAGCAAATTGAAAAGAAGAGAAAACCCGAAAAGTGCTGCAACACAAATCCAAAACCAAGATTCTGTGGTAAATAGTCCTCTTTCTTTAAGAAGGGCTTTTCCAACTGTGGGCTGAGTAGAGCTGATAGGGGGCTGATCGAAGGTAAAAAAATAAAAAATAAATTTGTTAAACTCTGAAAGTTAACCCTGATCAAGGAAAAGAGAACTTGAAGTTGTAATGTTAAAGTATAGGGAAAAAATCAAGTGGAATTTTAAAGAACTTACGCCGCCCCATCTATTGTCAAGAAACTCATTAATAGCAATTGCATTCTGTCCGTACATCATAGGGGAGACATAGTACCCCCATATCATCCATGACTGGATGTCATCTGCACATCAAGATGAGAAAGAGTTTAAGAAATTATGAAAATATATTGCAGTCAAATTGACACAAACTCGACTAGGAAAGAAGCGATACCTTTAGCAACAACATAACCTCCTAGGACAAATACCAATAGCAGTGAAAATGAACCAATTGTGTTAGCAACTACTTCTGATCTTCCGACTGCTGCAATGAAACGGAACAGGGAAAGTGCCATCTGATTTATACCAATGAAAGCCAAGAACTGTTTGAAGAACCTGAACATATTAACCATCCGTCAGAGTGAAAAACAAATACCACCAGTATTCTTATTTTTAAACATCAAATCTAGCTTCACCTAAAAGAGAGAAATGAATGAACAATGGACTAGCACGTACCTACTGGCATCTGGTGCAAACCCTATAGTGTAATAGGTGAAAATGATCCATATTGCAGATTCCAACACAGAAATAGGAATTCTGGTCACCCAAATGGGCAAGGCAAAAGCCCATGCTGGATAGAACAAGGTATCCCTCTGTTTAAAAAACACAGGAAGCTTGAAAACTGTCATTGCAAGCTCTGCCATTCCATTAAACATGACGTTAATGAGACTGAAAAACAGTGCCCCCCAGTACTTTGCCGAATCAGCTTCAGACCCAGCTTTCATTTCTGTTCTTAAGAATACCGTCAAAGCGATTGTAGCCATGATTGCAATCTGGACAGTTTTGAATATGTACACAAAAGAGTTACGCTTCATTAGGAGCCATTCCCTTGCAAAACATGCCTTGAAGAGCTCCATATTGGATATTCCGTACTTTTTCTTGACCAAAGCAGCAGGATGGGCATTTCTTCGATCATAAGGAACTCTTAATTCTTCCCCAAGCCTTTGGCCGACATGGAAGGAGCTGAATGCCCTTACAAAATCAGAAACTGTGACCAATCTGTAAGGCTCGTTCTTCTTGAACCAGTATTGCTCTTGGTCCTTCTTTGAGGTCACTTCTTGCAAGAAGTCTGCAACACCTTTTCTGTCAGGACATTTGAATCCCATATACTCAAAAAACTCCAAGACATTCTCACGTGGGCCTTGATAAACAATCTGACCCTCGGAAAGAAGAATAACGTCATCAAAAAGATCGTATGTCTCAGGTGCAGGCTGCAAGAGAGAGATGACCATCAACACATCCATGATGTGAACCATCTGTCTCATGTATTTTATAATCTGAAATGTTGTGGAACTGTCCAACCCTGTTGATATTTCATCCATGAAAAATGCTTTTGCTGGCCCAACCAACATCTCTCCTGCATTCAGTGAAACCACCTCATTTTATTACAGGAAATACGTTTGCCAATTACTAATTGTTCCAAAATTTCTTAGAAAGCAAAAAAATTAGAAGCATAACCATGTCGCAACAAGTCACATACCAGTTGTGACACGTTTCTTTTGTCCACCAGATATTCCTCTTCTCATGTCATCACCCACCAAAGTATCAGCACAGATATCTAATCCAAGTACCTGATAAGAGATTCAGAAACAGTCAAGCTCGCTAGTAAAATATACATACACTAGAGCAACAGCAGATTAACACTTGTGAGTAAAGCAACAGACCTTGAGAGCATAATCTGTGATCAAACTTGCTTCCTGACCTGACACGGATGTGGCTTTCATGTATGCATCGATCTCAGGATCCGGTTTAATACCTGCATCTTTCTCCCGTCTAGATAACTCCACTAGTATGTCGTACCTTGTTCCCACTCCGAGGCAACGTCCGGAGAAATCAAATGTTTCACGAACTGTCATCTCACCATAGTGAAGGTCATGCTGGCTAATGTAAGCGGAGGTTCTCTGAGGTATAAACTCATGGAATTCATGGCCACAGTAAGTCACTTTCCCGTTTACCTGTTTATAAACGCAACTTGTTAATACCTGTGAAATCTAGGCATTTAACTTATAAGAGTTATGGAGGGAGAAAGGATGACTGACCCTAACATCTCTATCCAGTTTGCCAGAAAGTGCTTTCAGAAGTGTTGTTTTTCCAGATCCCGGAGGTCCAAGAAGAAGTGTCAACCTAGGAACAAACCAAACAACAAGGTCATGGATTGAACTCAGACACAAAACGAAACATAGCATCAAATTACAGCCTCTAATCTTTATCTTTAATGAATGGATTAATGAAATTCTGGTCTAACAGTTCAAATACATCTCTCAAATTAATGAGCATACCGTGCTGGTTTCACAATACCACTGACATCTTGTAGAATCTTAATAACTCTTTTCTTCGATGGAGAAAGTCCAACCAATCCGATCAAGGCCTAATACACAACCATAAAAGCAAATATAGAAATCTACAAATTCATTACAGGATATAGTACTATGTAAACCATAGTTTCCTTTAAAAAAAAAAAAGTTTAAGCACACTACCTCTAGTGTGTTCAGGGTAGAATTCCATAGTGTCGGAAGAGCTCTTGTGCCTACAAACGCATCACCCTCTATCGACAAATTCTGAAACCGAACCTCAACTTTAGGAAGCTCAATACCAACCCTGTTGAATTCCCAGACCACAAATTAAGCAAAATAAGTACAAAAGTCTAGTAAGTAATTAACAAGATATCTATTTCTAAGAACTTAAAGTACCTGTCACTTCTAGCCCTGAGTTTCTTCAAGAACTTCTCATTGTCTTCTTCAATAACTTTAAGTATGCTCTCCATCAACTGCTTCTTATCTTGAGCTCCGAGATTGGCAACATCAACTTCTGCAGCTACAACTCTCCCATTACTCATCACATTCCTTAACATCCCTTTCCTCATTCTATCGTAAGTCGGCAATCTCTCTATCGCCGCCCACTTGAGCTCTTCCTCTTCATTTACCGCCGGCGCCCGGACGCTCCTCTGAAACACATCCGGCGCATTCCACATTTCCCGGACACTCGCCGACCGCCAGCTTCGGCGGCTACTCGACTGCCGCATTAATTCATCTCCGGCCATTGCCGCCGCCATCTCTTAATAACCAACCAACCAAATCACTCTCACTGTCTCAAAAATATCAGAAACTACAAAATTTCACCACCCAGTAATCGCCGGAACTTGACCAGCCAAATAATTGAATTGAATGACCAAAATTGGCCAAGTATACTACTAAAAAATGAATCCTTTTCTTTTTCTTTCACAAGACAATATGAGTTCTTTGGCAAAATTGAGAACCAAAGAAAAAAAGAAGAAAGAATAAAATGGTGAATGGTCTGAGTTGGGTAACCCCTTATATACCTGTAGAAGAAGAAAGTAAGATGCCATGAAAGAGGAAGAGAAAGAGGAAGAGAGGAAGCTGTGGGAATCCATTATGTTCCAATATTCTAATGTGAAAAACAGAAAAAGCACGTTTCTTACTATGCCTTTTTTTTTCTTTCTAGAATATATGAATTCTTAACATTGCCGCCAGATAGTCCGCCGGGCAAAAGCCGACTGCTACATCCTCTTCCATAACGTGGAAAGAACACGACACCGAATATAATGCGAGTTTTTAGAATAATTTAACTTAAATATAGAAAATCATTCGCCCAGCTATTATTTTCTTTGAAAATACCAAGAGTTTTTTTTACTTTGGCTCAAAAGCGAAATAATATATTTATTAATATAATATATAATGTTACACAGTAGACACTCATACGGTATGAGAGAAAATACTACTGCTAAGCTAACTGTGACGACCCAGAACAGAATTAGCAGTTTAATTAGCTTAGTCCATGAGGTTATGCGTAATTGCAGATTTCCAATAATTGATTTACTCGCCAGGTTTGATCACGACTAAATTATTGGCGAGAATTTGAGCTGAGTCTCTTCTCGAGAGTCGTTGTACGTGTGATTTCGAGTTCGTGGGCGGTTCCGGATCATTTTTTGGACGACCGAGGAATAAAATGTGAATATTTGAAATTTCGGCATAATCGGTTTAAAATGGTGGCCTTCTTAGCGACTAAATTACCGGACGAGAATTTGATTTCGGATTCTTCATGGAAGATGTAGAGAATTTAATTTCGAGCTTATGGGAACTTCCGGAGGATTTTTCCGAGTTACGAGGATTATGTTATGAATATTTCGACCGTTGATTATTTAATCGGGTTAGCTTGTGTTGGTTTGAACCGTTGACTTTTTATTGGATTGGTCGATGTGTTTGACTTTGGGTGGTAATTGAAGAACATGTCGAGATGAGTTTGTTGCCGCGAGAATTATCGAAATCGGAATTACGACGTGAAAGTTACGGGTATTCGAAGTTTGTCGAAAAGATAATTATGGAAGTTTCTATTTTGGGTAAGTATATATATGGGTTTCCACTTTTGGAAAGTCAAAGGAAGTATTAATGTTGTTGACCGAGTTGACCGAGTCAACTCGGTGGAGTTCGACGGTGCTCCATGGCTCCACGGCGGCGAGCTCCGTCCGGCCACCTCCGGGCTCGGCCCTTGTCCCATTCGACTCGGCTATGCTCCCCCATGATGTTTCTGGCCTCCTTTCACGGCAAGGTCGCCGGAGGAGTGAGCTATTTCCGGCCAAAGTTTGAAGAATTTGGGGTTTTTTTGTGGTTATTATTCCGGTTGATTTGAGCTACAAAATGGATTGGGCTTTGAAGCTCTCCTCTCCACGAATCTAACCATGTAGGTATGGAGTTCCAATTCGATTTGTACATGGAGAATTGTTGAATTGAAAAGTTTGTGTCATTTCGGTTTTGCTTGAAATTGACCTAGTTAGAGTGAGAATTGGACTTCTGATACGCGCAAAACATGCATTCACGTTAACTTAAAAACACAGATTACGCGCATTGCAATTTAAACCCTTCTTTTGTCATTTGTAATATTGGCGAGTAGGGATCGTTCTTTATCCGGGGAATTAAGGGCGCATGCATGGTTTCGTTAATAAGCGGAAATGTAAATGTTTGGGGGGATTGGAAGTTGGTTATTTAATCTACGAATTTAAAGTACATAACATGCAAACACAACTAAAACTCTTAGGCATCTAACATGTTTTACTCATAGACAAGTTTCAACAATCAAGAAACTTAAAGTCTAATTATGCTTGCTAAAAATAAGAAGTTACACTATTAATTACATGTGATCAACTCATCTTATTAACCTACCCTTTTCATGCATCAAACCTTTGTGTAAGTTGCGAAATTCATAACTTATAACTAAGTACACATGCTTGATAATTGTGTAGGAATGCAACTTAGCGTATAAACATCCTAAACAACATACGATCATCGAAACATGCAAAAGAGAGGGACTTAGCGTATTTTCTAACACATGCTTACGAAGCTTTAAGATTGTATCAAACATGCATAAAAAGCTATAAATCATAAACACATGCATATTACAAATCGGTTTAGGCACATGAAACACAAATCTAAACTTGTTATTCATTTGATACACAAATCTAAACTTTCTAAACTTGTTATTCCAATACATCAAAAGATTCACATACAAAGCTAAAGAAATGAAAGTGAAGATCATGGTTACACTTTTTATCTTGAGTGCTTGATGAACTACGGTGGAGATGGACTTCCTTCACAAGGGACTTAGCGTATTGTGAGGGATGGAGGATGGTTTGCTTCGGCTTGGAAGGATGGAGGAACCCTAGCTTGCTTCGGCCTTGAATGGAGGAAGATGATGCTTCGGCTTGGTGTGTGAACTCTTAAGTGTTTAATGGTGGAGGAGTATTTGTGTAGAGCTTTGCTTAGTAAAATGAGTGATGATTCTCTTCAAGGCCGGCCTCCCTCTTATATAGGCAAGGATGTGTGCCTTCTCTCTTCCACCTTGCCTCCTCCATTTAATGCATGCAATGATCATTAAGGCAAGTCACACACTTAGTCACACACTTAGTCACCATTGCCGAACCCTAAGCATGAATCACCTAGCTTGTCACCATGGCAAGTCATCTTTTCAATCAATGCAAAGCAAGAGTCACCTAGTGTAGTCACCATTTGTGATTATTAGCTTGATAATGTTGACTTGCCCTTTCAAAACAAGACTTTTCCTCTTCACCAAAAGGCATCTAGGCCGAATTACATGGGTTTGGGCTTGTTAATGGGCCGAAACAAGAGTTGAGAAATCGGCCCATAATTTGCTTTTTGGGCCGGCCCATTTTTCGGAGGTCCAAAATCGCAAAAATCGCAAAATCGCCGAAATTCCTCCGAATTGCGTCGATATTAATCTCCACCGTAATGAACTTCAAAATAACAATTTAAATAAGGAAAACATAAAACTAAGATAATAACATAGCTAAACGTAAAGGGAAATGCGTTAAGAAACGAGCATAAAATGCGTATATCAAATTCCCCCACACTTAAACTTTGCTAGTCCCTTAGCAAACACTAAGTTAAACTAAGACTCTCTAAAAATTTAAAAGAAAGAACACAACTAAGCCCTTAGCTAAAATTTGTCTCAGAATTTTCATAAGTATATGGCGATGGCTCACATGAATTTCAATTTGTATGCTCAACGAATTCAAGAGATAATTGCGATATAATTATGTAATGAACAAGTAAGACATAGAGAAAACAATGGTTATGTTATAGCTGTGCATGCTTTGAATAAAGGTTTAATCAACTCACAAGGATGCACTCATCATATTTTTCACTCATGAAAATGGTTCACTTAAAGTGTATATGAATTGAAATGAAAACCACATGAATAAAGTTTGATTACTTGCACAAATGAACCAAAACCATAAGCTTACTCATGCAACTTACTCTACTAATTGAAAGCTACTCATTTTAAGGATCATAAAGGACTTTAGTGAGGTTGTAATGGGGTTAAGGCTAAGGCATTCGAAATTTAGATATGTGGTGATAAAAACGTTCCAACGACTTAGTCTAGCACCATATTAGTCCTCCATATCCATTTGTATGTTACCATGTATACTTCAAGCTAATCTACCCTTTGAGCTTTTCGGACAGGACAAAGACCATATTTTGTTCTATTTTTAGGCCTTCAATTTATCGTAAACTCCAAATCCGTAAATAAGGGGGACGTTAATCCAATTGGTTTCTACTTTAGAACAACATGTTGCCATGAGAGATATAATATATATTTTTTTTTCTTTTCATTCTCTCAAATATATATTTTTTTCTTTTCTTTTTGGCAATCTCATACTTTTTTAGCTATTGGACAAGTCTTTCCCCTTACTCACATTAACTCTTTCAATCCTTCCTACCAAACCATAATCTTATGTGCTAGTTTCGAAAAATTCTCACCAAGTTTCCGGAACAAAGGTAAGGATATTCTATACTAGGAAAAGTGTTTAGGTATATATGGTGATGAAAGAAAAGCTTAACGTGGGCTCAATTGGTTTATCTAGGGGTGTCGCAACTTGTGCGTACAATTGGGATACATGGATATTTGGCGAAGTGGTGGAAAATCCTAAATGCCTTTAATCATTTCCAAAATCAAAGTATGTATCAACTTAAAAGCTTTGCAAATTGACATGAGTAAGTTCTAGCATTCTCTAGTTCATTAAAATCTATGGCAAGCAATTGAATGAGGCATATATAAGCTAGTAGCTACGAAATGGATGCATATTCACTCAAATAAAGAATAGATAGCTCAAAAGCTCACATAGGGTTCATATGATTAAAAACTTATTCAAGCATGCGATTTTCTGTACCATGTTTTGCAATGTATATCTACTACATGTTAAAAACATATAGAATATCTCAATTAGCACAAGAATTCGATGCATGTGATTCATACGCCATATGTGTTTGTATCGATCAAATTTCATCATTGACTAGTTAAGGGCATCCTAAAGACTCTGAAAAACACTAATTTAGACACAATTAAATTGTAAACCCTTCCCCCACACTTAAACTCTACATTGCCCTCAATGTACTTAAAGAAAACATAGAATTTAAACATGGAGTATAGGATCTACGAAAATTTTAATCTAACACGCAAAAAGCCATTAAATTAAGTAAAAGGGGAGAAGAAATCAAATCTGTTGTCTCCCTATTGGGTTGCCTCCCAACAAGCGCTCGTTTTACGTCGTTAGCTTTGGACGTGATGCATCAGTTTGGTTTTGAAATGGCCGGTTCTTGGAGTTGCATCTCCTCCACGGTGTGCTCCGCAAATGCCTCAAAATAGGGCTTCAAGCGATGGCCATTTACTTTGAACTCACTACCTTTGTCGATAGATCGAATGAGAACTGCTCCATGAGGTAGGACTTGAGAAACTACAAATGGCCCCATCCATCGAGAGCGCAGCTTTCCCGGAAAGAGCTTAAGTCTTGAATTGAAAAGTAATACTTTCTGCCCAGGTTCAAAACTCTTCCCGCGAATCATCTGATCGTGGATCTTTTTCGTCTTCTCTTTGTAGATCCACGCATTGTCGAAAGCATCATTTCTGATTTCTTCAAGTTCACAAAGTTGAAGCTTCCGATGCAAGCCTGCGGCATCTCGATCGATGTTGAATTTCTTCACGGCCCACCATGCCTTGTGCTCTAATTCAACCGGAAGATGGCACGCCTTCCCATAAATTAATCGGAAAGGTGACATACCAATGGGGGTCTTGTAGGCAGTCCTGTAAGCCCACAATGCATCGTCTAAGCATTGACTCCAATCTTTCCGGTTTGGGCGGACGGTTCGCTCCAAAATCTTCTTGATCTCACGGTTGGAAACTTCAGCCATTCCATTGGTTTGAGGGTGGTATGGTGTGGAAACCTTGTGTTTGACGCCATACTTCCTCATTAGTGCTTCCACCGTGCGGTTGCAAAAGTGACTTCCTCCATCGCTGATTAGAACGCGTGGCATTCCAAATCTACTGAAAATGTTAGTTCGTAGGAAGTCTGCAACAACTCGCGAATCATTAGTACGGGTGGCCTTTGCCTCCACCCATTTAGAAACATAATCTACTGCGAGTAAGATGTAAGTAAAACCATTGGAGGGAGGAAATGGTCCCATAAAATCAATACCCCACACATCAAAAATTTCAACATTAAATATGTAGTGTTGTGGCATTTGATCTTTAGGTCCTAAATTACCGAATCTTTGGCACTTATCACATGTAGCGCAATATGTATGAGCATCGCGAAATAAACTAGGCCAAAAGAAACCGCAATCCAAAATTTTAAGGGCTGTCCTCCTAGAACCAAAGTGTCCCCCACATGCTTCATTGTGACAAAAGTCTAAAATAGGCTTGAATTCACTATCCGGGATACATCTCCTAATTACTAAATCGGAGCATTGTTTCCACAAATAAGGCTCATCCCAGATAAATGTTCTAGCATTATGCTTAAGTTTGTCACGTTGAAATTTATGCATGGTAGACGGAAACTCACCGGTAACTAAGTAATTTACAATATCGGCATACCAAGGAGTTTCCGAAGTAGTTACCTCAATTCCGAAGAGTTTTTCATCCGGAAAAGTTTCTTCGATCTCGATAGGCTCATGGTCACCTATCAAACGTGATAGGTGGTCAGCGACGACGTTTTCTACTCCCTTCTTATCCTTGATTTCGATGTTGAATTCTTGGAGTAGAAGTATCCATCTGATAAGTCGTGGTTTTGCGTCCTTCTTGAGCATTAGATACTTCAAAGCTGCATGATCGGTAAACACAGTTACTTTAGTTTGAAGTAAATAAGATCGAAATTTATCTAAAGCAAAAACCACGGCAAGAAACTCCTTCTCGGTGGTAGTATAATTTCTTTGCGCTTCATCAAGCGTCCGAGAGGCGTAATAGATTACGCAAGGCTTCTTGTCCTTCCGCTGACCCAAGACGGCTCCTACGGCATAATCCGAGGCGTCGCACATGAGTTCAAATGGCAGAGACCAATCAGGGCTGCACAAAATAGGAGCGCTCGTAAGAAGCTCCTTTAACTTGTTGAAGGCAGCGTTGCATTCTTCATCAAAGACGAACGGGATCTCCTTTTGCAGCAGTTTACACAAGGGGCGGGAAATGTGGGAAAAGTCCTTGATAAACCTACGATAAAATCCTGCGTGTCCAAGAAATGAACGAATCTCTCTAACCGAAGTTGGAGAGGGTAAGTGACGCACAAGATCTACTTTAGATTTATCTACTTCTAACCCTTTTTCGGAAATAATATGACCTAACACTATCCCTTGCGTAACCATGAAATGGCACTTCTCCCAATTAAGCACCAAGTTCGTTTCAACGCATCTTTTTAAAATAGTTTCTAAATTGTTTAAACATGCATTAAAATCACTCCCAAATACACTAAAGTCGTCCATGAATACTTCAATAATTTTTTCAATGTATTCGGAGAAAATTGAGAGCATGCAACGTTGAAATGTACCTGGTGCATTACATAGTCCAAATGGCATGCGGCGATAGGCAAACGTTCCGAACGGGCACGTGAACGTTGTCTTTTCTTGATCTTCCTCCGCAATGCTAATTTGGTTGTAGCCGGAGTATCCGTCGAGAAAACAATAAAATGCATGGCCGGCTAATCTTTCCAGCATTTGGTCGATGAATGGTAATGGAAAATGATCCTTGCGGGTTGCAGCGTTTAGCTTCCGGTAATCAATGCACACTCGGTGTCCAGTGATCGTCCGTTGTGGCACAAGCTCATTTTCCAGATTCTTGACGACGGTTATTCCCGATTTCTTGGGTACTACCTGCACTGGGGAAACCCAACGGCTATCAGAAATAGGGTAAATAACTCCACAGTCCATGAGTTTAATTACCTCCTTTTTTACCACCTCCATCATCGGAGGGTGGAGCCGACGTTGTGCTTCCCGCGTAGGCTTGGTGCCTTCTTCAAGGAAAATCCTATGCACACAGGTTGCTGGATTTATTCCCTTGATGTCCGCGAGTGTCCAGCCTATTGCGGATTTGTACCTCTTGAGCACACTCACGAGCTTCTCCTCCTGTTCCTTTTCTAGCGCGGACGAAATAATGACCGGTAAAGTTTCATTCTCGCCCAAGTATGCATACTTCAGATGGTCCGGTAGTAGCTTGAGTTCTAAAACGGGAGCTTCTACAATGGAAGGAACCATTTTATTAGTACCAAAAGTAATTGGTATAGGAGGAGAAAAGCTTACTTTCCGTGGTGCGGCATTTAGGGCCATGGCCATGTCTTGGATTCGAGGTTCAAGCTCTAGTAAGGCCTCGAGAAGGCCGTCATGTCCAAGTTGAATGGCCATGTCGAGTTCATCCTCGTTGATGGTGTCGAGGTAACCTTGTGCTAAGGTATCCACGGGATCGTATGTCGAAATGGCAGCTACGCTCGACATTGGAAACTTCATCCCGTCCAGGATGTTGAACTCGATTCTTTCTCCATCAATCTCCATGGAGAAAGTGCCTTGGAAAACATCAATCTTCGTCCTCGCAGTCCGCATGAAAGGTCGCCCAAGTAGCAATGGCGTGGTGTTCAGTGGACTTTCTTCCATGTCAACTATGTAAAAATCGGCTGGGAATATCAAGTTGTTGACTTGTACGAGAACGTCTTCTACGTATCCCCTCGGATACTTGTGGGTGCGATCGGCTAACTGGATGACAACACCATCTTGCTTGAGATCTCCAAGCTCCATTGATTCGAAAAGATAGTAAGGCATGACGTTGATGGAAGCTCCGAGATCAAGCATCACGTCTTCAAAGTGGGTGTCACCGATTACGCAAGGAACTGCAAAGCTCCCTGGGTCCTTCAGTTTTGGGGGTAGCCGACGCTGCAAAACCGCCGAAACGGTTGCGTTCACCTTCACAACCTCCTTCTCTCGAGTTTGCCTCCTCTGAGTGCATAATTCTTTCAGAAACTTGGCGTATATAGGCACTTGCTTTATGCACTCGATCAAGGGCAAATTCACTTGCACCTTTCGGAAGATGTCCAGGATATCTTCATATTGGGCATCCTTCTTCTTTGATTTTGCTAATCTGCTTGGGAAAGGTGCAACAGCAAACGGAGAATTAGTAATCACCGTATTTGAAGGAATAGGGCTTTTACCTTTGATTGGGGTAGGTTGTGGAGGTGATTGTGCCTTGGTGATAGTAGGCGTCACCTTCTTTTTCTCGGCCTCTTGAATTGCCGGATCGATCTCATCTTCTTCTTCGTTGGTGATGTCCTCAATGGTGACTTCATCAAGATGAGATCGCTTGGTATTTGGCTCTTCAAGTGTCTTCCCACTCCTTGTGACTATAGCATTCACGTTTCTTTGATTAGGAGTGGTTTGAGGTGGAAGCCGACCGGTTTCTTTGATTTGCCCCATGAAATCAACAAGTTGGCCGAGTTGCTTCTTCACTTCAGTGATGTCGCGGCCATGTGAGTCAAGTGTCTCCTTTGTCTTCGATTGTCCGTCGAGGAGAACTTGAGTTGAGGCCGAAAGTTGCGACAACATCTTGTCGTAATCCGGATTGGTGAAGGGTTGTGATGACGAACCATGCTGCATCGGTGGTCGTGGTTGAAATGGAGGGCGTTGGTAGCTTTGTTGAGGTTGAGATGCTGGAGGGTTTAAAGTTCCCTCGTTGCTGCTCCATCTAAAACCTGGATGATCACGGTTGACATAGTTGTTGTAGTTGTTATACCTTTGTCCTCCCTGATATCCGCCGATGGCGTTAGCGTGCTCCGGCTCGCTTGCCTGCTCCTGCGCTTGAGGGCATTGGTCATTGTGGTGACCGTGTGTTTGACATATGCCGCAAACAGGCCGTTGAGTTGCCTTCGCTCTTGTCGTCTCGAGTTCTAACACCTTCTCTAGCATATGAGCTAGTTTGTCGTACTTCTCGTCCGCGTCGGTTGTTGAACTCGCCTCACCGACTGCTCGTCTGTTGGACATTCCGTATTGTGCATCATTATTCGCTCGATTCTCTAGAAGAGCTCTAGCTTCGGTTTCGGTTAAGTCCATGAATGCACCGGTGGCTGCTGCATCCAGCAATTCCCTATCGATCGGCTTGAGACCATCGTAAAAGTAATTCATGAGATTGGTCTCGGAAAATCCATGCGATGGGCAAGTGGCACACAAAACTTTGAATCGGTCGTAGTATTGGCCGAAGGTCTCGTCCGGTTTCTGTGTGATGCCAGTGATTTGCTTTCTCAAGACGGTGATTTTTGAGGCCGGGAAGTACTTCGCTAGGAACATATCCGCAAGTTGCTTCCATGAGGTAATATGGTTCGGCGGTAGTTCCATTAGCCAAGACTCGGCCCTGTCGACTAGGGTGAATGGGAATGCCTTCAGTTTGAAGAGCTCCGTATCAGCATCAGATGGCTTCATGCTGTTACAAACAAATTGGAATTGTTTGAGATGCTTGTTCGGATCTTCATTGGAAAGTCCATGAAAAATGGGTAGTCGGTGGAGGAAGCCACTCTTTAGTTCGATATCCTTCATGTTTTCCTCCGGTTGTGGAAAAGCAATGCTCGAAGGCCCGCTGCTCCATTCTGTTGAGCAGGTGCGCTGACGAAGAGATTGTCCTGCATTGGCCATGTTGATTTCTTGTGCTTCTGCTTCTGAATTGTGGTCGGTTGATGAGGCTGAAGTATGGTCGGTTGATGAATGTGAAGACTCGGAACCTTCCTCGATGATGGGATGATCCAGGATGTCTGTTTGAGCTTTAAGTCTCGCTATTCTCTCTGCGATCTCCTCAAACTTTGTTCTAGATGGTCCAGGATTCTGATCGGACATTCATTAGCCTGACATCCACCAAAGACCAAGTGTTAGTATCAACAATTAATATGAGATATATAGAGGAATACTAACCAAAATTGTAAAGCATATTTAGAAAACAAAGGGATAACAAATAAAATAGTAAAACTATCAAAACATACTATAAATACACACAAATACTTAAAAACTACTAATACACAAAATTTATAATAGTTAAGACACTATATGTATTTTACTAAGTAATGCAATTGATTTAATTGATTTTAGGGGCTATGCACAAGAATGTAATAAACTTAAAACACACGTTTTCTGCAAATTAACACTATATAATGCTAAACCTAAAAAAAAAATTTAGTTAGAACATGTATAAACAAGGTTCATTTACAAGCAAACCATAATTCACATTGAATTTATGCACCACACATTTTCTTGCAATAAAATGCACTAAACAACAATCCTACGTGAAAGATGGAGTGAATGCATAAGAGAAAACATTAGAACCTGCAGAAAACAAACGAGTTACGTGTTTAAACTATGAATGAAAAGAATGACCTCTTCTTCGATCTTATGCCCCTAACTTCACTTAGGTTAGGGTACTCGGTAGTGAAATCCGAGTATCATAAAGCCTAAAAAGAGGTTATGCAAGATAAGTAGTGGTTGTTAGTCCTTTACAGTTTTTAATGCACATATAAACACAAAAATTTGACTAAGTTTTATTTATTTCCTTTGGACCTGATGGTACGTGGTGCAGAGGCTCTCGACTGTGCAATGGGTCTCGTTCATCCGAAGATGAAGTCTGATTCCGGGAGGTCTAAGCATGCATAATCCGATATACCATCTATTTAAAGGATTATGTCGTATTTATCAAGTTCGTATTTATCCGTATTCGTATGCACTTATGATTTACAGAGAGTACGCGAAATGATCATTCGGTAAATTTCTTGGACGTGCGGCCCGCGCGAAAATATATACCGACTACAATTCAGCTTAGTTACGTTTAGAAATGGTTAGTAGGAATAGAGATAACGCGAGAGGTAAGGACTAATATTTAGAACAACCCGAGGCTTACTCGTAAGAGTATATACTCCAATGTTGTTCCTAGAGACACCCCTGAGGCTAACCAGTTACGGTATATACTCCAATGGTGTTCTATTGCTTAGATCCGAAACCCGGCACCAATCATAAACCTTCTAGACATCATAACCAACTCTTACTCGAACTCACAAGATAGTATACAATCTCAAGTGTTTGTAAACTCCGCCCACAACCTCGTGCCCATAACTTCACTTAGGTTATGGCGTGTGGTGATGAAATCCACACATCACGAAGGGTTAAGGAGATAGACAAACAAAAGAGGCACCACCTATTCCATAGAGATTTATTTAATAACTAAGTACTAGTACTCAAATTAAATCAAAGACTATCCTTTAACATGGAAATAAATTATGCAAGTGTAAAATAAACTAAGTATGAATAAATTCGGCTAAGTAAAAGTAGGCATTGTAAACATGTATGAAAATTTCTCTAAGTATAAAAAATGAACAAGTATGTACTTCGAAAATTTAGACATGCTTTTAATCACAAATGTACAACGAAACATACAAAAACATTCTAATCTCCCCGGCAACGGCGCCAAAAATTGATACGCGCAAAACATGCATTCACGTTAACTTAAAAACACAGATTACGCGCATTGCAATTTAAACCCTTCTTTTGTCATTTGTAATATTGGCGAGTAGGGATCGTTCTTTATCCGGGGAATTAAGGGCGCATGCATGGTTTCGTTAATAAGCGGAAATGTAAATGTTTGGGGGGATTGGAAGTTGGTTATTTAATCTACGAATTTAAAGTACATAACATGCAAACACAACTAAAACTCTTAGGCATCTAACATGTTTTACTCATAGACAAGTTTCAACAATCAAGAAACTTAAAGTCTAATTATGCTTGCTAAAAATAAGAAGTTACACTATTAATTACATGTGATCAACTCATCTTATTAACCTACCCTTTTCATGCATCAAACCTTTGTGTAAGTTGCGAAATTCATAACTTATAACTAAGTACACATGCTTGATAATTGTGTAGGAATGCAACTTAGCGTATAAACATCCTAAACAACATACGATCATCGAAACATGCAAAAGAGAGGGACTTAGCGTATTTTCTAACACATGCTTACGAAGCTTTAAGATTGTATCAAACATGCATAAAAAGCTATAAATCATAAACACATGCATATTACAAATCGGTTTAGGCACATGAAACACAAATCTAAACTTGTTATTCATTTGATACACAAATCTAAACTTTCTAAACTTGTTATTCCAATACATCAAAAGATTCACATACAAAGCTAAAGAAATGAAAGTGAAGATCATGGTTACACTTTTTATCTTGAGTGCTTGATGAACTACGGTGGAGATGGACTTCCTTCACAAGGGACTTAGCGTATTGTGAGGGATGGAGGATGGTTTGCTTCGGCTTGGAAGGATGGAGGAACCCTAGCTTGCTTCGGCCTTGAATGGAGGAAGATGATGCTTCGGCTTGGTGTGTGAACTCTTAAGTGTTTAATGGTGGAGGAGTATTTGTGTAGAGCTTTGCTTAGTAAAATGAGTGATGATTCTCTTCAAGGCCGGCCTCCCTCTTATATAGGCAAGGATGTGTGCCTTCTCTCTTCCACCTTGCCTCCTCCATTTAATGCATGCAATGATCATTAAGGCAAGTCACACACTTAGTCACACACTTAGTCACCATTGCCGAACCCTAAGCATGAATCACCTAGCTTGTCACCATGGCAAGTCATCTTTTCAATCAATGCAAAGCAAGAGTCACCTAGTGTAGTCACCATTTGTGATTAT
This sequence comes from Geum urbanum, assembly GCA_946800695.1. Classification (NCBI taxonomy): domain Eukaryota; kingdom Viridiplantae; phylum Streptophyta; class Magnoliopsida; order Rosales; family Rosaceae; genus Geum; species Geum urbanum. The sequence goes on from OX327001.1 coordinate 28,224,449, forward strand.
TAGCTTGATAATGTTGACTTGCCCTTTCAAAACAAGACTTTTCCTCTTCACCAAAAGGCATCTAGGCCGAATTACATGGGTTTGGGCTTGTTAATGGGCCGAAACAAGAGTTGAGAAATCGGCCCATAATTTGCTTTTTGGGCCGGCCCATTTTTCGGAGGTCCAAAATCGCAAAAATCGCAAAATCGCCGAAATTCCTCCGAATTGCGTCGATATTAATCTCCACCGTAATGAACTTCAAAATAACAATTTAAATAAGGAAAACATAAAACTAAGATAATAACATAGCTAAACGTAAAGGGAAATGCGTTAAGAAACGAGCATAAAATGCGTATATCAACTTCAATGCAGTTATGGAAGTTGCTTGTTGGGTGATTTTGAGTGGAATAGGTGTTGCTCCGCCGAGAAATTTTACAGTTGGTGGCACCGCCGCCGCCGCCGGTGGTCAACGACGGACAACGGTGGTCAAGGTTGACTTTTTGGGGTTTTCGACAAGTTGCATGTCGTTTCGCTCGGAATCGCACCCCGATCGCAATGGTGAGGTTTGTTTTTCAATTTGAGCATCGGAAATTATAGCGAGACTTTGAGGTGTGATTATCGAATTTTCGACAATTCGTCGTAATTGAACTGTGTGTTTCCAAGAACGGTTGTTTCTCGTGATTTGATTTGAATTTTCGAGTTATGATTTTGAGGAATGGATTTTATGATTATTCAGGGGTTCGTGATCGTTCGTTTGGCGAAGGATTTTCCGCCGGATCACGGGATTAATGCGAACTGCGTTACGCTAGTCTGTGAGTGGACATTTTTATATTTTCACAGTTGTTTGCGAGTTCGTGATTTATCGTGATTTTCCGTATTTACTTTATACGATGTTGAGATATATGTTATTTTCGGAGGTATTATTTTATATTTATTGGTGATGGCATTACTGCATCGATGCTTCGGCTACTTGGCTGATCGCCGGTAGTCCGTCAGAGTTGAGAGATTCCTCTGGACCAGAGTTGAGAGATTCCTCTGGGCAGGGTTGAGAGATTCCCCTGTATGCCGCCAGGGTTGAGAGATTCCCCTGGCCTATCACCGTCGGGTTTGAGCGATTCACCTGACGTCGGGCTTGAGAGATTCGCCTGGCAACCTCCATATATACTTTCCGAACTCGTATTGATTTACATTGATTATGTATATAAACTGGTGAAAGGCATATATTTATTTTCGTCTACTCACTCTAACGTTTTTATTTGCCTTGCCCCTGGGCTTTTCGGTTTCCGTGCCCAGTTTGCAGTTTGGATTCTGGTGTCGCACGTCGTGGTCGGAGGCATAGTATTCGAGCGATGTTTCTTTTATGGTAGGTTCTTAGTTTGGCCTACTATTTGTATATGTATACTAGAAGTCGCTCTGAGTATTCTGATGTATATTCTTATACGATTTTCCACGGATTTCTGTAAAGTATAGTTATATTTACTACTTTACATTATTGTTGTTATATTGAGAAATCCGGATGAGATTGGTGCCCACGGTTTGATTTTTGTGGCATAGGATGAAGTGAATTTTTCGGGTGCAGGTAATGGTAATTCCGCGTTAGTAACGAAACTCTGCTGAAATTTTGATGGTTTTTGTTGGTTCGTATTTTCAGAAGGGGTTTGATTCTGGTTTAGGCAACTAAATCGGGGTTGGGTCCTTTCACTAACTTAGAGAGACTCCCTAAATCAACTCGCGAACATCTATTCAAAATGAAGTACGAAAAATAACCGAGAACTATGCCACACGAAAACTAGACAATCACGTACCAACACAGGTAAACCAAGATAATGCTCGCTTAAACTTACTACTCTTATTGAGATACCACAAAAACCAGTATCTCAATATTCGAATCTCAGCCACCTAGATCCCAGGTCCAGATCTAAAACCCTTGCGTCGTCGGCCTATAAAACTATAGGCTGACATATAACCTATCAGCAAAACGCAGGCACCAGCGCAGCCAAAGGTTCATGATGCATAGGACCACATCGCTCAATGCGCTGCCACCTCTGAGCGTAACAAAACCACCATTGTTGCAACTCTGGCAATCCCCGGTGCTGCAACGTACACGACAATACTCGAAGGTGGTTTAAGTCTGGCTCGAGCCTGGCGAAATCTGCTATCAACCCAATTTGATAACCCACTCAACAAACGGCAAGCAAAAGAGAATAGGCAGCCACGTGCCATAGCACATCTTTGAGGCCAACGGAAGGAAGGTCAAGGTGCCACGCCAGACGACATCGGGAAGATGCTGCCAGAGATGAGAATTACTTTGTTCACTCCACAATATTTTAGTTATAATACTATAGTCATATTACTCATATACAAAATTTCAATAAAAAAACTATACCAATTGGCAAATCATAATATATTTTCTTATTTCATCCACTACCTAGTTAACGTGCTAAGTCGTATTTCAAGAAAAATTGTTAAGTTCTAAAACAATCTCCTTCGTCTTTAATGAAATTATAACCTTTTTTTCTTCAATTCATAATACTTCATCACATATAGATACACAACACGAGATAAAATTATAATTTTTATCCATTTTTCATCAATTATATCGTTCTGTTAGAGAATGCAAGTTTTTGTTTCGTTCCGTATGGGCCTACTAAAAATCCTGACTCCATTCGGTAGGGCTCTGGTTCTAGTTCTCGTATGCTTCATGTTTTAAATGTGTGTCATAATTCAATTAAGTTATGTAGCTGTGATTTTTATAGACGGGTCTTAGGGACAATCATGATCCCTTAAAAAAAATAAAGAATAAGCGAGTGGATCTTCAAACGGTTGATTTTCAAAGTGAAAAATCCTAACATTTTAAGTAAAATCTACATTGAAGAGATTTTCTTTTGAGTTGCTTTAACGACTTCTTAGAAAGTAGAAAAATGCCAATAGTACGGCATAGGTTTTTCTTTGGTCTTCGTCATATATAGTTGAAAACATGAAATTGCTAGTATTGACCACGGAGGCATGGAGACGCGGATTGATGTTGAAATATGTTGACGCCAAGGTCAATTATATGCTTCTACTTGGACTAATAGGGAGACATATACAAGGATAACGCAATTTCCCCGAGCTTCATTAGTAGTAAAATACTTAGATAATGTGTTGTCTGAGATGCCCACTTTTGATTTTCTTTGTTTTATAAGAGCAAGTTATCCCACGAAATAACATCTCTTTGTTATCTTGTGCTTCACAAAACTAGTTTCATCATATAGAAGAAGTTAATTTCTTTAGACTACCGTTTGACTTCAACAGGTCATATGCAAATATGCTGAAAGTCATATTATATTGTAGAAGTTTCTCGTTCGTGAAGTTGAAGAAAGTTGAAACAGCTTGATCTGGAAGTAAGACTATCTAGCTTGCATTGGCTGCTCGATCGCAACAGGTACTCATATTGACCAATTGAAAAAAACAGGTACTCATTTTGACAGGTAATAAGGTAATAATTAAGTCGATCTATAAGTCCATAACAACATTCAGCATTTCAGCCCAAACTCAAAGTACTCGATCGATCAACTGCCCGTATATATGTATGGGAAAATTCCCATCACCTTAAATTAGGCTGCCAAATTACTGCTTTAATATCCTCGAGCTTTTTAGTATCGATCTGTTCCATCATTTCCATGGCTTCATCACCTTCACTTCTTAACATCCAAATTCCAAAGGAACTTGATCATGATCGATTCATGTTACCACTCTTCAATTCCTTTATTCTGCGTAGTATATATATATACTTCTAGAAAAAAAGAAGAGGCTTAATTTTGTAGCCAATAATTAAGAAGCAAATCGAGTGAACGCGCCTTGATCGACGGTAATCAGTAGTTGGCCTTCGACCTCTCTTCGATCCGTTTCACCAATTCAAAGAGGTCGTTCGATCATTTTGCATGTCGATAATGGCGTCAAGATCATCTTCGCTCTTCAGCAGTAGAGTTAGCTAGGTATATATGATAATAAGAGATAGATCGAGCTGCTCATCAGTACAAACAGAAAAACACTACCATCAGTACGAACGGAAAAACAGTACCAGAATAAGTATTATAGCTGACGAGCGTCAGCCTGTTCATTATTTTCGTCGACTATAGTGTTGTCGGGACATAGTTGTCGGCCATACTATAGCCGATGACAATTTCGCACGTCATCGGCTATAGTTAGACTATAACCGATGACAAAGTCGTTAGCCAAAACTTTCCCCTCCGGCTAAAATTGTTGAATGGAGAAACTATAGCTGACAACATTGTATATGAATGTCGTCGGCTATAGTCCCAAATCTAAAAAAAAAAACTACAGTTCTGAATTTCTATTCTCAGAACTTCAGATCTGTTAATTCCTTCACCAAACCATAATCACAAAAGCTAGCTAAATTCACCACACCTAATGTTATGAATATTTGATATCGCGGAATTTCGTCGAGTTTATCCATTCGTATTCGAGTTTATTCGAAATGAGGATGTGTTCCGTTTTGGACCGTCGATCGTCTCAAGCCGCGAGTATAAATATCGGAAATAGTCGAAAAATTGTCGAAAACACTGTTCGGGAAGTTTGACCGGTGTTGACCAGCCGTTGACTTTTGGGCTAACCGGAGAACCACCGAGGGTAGCGAGCTGCCGTCATTAGATTTTGAGATTCCGGCCACTTTCGGCCTTGAAACAGGTATGGTTAGCTTCCTCTCTTCATTTGCAATGGATTGGAACTTGGTTTGGCTTGAATTGATGTCGTTTTGAGCTTGAACGAACTCGAGAAAAATTGGGCTTTTTGCCGGATTCGGGTGGCCGGCTCCGGCCACTTTTGGGGTCGGGCCTTTCCCCCCAACCTTTAGTTGCTTTGGGTAGAAGGAATTTCATGATGGTTGCCGTTTTGGAGCTCACCGGAAAGTCACCGGAATCCATGGATTCCGTAACTTTCGAGGCTTTTTCCGGCCACTGTGGTGGTTGGATGGTGGTGGTTCTTTGAGAGAAGTTGTTGGGCTTGGATAGAAGATCATTTCTGGAAAGTTTCATCGAGTTTGTACGCCGTCGCCACTGTGCCACGGCCGAGGCGAGGTCTAGATTTTCGAGATTTTTATGTGTTTACGACTCGTTTTCGCACTCCGAACGCAGTCGTGAGGTTTTCGAGTTGATTTGGATGCCGAATTTTTAGTCGAGGGTTTGTGTGGAGATTTTGGGAATTTTGTCAATTATTTTGTACCGCGTTATATGTTTTCGGGAACGGTTGGTTTCCGAGGTGTGGTAAAGTGTGTTGAGATATGATTTTGATCAGTTATATTTTATGATTACTCAGGGGATCGAGATCGTGCTTTGGGCGAGGGATCTTCTGTCGGATCTCGTGATTAGCGCGAGTGCGCGCTTTGCTCACTTGTGAGTGGACTTTTCTATTTTCACTGTTGTTGCGAGTTCATGATTTCCGTATTTATTTATATACGATGTTGAAATTATTTATTACTTTTGGAGGTATTATTTTATATTTTATATCACTGGTAGTCAGACCCAGAGTTGAGAGATTCCTCTGGGCAGGGGTGAGAGATTCCCCTGTTATGCCGCTAGGGTTGAGAGATTCCCCTAGCCTATCACCGTCGGGTTTGAGAGATTCGCCTGACCGTCGGGCTTGAGAGATTCGCCTAGCACCTCCATATATATTTTCCGAACTCACTTTACATTGTTTTAGGTATATGAAATTGGTGAAATGCATATGTTTATTTTCGTCCACTCACTCTAATGATTTTATTGCATTTCCCCTGGGCTTTTCGATTTCCGTGCCCAGTTTGCAGTTCAGATTCTGGTGTCTCACGTCGCAGTCGGATGCTAGTCGTTCGAGCTACCTTTCTTTTCCACTAGGTTTCTTGTTTTGCCCACTGTTGTATATTTTGTATATATACACTAGAGGTCGCTCTGATACGTTACTGATATGTTTTTATGTGATTTTTCCCGGATTTCCTGTAAAGTACAGTTATGTTTACTATTTTAATTATGTTATTGAGAAATCCGGTTGGGATTGGTGCAGGTTAATGGCAATTCCGTGTTAATAACGAAACTTTGCCAAATTTTTTTTAGTTTTTGCAAGTTCGTGTTTTCAGAAAGGGTTTGATTCCGGTTTAGGAAACTAAATTCGGGGTTGAGTCCTTTCAGCTTGGTATTCGAGCCTTAGGTTGTCAGATTCTGTAGACTCTTGTAGTTGTGACGCTAAGGGTATTTGAGTATGTACAGCATGTCTGGAGCAATGACTCGACTGGCCAGCGGTTACTCATCAATGCTTCACATGTTGTGTATTCTCAAATATCTGAGGTCTCATGATTACGTTCCTTGTGCTTGTATCTAATGCTTGTCTTGTATCAGTAGGATACCTCCTCGACGTGGTCCTCGTGTTGATCGGGATGTGGATCCTGATGAGGATTGCCAGACGCACGACTTGTTGATGCGAGTGTTGTGTTTGGAGGAGCGTTTTGACCCTGTGGTCAAAGCTCGTACTGCTGGTGCGACTGTCTTTTCGGGTTCAGCTGATCCAGAGATGTGTGAGGCATGGTTGGTTCAGGTTGAACGCATATGCGAGCGTCTGCGTTTTACCCTTGAGCAGATGACAGTGGCAGCAGTCGGTTTACTTGAGTCAGATGCATACTTCTGGTGGGTTAGCACCGATAGAGTACCGGTTGATACTCTGTGGACTTTATTCCGAGATCTATTTATGCGGAGAAACTTCAACCAGGCTACACATCAGCGGAAGTATGAGGAGTTCACGAACTTAAGGCAGGGCAGTATGTCTGTGCTTGAGTACCGGGACAGATTTACCTGCTTATCTTGGTTTGCTCGTGACATGGTGGCAACTGAGGAAGCCAAATGCCGCAGATTTGAGCTAGGTTTGAATTTGAACATCAAGGGAACTCTGACTACGATGCCTCGGAACAACTTCGATGAGTTTGTCAGTGCAGCACTCCGAGGTGAGGATATCGAGAAGGAAAGGCAGATGAGATACCAGTCTTGACGGTTTGAGGAGGGTGGACCGAGTCAGGGACCTTCCAAGAGGCTGAGTTCTGATACTTCCGGATCGGCATCATCCTCGGGCAGTGGACCATATCGACCACTAGCTAGTGCACCGAGACAGAGGCAGAGATGGAGGAGAGATCGATCACAACGACCATAGTCTAGTGGAGGTTCTAGCGGTTCCAGTTTTCCTCGGCGTATCGGTGTCACTTTTACCATACCGAGGGAGTACCCATTGTGTAGTCTCTGCAGCAGGCATCATGTTGGTCCATGTCAGCGGGGCCGTGTCACTTGTTTTTGTTGTGGCCAGGTAGGTCACTATGCGAGAGAGTGTTTCCAGCTTGATGGTGCTGGTGGACAGGCGGCCCAGAGTTCCGGAGGAGAGCGAGGTGCCACTTCTGGGGCTCGACCAGTACAGTCTTCTAGCCAGGGCGGACAACAGGGTTACCCTTAGCGTGGAAGACCAGCCGGGCAGGCCAGGGTTCATGCCATGACTTTGCGTGAGGGCAGAGCTTCATCGGAGGTTGTTATCAGTATATTGCATGTTTTCGGTTATCCAGTACTTACATTGTTAGATCTAGGTGCTACGCATTCATTCATGTCATATAGACTATCATCTTTAGCTACTGTGCCTGCGTCTCCACTTTCGGGGTTATGGAGAGTGTTGTATCCTCCGGTGAGGTTGTGAGTATTGGCTGGGTGTATAGAGACTGTGAGATTTTTATTGGAGGCCATGGTTTAGCCGCGGCTTTGTTGTTACTGGATATCGTCGATTTTGATGTGATTTTTGGTATGGACTTCTTGGAGACACATTGGGCTATGTTCGATTGTCACAAGAAGGAGGTTGCGTTTCGACGACCAGGCCTTCCCGAGATATTGTTTCGTGGCGAGAAGAATACTTCATTGCCATGTGTGATTTCAGCGATGAAGGCAGATCAGATGATGAAGAAGGGTTGTGTTGCCTACTTAGCTCATGTTGTGGATACTACGGCTGCTGTGCCGGACATTGGTGATATTGAGGTTGTTTCCGAGTTTCCTGATGTATTTTTAGAGGAGTTACCGGGTATTCCTCCAGTTCGGGAGATCGATTTCACCATTGAGCTATTGCCGGGCACTAGACCCATATCACAGGCACCGTATCGTATGGCGCCAGCGGAGTTGAAAGAGCTACAGATTCAACTTCAGGAGTTGCTGGAGAAGGGTTTTATACGACCCAGTGTATCGCCGTGGGGTGCCCCGGTTTTGTTTGTGCGGAAGAAGGATGGATCCATGCAGTTGTGCATCGATTACCGAAAGCTGAATCAAGTCACTGTGAAGAACAAGTATCCGTTGCCGCAGATTGACGATTTGTTTGATCAGCTCAAGGGAGCTTCAGTCTTTTCGAAGATTGATCTCAGGTTTGGATATCATCAGTTGAGGATCCGAGAGTCAGATGTGGCCATGATTGCTTTCAGATTGCGGTACGGGCATTACGAGTTCTTGGTTATGCCGTTTGGGTTGACCAATGCCCCTGCAGCTTTTATGGACTTAATGAACCGGGTGTTCAGACGGTTTCTGGACAAGTTTGTGATCGTGTTCATCGACGACATCCTGATCTATTCCAGGAGTGTGGGCCAGCACAAGAAGCATTTGCGAGCGGTTTTGCGGGACAATCAGTTGTTCGTGAAGTTCAGCAAGTGCGAGTTTTGGTTGGACATCGTGAAGTTTCTGGGCCACGTGATATCAGCTGAGGGAGTCAGCGTAGATCCTGACAAGATCGAGGATATGCTGAATTGGAGTAGACCTACCACAGTACCAGAGATCAAGAGTTTCTTGGGTTTGGCAGGCTACTATCGGCGCTTTGTGCAGGATTTTTCTCGGATTGCTACTCCACTTACCAGATTGACGAAGAAAGGCGTCAAGTTCGAGTGGTTCGATGCATGTGAGGAGGGTTACTTGCTCCTGAAGGAAAAGTTGACTACTGCACCGGTTTTGACTTTACCAGACGACAACGGTGAGTTCGTGGTTTACAGTGATGCATCAAAGTTGGGACTTGGTTGTGTTTTGATGCAGCATGGTAGAGTTGTGGCCTACGGATCTAGGCAGCTGAAACCACATGAAGTCAACTATCCAACGCATGATTTGGAGTTGGCTACTATTGTATTAGCTTTGAAGAGTTGGAGACACTACCTGTACGGAGCTCAGTGCAAGATATACACCGATCACAAAAGTCTCATCTATTTGCGCACGCAGCCGGACTTGAATATGAGGCAGCGCAGATGGATGGAGTTGATCAACGATTACGATTGCACTTTCGAGTACCATCCAGGAAAAGCTAATGTCGTTGCTGATGCACTCAGTCGGAAATCTGGAGCTTTGTTGTTTCATGTGTGTGTGGCCAGGGTTTCCATGTTAGCCGAGCTTCGGGCTACGGGAGCTGAGTTCGAGGGGGACGATGATGGAGCTTTGTTGGCTAGCTTCCAGGTTCGACCGGTATTGGTTGATCAGGTGCTGGAAGCTCAGGATGCAGATTCCTACCTGTTGGACAAGAAGACCATGATTCGGAATGGTGTGCCAACAGAGTTTCGGTTGAGCGATGATGGTACGTTGCTATTCAGAGGCAGATTATGTGTACCCTGGGATGAGAGTCTGAAGAAGGAGATTTTAGACGAAGCTCATTGTTCGGTGTATGCGATGCATCCCGGTGGTACGAAGATGTTTCGTACCCTTCGAGCTTATTACTGGTGGCGCAATATGAAGCAAGAGATTGCTGCATATGTGAGCAGATGTTTGATTTGTCAGCAGGTCAAAGCGGAGAGGCATAAGCTTGCAGGAAAGTTGCAGCCCTTGGAAATTCCGATTTGGAAGTGGGAGCACATTACCATGGATTTCGTGTATCAGTTACCGTGTACCTCGGCCGGTAATACTAGTATTTGGGTTATCGTGGATCGATTGACGAAATTCGCTCATTTTCTTGCACTTCCGGGGAAGATTTTAGTGGGCAGATTGGCAAAGCTGTATTTGGCGGAGATCGTTCGACTGCATGGTGTGCCTGTATCCATTGTTTCTGACCGAGAAAGTCAGTTTACTTCCGAGTTCTGGCAGACATTGCAGCAAGCCTTGGGCACTAGATTGCATTTCAGTACAGCTTTTCATCCTCAGACTGATGGGCAGTCTGAGAGGACTATTCAGACTCTCGAGGATATGTTGCGGTTTTGTGTTTTGCAGTTTCGAGGAAATTGGGACCAACAACTGCATTTGAATGAGTTTGCTTACAACAATAGCTATCAAGTCAGTATTGAGATGGCACCGTATGAGGCCCTATACGGGAGGCAGTGCCGCACTCCATTGTGTTGGAGTGAGGTGGGCGAGCGATGGCTTATTGGCCCTGATCTGGTGAAGAGCACCATGGAGGACATTCAGATTATCCGGGATAGATTGAAGATTGCCCAGGATCGCCAGAAGAGTTATGCGAACGTGAGAAGAAAGAGTCTCGAGTTCGATGTGGGCGATTGGGTCTTCCTGAAACTATCTCCGTGGAGGGGAGTTGTACGTTTCGGGAAGCGTGGCAAATTTCAACCACGGTACATTGGTTCGTATGAGATTACCGAGAGGGTTGGTGCCGTGGCTTACAGACTTGAGTTGCCGTCCGAGATGGCTCGTGTACACGATGTTTTTCATGTTTCGATGTTGCGGAAGTATATTCCAGATCTATCACATGTGTTAGCGCCATAACAGCTACCTATCCGAGAGGATTTGACATATGTGGAGGAGCCGGTACAGATTCTCGATCGGCGTGAGCAGGAGTTGAGGCACCGTGTTATACCGCTGGTGAAGGTCTTGTGGCAGAATCACTCGGTTGAGGAGGCCACCTGGGAGACTGAGCTGTGTATGCGAGAGCAGTATCCTCATCTGTTCACCTGACATGTACGTAAATTTCGAGGTCAAATTTTTTTTTAAGGGGGGTAGATTTGTGACGACCCGGAACAGAATCAGTAGAGTAATCGGCTTAATCCACGAGTTAGCGCGTAATCACCGTTTTCCGTATACCACAGTAGGTAGAACAATAAACCTACTGGAAGAAATAAGGTAGCTCGAGCACTATGCCTCCGACAACGACGTGCGTCACCAGAGTCCGAACTGCAAACTGGGCACGGGAAACCGAAAAGCCCAGGGGAAAGGCAAATAAAAACGTTAGAGTGAGTGGACGAAAATAAACATATGCCTTTCACCAGTTTATATACATACTCAATATAAAACAATGCGAGTTCGGAACACAACACATATATATATGGAGGTTGTCGGGCGAATCTCTCAAGCCCGACGTTAAGTGAATCGCTCAAACCCGACGGTGATAGGCCAGAGGAATCTCTCAACCCCGGCGGCACTCAGTGGAATCTCTCAACCCTGCTTCAGAGGAATCTCTCAACTCTGGGCCAGAGGAATCTCTCAACTCTGGTAGCATCGATGCAATAAATGCCATCACCCATAAACATATAACAATACCTCCGAAAATAACATATATCTCAACATCGTATAATTTAGATACGGAAAATCATAAAATCCACGAACTCGCAAATCAACTGTGAAAATATAAACTTGTCCACTCACAGACTAGGGTAACGCAGTTCGCGTTAACCCGTGATCCGGCGGAAAGTCCCTCGCCAAACGAACGACCACGAACCCCTGAATATTCACAAAGTTCATATCTCAAAGTCATAACTCGACAATTCAAAACAAATCACGAGAAACCACCGTTCTCGGAAACACGTAATCCGATTACGACAAACTGTCGGAAATCTGGAAATCACACCTCAATACATCAGTGTAAGTTCGGATGCTCAATTCGAAAAACGAACCTCCCCACTGCGATCGGGGAGCGATTTCGAGTGAAATGACATGCAATTCATCGAAAACCATGCCGGGCGAAAAGTTGGCGGCGCCGCCGGAAAATCAAAACATGCCCAGAAAATTTCATGCTACACATGGTTTCAAAGATCTCGACGATTCCAACAACTTTCCAGTTATAAGTTAAGGCCAATTTTGATCGGAAAACCTCCAAAAATCAACCCAAAGTTTCAAACCCTTACCGGAATTCAAACCGTTCGATCTCTCTCCTCCGGCCACAGCGACCTTCAAAACCACATGGAAAAGACTCCTTGGCTCAAGGCTAACAAAAGCCCTTAAATGAGCACCACCAAATTGGCCGGAATCAACGCCTCCGTCCGCCACCGTTTCTCGCCGGAAAACCACGTATTTCACCACTGAAATTTGTCCACCTCCGGCCACCATATAAGGGGATTCAACCACCATGTTGAAGAGCATCCCAAACCCAACAAAAACCATGAAGAAACTTTGTTCATTTATGGCCGGAATCGGCCACAAATCCGGCAACAAGATCGGCCACCGAACGGCACCCAAAACGGGTGGACCCACCATGGTCAACCCAGTCAACACAACTAAAATGGAAAGTTGACTTTCCCCTTTTGGCAACCCACTATTTATAGCCTTCCCAAAATGGAAACTTCGTAATTATCCTTTTCGACGAACTTTGAATACTCGTAACTTTTCCGTCGTAATTCCTCGTAACTTTTCCGTCGTAATTCCGATTCCGTTAATTCTCACGGCAACAAACTCGTCTCAACATGTTCTTCAATTATCACTCGAAGTCAAACACATCGACAAATCCGATAAAAAGGCAACTGTTCAACCCAACACATACATAATCCGATTAAATAATCCACGATCGGAAATATTCATAACTTTATCTCCGTAACTCAAAATAATGTTTTGGAAGTTCCCACAAGCTCGAAATTAAACTCTGAACAACTTCCGTGAAGAAGCCGAAACCAAATTCTCGACCGGTAATTTAGGCGCTATGAATGTCACCATTTAAATCCGAACTTCAAATATTCATAATTAATTCCTCGGTTGTCCAAATAACGATCCGGAACCGCCCAAGAACTTGAAATTACACGTACAACGACTCTCGAGAAGAGACCCAGCTCCAATTCTCGGCCAATAATTAAGTCGTTATCAAACCTGGCGATTCAAATACTGTCGGGACTCTGCGACTACGTAGTAACTCACGTATATAGCTGATCATATTGCTGATTCTGGTCCGAGTCATCACAGAATTTGAGTTGAGTCTCTTCTTGAGAGTTGTTGTACGCGTGATTTCGAGTTCGTGGGCGGTTCCTGATAATTATTTCGACGATCGAGGAATATGTTATGAATATTTGATATCGCGGAATTTCGTCGAGTTTATCCGTTCATATTCGAGTTTATCCGAAACGTGGATGTGTTCTGTTTTGGACCATCGATCGTTCCGAGCCGCGAGTATAAATATCGGAAATAGTCGAAAACACTGTTCGGGAAGTTTGACCGACGTTGACCAGCCGTTGATTGTTGACTTTTGGGCTGACCGGAGAACCACCGCGGGTAGCGGGCTGCCGTCATCGGATTTTGAAATTCCGACCACTTCTGGCCTTGAAACCGGTATGGTTAGCTTCATCTCTTCATTTGCAATGGATTGGTACTTGGTTTGGCTTGAATTAATGTCGTTTTGAGCTTGAACGAACTCGGGAAAAATTGGATTTTTCGCCTGATTCGGGTGGCCGGCTCTGGCCACTTTTGGGGTCGAGTGTTTGGGGGGAAAGGTTCCCCTCAACCTCTAGTTGCTTTGGGTAGAAGGAATTTCAGGATGGTTGCCGTTTTGGAGCTCGCCGGAAAGTCACCGGAACCAATGGATTCCGTGACTTTCAATGCTTGTTCCGGCCACTGTGGTGGTTGGATGGTAGTGCTCCTTTGAGAGAAGTTGTTGGGCTTGGAGAGAAAATCATTTTTGGAAAGTTTCATCGAGTTTGGACGCCGTCGCCACCGCGCCGCCGCCGCCGCTGGTGGTTAACGGCGGTGCTCCGGCAAGGTCCAGATTTTCGAGATTTTTATGTGTTTCCGACTCGTTTTCACGCTCCGAACATAGTCGTGAGGTTTTTGAGTTGATTTGGATGCCGGATTTTTAGTCGAGGGTTTGTGTGGAAATTTTGGGAATTTCGTCGATTATTTTGTACCGCGTTATATGTTTCCGGGAACATATTTTATGATTTTGATTATTCAGGTGTGGTACAGTGTGTTGAGCTATGATTTTGATCAGTTATATTTTATGATTATTCAGGGGATCGAGATCATGCTTTGGGCGAGGGATCTTCCGCCTGATCTCGTGATTAACGCGAGTGCGCGCTTTGCTCACCTGTGAGTGGACTTTTCTATTTTCACTGTTGTTGCGAGTTCATGATTTCCGTTTTTATTTATATACGATGTTGAAATTATTTATTACTTTTGGAGGGTATTATTTTATATTTTATATGGTGATAACATTACTTGCATCGATGCTTTGGCTATTCGACTGATCACTGGTAGTCAGACTCAGAGTTGAGAGATTCCTCTGGGCAGGGTTGAGAGATTCCCCTAGCCTATCACCATCGGGCTTGAGAGATTCGCCTGGCACCTCGATATATATTTTCCAAACTCGCTTTACATTGTTTTATGTATATGAAATTGGTGAAAGGCATATGTTTATTTTCGTCCACTCACTCTAACGATTTTATTGCCTTTCCCCTGGGCTTTTCAGTTTCCGTGCCTTGTTTGCAGTTCGGATTCTAGTGTCTCACGTCGCGGTCGGAGGCTAGTCGTTCGAGCTACCTTTCTTTTCCAGTAGGTTTCTTGTTTTGCCTACTGTTGTATATTTTGTATATATACACTAGAGGTCACTCTGATACGTTACTAATATGTTTTATGTCATTTTTCCCGGATTTCCTGTAAAGTATAGTTATGTTTACTATTTTATGTTATTGATTTGATATTGAGAAATTCGGTTGGGATTGATGCAGGTTAATGGCAATTCTGCGTTAGTAACGAAACTCTGCCGAAACTTTTTTGGTTTTTGCAAGTTTGTGTTTTTAGAAGGGGTTTGATTCTGGTTTAGGAAACTAAATCGGGGTTGAGTTCTTTCAATTAAGTCCTAGAACAAAGGTAGAGATATAGCTAATCTATGGTTCAAGATTAAGGATTATGCGGGTGATGACAAAATGGCTAATATGTAGGCTCAAAGTGGTTAAGTAAGGGGTGCACAACTTGTGTACACAAAATATGGAACACAGACTATATATGTCCATGGTGGTAAATCCTAAGTGCCTTTATGACTTCCTCAATAGAACATATATTGACTATAAGCTTTGAAAAGCATAAGAACAAGTTTTTGTAATCTCTAGAGTCCATTAAGGCAAGCAATTGACACTCAATCAAATAAAGCATGAATATCATATTTAGGCTCAAAATGTCTAAGCATGCTCAAAGATTTGTACCATATTGAATTGTTTCTACATCCACTACATATTCTCATACATATCATATATCAAAACTGACCAAAGAAATTCATATCACAAACTCACATGTTCATATGCTTCACTTTTAGTCACAATTTTGGAAGACATAATCACATCATGAACTAGTTAAGGGCTCCTAAGAATCAAAATATAAACTAAAAGACTCTTTTTGTGTTACTTTTCTCGACACTTTTTACTTTTTTATTATTGTAATTTTCATAAAAGACTAAAAAAACACACACAAGCAAACAAAGAAAAACACCAAAAACTTACACTAAGCTTCCATGGATCGAGACATTTTCCTTCGATGCATCAAAGCATGCACTTGGGCCTCATTCTAGGTTAACCCTTCGATGGATCGAAGGGTCGTCTCTGGAAACTCTAGGAAAGACTCGAAAATTGGAAAACTGCTCATACCCACTTGAAGAATTTATAAAGAACTCATTACTCGTCAAAATTACATGATATCTTACGAGCATAAACTAGATACATTTATAAATAATCCCTAAGAGTTTCAGAATTGTTCAAGACCTGTAACTATGTCCGAAAAATTTCACAATACGGCATCATGCACATCTCCGAATTAATACCCGATAAAAACAAAAAATTTATACATATACTCTAAAGATATGATATAAACTCTATCCCATACCTTGAAATTTGCATTGTCCTCAATGTAAAAAAAAAACTAAACCATGAAATACATCAAACAAGCATGGAATGAAACACATGACACATCATAAAACACGTGCACTATGTGGAGAAAAATAAAGTAAAGGAGAAGGGATAAGAGAGAAAATCTGGTTTCCAAGCTTCTCCATCAACATGGGTTGCCTCCCATGCAAAGCTAAGTTTAACGTCTTTAGCCAGACATCTTTAAGACCATCAGGTGGCTGTGGTCTTGGCTCGATCAAGTGCTTGACCTTTAATAGCAATGCTAGATGAGCTCTGCCAAGCAACTTGGACAACTTTGGAGTCCTACACACACTAGACCCAAAGTGTTTTCCTCTTTTCTTCCTCTTTTTCTAAGGCCTCCTCTTCTTGAGTCCAACAAACATGGCATAAAGAATTTCCTTGTTAGACCATCTCAATATGCTCCAGAAAACTAGGGGGCTCGATATGTGAATCCTTAAACTCAAGTGTTTCTTTGATGCAAGAATCAAGTGTGAAACTTGAGTTTAGCATTGAAAGATCATATGGTTGCTCATATGGTGGCAACAACTTCTTAACAAAAGGAATTTCGATGGACTCCTCCACAAGAAATTGGTCCATCTCATCATCATCAAAGAAAGCATCCCCTTATTTTATTGCAATTTCAGCCTCAATAGTCAGCTTCATAGACCTATACTCGAGAAGAACTTGGAGCTCGTCTAATTTTTCCTCGATTAGCTTCTGTTCTGCAAATTTTGGCTTACATGATCCGAGCACTTTCTTCAAAGTATCATCACCCTATCCTTATTGGATATACTCCCCATGATGGTATTCCTCTTCAAAGACATTTTTCACCTCCACACTGGCACACTCTTCCTCTTCTTGAGGCATTATAGTCAAATTCGGCACATGTAACTCTTTGCCATAAAGCTCAGTGTCACTCTATTGATTATTGAGTTCCTCTTCTACTAATGGCTCATCCTTATAAAGAAGTAAGTCATAATATTGAGAAAAAGTCAAATCCTCACTTAGCTCTTGTGCTACATCTTCTTGCTCAACATATGTGTGCTTGGCCTTATCATCCATCAACCGTTGCACAGGAGTTTTCATACTCTCAAGTCTGGAATCCATAGTGATCTGATCATTCAACAACCATTCAAGATGAGAAAGGATTTCTTCGAAAACATGAACTTCTTCCTGTTGATATCCTTGATGTGCATAGTCATAACTAGAATGATAATCACAAGTTTGAGTGTGAGGAGATGCGTAGTAGTTACTCTGCATGGTGGAATAACTTTAATATTGCATATATGCACATTCCTCACTTGAGTGTCCTGCCATAGAACATATAGAACACACCACAAAGTTATTATACATAATGTACAAAAGTCAAATACAAGATACAAGTTAAAGCAATTAGAGTTAATCAATCTTCGGCGACGCAGCGCTAAAATATGATAAGCAGAAAACCACCTTCAAAGAGAGTCCCTACTAACTATCCAAGTATGCTCAAAAATGTCAATGTAGTACAATGGATGTAGTCCACCTTCACAGAGGACTAATGAGACTAAATGATTTAAATGAGTCTATACACTAATATCAGAAATCTGGCAGACTCAACCTACAAACGAAGAATTAATTTATTAAACTACCTAGACTCGACCTAAAATTACAAGAAAACACAGACTCAATATAAACAGCGTGTTGGACAACCACGTAAATTTATATTATTTTAAGAGGTGATGTTGTAATCGAAATAAATTAACAAAACAGAAAAGAAAAACAAGACTGAAAAGTAAAGTGAACCAACAATGGAAGATGATCTAGAAATAGATCTCCACCCTAGTTATTTTTGATCTATCCCAACCCAATTCATACAAAAATGAATGAATGTTTCCCATGCATGAGCTATGATTAAATCACATACATAATACACTCTCTTAATTGTCATGTTATCCGGATTGATTACCTAGCTTAACGTGATCTTAACCTAGGATATATGGTACTATGATGAGCCCAAATCTACCTAACCTAAGTCATTACGATCCATAGTGTCTGAGAAACAACGAGGCTTCTAGAACTACTATGATGGGTGCTCTTGCATCACCTAGGAATAACTTCATACAACGAATGATGTTGCTTTTATCTCTACAGAATATGCAATGATAAGATGGTCATGTACACATTCGAGACAATAGATGCTACCACATGCATATAAGTTTGCACCAAAGAAACATATAATAGAAATCATCAATGATTTAATAGTGAAGAAATTCTCATCCAAAATTATGCAAATCAAGAGGGGATCAAAATCAAAACATATCTAGGGCTTTGATCAGTCCCTAACTAAGTAATTAGCTCTTCATAGACAAGGAAGCTAAACTGCCAGCAATCATAATAAAGAAAAGCAAAAATAACTAAAAGATGGAGAAATCCTGTCAACAATTCGACGGGCGTCTGGTGCTCCTCTTGCGAGTCCTTGCTCTTCTTTCCCAAGTTATTCTTCATCTCAATGTTGATTAGCCTTTTCTAAAATCCCAAAAAGAGTATTTATAGAGGCTTGATTGGGCATCTCCTTGCTCACTTAAGTTTTGGGCTCTTTCCTTTGACAAGTCAAACTTCGTTAATTTTTCTAGCTCATGACTTCTTTTCTATAAACCACATCAGTAACTAATTGGATTTTAATGCACATATTCGTCATTGGGCTTCTTGGTGTGATTTGGGATTCCAAACACAACTTTATCATCAAAGTCAAATGCCTATAACTCTCTCTAGACACATGATAATCACGTTCTTAATGCATATAAAGATCGTTTCTTGCTTCATTCTGAGCTGCTCTCAGTACTCTGTCGAAGTTGAATGACCTGCACAGGAAGATTTTCCAAATTAAGCTTTAAACTCATTTTTCTACTTCTTTTCTCCTTATTGACTCAAAATACTTATAAGATAATAAAATAACTAAATATTGCTTAATAAATAACAAAAGAATAAGTATACGAGCATCAATAAATAGTATAGAGGTGCATATTTATGCACTGACCAGGAATGCACATCTCAATTCTGACCTATTAGTCTTTACAACAACTCTTACAAGATTTTGTCTAAGACCCTAGCAAACAGGCTAAAGGGGATTTTTACTTTGATTATTACTGATAACCAAAATGCTTTTGTATCGAACATGCTTATACAAGACAACATATCCCTTGCTCATGAAGCTTTCCACTTTTTAAAGATGAAGAGGAAGGGAGAGAGCCACATGCTTGCATTGAAATTGGATATGGCCAAGGTATGAGTGAGTAGAATGAGATTTCCTAGAGGGTTTACTTGCTATATTTAGGTTTGATCTTTACTGGATTAAGCTTATCATGAAGTGTGTGACGAGTGTATCTTACTCAGTTGTGATCAATGGGAATCTAGGGCCTTTTTTCAACCCTAAGAGAGGTCTTTGGCAAGGTGACCCATTGTCACCTTACCTTTTCCTTATAGTAAGTGAAGTATTGTCTCTGCGAGTTCGTAGAGAGATTGATGCTGGCAACTTGGTGGGATTCAAGCTTACTAAACACTGCCCTCCTTTATCACATTTGTTTTTTGCGGATGAAGCCTTGTATTTTCTACGGCATATTTTCGGTGAATACTGCTACAAGCTCGTATGAAGATGATCCGTTTGTTTTGGCCACGGCGGTGAAACAATTGTTCTATCTTGATGATATTGTGCATAAAGGCACGTGGAAAGTGGTTAACCATGTTCTTCCAAGAAACATATACAATGCCTCCACACTTGGTGTGACCTCGGATAATGAAGAAGTTAGTGCATACCAAGAGCCGCACGCAACTAGTATTCCTGAAACCTCAACAATTCGCCTTAATAATGTGATACAGGGCAGTGTGGTACGAATTCCTCAACCGAATCTTATTGATGTTAATCAAAATGAAGATAATGAAGACTCAAGTGACGAGGGCTTACACATCTTACCTGAAATTAACTCGGAAATCGAGTCAGACTCAAGCGATGATTCTGACTATGCGCCTTAGTGTATGTATGTTAATTTGAGTTTGAACGTGCAATGTAAAATGATGTGTACGACGATGACTTTAAGTTAGATGTAATTAAAGTAGATACTTTGTTTAAGGAGCATTTTTTATAAGTTAGAAAAAAAACTCCTTTTTGTATAAATATAAATGCATACAAAAAAAGGAAGGAAAAAAACTATAGCCGACGATATTCATAATAAATATCGTCAGTTACACTATAGCCGACGATAATACTTATATCATCGGCTATAGTTATCGGGTTATATCCCAGAACTGCAGCCGTTTTGGGCAAAAACAAAACTGCAAACTATTTTTCCTAAACGACAACACTTCATTTTCCGCTGCCGCCGTCCTTCAAGCAAGAGCCAATTCATCCTCAAGCCTCCATTCATCGATTCTACAACCCAAAAAACAGGTTCTAAATCCCTAAATCCCCAATTTAGAATTTTTTTAATTAATTTAGGTTAGATTTTAATTTGTTTAGTTTGTTGATCGATAATGTGGATGTTTGGATGAATTGTGTGAATATATATTGGATTATTGTTGAATTTTGTTGATTGTTGGAATTATTGGTGATTTTTTGGATTTTTGGAATTATTGGATTATATATATAGAGGAGCTTAATTAATTATTGGATTATATATTGGATATTATTGTTGAATTTTGTTGATTGTAGGAATTATTGTTGATTTTTTGGATTTTTGGAATTATTGGATTATATATATATATAGAGGAGCTTAATTAATTTTTGGATTATATATTGGATATTATTGAATTATGAAAATATATATATATATGTATAGGAGATTGTTGGATTAGAAATTTTTGGATTACGAATTCGAATTTTTGGATTAATTAGGAATTATTTTGAATTTTTGTAATTTAATGGAATTTTATATGAAGGAATATATAATGAAATTTGTTGAATATAATGGAAATTTTATGTGAGTGGAAGGATTTTTTATTAATTTTTGTAATTTACTGAAATTTTTTTGAATTGTTGTAATTTGTGGATTATTATTATGAACATATATATGAATTCATTTGAATTTTTAGTAATTGATGGAATTATTGTGAGTTAAATATGGAAATATGTGAATTAATATATATATATTCTAACATTTGGTAGATGAATGTGAATTAATTTTAATTTTATTGTTGATTTTAAAAACTGTATAAAATTGAGTATGTTACGTAACTTTTATAGCAACGATGAATTGGTTGAATTGCGGTGCTTCGCGAGGGGGGTCGAGGGGAAGGTCAAGAGGGAGAGGGAGATCGGGACTTGGGGATGAGGGCACCGGAAGTCGGTCCGTATCAGGATCCGCCAGTATCGACAACACTTACAACATTCCTCCCACCTCTCGGCACCGTACACTTCTAGGTGAGGGACAACCTCAGCAGCAGCAGGTCGAGCCTTGTCGACCCTCCAGCGCGAAGAGGCTTTATGAGGAAAGTCGCACGCCTTCAACGGATAGTGCGACTCAATCCTTGGTCCGAATGCCCGACATTCATCGCGATGACCCTTCCCCATCCACCGACCAGACTCCTCATTCTTCCGAGGCTGGTGGATCGACTCAGTCCTCGGCCAGGATACGACTATGCCCGCCGTCTACCCTATTCTTACCCTTGGAAATCTCGACGATACCTCTCGTTGATTCCACGGGGATGCCTGTTCCAGGATAGCTAGGGTTCATTACCCCGGACCAGGCATACGCGTATATACCCTTCCCACAACCTCTCTGGAGTGTGAGAATTCCGGGACAACGCACCGACGAATCAGGTAAATATTAATTAGTGATATCTTTTTACTTAGTAATATTTAAATTCAATTAGGTGTTGATGTTTAAAAAATCGTCTACATATGTGATAGGCGAGATCGTGCCCGGTGACAAACAAAAGAGAACCAGAGGCCCCGTCGTCAGCAAGTTACTGGACGACGTGATTCAGGCTAGCGGTGGTGGCCAAGTTATGATTCCGACCGGGGATAGAGGCGAGGTGATCGAGGGAAAGGTCACTCGAAAGTACGCAGGGATGACGGGCAGCATCATACGGGATAGAGTCCCAATGTTGTGGCCAAATTGGAATTCAGTGCCGCAATCCGTCAAATATGAGCTGAATAATGCGCTGTCGGTGAGTAGAATTTTATATTCATTATATATATTTTCTATATAAATTTTTAATATTATTGATATATATATATATATATATATATGCATTGCAGAGGTGGTTCCGCGTGGACAACGACATTAGACCCACGTGGGCGGATGAAGTGCAAGGGAGCAGATTACTAGATTCATTTGTTTCGATTTTTTCATTTCTTTTGATTATGTTCATAAAATATTGTAAGTTACTAACATTTGTGTTTTATTAATATAGGTATAAGGAGTGGAAGGGCGAGCTGAAAAAACATTGGAAAAAGTACGGCGACGATCGTTCCGGTACCCCTAGCGAGTTTCGTTATAGGGAGTACGAGTGGCGATGGCTTGTGGTTCACTTCAACAACCCGAAATTGAAGGTACGCAACCTTCGATCGATTAAATTTTTGTTTTATCGTACTTTCCCCAAATTATTTGGCTAATATTAGCTGTTGGATTAATCGAGTAGGCTATTTCTGAAGTCAACACAAGGAACCGGGCCAAAAACACAAAAAATCATCATGCCGATTCCAGATCATACTCGGGTTGGATCGAGGAGGCGGCCAACCACCCAGAAGTCCCTCCGCTTGTCTATACGATGCAGCACGCGTATCTGGAGTCCCCCGAAGATGCTGTAAGTGTCTTTATAACAAAATAAACATATTTCTTATTTTTTTAGATTGTTTACATTAATCAACATTTTATTTTTCTTTGTCAATTAGGCGAGACTTCAGGAGGTGATTCCGGAGGTGTTGACTCAAGTGGCGAGAGAGCGCTATCCCAACACCCTCGATGTGGAACTCCCGATTGATCAGATTGATCAATCTAATCCGATCATAGCGGCCAGGATTTTGTCAACTGCGATCCCTCCAAGGAAGAACACTTTCTACTGCAGGGGGCTCGGAAAGCGGGGTCAAGGGCTGCTGAAGAAGAGCCCTGAATTCTCTCGCGGATCAGGATCATCTTTGAAGGCAAGCGATTGAGATGGAATCTCAACGGCGTCGGATAGAGGAGATGGAGCAGGCACGAGTCGCAAAGCAGAATCGGTTGGCCGAACAACAGCAGATGATGGGGACATGGATACAACACTGTTATGCACAGTTGCACGCATCTAGAATCCAGATAGCTCCCCCGCCCATTTTCGGTGCGCCACAGCCACAACCACAGCCTCATCCTCAGCCGCAGCCGCCAGACCAGGACCAACCAAGTTTTGACAATCCGTTTGACCACATAGACTTAGGAAACCCGTAGTATGTAGTACGCATATGTATATAGATTTGAACGATTTCAGTTTTTTATTTTATTTACTACTATAGTTTCAGTAGTTTTGGATTTTCAATGTGAACAATATTGGCGACTTTTTGGGAACGCAGGTTTTGGGATAAAACCCAGAACCTACAAAAAGATTTAAAATAATACAAACTATAGCCAGGGGAGGAGGTATGGCCGACGATGAAGTCATCGGTTATAGTTCCATACTATAACCGACGACTTGATCTCGTTGGCTATAGCTCCATACTATAACCGACGACAACCCTATCTTGTCGTCGGTTATAGTATCACCGACGGTGCATCACCGACGATACTATAGCCGACGACTCATCGTCGACTATAGTCTATAACGTACGAGAAATTGGGACAGACCGACGATACTATAGCCGACGACTCATCGTCGACTATCGTCGGCTATAGTAAGACGTCAGGTAGTG
Source organism: Geum urbanum (assembly GCA_946800695.1). NCBI lineage: Eukaryota > Viridiplantae > Streptophyta > Magnoliopsida > Rosales > Rosaceae > Geum > Geum urbanum. The sequence continues at coordinate 28,248,331 of OX327001.1, forward strand.
AGTCTACGATACTATAGCCGACGACTCATCGTCGACTATCGTCGGCTATAGTAAGACGTCAGGTAGTGAGTCTACTGCTTAGCCATGCTCGCTACAAGTAGTTTAACTCCACATCATACAATTTTCGTACAAGTGTTGCATCATAACATAACCTCCACATACTGATAGTTAAGACATTTTTTGCACGGACACCTGAAACGCTTCTTTCCCTGACCATGTTCTATCGCAAAATTCAAAAATTCTCTAATTTCATCCATATACCAGACATCACTTCTATTCCGCAACTTCATCCAACTCTTGTCCATACTTCTACAAAATTTAATAATTAATTATCATATTTAATTAAAATATTTATTAATTACCTTTATTCATTAATTGTGAATATACTATATATCAATTATTTTAATATATCTAACATGCATGTACGGTTTAACTAAATATTAACTAAATTTTTAAACATCCATGCATATATACGTACTAGTCAATTAATTAATTAATATATATATATATATCAATCAATTACCTAACTTAATTATAAATATTAGACGTACTAACAATGCAATCAATCAAACGTACAATTAATTATATATATAAACGTTAAGATTGTCGAAAATTAACTACGTACGTACCTAGATTTCTCCGATATATGGCGAATCGATGGTCAGAGCCGGAGATATATATATATATAGTGCTAGCTAGTTGTACGTGTCAAGAGAGTTTGATCGAGAGAGAATGATATGCATGAGGATGAGGATGAAAATGAGATGAGCGAGCGGAGAGGAAGAGAGTCTGGCATAGACAATATATACTGTATCACTTAGACGGTGCACCGACGCTACGTCGTCTAAGTGTCTACTTAGATGACAGACTGAGAAAGTTTTCGTCATCCAAGTGGTGAATTAGACGACGCACCGACTCTGCGTCATCTAAGTGGTCACATAGACGACGGTGTGTCGGTCTGTCGTCTCATCAACCACTTCGACGACAGAAACGTATCTCCGCCGTCTAAGTGTTCCTTAGAAGACGGGAAAATTCTTAAGACGACACAAATTTTTTCCGTCGTCTGAAGTCTACTTAGACGACAGAACCGTAAAGGTTCCTAACCGTAAATGTTTCGTTGTCTAAGAGCGTTTTTCTTGTAGTGTTTATTCAATCGATATTGTTCAAAAAGGCGAGTCTGCGATTTCTTCTCTTCTTATGGTGTTGACTTGTCAATCTATACTTACTTGTTTTGCTAGCTTTTGGGCTTGAAGTCAGAGCTGCGGTAGAATGTATGTAGAATTTTTTTGCCTTTTTCTGGGTGTTGGCTGTATTTGGATTGGAAGAGCTGGGATTGAATGTATGTAATACTGGTGTAAATTGATATATGTGAATAGAAATTCGGGTAGATGTAGTAATAAGGCGTTTGGGTGCTTGTTCACTATGTGGGGCAATTTTTGGCGTGTCGGTATGAATGAAGGTGAGCTAGGCATGGTTTATGCTAGTTGACCACTATGGGGGTTTTGAATTGGGGATGGAGAGTAAGTGAATAAGGAATGTCGCCGAAGGTGTGGTACCATGGAGCTGGCACATTTAGGTCTTAATGCATGTTTTTTGTATGGTAGGCCACCTGCGCTAGTGTGATGGATCCCTCAGCCCCTATGGCAATATCGAGTAATGAATCGTTTAGGATTGTAGACGGGAAGATGCAGCGTAAGAAAGAACATGTGTCCATGAGGGAAATAGGCAGACATATAGGGATAATCCTTGATTCCTTTAGTGTTAGCCAAACGTCCTCTTCGTCAGGGTCCAGTATAGAGTCGAGTCCATAACTGTTAAGTGTTTATACCCCTGCTAACGCGATAACCCTTTTTTCACATCAATGCAAGATATGGTGTCGAAGCACAAAGGCGAGGTTGGATCATCATTAAAGGCGGGGTTGGATCGTTATAAAGGGGAAGATCGAGGGCTCTTGGCATGCAAAAAGCTGGGGTAAACTCTTCTCAGGCTCAAAAAACTTATGTCAGGTCCGATCAGCGGTCTACACAAACACCACTGCAGATAGTTGGATCATCTATGCAGAACACTATTGCGGTGCACCTAGATAGGGCATTTTCGCGTGCTGAAGGTAACATGCGACGTACTACAAAAACATCACCGGATGCTGAATTTTACGGGCGACACACAAATAGGGCATCTTCGTTGGATGTAGGAGGACCACGAGCTTCCTTTCCCCTCCCTAAGGGCGGAAGAAAGAGAGGGATGCAGGAGGAAACATCGCCACCGAGTGTGGAGGTGTCCAAGTATGAATCCCCACAGAAGAAATTGGCTACCACCCCAGTTGCTGAGAAGACGACTGAAGAGTCTCGTGAGATGCTGTAGTTTGGGACCCCGAATTTTTTTAGTCTTTATCCTACATCTAGTTCCATCTAGTTATGTTAGTGACAGTCTGTGCTAAGCATGTAATAGTTTAGATTACTCTAGAGAGTTTTTTCTATTGGGCCAGTGACTCGGCGTTCTCCTTGTAATGTTTTAGCCCCTTAAATTCTATCGGTCATCTCCAAAACAAAACTATGGAAGAGCATGTGCACCATTTGCACCAAATTCTAACCTCTTTGCAGGCCCACTCCCTTAAGATCAAAGCCTCTAAGTGTTCATTTGGGCAAACATGTGTAGGTTATCTTGGGCATATTGTATCTGTCCTCGATGTACAAGTCAACTTCATCAAGATTCAAGCTGTAGCCCATTGGCCTCAGCCCATTACACACAAAGGGCTTCGTGGGTTCCTAAGGTTGGCTAGGTACTACCGTAAATTTGTCAGAAATTTTGGGCCCATATCCAAGCCCGTCATAGAATTGCTGAAGAAAGATAGTTTCCTATGGACACAAGCCTCCACCGCTGCATTTGAAGCTTTGAAGAAGGCGTTGACAACAACACCAATATTGGCATTACTGGATTACTCCAGGCAGTTTTTAATTGAAACTGATGCTTCCAACGGGGGTCTAAGGTTTAGGGTTTACTCAGCAAGATGTTGTCAATGTCGCTTTGGCGACCTCAGCCCACTACACACAAAGGGCTTCGTGGGTTCCTAGGGTTAGCTAAGTACTACCGTAAATTTGTAAGAAATTTTGGGCCCATATCCAAGCCCCTCATAGAATTGTTGAGGAAAGATAATTTCCTACGGACACAAGCTGCCACTGTTGCATTCAAAGCTTTGAAGTCGGCGTTGACAACAACACTAGTATTGACATTATTGGATTACTCCAAGCAGTTTGTAATTGAAACTAATGCTTTCGATGGGGGTCTAGGGTTTAGGCTTTAGGCTTTAGGGTACTTAGCAAGACGTTGTCGAGCCATAATCTCGTTTTGTCGGCCTAAGCCCACTACTCACAAAGGGCTTCGTGGGTTCCTAAGGGTTGGCTAGGTACTACCATAATTTTGTAAAAACATTTGGGCCCATATCCAAGTCCTTAAACCCTCTAAGGGCCATCTTACAGCAAGGAGATCATCCTGTCACTTGCCTCATCAAGACTTTGTGGGGCCACAATCTCGCTTTGTCAGTCTATAACAAAGAGATGCATCTTTGTTGTGCAGTCATGGGGTTCTTACCTTCTCCATTAAAAGTTCAAAATCATCACTGGCCATCGCAACCTTAAGTACTTCTTGGACCAAAGGCTCTCCATGCTGGCACAACAACAGTGGTTACTCAAACTCTTAATTTATAATTTCGAAATAGAGCACTACCTTGGAGATATGAACGTCACCCCTGACGCGTTGTCATGCTGCCACGAGCTAGCTTCTCTCATGGTCCTGACCTCCCTTATGTTTGATTGTTTGGATAAGATTGGGATAGCCAAACAAAGCAACCCTGAAGCCATCACCATCTCTTAGCAACTTTGATCGGGTATGCCCTTTAAAGCTGATTATTCTAGGGCTGACTCGTTGGACCCGAGTACCCAAACACCCAAACCAAATTACCTGAAAATTATGGGGTCAGATCGGGTCGGGTCCTTGAAATAAAAACAGTCTAATATGTTGCACCCGGACCGAACTCAAAATTCGGGTTCAGGTTCAGGTATTGCTTTCGTAAAATAGCTAAACTTGAAAAACCTGGAAAAAAATTAGTAAGACACATGTCACATTTTATTTGGTTACGACAACAACATTTATTTCAATATAGCCCAATAATTAATAAGGTCACCTATATAATGCAACCCTAATTTTAATAGACTTGATTGTATACTGACTTGATTGTCATTAAATTGCTAATTGAGAATCCGTATTTTAAATTTGTGTATTTTGTGGCTACTATAATTCTCTAACTCTTATTTTTATATTGTGCGCAGTTGAAGTGTTGTAATAGGTTATAAAGATCTAATAAATTTATCTTTCTAGTATGGTAGGATTATGTAGTATGCATTATAAACTATGTACTTTAAGATTGTGTATCTTCATTTCTTTCCCGATCTATAATTTTGTTAGAACCCGAAAACCCGGCAAATCGGAACCCAAATAATTTGGGTTGGGTTGAGTTTGAGTTTACTTAAAAATATTACTCAACCCTAACCCATGTTGTAAAATTCAGGTTTGGGTTCGGGTCCTATTATTTTATACAAAAATCCGAATCAAGCCAGGCCTAGATTTTTCCTTATGTAGAGGTTGATTGTGTTACAAGGATTAGATTTAGGTGTCTAGTACTACTGAGTGGCATACCAAAAAGAAGGTCACTCTGGGTGCTTGCCTGTAGTTTTGTTCTTCACTAACAGGAGGTCACTCTGGGTTCTTGCCTACATATAGGCACTTATCTCGCAATTTCTTGTGGCCTGGGGTGCGGAAGGACATTAAGCGCTTCATTGCAAGGTGTGATGAATGCCAATGGCAGAATTACGAGACGATTAAAAACCACTCGGATTGCTACAGTCACTTTCGATTCCGGGTGTGCATTCTTGTCAGTTTCAATGGAATTCATAGAGTGCATTACTCTATATTCATATAGGGCGTTCCTCTATCATAGGTTCTAGATGGTGCATTCTTGTCTATTTGAATGGAATTCATAGAGAGCGTTCCTCTATCACAGGGTCACAACGTTATTCTTGTTGTGGTTGACTGTTTCACAAAATTTGGGCATTTCATTGCCTTAACACACCTTTATACTGTCTCTACAAATGTTGACTTGTTTGTAAAGGTGTCTAACTATCATGGCATGCCTCGCTCTTTCCAGCATTACTAATCGTAATGCGGTGTTTACTAGTAACTTTTGGGAAGAGTTCTTTCGTTTGCAAGGTATCAAACTTTGTTGAAGTTTAGCGTGTCACCTGCAATTCGACGGGCAGACGGGTGCTTATTAGAACTCTGGAGCACTATTTGCGGTGCTTCGTTGGTGATCAACACCACACTTGGTCCACTCATCTTCACTGGACGACATTTTTGTACAATACAGCTTTCACACCGCCATTAAAATGAGCCCTTTCACAGTGGCCACTCACATCCCTGGAACCACCTTGGACGTCTAGTCGGTGGCTACAAAAATGGAACTTCGTTTTCCCCACTTTGCGGCTGAGGAGCAAGCCAATTTCTTAAGGCGGTGGGAGTTGTTGCACCCGTCCTTGAGGGCCAACGTTGCAACCCATCTCGAGGCCCAAGCCCAATTATGATTGTGACGACCCGGACCAGAATCACCAGTATGATCAGCTATGTACGTGAGTTGGACAGGTTAGAGTGAGAATTGGCCTTCGATGCAGTTGACAACGTTGCTCAGTGGGTGTTTTTGAGTGGAATAGGGGTTCCTCCGCCGTGAAATTCTCCGGTCAGTGGCGGCGCCGCTGTGGGCGGCGGTCAATGTTGACTTTTTGGGATTTTCGACAAGTTGCATGTCATTTGACTCGAAATCGCGCCCCGATCGCAGTGGGAAGGTTCATTTCTCGATTTGAGCATCCGAACTTACAACGAGGTATTGAGGTGTAATTTCTGGATTTCCGACAGTTTGTCGTAATCAGATTACGTGTTTCCGAGAACGGTGGTTTCTTGTGATTTGATTTGTATTATCGAGTTATGACTTTGAGGAATGGTTATTGTGAATATTCAGGGGTTCGTGATCGTTCTTTTGGCGAGGGACTTTCCGCCGGATCACGGGTTAACGCGTATCGCGTTACGCTAGTCTGTGAGTGGACAATTTCTTTTCACGGAATTCTTGCGAGTCTTTTATATGATTTATGAACTTGAGCATGCATATGAGATTTCGGATTACATGAGCATGTGTTTTACGATTATACTTATACGGGTATACGTATACGAATATGCATATACTTATATATTGTTTCATGCATTTGCATCGAACTGTTTATGATTTGGCTTACACAGAGTACAGTCTCAATTACGTTGTTGTATCATACACTTTGCCTCTCGGTTGATCCCCGATGGTAGGCCGCCTGGAGGGGCGTTTCCCCGGAACCGAGGCCATTTCTGGCTTAGAATCACGTGTGGGTCTGGGATCCCGTGATTCGGACTGTACTAGCACGGATGTGTCCACGAGTGGCCCCGTGAGATTTTTATGCATGCTCCGTATGCGTGAGGAGTTAGAGTCTCCCTCGTGTACCATTTGATTATTTATACTTTCGACTCGCATGTGTTTTTATAATATATATTACTTGGTGAAAGACATTTATTTTCGTCCACTCACTCTAACGTGTTTCATGTCTTTCCCCTGGGCTTTTCGGTTTCCGTGCCCAGTTTGCAGTTCAGGCTCTGGTGTCGCACGTCGTGGTCGGAGGCATAGTGCTCGAGCTACCTTATTTCTTCCAGTAGGTTTATTGTTCTACCTACTGTGGTATACTTATATGTGTATACATTAGAGGTCGCTCTGAGAAATCTGTTGTTATGTTATACGATTTTACTCCGAATTTCAGTAAAGTACGTATATATTTATTGTTTTACTTTACTGTTGATATATTGAGAAATTCGGATGGGATTGGTGCCCACAGTTTGCTTTTTGTGGCATAGGATGAAGTGTATTTTCCGCGTGCAGGTAATGGTAATTCAACGTTAGTAACGAAACTCTGCCAAAATTTCTACGTTTTTTTGTTGGTTCGTGTTTTCGAGGGGGTTCAATTCCGGTTTAGGAAACTAAATCGGGGTTGGGTCCTTTCAGCTTTGTATCAGAGCATTAGGTTATAGGTTCTGTAGACTTCTGTAGTCGTGTTTACTAAGGATATTTGAGAATGTACAGCATGTCTGGAATGGTGACCCGACCGGCCGGCGGATAATCATCAATATTCCGAGTGTTGTATACTTTCAAATATTTGAAGTTCCATGATTACGTTCCATTTGTTGTGAACGATATTGTATTCATTAGGATGCCTCCTATTGAGGATCAATCGACGCGCGATTTGCCAGAGAACTGTGGATTTGGATGAATATTCAGAGTTCAGAGAATTGTGTGGCACGGTTTGTCTGGTTATGTGTGTATGAGCGTCTACATGTTGCCTCAGAGCTGAGATTTGTGGCAGTTGATGTTTGCCCGAGTCAGATCGTTGTGTTTGGTGGGCTGTTATTGTGTGAGTTCCTGTTGCGACTCCATGGCCTACATTCAGGGTGTAGTTCATACCGTAATGGTTTTATCAAGCTACCCAGCATTCGAATGTGGAGTGTTTACCCACCTGAGGCAGAGATGCATTGTCCACATGTTTGTTCCTGTTTACATGTGTTATGTGGCTTCAGAGGGAGTTATGCACAAGGTTCGAGATGAATTTGAACCTGAGTATCAGAGAGAGTCTGACTGATGTGCTTCAAGATAGCCGTGAGGAGCTTAGTGTGCTGCACTCAGAGGCGAGGTTATTGAGAATGAAGATGTACGCGGTTTTCGATGTGATGATTTGAGGGAAGTGGACTTAGTCGAGATTTTGATGAGGTTGAGTTCCGACACTTCGGGATCAGTGACTTCATCAGGCTGTGGTCCTTTTGATTGTGTTGAGGGTGGGTCATCAGATCAAGCAGAGGATCCGTTTGATGATGGCGGAGATCACAGAGTAGCGGATTTGCTTCTGTGGCATGAGTTTGGGCGATCGTTGGTGATCCTTCACGCAACAGGTATTGCGGTGACTTGTGTTCGTGGAGTACTCTCAGTTGCTGTTTCGGTGACCAGGATGGTCACGTTACGAGGGAGCGCCCTCAGCCAGTTGTGTTAGCGGTTCGGTAGCTCAGAGTTTACGAGGAGATCCTCATGTTGTTCTTGAAGTTTGATTAATGTACCCTTTTGATGAGTTATTCAGCAAGTCGCAATTGACGTGGGCGGCTAGTTGGGCATGTTGGAGTGCGTGCTATGACCTTGTTTGAGGACAGACTTTTCTCCGAGGTTACAGTTGTTTGATATCCATGGCTATTGTACATGCATCTCCACTTCCGAGGTCTTGGAGAGTGTTGTATCCATCCAGAAGTTGCGAGATCCTTGTCGGAGGATATGGCTTAGTTGTGGATCTGTTATAGCTGGACATTGTGGTTTTGGTGTGATTATGAGTATAGACTTACAGACGACGCATTTGGCTGTGTTCGAGTGCCTCGAGAAGGAGGTTGTGTTTCGACGACCAGATTTCCTCGAGATACTATTTCGTGGTGATGGTCGAGCGGATGATTGAGATGGATTGTGTTGTTTGTTTAGCTCATGTTGTGTATACTATGGTTGCTGTACCCGATATTGGTGACATTGAGGTGGTTTCTGAGTTTCCAGGTGTGTTTCGGAGGAGTTACCAGGTGTTCCTCCAGTTCGGGAGACCGACTACACCATTGAGCTTGTACCAGGCGCTGGACTCATTTTACCGGTATTTTGTCGTTCGGAGCCAGCGGAGCTGATGGAGCTACAGTTTTGACTCCAGGAGTTGCTGGAGGAGGTTTCAGGAGATTTCATGCGACCCCACGTGTTTGCGTGGTGTGCTCTTGCATTGTTTGTATGGATGTTGGATGATTCGACGTGGTGGTGCATTGACTACCGGAAGCTTGATTTGCTTCAGAGGAGAGTGAGTATCCTCCGCTTCGGATTGACGATTGGTTTGATCAGCTTGCGAGAGCTTCAGTCTTTTTGAAGATTGATTTCGGGTCTAGATACCATCAGTTGAGGTTCGATGAGTCAGTTGTGGCTATGTCAGCTTTCGGATCTCGGTGTGGGCATCAGGAGTTCTTGGTCACGCTATTGGTTGACCAATGCCCCGTAGATCGTGTGGACTTGATGGACCAGGTGTTCAGACGATTTCTGGACGAGTTTGCGGTCATGTTCGTTGGCAATATCCTGATTTACTCCAGGAGTGTGGGCCAGCACCTGAATCAATTGTGAGCGGTTTTGCAGACTTCGCGAGATGATCAACTATTTGCAAAGTTCAGCCAGTGTGAGTTTTGGCCGATTAGCGTAACGATTTTGAGCTGTGTGATGCTAGCCGAGGGAGTTGGCATGGATCCTGACCAGTTAGAAGTCGTGTCGATTTGGGGATTGCCCTACCATTATACCAGAGATCAGGGGTCTCTTGGGTTTGGCAGGCTATTACCGACGGCTTGTACAGGATTTTCCCGGATTGCCACTTCACTTTTCCGGATTGACGAAGAATGCGTCAAGTTCGAGTGGTTCGATGCACGCGAGGAGAGTTACTTACTCCTGAAGGATGGTTGACCGTTGTTTTAGTTTTGACCTTACCTGACGACCGCGACAAGTTCGTGGGTTATAGCGATGCATCGAGGTTTGGATTTGGTTGTATATTGATGCTGTGTAGCAAAGCGGTGGCTCATGGTTCCAGGCAGTGGAAACCTTATAAAGCTACGTATCCGGTGTTTGATTTGGGGTAGCTGTCTTATGTTAGCATTGAAGAGTTCGAGACACTTCAGCTATGGCGTGCAGCGCGGTGTAGGACGTACACTGATCACTTGAGTTTCATCCACTTGCATTCTCGGCCAGATTTGGGCTTGAGGCAGTGTAGATGGTTGAGGTCGACTAACGACTATGGCTGCACCTTTGAGTTTGTTCGGGAAAGGCTAGAGGTTGTACTTTGACCATCAGTCTGGGATGTTGTTGCTGATGCATTCAGTTGTGAGTCGGGATTTCAGTGTTTCATGTGTGTGTGGCTCGAGTTTCCGTGTTAGCCGAGTTATGGGCTACGAGAGCTGAGTTTGAGTGTGATGACGTTGAAGCTCATTGTTTTGCACGCGGTTGGCGCTAGTGATGCGGAGATGTATCAGATACTTCGAGTTTACTACTTGTAACGCAATCCACAGAGCAATGTAGCAGCTTGAGTGTGCAGATGCCACATTCGTCGACTGGCGATGGCTAGGAGGCAGAGATTTGCCGGATGTGTCAGCCATTTGAGCTTTTCGGTTAGATGTGGCGTTTGTTGCTGTGATTATGTGTGTTGGTATGCATTTTGGTTTGTAATACCAGTTGTTAGGCCTTTGTGGACCATTTGACGAACTTAGTACGTTTCCTTGTACTTTCGGGAAAGGATTTCGGTGGCTGGTTGGCATAGCTGTGTTTGACGGAGATTGTCCATCTACGTGGTGTACCTGTGTCCTAGTTCGCTGATCGAGGTAATCAGCTACAACTGTGTGTTGGCGAGCTTTGCAGCGAGTATTGGAGACCAGATTACGAGTTAGTACCGGTTCTTACCCTCAGATTGGCGAGTCGAGGACTATTCAGGCCTTGGAGGGCATATTGTAGACCTCGGTATTGCTGTTCCAGAGGATTTGGGACCAGCAACTTCAGCTGTTCGAGATTGCTTGCAGTACCAGTTTGTAGACCACTATAGTTCTGATGTTGCATGTTGTTGTTTTGTAGACGATGTTGTACTCCATTGTGCTGGAGCGAGTTTGGTTTGAGTCTGAGTTGATGTTTGATTCGGAATTTGTGGGATGTTTTACCACAGACTGTCAGGTTAGCAGAAATGGGTTGATAATTGCTTGAGTTCGATGTTTGAGTTGTGTTGATGTGTGTAGACTGAGTTGTGATTTGCCGTGTTGTTTTGATCCGTATGTGGTCATAGGCGAGTTTGTGTTGTGCCGTATAGTTCGGCGTCGCCTACATTGTTGGCTTTTGTGTGTAAGTTGTGTTGTGTTCCGTGTGGCGGAACTCTGTTTCAGGTTTGCTACGTGTTGTGTACCCTATCTGTTCCTTATGCAGGAACACTTGGCGATTGTGTGGAGCTAGTTCAGATTCGAGATTTGAGGGTACATGGATTTCAGCACGGAGTTATCTCCTATTGTGGAGTCAGTTATCAGAGTTGTTCAGTCGACATTGTCGCTGGAGAGTTGTTCAGTTGAGGTTGCCGTTGGAAAGTTGAGCAGTATGCAGAGGCAGTGCTCCTACCTTGTAGTCGGCAGACTCGGAAATTTCGAGGTCGAATTTTTTTTAAGGGGGGTGGATTTGTGACGACCCGGACCAGAATCACCAATATGATCAGCTATGTACGTGAGTTACTGCGTTGTCGCAGGTTTCCGACAATCGTTTGGATTACCGGATTTGTTAACGACTTAATTATTGGCCGAGAATTGGAGCTGGGTCTCTTCTCGAGAGTTGTTGTACGTGTGATTTCGAGTTCGTGGGCGGTTCCGGATCGTTATTTGGACGACCGAGGAATTAATTATGAATATTTGAAGTTTCGACGGAAACGGATTTAAATGACAGGTTTGTTAGCGACTAAATTACCGGACGAGAATTTAGTTTCGGTTCCTTCACGGAAGTTGTTGAGAATTTAATTTTAAGCTTGTGGGAACTTCCGGAGTATTATTCTGAGTTACGAAGATTAAGTTGTGAATATTTCCGTTTGTTGGTTATTTAGTCGGTTTAAATATGTGTTGGGTTGAATGGTTGTCTTTTTATCGGTTTGGTCGATGTGTTTGTCTTCAGGTGATTATTGAAGAGTACGTCGAGACGAGTTTGTGGCCGCGAGAATTATCGGAATCGGAATTACGACGCGGAAGTTATGTGTATTTGAAGTTGTCGAAAAATCTATTTTTGGGAATTTCCTTAAATGGCAGGTATTTAATGAGGGGTTTCCTTAATTAGTAAGTCAACTGTTCATTGTTGGCTTTGACTGAGTCAACGCGGGCTAGGAGGAGGTGCGACGTGGTGCCTCACGGTGGTCGGCGGCGAGCTGCCGTCCGGCAATCTCCGGTCACGGGGGAGGATCCATTCGACTCGGCCCGGTGTCCCGATCCCGTTTCCAACCACGTATGGCGAGGCTCACCGGAGATAGGGATTTTTCTGGCATGAAATTGGAGGAAATTGAGGTTATTCGGGTTCATTGATTTCGGTTGAATTGAGCTATATAATGGATTGGGCTTTGAAGCTCTCCCCTCCACGAATCTAACCATGTAGGTTTTGAGTTTCAATTCGATTTGTGTATGGAGAATTCTTGATTTGAAAATTGTGTGGACTTTCGGTTTTTTGTGAAACTGGACAGGTTAGAGTGAGAATTGGCCTTCGATGCAGTTGACAAAGTTGCTCAGTGGGTGTTTTAGAGTGGAATAGGGGTTCCTCCGCCGTGAAATTCTCCGGTCAGTGGCGGCGCCGCCGTGGGCGGCGGTCAATGTTGACTTTTTGGGGTTTTCGACAAGTTGCATGTCATTTAACTCGTAATCGCGCCCCGATCGCAGTGGGGAGGTTCGTTTCTCGATTTGAGCATCCGAACTTACAGCGAGGTATTGAGGTGTAATTTCTGGATTTCCGACAGTTTGTCGTAATCAGATTACGTGTTTCCGAGAACGGTGGTTTCTCGTGATTTGATTTGTATTATCGAGTTATGACTTTGAGAAATGGTTATTGTGAATATTCAGGGGTTCGTGATCGTTTTTTTGGCGAGGGACTTTCAGCCGGATCACGGGTTAACGCGTATCGCGTTACGCTAGTCTGTGAGTGGACAATTTCTTTTCACGGAATTCTTGCGAGTCTTTTATATGATTTATGAACTTGAGCATGCATATGAGATTTCGGATTACATGAGCATGTGTTTTACGATTATACTTATACGGGTATACGTATACGAATATGCATATACTTATATATTGTTTCATGCATTTGCATCGAACTGTTTATGATTTGGCTTACACAGAGTATAGTCTCAGTTACGTTGTTGTATCATACACTTTGCCTCTCGGTTGATCCCCGATGGTAGGCCGCCTGGAGGGGCGTTTCCCCAACCAGACCGGTGAGGGGCGTTTCCCCGGAACCGAGGCCATTTCTGGCTTAGAATCACGTGTGGGTCTGGGATCCCGTGATTCGGACTGTACTAGCACGGATGTGTCCACGAGTGGCCCCGTGAGATTTTTATGCATGCTCCGTATGCGTGAGGAGTTAGAGTCTCCCTCGTGTACTCGGACGCGTGAGGAGTTAGAGTCTCCCTCGTGTACCATTTGATTATTTATACTTTCGACTCGCATGTGTTTTTATAATATATATTACTTGGTGAAAGACATTTATTTTCGTCCACTCACTCTAACGTGTTTCATGTCTTTCCCCTGGGCTTTTCAGTTTCCGTGCCCAGTTTGCAGTTCAGGCTCTGGTGTCGCACGTCGTGGTCGGAGGAATAGTGCTCGAGCTACCTTATTTCTTCCAGTAGGTTTATTGTTCTACCTACTGTGGTATACTTATATGTTTATACATTAGAGGTCGCTCTGAGAAATCTGTTGTTATGTTATACGATTTTACTCCGAATTTCAATAAAGTACGTATATATTTATTGTTTTACTTTACTGTTGATATATTGAGAAGTCCGGATGGGATTGGTGCCCACGGTTTGCTTTTTGTGGCATAGGATGAAGTGTATTTTTCGCGTGCAGGTAATGGTAATTCAACGTTAGTAACGAAACTCTGCCAAAATTTCTACGTTTTTTTGTTGGTTTTTTTTTTCGAAGGGGTTCGATTCCGGTTTAGGAAACTAAATCAGGGTTGGATCCTTTCAATGATTGTCCTAATCCCCACGGAGATTCTTCTAACCAGTAAACAAGTTCTATTTTGTGCATTTTGTGGTATGGCAAACCAATCAGAGGTTCAGAGATCAATTGGGACCTTGTTTCCTTTTTGCATGAAGTAGCAGTAGCTGTTACTCTGCATAAGAAAATTCAATCGTCTAATGCTCCAATATTTTCTCTAAAAGCTAAAACCAAACAGTACAATGTTCAAACTTACCTCAACTACAGGCTTTGCCACCAGCTGATATACACATTTGCGAGGTAGTCTCGGTAAAAATCTTATGAAATATATGAGTCAGACATGCAATTATTCTTCCTCAACATCAACCGGTTCAACTACACAAGTGGTAAAAAGACAGACTGTAACTTTTAATCTTTTACTAAAATTGCTTCAAGATTCACAAAGCAGCTGAGTTAATAAAAAGAAATTCTTCTGTAGCATTTTTAATTACATACACAAAATGCATGTGGTGATGATAGACAATGCAATGATACACGACTTTGCAAGCACTAAATGAACACTTAACACTTAACAAAAACGCATAAACAATTAAAACCCTTTGGTATAGATGTAGCATTGATAAGTAGGGATCGTTCTTAACCGGGGATTGAGGGTGCATGCATATTTACGCTATGGTTTAAAAGGGGGGGGTTTGAAAAGGTTTTTTATTATCTACGAAAATAAAGACAAGAACATGGCATAGCAAACACATCGTTGGCTTCTAAGTTCTAACATGCTTAAACTCATAGAGAAGCAAAACAAACAAGAACATAGAATCCTAAACATGCTTACTAAAACCGAAAATAAAGTTTAATTACATATATACATGATCAACTCGTCACACTTACCTCATTTCTTTATAACCTAATCATATTATATGCAACCTAAGTTTTATCTAGGCCTTTACTATGTGGTTCGCATGCATCTTGAAAGGACCCAATCCCGATTCAGTTACCTAAACCGGAATCAAACCCTCTCGAAAATACGAACCAACAAAAACTTTTCGAAATTTGGGAAGAGTTTCGTTACTAGCGTAGAATTACCATAACCTGCACCCAGAAATTAACACTTCGTCCTATGCCACAAAAAGCAAACCGTGGGCACCAATCCCATCCGGATTTCTCAACATCAATATAATCAACAACAGTAAATAAACTATACTATGTATATATGTATATCCGTGAAAATCCGCATAAACATGTATCAGAATGTATCAGAGCGACCTCTAGAGTAAAACATATACAACATATACATCAGTAGGCGAAACAAGAACCTACTGGAAAACACAGGGAACTCTGATCACTAGCCTCCAAACCGCGACGTGAAAACACCAAACCTGAACTGCAAACTGGGCACGAAAACCGAAAAGCCCAGGGGAAAGACAATAAACACGTTAGAGTGAGTGGACGAAAATAAATGTCTTTCACCAGTAAATATATATGTTTTAAATAACATATGCGAGTCCAGGTAATTGAAAATAATAAAATACGCGAGGTAAATATCATACTCCTCCAGCGTACTGAGCATGCAAGTAAAAATCTCACAGTTAGAACCACGGGGTCCCTAGCCCACACGTGATTCAGAACCACGGGGTCCCTAGCCCACACGTGATTCCAGCCGGTGACATCCTCGGGGATCAGCCGAGATGCAGTGTATCGATACAACAACGTAACTGAAACTGTACTCTGTGAAAAATCAAATCATAAACAGTTCGACACAAATGCATGAAACAGTATAAAAGTGTATGCATATTCATATACGTATATCCGTATAAGTATAATTGTAAACACATGCTCATATAGTCTGAAATCTCATACGCATGCTCAAGTTCATAATCACATAAATGACTCGCAAGATTTCAGTGAAAAGAAAATTGTCCACTCACAGGTGAGCAAAACGCGCACTCGTGCTAATCTCGTGGTCCGGCGGAAGATCCCTCGCCTGAAGCACGATCACGATCTCGATCTCCTGAATGTTCACAAAACATAACTGATCAAAATCTTAATTCTTAACACTGTACTGATGCACGGAAACCAACCGTTCCCGAAAATATGCAATGCGGTACAAAATGTATAACGGAAATCCCGAAATCCCCACTCGAAATCTCGACTGACAATCGGCTAATCAAATCGACCCCAAAATCTCTGGACGACGATCAGGGCGCGATTACGAGAAAAACGACACTAATTACATCGAAATCTGAAAAAGTTAACTTTCCGGCCGTTGACCGCCGCCGGCGGCGGCGGCGCGCCGTCAACGGTGGAATTTCAAGGCCACATAATATCGCAAAACTGCGACTAAACTCAAATCTCGAGAATCGTGCCAAACACACATCGGATTCTGGTTCGGGTCGTCACAAATCTACCCCCCTTAAAGAAATTTCGACCTCGAAATTTACGTACCTGCTATGTGGACAGATGAGGATACTGCTCCCGCATACGCTGCTCGGTCTCCCAGGTGGCCTCCTCAACTGAATGGTTCTGCCACAAGACCTTCACCAGCGGAATCACACGGTGTCTCAACTCCTGCTCACGTCGATCGAGAATCTGCACTGGCTCCTCAACATACGATAAATCCTCTCTGATCGGCAACTGCTGTGGGGCTATCACATGTGAAGGATCTGAGATGTACTTCCGCAACATCGAAACATGGAAGACATCATGCACACGAGCCATCTCAGCCGGTAACTCAAGTCTGTAGGCAACGGCTCCAACCCTCTCTGTAATCTCATACGGACCAATGTACCGCGGTCGAAGCTTGCCACGCTTCCTGAAACGCACAACTCCCCTCCACGGAGATAGTTTCAGGAAGACCCAATCACCAACCTCGAACTCTAAACTCTTCCTCCTCACATCCGCGTAACTCTTTTGCCGATCCTGGGCGATCTTCAGTCAATCCCGAATAACCTGAATGTCCTCCATCGTGGTTTTCACCAAATCAGGACCAATAAGCCAACGCTCGCCCACCTCACTCCAACACAATGGAGTGCGACACTGCTTCCCGTACAGAGCCTCGTACGGTGCCATCTCAATACTGGCCTGATAGCTGTTGTTGTAGGCGAACTCAATCAAGTGTAACTGCTGATCCCAGTTTCCACGAAACTGCAACACACATGATCTCAGCATATCCTCAAGAGTCTGAATGGTCCGCTCGGACTGCTCATCAGTCTGAGGATGAAAAGCTGTACTAAATCGCAATCTCGTGCCCAACGCTCGCTGTAAAGCCTGCCAAAACTCAGAAGTGAACTGACTATCACGGTCAAAAACAATGGACACAGGCACCCCATGCAAGTGAACAATCTCTGATAAGTACAATTTGGCCAATCTGCCCACTGAAATCTTTCCCGGAAGTGCAAGAAAAATTGCGGATTTCGTCAGTCGGTCAACAATAACCCAAATGCCAGTGTTGCCCGCCGAAGTACGCGGCAACTGATAGACGAAATCCATCGTAATATGCTCCCACTTCCAAACTGGAATCTCAAGTGGCTGTAGTTCCCCTGCAGGTTTCTGCCTTTCCGCCTTCACCTGCTGACAAATCAAACACCGACTCACGTACGCGGCAATCTCCTGCTTCATGTTACGCCACCAATAGTACGCTCGAAGTGTACGAAACATCTTTGTACCTCCGGGATGCATCGCATACGCTGAACTGTGGGCCTCGTCCAGAATCTCCTTCTTCAAGTCCTCTTCCCTGGGTACACATAATCTGCCCCTGAACAACAACGTACCGTCGTCGCTCAATCGGAACTCTGTAGGCACACCATTCTGAATCATAGTCTTCTTGCCCAGCAAGTAAGGATCTGAATCCTGTGCCTCCCGTACCTGATCAACCAACACTGGTCGAACCTAGAAGCTGGCCAACAAAGCGCCATCATTATCATACCCAAACACAGCACCTGTAGCTCGAAGCTCGGCTAACATCGATACTCTGGCCACACACATATGGAACAATGAGGCTCCAGATTTCCGACTAAGTGCATCCGTTACAACGTTGGCCTTCCCTGGATGGTACTCAAACATGCAATCATAATCATTGATCAACTCCATCCATCGGCTCTGCCTCATGTTCAAATCCGGCTGTGTCCGCAAGTAAGTGAGACTCTTGTGGTCAGTGAAAATCTTACACTGAGCACCATACAGGTAATGTCTCCAACTCTTCAAAGCTAACACAATAGCGGCTAACTCCAAATCATGCGTCGGATAGTTGACCTCATGTGGTTTCAGCTGTTTGGAACCGTATGCCACAACTCTACCATGTTGCATCAACACACAGCCAAGGCCCAACTTCGACGCATCGCTGTACACAACAAACTCACCACGGTCGTCTGGCAATGTCAGAACCGGTGCGGTAGTCAATCTCTCCTTCAGAAGCAAATAACTCTCCTCGCACGCATCAGACCACTCAAACTTGACGCCCTTCTTCGTCAATCTGGTCAGTGGTGTAGCAATCTGGGAGAAATCCTGCACAAACCGTCGATAATAGCCTGCTAGCCCCAAGAAACTCCGAATCTCTAGCACAGTAGTGGGTTGACTCCAATTCAGCACGGCCTCAATCTTGTCAGGATCAACACTAACTCCCTCGGCCGAAATCACGTGGCCCAGAAACTTCACACTATCCAACCAGAACTCACACTTGCTAAACTTCGCGAACAGATGATGGTCCCGCAAAGTCCGCAACACCGCACGCAAGTGCTTCTTATGCTGGCCCACACTCCTCGAATAAATCAAGATATCATCAATAAATACAATCACGAACTTGTCCAGGAACCGTTGAAACACCCGATTCATCAAGTCCATGAAAGCTGCGGGGGCGTTGGTCAACCCAAACGGCATAACCAAAAACTCATAGTGCCCATACCGCGTCCTGAAAGCTGTCCTGGCAACATCTGAATCCCGGATCCTCAACTGGTGATATCCGGATCGAAGATCAATCTTCGAAAAGACTGCTGCTCCCTTCAGCTGATCGAACAAATCGTCAATCCGCGGCAACGGATACTTGTTCCTCACTGTAATCTGATTCAGCTTCCGATAGTCGATGCACAAACGCATGGACCCGTCCTTCTTCCGCACAAACAACACTGGAGCACCCCACGGAGAAACACTCGGTCGAATGAATCCCTTCTCCAACAACTCCTGAAGCTGAATCTGCAACTCCTTCAACTCTGCAGGCGCCATCCGATACGGTGTCTGGGAAATCGGTCCAGTACCCGGCAATAACTCAATAGTAAAATCAATCTCCCGCACAGGAGGTATACCAGGTAACTCCGCTGGAAACACATCCGGAAACTCAGACACAATCTCAATACTCCCAAGATCTGGCACTGCAGCTGTAGTGTCCACAACATGGGCTAAATACGCAACACAACCCTTCTTCATCAACTGAAAGGACCCAACCCCGATTTAGCTTTCTAAATCGGAATCAAACCCCTTCGAAAACACGAACCAACAAAAACTTTTCGAAATTTGGGCAGAGTTTCGCTACTAACGTAGGATTACCTTAACCTGCACGCGGAAAATACACTTCATCCTATGCCACAAAAAGCAAACCGTGGGCACCAATCCCATCCAGATTTCTCAATATATCAACAGTAAAGTAAAGTAGTAAATATATATGCACTTTACTGAAATCCAGTGTAAAATCGTATAACGTATTCAATAGGAAGCTCAGAGCGACATCTAATACATAATCGTATACGTATACCACAGTAGGTAGAACAATAAACCTACTGGACGAAACAAAGTAGCTCGAGCACTATGCCTCCGACCACGACGTGCGACACCAGAGCCTGAACTGCAAACTGGGCACGGAAATCGAAAAGCCCAGGGGAAAGACAATAAACACGTTAGAGTGAGTGGACGAAAATAAATGTCTTTCACCAGTTATATATATATGTTTAAAACAACATATGCGAGTCCAAGTAAAACAACATCGTATAGTACGCGAGGTAAACTCACACTCCTCCAGCGTACTGAGCATGCAAGTATAAATCTCACGGGGTCACTCATGGACTCTTCCGTGCTAGTACAGTCCGAATCACGAGGTCCTTAGTCCCCGTGACTCTAAGCCAGAAATGGCCTCGGTTCCGGGGAAACGCCCATCACCGGTCAGGTAGGGATAACGACGCCCCTCCTGGATGGCCTACCATCGGGGATCAACCGAGAGGCAAAGTGTATCGATACAACAACGTAACCAAGACTGTACTCTGTGAAAACCAAATCACAAACAATTCGATGCGAATGCATGAAACAATATTAAAGTGTATGCATATTCATATACGTATATCCGTATAAACATAATCGTATAATCATAAACACATGCTCATATAATCCATAATCTTAATATGCATGCTCAAGTTCGAAAATCATATAAAAGACTCGCAATCATTTCCGTGAAAAGAAATTGTCCACTCACAGACTGGCGTAACGCGTATCGTGTTAACCCGTGATCCGGCGGAATGTCCCTCGCCAAACAAACGATCACGAACCCCTGAATATTCACAATGTCCAATATTCAAAGTCATAATCCGACAATACAAATCAAACCATGAGAAACCACCGTTCTCGGAAACAGATAATTCAAAGTCGACGAATCGTCAAAAATCCGCATATGTACACCACAATACCTCGCTTAACTTTCGGACGCTCAATTCGAGAAACGAACCTCCCCACTGCGATCGGGGCGCGATTTCGAGTCAAATGACATGCGACTTGTCGAAAGTCCAAAAAGTCAACCCGTTGACCGCCGCGTTGACCACCGCCCACGGCGGCGCCACCTTCAACCTGAAAATTTTCCGGCGGAGCAACCCCTATTCCATGCAAAATCACCCACTGAGCAACTTTGTCAACTACAACAAAGGCCAATTCTCACTCTAACTCATCCAATTTCATGATAAACCGAATTGTACACAAAATTTCAAATCCAAAATTCTCCATGCTCAAGCAAAATTAGATCACCAAACTTACACGGTAGCTTGCTAGTGATGAGAGCTACAAAGCCCACCAAAAATTTCAGCTCAATTCGGCCAAAAACAGAGAACCCGAATTCACCAAAATTCCCTCCATTTCATGCCGGAAATTCCTCCACTTCCGGCGTCCCTTGCCGTGAAAGGAGCCCGGAAATAGAACAAGGAGATCGAGACGAAGAGAACGGGCCTAAGCCCGAGGCCGGAGGTGGCCGATCGGAACCTCGCCGCCGGCGAGCCACGGTGCACGTCGCACCACCCTCACACCACCGAGTTGACTCAGTCAACTCGGTCAAACCAATAAATGAGCCAACTTTTGACTTTCCCTTTATGGAAACCTGCTATTTATAGCCTTTCCCGATTAGGAAACTTCATGTTTATCCATTTCGACGAACTTCAAACGCGCGTAACTTTCTCGTCGTATATCCGACTCCGATAATTCTCGCGGCCACAAACTCGTCTCGATATACTCTTCAATAATCACCCAAAGTCAAACATATCAGCCAAACGGATAAAAAGTCAACCCTTGAACCAATACACATTTAAATCGACTAAACAATCAACAATCGGCAAAATATTCGCAATAAATTCTTCGTAACTCAAAATCGTGCTCCGAAAGTTCCCACGAACTCGAAATTAAATGCAGAACAACTTCCGTGAAGGATTCGAAGCCAAATTCCCATCCGATAATTTAGTCGCGAGCAAACCTACCATTTAAATCCGTTTCCGTCGAAACTTCAAATATTCATAACTAATTCATCGGTCGTTCAAATAACGATCCTGAACCGCCCACGAACTCGAAATCACACGTACAACGACTCTCGAGAAGAGACCCAGCTCCAATTCTCGGCCAATAATTAAGTCGTTAACAAGCTCGGCTATTCCAATAACCGTCGGACAACTGCGACTACGCAGTAACTCATCGATCAAGCTGAACATACTGCTGATTCAGATTCGGGTCGTCACAAATCCACCCCCCTTAGAAAAATTTCGACCTTGAAATTTCCAAGTCTGCTGGCTAAAAGTAGGAGCACTGCCTCTGCATACTGCTCAACTGCCCAGTGGCTACATCAACTGAACAACTCTGGCAACTGACTCCACAATAGGAGATAGCTCTGTGCTGGAATCTCTGTACCCACAAATCACAAATCTGAACTGGCTCCACACAAGCGCCAAGTGTTCCTACATAAGGAATAGACAGGGTACACAACACGTAGCAAACCTGAAACATAGTTCCGCCACGCGGAACACAACACACAAAGCCAACACTATAGGCGATGCCGAACCATACGGCATAACACAAACTCGCCTATGGCCTTATATGGATCAAAACAACATAGCAAATCACAACTCAGTGCACACACATCAACATAACTCATACGCTCATATCAATATAGCCCAAACATCGAACTCGAGCAACAATCAACCCATTTTTGTTAATCTGACAATCTGTGGTAGCACATTCCACAAAATCTGAATCAATCATCAACTCAAATTCAAACCAAACTCACCCAACACAATGAAGTACAACATCGTTCCTCAAAACGACGTCAAACAATATCAAAATCACAGTGGACAACAACCTGATACTGCAAGCAACCTCGAACAGCTGAACTGCTGGTCCCGAATCCTCCGGAACTGCAACACCGAGGTCCACAATATACCCTCCAAGGTCTAAATAGTCCTCAAAGATCGCTCGTCAATCTGAGGACAAGGACCGGTACTAACTCGTAATCTGGTCCGTAATGCTCGCTGCAAAGCTCGTCAACACACAGTCGTAGCTGATTACCTCGATCAGCGAACTGGAACATAGGCACATCACAAAATGAACAATCTTCACCAAATACAGCTATGCCAGCCTGCCACTGAAATCATCTCCAAAAAGTACAAGGAACTGTACTGAGTTCGTCAAATGGTCCACAAAGGCCTGACAACTGGTATCCCAAATCGAAATGCATACAACCATACACACACAAGATCACAGCAACAAACGCCACGTCCAAGCGGAAATCTCTAATGGCTGATACTTCTCGGCAAGTCTCTGCCTCCTAGCCATCGCAAGTCGACGAATGTGGCATCAGTACACACAAGCTGCTATATTGCTCTTCATGTTGCGTCACGAGTAATAAACTCGAAGTATCTGACACTTCTCCGCGTCACTAGCGCCAAATGCATGCAAAACCACAAGTCTCAACATCATCACACTCGAACTCAGCTCTCGTAGCTCATAACTCGGCTAACACGGAAACTCGAGCCACACACACACATATAATACTGAAATCCGAACTCTCGACTGAATGCATCAGCAACAACATCATCCCAAACAGATGGTCAAAGTACAATCTCTAGCCTTCCTCGAACAAACTCAAAGGTGCAGCCATAGTCGTCAGTCGACTCCATCCATCGACACTGCCTCAAGCCCAAATCTGGCCGAAAATGCAAGTGGATGAAACTCAGTGGTCAGTGTACATCCTACCCCACGCTGCACGCCATAGCAGTAGTATCTCCATCTCTCTGGTGCTAACACAAGGACAGCTACACCTAAATCATACATAGGATACGTAACCTCATAAGGTTTCCACTGTCCGTAACCATGAGCCACCGCTCTGCTACACAGCATCAAAGCACAACCATATCCAAACCTCGATGCATCGCCATAACCCACGAACTCATCACGATAGTCAGGTAATGCCAAAACCGAAACAATGGTCAACCATCCTGCAGGAGTAAGTAACTCTCCTCGTGAGCATCGAAACACTCGAACTTGACGCCTTCTTCGACAATCCGGAAAGTAGAGTGGCAATCCGGGAAAATCCTGCACAAGCCGTCGGTAAAAGCCTGCCAAACTTAAGAGACCCCTGATCTTTGGTACAATAGTAGGGCAAACTCCAAATCAACACAGCTTCTAACTGGTCAGGACCCACGTCAACTCCCTCGGCTAGCATCATTCAACCCAAAATCTTTACGCTAATTGGCTAAAACTCACACTAGCTGAACTTCACAAACAGCTAATCGTCTCGCGAAGTCCACAAAACCGCTCGCAACTGCTCCAGGTACTGGTCCACACTCTCGGAGTACATCAGAACATTGCCAACGAACATGACCGCAACTCGTCCATAAACCGTCTGAACACATGGTCCATCAAGTCCACATGATCTACGGGGGCATTGGTCAACCAATAATGTGAACAAGAACTCCTGATGCCCACACCGAGATCCGAAAGCCAACATAGCCACATCTGACTCATCAAACCTCCACTGATAGTATCCAGATCTGAAATCAATCTTCGAAAAGAGTGAAGCTCCCTGGAGCTGAACAAACCACTCGTCAATTCGAAGCGGAGGATACTCGCTCTCCTCTGAAGCAAATCAGGCTTCGGTAGTCAATGCACCACCTCGTCGAACCAACTAACATCCGTACACACAATGCAAAAGCACACCAC
Organism: Geum urbanum; assembly: GCA_946800695.1. Classification (NCBI taxonomy): domain Eukaryota; kingdom Viridiplantae; phylum Streptophyta; class Magnoliopsida; order Rosales; family Rosaceae; genus Geum; species Geum urbanum. The sequence continues at coordinate 28,272,652 of OX327001.1, forward strand.
ACAAATACGCGGGGTCGCATGAAATCTCCTGAAACATCCTCCAGCAACTTCTGGAGTCGAAACTGTAGCTCCATCGGCTCCGCTGGCTCTGAACGACAAAATGTCGGTAAAATGAGTCCAGCGCCTGGTACAAGCTCAATGGTGTAGTCAGTCTCCCGAACTGGAGGAACACCTGGTAACTCCTCCGGAACGCACCTGGAAACTCGGGAACCACCTCAATGTCACCAATGTCGGGTACAGTAACCGTAGTATCCACAACATGTGCTAGGCAACAACACAATTCGTCTCTACCATCCGCTCGACCATCACCACGAAACAGCATCTCGGGGAAATCTGGTCGTCGAGACACAACCTCCTTCTCGAGGTACTCGAACACAGCCAAATGCATCGTCAGACTCACAAACATACCAAAACCACAATATCCAGCTATAACAGATCTGCGGCTAAGTCATAACCTCCACAAGGATCTCGCAACCTCCGGATGGATACAATACTCTCCAAACCTCGGAAGTGGAGATACAGGTACAACAGCCATGGATATCAAACAGCAGTAACCTCGGAGAAAAGTCTGTCCTCAAACAAGGTCATAGCACGAACTCCAACATGCCCAACTAGTCGCCCACATCAAATGCGACTTGCTGAATAACTCGTCAAAAGGATACATTGGTCAGCCTACAGGAACAACATGAGGATCTCCTCGTAGACTCTGAGCTACCAAACCACTAAAACAGCTGGCTGGGGCCGCTCCCTCGCAACGTGACCCTCCTGGCCACCGAAACAGCAACTAAAAGTGCTCCTCGAACACAAATCACCGCAACACCTGCTGCGTGAAAGGATCACCAATGATCGCCCAAACTCATGCCACAGGAGCAAGTCCGCTACTCTGCGATCTCCGTCATCATCAAACGGATCAGCAGAGGATCCTCAACATAATCGAAAAGACCACAGCCTGATGAAGTCACTGATCCCGAAGTGTCGGAACTCAACCCCATCAAAGTCTTGACTATGTCCACCTTCCTCAAACCATCACATCGAAAACCGCGTACACATTTCCTTCTCAACAGCCTTGCCACTGAGTGCAGCACACTAAGCTCCTCACAGCAATCTCGAGGCACACCAATCAGGATCCCTCTGATACTCAGGTTCAAACTCATCTCGAACCTCGTGCATAGCTCCCTTTGAAGCCACAAAACACGTGCACACAGGGACAAACATGTGAACAATGCATCTCTGCCTCAGGTGGGTAAACACTCCACAGTCGAATGCTAGGTAGCCTGATGGAACCATTACCATATACACAACGCCCTGAATGTAGGCCATGGAGTCGCAACCGGAACTCACACAATATCAGCCCACCAAACACAACAATTTGACTCAGGAAAACATCACTGCCACAATTCTCAGCTCTGAGACAACACATAGATGCTCATATACACATCCCCAGGAAAACCGTGCCACACAATTCTCTGAACTCTGAATACTCATCTGAATCCACTGTTCACTGGCAAATCACGCGTCGTATGATCCTCAACAGGGTCCACAACCGAAACGACACGGAAAGCACATCAGGAGGCATCCTAATGAATACAATATCGTTCACAACAAGTGGAACGTAATCATGGAACTTCAAATATTTGAAAGCATACAACACCCGGAATTTGATGATTATCCGCCGGCCGGTCGGGTCACCATTCCAGACATGCTGTACATTCTCAAATACCCTTAGTAAACACGACTACAGAAGTCTACAGAACCTATAACCTAATGCTCTGATACCAAGCTGAAAGGACCCAACCCCGATTTAGCTTTCTAAATCGGAATCAAACCCCTTCGAAAACACGAACCAACAAAAACTTTTCGAAATTTGGGCAGAGTTTCGCTACTAACGTAGGATTACCTTAACCTGCACGCGGAAAATACACTTCATCCTATGCCACAAAAAGCAAACCGTGGGCACCAATCCCATCCGGATTTCTCAATATATCAATAGTAAAGTAAAGTAGTAAATATATATGCACTTTACTGAAATCCAGTGTAAAATCGTATAACGTATTCAATAGGAAGCTCAGAGCGACATCTAATACATAATCGTATACGTATACCACAGTAGGTAGAACAATAAACCTACTGGACGAAACAAAGTAGCTCGAGCACTATGCCTCCGACCACGACGTGCGACACCAGAGCCTGAACTGCAAACTGGGCACGGAAACCGAAAAGCCCAGGGGAAAGACAATAAACACGTTAGAGTGAGTGGACGAAAATAAATGTCTTTCACCAGTTATATATATATGTTTAAAACAACATATGCGAGTCCAAGTAAAACAACATCGTATAGTATGCGAGGTAAACTCACACTCCTCCAGCGTACTGAGCATGCAAGTATAAATCTCACGGGGTCACTCATGGACTCCTCCGTGCTAGTACAGTCCGAATCACGAGGTCCTTAGTCCCCGTGACTCTAAGCCAGAAATGGCCTCGGTTCCGGGGAAACGCCCCTCACCGGTCAGGTAGGGATAACGACGCCCCTCCTGGATGGCCTACCATCGGGGATCAACCGAGAGGCAAAGTGTATCGATATAACAACGTAACCAAGACTGTACTCTGTGAAAACCAAATCACATTCAATTCGATGCGAATGCATGAAACAATATTAAAGTGTATGCATATTCATATACGTATATCCAACAATACAAATCAAACCCCTGAATATTCACAATGTCCAATATTCAAAGTCATAATCCAACAATACAAATCAAACCACGAGAAACCACCGTTCTCGGAAACAGATAATTCAAAGTCGACGAATCGTCAAAAATCCGCATATGTACACCACAATACCTCGCTTAACTTTTGGACGCTCAATTCGAGAAACGAACCTCCCCACTGCGATCGGGGCGCGATTTCGAGTCAAATGACATGCGACTTGTCGAAAGTCCAAAAAGTCAACCCTTTGACCGTTGACCGCCGCGTTGACCACCGCCCACGGCGGCGCCACCTTCAACCTGAAAATTTTCCGGCGGAGCAACCCCTATTCCATGCAAAATCACCCACTGAGCAACTTTGTCAACTACAACAAAGGCCAATTCTCACTCTAACTCATCCAATTTCATGATAAACCGAATTGTACACAAAATTTCAAATCCAAAATTCTCCATGCTCAAGCAAAATTAGATCACCAAACTTACATGGTAGCTTGCTAGTGATGAGAGCTACAAAGCCCACCAAAAATTTCAGCTCAATTCGGCCAAAAACGGAGAACCCGAATTCACCAAAATTCCCTCCATTTCATGCCGGAAATTCCTCCACTTCCGGCGTCCCTTGCCGTGAAAGGAGCCCGGAAATAGAACAAGGAGATCGAGACGAAGAGAACGGGCCTAAGCCCGAGGCCGGAGGTGGCCGATCGGAACCTCGCCGCCGGCGAGCCACGGTGCACGTCGCACCACCCTCACACCACCGAGTTGACTCAGTCAACTCGGTCAAACCAATAAATGAGCCAACTTTTGACTTTCCCTTTATGGCAACCTGCTATTTATAGTCTTTCCCGATTAGGAAACTTCATGTTTATCCATTTCGACGAACTTCAAACGCGCGTAACTTTCTCGTCGTATATCCGACTCCGATAATTCTCGCGGCCATAAACTCGTCTCGATATACTCTTCAATAATCACCCAAAGTCAAACATATCAGCCAAACGGATAAAAAGTCAACCCTTGAACCAATACACATTTAAATCGACTAAACAATCAACAATCGGCAAAATATTCGCAACAAATTCTTCGTAACTGAAAATCGTGCTCCGGAAGTTCCCACGAACTCGAAATTAAATGCAGAACAACTTCCGTGAAGGATCCGAAGCCAAATTCCAATCCGATAATTTAGTCGCGAGCAAACCTACCATTTAAATCCGTTTCCGTCAAAACTTCAAATATTCATAACTAATTCATCGGTCGTTCAAATAACGATCCGGAACCGCCCACGAACTCGAAATCACACGTACAACGACTCTCGAGAAGAGACCCAGCTCCAATTCTCGGCCAATAATTAAGTCGTTAACAAGCTCGGTTATTCCAATAACCGTCGGACAACTGCGACTACGCAGTAACTCATCGATCAAGCTGAACATACTGCTGATTCAGATCCGGGTCGTCACATCAACCGATCCGCCCTTATCGCGGAAATCAAACAAGGTAGGGAAGTGTTCTTCTCGCCACGAAACAGTATCTCAGGTAACCCTGGTCGTCGAAATGCGACCTCCTTCCTGTGGCAATCAAACATAGCCCAGTGCGACTCCAGGAAGTCTATACCCAATATCAGATCGAAATCCACAATATCAAGCAATAACAGATCTGCGGCTAAACCATGGCCATCAACAAACACCTCACAATCTCGGTAAACCCAACTGATGCTCACAACCTCACCTGACGGATACAACACTCTCCACAACCCCGGAAGTGGAGATGCAGGTACCGTAGCCAATGATGACAGTCTAAATGATATGAATGAATGTGTGGCACCTGGATCTAGCAATGCAACTACAGGAATACCAAATACATGTAACGTACCGATAACGACCTCCGGTGATGCTCTGCCCTCACGCATAGTCATAGCATGAACTCTCGCCTGTCCGGCTGGTCGTCCTCGCTGGGGCTGTCCCTGCTGTCGGCCCCGGCCTGCAAACTGTGCTGGTCGAGCTCCCATAGTGGCACTTCGCTCAACACTGGAACTCTGGGCCGCCTGTCCGTCACCACCATACAACTGAGGACACTCCCTCGAATAATGACCCATTTGGCCACAACGATAACATATAACAGGACCCCGCTGACATGGTCCAAGATGATGCTTGTTGCAGAGGCTGCATAATGGATAATCTCTCGGAATAGGAAATGTGCCACCAGTACGCCGGGGGTAACTAGAACCGCTGGAATCAACACTAGCCTGTGGTCGCCGCGGTCGATCTCTCCTCCACCTCGGCCTCTGCCTCTGTATACCAACTGATGGGCGATAAGATCCACCGCCCGAGGATGAAGCTGAACCGGAAGTATTGGAACTCTGCCTCTTTGAAGGCCCCTGACTCGGTCCACCTTCCTCGAATCTCCTCGGTTGGTACCTCTGCTGTCTCTCCTGCTCAATGTCCTCTCCTCGGAGAGCTGCACTGACAAACTCATCAAAGTTGTTCCTCGGCATCGTAGTCAACGTCGCCTTGATGTTCAGATTCAATCCCAGCTCAAACCTACGACACTTGGCTTCCTCTGTAGCCACCATATCCCGCGCAAAACGAGACAACCGAGTAAACCGATCCCGATACTCAAGTACAGACAAACTGCCCTGCCTCAAGTTCGTAAACTCCTCGTACTTGCGCTGCTGGGTAGCCTGATTAAAATACCTCCGCATAAACAGATCATGAAACAATGTCCACGGAGTATCCACAGGAACTCTGTCAGTGCTGACCCACCAAAAGTATGCATCACCCTCAAGTAAACCAACTGCGGCCACTGTCATCTGCTCAGGTGTAAACTGCAGATGCTCACAAACACGCTCAATCTGAACCAACCATGCCTCGCATATCTCTGGATCAACTGAACCCGAAAACACAGTAGCACCCGCAGTTCGAGCCTTGACCACAGGGTCAAAACGCTCTTCCAAACGCAGCACTCGCATCAGCAAGTCGCGCGTTCGGCGATCCTCATCAGGATCATCATCCCGATCAACACGGGGACCACGTCGAGGAGGCATCCTACTGATACAAGACAAGCATTAGGCACAAGAAGAAAGAACGTAATCATGAAACCGCAGATATTTGAGGACATACAACACCCGAAGTATTGATGAGTACTGCTGGCCAGTCGGGTCATCACTCCAGTCATGCTGTATCAACTCAAATACCCTAAGCGTCACAACTACAAGAGTCTACAGAATCTGACAACCTAATGCTCTGATACCAAGCTGAAAGGACCCAATCCCGATTCAGTTACCTAAACCGGAATCAAACCCTCTCGAAAATACGAACCAACAAAAACTTTTCGAAATTTGGGCAGAGTTTCGTTACTAGCGTAGAATTACCATAACCTGCACCCAGAAATTAACACTTCGTCCTATGCCACAAAAAGCAAACCGTGGGCACCAATCCCATCCGGATTTCTCAACATCAATATAATCAACCACAGTAAATAAACTATACTATGTATATATGTATATCCGTGAAAATTCGCATAAACATGTATCAGAATGTATCAGAGCGACCTCTAGAGTAAAACATATACAACATATACATCAGTAGGCGAAACAAGAACCTACTGGAAAACACAGGGAACTCTGATCACTAGCCTCCAAACCGCGACGTGAAAACACCAAACCTGAACTGCAAACTGGGCACGGAAACCGAAAAGCCCAGGGAAAGACAATAAACACGTTAGAGTGAGTGGATGAAAATAAATGTCTTTCATCAGTAAATATATATGTTTTAAATAACATATGCGAGTCCAGGTAATTGAAAATAATAAAATACGCGAGGTAAATATCATACTCCTCCAGCGTACTGAGCATGCAAGTAAAAATCTCACAGTTAGAACCACGGGGTCCCTAGCCCACACGTGATCCTAGCTGGGCAGTACAGTCAGAACCACGGGGTCCCTAGCCCACACGTGATTCCAGCCGGTGACATCCTCGGGGATCAGCCGGGATGCAGTGTATCGATACAACAACGTAACTGAAACTGTACTCTGTGAAAAATCAAATCATAAACAGTTCGACACAAATGCATGAAACAGTATAAAAGTGTATGCATATTCATATACGTATATCCGTATAAGTATAATTGTAAACACATGCTCATATAGTCTGAAATCTCATACGCATGCTCAAGTTCATAATCACATAAATGACTCGCAAGATTTCCGTGAAAAGAAAATTGTCCACTCACAGGTGAGCAAAACGCGCTCTCGTGCTAATCTCGTGGTCCGGCGGAAGATCCCTCGCCTGAAGCACGATCACGATCTCGATCTCCTGAATGTTCACAAAACATAACTGATCAAAATCTTAATTCTTAACACTGTACTGATGCACGGAAACCAACCGTTCCCGAAAATATGCAATGCGGTACAAAATGTATAACGGAAATCCCGAAATCCCCACTCGAAATCTCGACTGACAATCGGCTAATCAAATCGACCCAAAAACCTCTGGACGACGATCAGGGCGCGATTACGAGAAAAACGACACTAATTACATCGAAATCTGAAAAAGTCAACTTTCCGGCCGTTGACCGCCGCCGCCGCCGCCGGCGCGCCGTCAATGGTGGAATTTCAAGGCCAAAGTTTCCAGATTTCAAGGTCTCGATGAGCTGAATCACTTTCTCTTCTATCACTTAAGCTAATTCACAAAGGAACCATGTCAATTACACAAAATCCGATCGAAAATTCCAACCCGAATCCCTAATCGGGTTCACCCCAAAACCACATCTCGTTCCAAACCAATTCACTAGAAAGCATCTACGAGGCGTGGGGAGCAAAACCCCCAACACCCCGACCCTCAAAACTCGCCGGAACAGCCTCCACCGTCACCGGCGAAACAACCCATCTCGGCCCCAATCGAACTCAACCAAAACAACATCAAATCTTTCCAAACCAAGAACCATCATGCTCGAAATTCACAGAGGAATCTAACCATACCTGATTCGTGGTCGGAGGTGGCCGGAAAAAGGTCGCCGGAAAGTGACTTCCCGTTTGGGAAACTTTCCCTTTCGGGCTGCTGGTCTACTTTCCAATTTTGGAAAGTCAACGACTGGTCAACTCCCACAATGAATTCTCGACTATTTCTCGACTATTTTTTGAATTTTCGATATTTATACTCATCTCTCGGGTCGATCAACGGTGCAGAATGAATATACGATGTGATTCGGATAAGCTCGAAACAATCGGATAAACTCGTCGGAACCCGAAACTTCAAATAATCATAAAATATTCCTCGGTTATCGGAAAAATGTTCCGGAACCGCCCACGAACTCGAAATCACGTACTCTACACTTTCCGTGAAGATACCCAACTCAAATTCTCTACTAAAAACAAAGTCGCGAATCGAATCGACAAACCACATAATATCGCAAAACTGCGACTAAACTCAAATCTCGAGAATCGTGCCAAACACACATCGGATTCTGGTTCGGGTCGTCACACATCTGTCATAATTAAGTGAATAAACCAAGATTGCTCGCATTTAGACACATCATTAACCTAAACCAAGATTGCTCGCATTTAGATTAAAGCATTAAGTGAAGAAGACACATTATCTAACCTAAACCAAGATTGCTCGCATTTAGATTAGCACACAGAAAAGACTTAGACTCGAAATAGATGACATAAAATAGAATTAGAATTATATTACAAAAACATGTCTTTACACTCTACAAAACTGAAATACATTACAAGGAGTAAGTAGAGGGATCGAAATACACCCTTTGTGTCATGATTGCAGTCGCAAAGCTTGCACACGATCCTTCTATGGATGGCTAGATGAACCCTCGGATTGCCTAAGGTTGCTTCTAGGTGGAGGCCGAATGTATATGGTGTGGAGGATGGCGTTCCTTGAAGAGATTTCGAGTGTTTGTGGAGAGGAAGTGTTTAAGGCAGAGACTTGGCTTGTATGATGAGTGATGCTTGAGAATGAGACCGAGCCCTTGTATTTATAGGTGAAGAATTCCAACTTTCCTCTCCAAACTAGGGATTCCTAGTCTACCCGGGTAGAACTGACAGCCTGTCTTCCTTTGAGTATTCCGGGAGTTCTAGAGCTCAGAAAATTATGATTTTGGACTCGTTGGAAAGCTTATTCAAAGGGCTATAAAATCCATATAAAGATCGCCATATTTGGAGTTGAATTGCGACTTCGGTGGCCTCTTGAAGTTACAGGTCTGTTCTGAGATCTTCTTTCCTTATTCCACTCTAGATATTCCTTTCTTGATTTCCAAGGAAATATACTCCTTGCCGAATTTCTTCAAGATATTCAAGATATTTGGTCTTCAAATGTGGCAAGTATGATCTCAATATTTCAGCCATGTCTTCTTTCCATAAATGCTTGCCGAATTAATCTTTCCTGGTTCACGTAGGAGAAATGTATTCGTTCTTCATTTGGGAAACCATTTGTGCGTACCATTTTAGTAACTTTTACGAACACCATTTCTCAACCATTTTGCGCGTCTCGGATATTTCGCCACGTCATTCCTAGTCGATTTAGGAAACTTCATTTTTCAGCTCCGCGAAACTCTCCGAGTTGTCGAACCATTTGTATTCCTAACCCGAGTAGGAATCCTAGTCAAAGAAGGAAATACCACTTTTCCTAAGCAAATTAGGAAACCTCCAATTGCTGCGTTTTAAGCTCTATTTCACCTCTTTTATTGTACTCCTTTATTCAAAACCTAAAAACAACAAAGTAAGTAAGAAATGATAGTACTAAGGTCAAAACAAAGCTAAATGTAAAGAGAAAGACGTTAAGAATCAAGCATAAAATGCGTAGATCAAATTCCCCCACACTTAGATTTTGCTAGTCCCTAGCAAAAACTAAATAAAAGAAAGACTAAAAATATAAACCAACGTTAGAGCTAGCCTCCACGTTGAACAAATCCCATGGACTAAAATAAATAAAAAAACAACTCCTAAGCCCTTAGCGTAATTTGTCTCAGAAATTTTCTTAAGTATATGGCGATGGAATCACAAGATTTCATACACTACAAGAAAATTGCACCTAGACCACGGACCATTTCCGTCGTCTAGGTGCAGTTTTCCATCGTCTAAGTACTTAGACGACGGAAACTCCGTCGTCCAAGGTCCGTGCTCCAAGTGCTGTCGTCCAAGCACCTGGACGGCGGAGATTTAGTGATCCGTCGTCCAAGTGCACTTGGACCTCGGACATTATCCGTGGCCCAGGTAGCCACCTGGACGACGGAAACTCTAAGTCTCCGTCGTCCAGGTGAACACCTGGGCCACGGACATTGCTCGTTTTTCCGTGGCCTAGGTGTTCACCTGGACGACGGATAAATAGTAATCCGTCGTCAAGGTGCATACATGGGCCACAGATAAGCTAACAATCTCCGTCGTCCAGGTGTTCACCTGGACGATAGATAACTAAGTCTCCGTCGTCCAGGTGAACACCTGGACGACGGAGAACGGCAGGGTTTAGGGTTTAGGGGTTGGGGGTTAGGGGTTTAGGGTTTAGGGTTTAGGGTTTAGAGTTTTTCACCTGGAGGACGGAGAACATAATCTCCGTCGTCCAAGTGAATATTTAATTTTTTTTTTAAAATAAATTGAAATTAAATATTATTATTTTAATTTATTATTATTTTAATTTAAATAATGAAAAATGCTAAAATTAAATAAATAAACTAAATTTTGAATATTAATTAATAACTTAATTATTAAATAATCAAAGTAAATTAATTTGTACATACGAAAAAACCCATAAATTAAAAATTAAAATATTGTTCGAAATGCGGAAAGAAACGAGATAATATACTACTAGCTAGCTAATACACTGGAGGAGCAGATGCGCCGCCGAGTCCTCCGCCTCCAGCCGGGTCGTTGTCGTCGGGGTGTGGGTTCGGAGGAGGTTGACATACTTCTCGATTTTGTTCCATGAGGGCGATGAGTTGGGCTATTTGTGCTTGTTGTTCGTCAAGTCTTTGCCGCATTGACTCATTCTCCTCTCGTGCCAGTCGAGCCTCTTGAATAGCTGCTTCGACGGCCGCAGCCTGACTCCTTCTCCGCTGCCTCGAACCTCCCGTAGATGATGAGCCGGAGGTCGTCGAAAAATCTCGTACCACCCTAGGCCCAAAGTGCCTAACCTCCTTGCCAGCTCTACGACCATAGACCTCATCCGCGATTGCAATTTGGCTCTCTAAGGATAGAGGAGGCAGGTCTTCCGGCGGCACATCTGGGAACGCAAGCTGAGTGTTGGCCAACTCTTCATGCGCACGCTCTATCGCCCTTGCCTACAAAAGAATAATTAATTTATTATAATGAAATCATATTTAAATAATAATTACTATAATTAAAAGCACATATATATATATATATCACTTACGCCGCATTGACTCGCTTCATTATCGAGCCCTGGCGTCACGTACGCGCTTACGCTTGCATCAAGATAAGGGTGTTTGGAACCCTTATCCTTGTGCTCCTTGGCAATTTGAATGAACTGCTTGGCGCCGGTAGTATGGTGTTTCTCCTTCTTCCCCCGGTTGGCTTTGTTGACACCGGAGAATTTCTGTTACACAACATAATTAAATCATTAAAAAATGAATAACTACAATTTAAATAATTCAATTAACTTAATTGAAATAAAAATAAATAAATTAATACCTTAAATTGTTCATCGGCAAAGTGGTTACACAACCACTCCCACTCATCTTCTCTCTCCCCTTGCAGCTCAACCGGGGAAGGCACGGGACCGACATCTTTGAAGTACTTATGGAGCCTGTACTTCCAATCTTTGTAGATGGAGTTGGCGGTTTGATTGATATGCCTCGACATAGCCGGTGTCGGATCCACGTCAAATTGTTCCTATCAAAAATAAATAGAAAATTATAATCGTATATATTATGAAATTTTAGGCCGAGATTAACAATATTATATAATAACTAAATTGAACGTATTACGTCCCGAAAGATCTTTGAAGACTTTCACCTTCTCATGATCCGGCGCCTCCTTCCAAGTAGGGGCAGTGATACGAACCCGGTTACGGATGATTGACCCTATCCCATGCGCCGAGAGACTTGCTAGCTGAGCTGTGGGAGGGCCACCGGTGAATTCGTCGTACGGCAAGTCGATCTTTTTACCGGTCGCCTTGCAAATACGCTCCGCTTTGCCCCCTTTAACGAGACCCCGAGTCCTTTTCGGTTCCGGGTCAGTGGGGGCCCTCCTTTGCCTACGGCGGGCGCTGTACATGATTGATTCGGCGGTCGAGGACGCCTGAGTACTTCCCGTTGAAAGGGTACCGGGCGTCGGAGATTGGAAGGGGTCGACGTCATCACCGCTCGAGATGAATGGGGGAGCGGGAATTTCCCCAGAGGGCGCTACGGACGGACCAGATGATCCGTCCGGATTGAGAGCGTCGTTGCCCTCCGGTGGTAATTCCCAACCGACTTGGTCCGCCAAGCGGCGGAGCATGGCATCTTCTGCCTCTTGTTGGGCTTTCTTCTTGCCGGATGTCGTCTTTGGCGGAGCCATTTAAACCTAAGAGTACGGGGTTAAAATACCTACTTACCATAATAATTACAACTTAAAAATTTACGCTAATTAATTAAGTACGTTTAAGATTTAAATCGAGTACACTAGCTTGGCATTTTCGGTCGTTCAATGGACGTGCGACCTGCGCGATAAAGTGTAAATTTTCAATTAATCAGCCTTGGTTAAATCGAAAAACATGGCCAGTTAGGGATAGAGATAACGCGAGAGGCAGGACTAATTTCGACAAAAGTCTTTCTTAGTCCAAATCCTGTCACCAGTCATAACCCGTTTCTAGACACCATGTCCGACATTCGGCCAATTTTTCGAAAATTTACACTCCCTCAAGTCCTTTGCAAACTCCGCCCTCAACCTCGTGTCCATAACTTCACTTAGGTTATGGTGTGCGGTGATAAAATCCACACATCACGAGGGGTTAAGGAGATAAGCAAGGAAAAGATGCACCATCTATTCCAAAGAGTGCGACTTAATTACACCAAGCCTATGTACTAAATTTAAATCGAACACGTACTACTAATTAATTTACTAAAAAATACACGTAATTACATGCAATAATTTATTTTCCATTTAGCATGCAATAATTAACCATTTAATTAATTAATAACAATAATTATTTATTTAATTAATTAATAACAATAATTATTTATTTATTTAATTAATAACAACAAATTTACAATTATTCATTTAATTAGTATTAAATAACAATAATTATGATTTAATTAATTAATAACAACAATTAATCATTTATTAAATATTTAAAACTAATTACTAAATTAATTTCTACTAATTAATTATATTTAGAATTTAATTAATTAATAAAATGAAAATTATTTAAATAAGGGAAAAATAGAAATTTACCGAATCGGAGTTTTCGGGAATTTCACCGGAGTTGTATCGTCGGAGAGGAGGAATCGAACCACGCCGGAGTTGTATCGTCGGAGCGTCGTCGCCGGAGGAGAATATCGCCGGAATGAGATTGAGAGAGAGAGGAGAGGAGAGATGGAGAGAATTGTAAGGGATGAGGAAAAGAAGATGAGCCGTACTCTATTTATAGAGTTTCACTTAGACGACGGAGAACTATTCTCCGTCGTCTAAGTGCACTTGGACGACGGAAACGGGCTTCTCCGTCGTCCAGGTGGCGGTTTCAAAATTTTGAAACGGCGCGTAATTAAGGGGCCGGACGTTTTGAACCGCCATGGAATTGGACTTAGACGACGGAGAATGAATTCTCCGTCGTCTAAGTGAAAATTCAAGCGGTCCCAAAAACGGAAGCGGTAAATTGAACCGCCATAATTTTGGACTTGGACGACGGAGATGGTAAGTTTCCGTCGTCCAAGTGAAAATTACATGAAAAAATTAAACAAAAAAAAATTTGAACCGCCATGATTTTTGAACCTGGACGACGGAGATGGTCATTCTCCGTCGTTCAGGTGAACACCTGGACGACGGAAAATGACCATCTCCGTCGTCCAGGTTCATATTACGTAAAAAAAAATTAAAAAAATAATTCGCTAGGAATTTAGCGATCTGTCATTCGAGTGAAATAGTCGTACAATATCGATGAACGCATCGTATATATGAACAGTCAAATTTGAACCGCCGATTAATTTTACGTATTGAAACATGTTAAGTATCGACTAATCTTTACGACTTCAGTGTTCATGAGTAGACGCTCATTTGCAGCAGAGTATTAACGAAATTGAATTTGGACAAAATAACCGTTGGATATGTTCGTCGTAACATAATATGTAATTGTCTTCAAAGGACCATAAAATAATAAGTTCGTGAAGGGTTTGATCGGCACAGTCAACCGCAAAACCGATAATTTCACAAACCGGAAACGTGGATACAAGGCATTTCGCAACTCCGATTTTCGAACCGTCGAAGCTCACACACCAAGAATTGTTTACTCTAAAGTCTTGATGAAAAGAAAATGCATTGGAAGAAGGTCGAGATGGTCGTTGTCTTAGAAAAAATTACGATATCTGCACCTGGACGACGGATTTGAGCGTTTCCGTCGTCCAGGTTTATACCTGGACGACGGATATGAAGTTATCCGTCGTCCAGGTTAGAACCTGGACGACGGAGAATGACGTTCTCCGTCATCCAGGTGTATAGACCCTGAATTCAAGGGTTAGGGCCTTACTGTTTAGGGTTTAGGGTTTGTGAACTTGGACGACGGAGAATGATCATTCTCCGTCGTCCTAGTGTGCACCTGGACGACGGATAATGACCATTATCCGTCGTCCAGGTGCATAGACCTCGATTTCAGGGGTTAGGGCTTTAGGGATTACGGTTTTGGTCGTCCCCGGTCATTTGTGTACGTGTCCGTTCAATTATCAATCGATCCAATCGAACTGCTAGATTTAGGCCGGCTAGGGTCAAGGATTTAGCTAGGGTACGTTTTATATGAGATTGAGATTTGGCGCCAATATTTATTAATTTCTCCGTTGGCCAGGATATATAATTCAGATTAATTTCTTACCGTAAACCGGCATCGATCATATATATATATTACAATAATTACAGTAATTAATTACCAATTAATCTCCCTCGTCGTATGACCGTACTCTTCGTCATAATCATCATCGTCCTCATCCCCGTTAGTCGACGGCTCATCCTCGTCATCGTACTCAACATCGTCCGACGAATAACCTGAGTCCTCGTCCAAGTCCTCTTCCTGCTCGTCTTCTTCATCTACCTCATCGATAATCTCATCTTCAGTTAGATCTGTACAACCATCAGACATGGGTAACCGTTCACCATCTTGAACCAGGTCCATTATATCGGAGCGGACCATAGAAATATTAGGCTCTTGATAGGCAGGAATGTCTCTTTCTGGTTCAGCAGCATCTTCAGTCGTCGCCGGTGTCCCTTCAATTGTCTCTGTATTCCATATTCCTCGGTGAGAGATATGGTTCACTATTTTCCACCCTTCACCGGCTTTCGGATCGTCGAGATAGAACACCTGCCGAACTAAGGTGGCGAGAGCGAAAGGCTCATCCTCATACCAGTGCGAGTTTGTATCGACTGATAATAGTCCCAGGTCTTCCTTTGTACGCTTGAACCATCTGCACTTGAATAGGAAAACGTTGACATCATTCCCGTAACATAGCTGAACCACGTATACAATAGCCCCGTAATATAGATCATTGTCTTTCCCAACGGCTACCCCACTGTTTTGTGTTCTTCTTCCTTCGTCTCGGGCCAATGAATGGAACTTTACACCGTTCACAAAACATCCGGGATAAATATAGTGTTTAACCGGCTTCCCTGCTAGCAAGTGCTTTGGCCATGACCACCACCCTCCGTGGTTATCAGATTTTTGCAGATCAATCATCTGCGAAAAAGGGCAAATTAATATAAGGGTTTACTTTCTACAAACATGAGCGATATGTATTTAAATAATCTCATCCGAGTCGTACGTACGTACCCATTGGAAGAAATAATCAGGAAACTTCTTCTTAACCATTTTCTCAATCCACGCCGAACTCTTGTTTTGATTTAACGCCTGAAGCCTCTCCCTGTATGACATCATGTACGGCTCGACTTCATCACAGTCTCGCAACACTACCCAATGTGCCTCAATAAGTTCTTCCCGTGTTAACGATTCCTTTAATACTCCTCTAAACGATCGGACGACATTGGTGACGACAGAAAGATTGATGCGGGCACTGCGATCGGAGGCAGTGGGAGGGGGTGGATCTTTGAGGTACCTGTTGCAGTAAGTAACACACTCATGCATTAGGTATGTCTCTGCTATGGAGCCATCCGGGGCCGACCTGTTTTTGACGAATGACTTATACTGTCCAAGCTGTCTACAAAATCAAACGTACACATTACATAAGTACATATAGCTAGCTAGCTAGTATATATATAATCTCCAGTGGAACAAATTAATTAATTAGTTGTACGTACCTTTCTTGAGGATACATCCAAGTGTACTGGACCGGACCAGAAATGAGCACCTGCTGGGGCAGGTGGATCATTAGGTGAATCATGATGTCAAAGAAAGCAGGGGGGAAAATCCTCTCTAGTTTGCAAATGATGTGCACAATTTGTTGTTGCAATTCCACCACATCTGACTTCTTTAATTCTCTGGCGCATAACCTCTGCCACCACCTGCACAATGCCACTATTGGTTCTACGACGTCCCGAGGCAAGTATGGTCGAATTACCACTGGAATCAGACATTGCAGCATAACGTGTTAGTCATGTGTCTTTAGACCAACAAACTTGTGTTGCACCTCGTCCACTGCTCCAGTTATAGTAGCTGCATACGTAGCCGGATAACGAACGCCCTTAAACCAGTGAAATACAGAACGTCTAAGCGTCGGCTTCACTGTGTAAGGTGCATCTGGCATCTTGTTGTACACTCCTTTCCTATCCCTCCTCAACCACAAGGGACGACGTAGATTCATTGATTCCAAATCTTTGCGCGCTTTGGGAGTATCTTTAGTCTTGAACTTAATACCGAGAATTGTTCCCACCACGCTGTCGCACAGATTCTTTTCTATGTGCATCGCGTCCAAGTTGTTCCTCAGCTTCAACTTTGACCAGTAAGGGAGTTCAAAGAATTTACTCTTGTGATCCCAATAGCTCAGATCATGTGGAGGAATTGGATTGCATTTCTTTACATCCGCGTCATTGCTCAACACACCAAAGTCGAAATAGCTCAACCTCTCTAAAATCTCTTCGCCCGACCAACTACGGGGTTTAGGATTGTTCTCTACCGTACCGTCGAAATAAGCTTCATCCTGTCACCACGGGTGGTCGTGAGGAAGCCATCTACGGTGACCCAAGTAACACACCTTCCCCGCGTGCCAACTAGAGTTCACGTCGTCCAAACATATAGGACATCCATTATATCCTTTTGTCCTGCAGGCTGCCAACATCCCATAAGCTGGAAAATCGCTGATCGTCCACAATACGGCAGCCCTCATCGTGAACATCGTGTCAGTGAATTTGTCATAAGTTGGGACTCCATTTTCCCACAACAGTTTCAGCTCGTCGATCAAAGGTCTGAGGTAGACATCTAAGCACTTCGATGGAGATTTAGGACCTGGAATTAATACGGTAAGGAAATTAAATTCCTTGTTCATGCACATCCACGGAGGCAAGTTGTACGGCATCAGAATAACTGGCCAAGTGCTGACGGCGGAGCTATTACTTCCCCAAGGATTGAATCCGTCTGTAGATAGGCCGAGTCTAACATTTCTAACCTCTGAAGCAAAGTCTCCAAATTCTCTGTCGAAATGTTTGAAACCCTCCCCATCCGTGGCGTGTCGCAGGACATCGTCATCTATTCGCTTTTCTGCGTACCATCGCATCGCCTCTGTTGTCTGTAGAGACATGTACAGGCGCTGCAATCTGGGAATCAAGGGAAAATATCGAACAACTTTCACAGGAATTCTCTTTTTCGAACTCTTCCTATTCAACTGGAATTTGCACTGGCCACATACGAGACAATAGTCCAACTCTTTATACTCTTTGTAAAATAGCACACAATCATTCGGACATGCATCAATTATCCTGTACTTTAGGCCGAGGTTGCTCAGGATATTTCTAACCTTATAATGAGATTTAGGAAGATTGTGATCATCAGGAAGCAACTTACATATTTGCTCCTGAATTTCGTCAAAAGCACTCACTGACATTTTGTGCTTCACTTTTATCTTCATTTGCTCCATCACATATTGCAACACATTCTCTCGACATCCAGGGAACACCGGGGTCTGCGCTTCAAGTAGTATCCGGTTGTACTTTTCCATCTCACTGGTGTCAGTGGCCAAGCTAGCTGCGGGGAATGTGTCATCATGCTCATAAGTGGTACTGTAACCTCCGTCTTGGTGTTGGTGTCCACCATGACTACATCCCGGAAACGCATCATGGACCAAATCTGCAGTTGGGTTGCAAGCTGGGGGTCCGGTACCACTGCCGCTGGATGAGGCACCATGGTAACTGTACCCTGAGCTGAAGTCTGCTGCGCTGAACTCTACTGCTTCACCATGCTCGCTCCATGTAGTGTAACTCCACATCATACCATTTTCGTACAGGTGTTGCACCATAACATTAACCTCCGCATACTGACAATTAAGACATTTCTGACACGGACACCTGAAACGTTTCTTTCCCTGACCATGTTCTATCGCAAAATTCACAAATTCGCTAATTCCATCCATATACCGAACATCACATCTATTCTTCAACTTCATCCAACTCTTGTCCATACTGCTACAAAATATTATAATTAATTAATTATTACATATATATATATTTGTCAATTAATTTACGCTTAATTATATGTACGTACTCGATCTACATCGATCCATCAATTACGTACGTACGTAATTTAATCGATCTGTACATATATATATATAGCTAACATCAGCTAACATCCTTGCATGTATATATGTACGTACGTTTTCAATAAATATATATTAATTAATTAATTAAGCAAATTTTAACTGCGTACGTATACGTACGTACCTGCTGGCCTTCTCGATATCTGTACGTTAATTAAGCTAACTAGCTAGTCAGCGGAGATCCCTTATCGATCCTGATTCTTCTCGGCCTAGCTACCTAGCTCGCTTCTAGCTAGCTAGCTCCCTAGCTTCTCCTTCTCCCTTCTCCTTCAATTCTTCTTCAAATGGAATGAATAGATCGAGGCCAGGAATGAATTCGATCAGCTTATATAATGCTTCACTTAGACGACGGAGGTGTCGATACGTCGTCTAAGTGGAAGCACGTTTCGTATACTCGGACGACGGCGTGTCGGTCCGTTGTCCAGGTAATCACCTGGACGACGGAGAATACCATCTCCGTCGTCCAGGTGATCACCTGGAGGACGGAGAAGACTCCGAGGTCCAGGTGATCACCTGGACGACGGAAAATACAATCTCCGTCGTCCAGGTGACCACCTGGAGGACGAAGAAGACTCCGTGGTCCAGCTGACCACCTGGACGACGGAGAATACCATCTCCGTCGTCCAGGTGGTACTTGGACGACGGAGTCATTTCAGTCGTCCAGGTGTCACTTGGACCACGGAACAATTATGTTTCCGTGGTCTAAGTGATGTTTTCTTGTAGTGATAGTGAAAAGCTCAACAATTTTCAAGAGATAAGAGAAATATGATCATGTCATGAACAAGTAGGACTTGGAGTAAACAATGGTGAAGTTAAAGCTATGCATGTTTCGAACAAGTTTAAATCAATCTCACATGGATGCTCTCATCATATTTTCACTCATGAAAAGAGGTTCACTCAAAATGTATATGTATTGCATCGAAATACCTCATAATTACTTGCACAAATGAACCAAACCATATGCTTACTCATGTAACTAACTCAACAAATTGAAGGCTACTCATCTTAAGGATCATAAAGGACTTTAGAAAGGTTGTAATGAGGCTAAGGCTAAGGCATTCGAAATTTAGATAAGTGGTGGTGTAAAAACGGTTCAAAGACTTAGTTTAGCATTTAAATCTTCTCAAATTCGTGGCTCATCCTTTCTACACTTCTTTGTGTGTCAAACTTCAAGATCGGGGGCCAATTTTCATCGTTTTGGGCCCTAACTTCATTCTCAACTTCCTTTGAGCTTTATGAACAGGACAAAGGCCATATTTCTTCACTTTTGGGCCTTCAATTCGTAGCAATCTCCAAATTCATAAGTATAGGGGACATTAATCCAAACTTATACAATCTAAACACAATGCCTCGAGATCTTTATACTTTTTTTTTTCTTCTTTTTCTTTTTTTATCTCGAAAATTTTGGCATTCAAATACAAAAATTGTTGGACAAGTCTATCCCTATACACACATCTTTTCATCATCTTCACGCCACTTTCATTGTGCTAGCTTCGAAATTCTTCACCAAGTCTTTTAGAACAAGGGTAGGAACTCTACACTAGGCTAAGTGTTTAGATATAGTATGTGGTAAATGAAAGAAAAGGCTTAACGTAGGCTCAAAGGGGTTAATCTAGGGGTGTCGCAACTCGTGCGCACAATGGGACACAAGGCCATTTGGTTTATGTGGTGGTAACCTAATTGCCTTTAATCATATCCAAAATCAAAGTATATATCAACTTAAAAGCTTTGTAAATCTACATGAGTAAGTTCTAGTAATCTCTAGTTCATTAAAATCTATGCCAAGTAATTAGATGAAGCATGTTTTGTTTTTGAAAACCATATGCACGAAATTCACTCTCAAATGAAGTAATGTAGGCTCAAAAACTCACTTTTAGGTTTGTATGATTTAAAACTTATTCTAACATGCGAAATCTATACCATGTTTAATCAAACCATATCCACTACATGTTATGACAATCAAAATATCTCACTTATCACAAGAAAACAGTTTAGTGCTTATTCACCGCCATATGTATTCTTTTCGGTCTATTTTCATCATAGACTAACTAAGGGCATCCTAAGATGAAAAAGACTCTTTAAAAACAATTTTTTTTTAGGGCATCATCCGCCGGAAAGTTCCATTGTCCGCCCGGTTTTGACTCAAATAAAGTTGTAAACCCCTCCCCCACACTTAAATTCTACATTGTCCTCAATGTATTTAAGGGAATCATAGAACTAAGTAGGAAGAGAGAGACCCACGAAAATTTTAGCTAAGGAAAGTAAATAAGCAATGAAATTAAAAAGATAAGGGAGGAGAGAACAAATCCTTGGCGATTTCCTCCATTGGGTTTCCTCCCAACAAGCGTTTGTTTTTTAACGTCTTACAGCCTAGACGTGATAGTTCTTCATGCCGCGGGAACCTTCATGGCATCTAATATGTTGAATTCGATCTTTTCTCCATCAATCTCCATGGAAAACGTTCCCTCAAACACATCTATCTTCGTTCTTGCAGTCCTCATGAAAGGTCGTCCAAGAAGCAATGGCGTGGTGTTCAAAGGACTCTCCCCATGTCAACAATGTAAAAATCCGCTGGAAAAATCAGGTTGTTGACTTGCACAAGAACATCTTCAACGTATCCCCTAGGATACTTATGCGAACGGTCGGCTAGTTGAATGATGACGTTGTCTTGTTTGAGCTCGCCTAAATCCATGGATGCAAATAAGTAATAAGGCATTACGTTAATGGATGCACCAAGGTCTAGCATAACATCTTTGAATTTGTTGTCACCAATCACACAAGGAACAGAAAAGCTCCCCGGGTCCTTCAATTTGGGGGGTAACCGACGCTGTAAAACCGCTGAAACGGTTGCATTCACCTTCACAACCTCCTTCGCTCTCGTTTGCCTCCTTTGGGTGCATAACTCTTTGAGAAATTTCGCATAGATAGGCACTTGTTTTATGCACTCGATCAAGGGCAGATTTACTTGCACCTTCCGAAAGATGTCCAAGATGTCTTCGTATTGATCATCTTTCTTAGATTTTGTCAACCTATGGGGGAATGGTGCACTAGCAAACGAAGCATTAGTATTAACCGAACTTGAAGGGATAGAGTTAATACCTTTGTTTGGGGCAGATTGTGATGATGAGGGTTGTGCCTTAGTGGCGTGAGGAGCCACATTCTTCTTCTTCTCGGCATCTCTAGTAGCCAGATCTTTTTCTAAGTCCTCCTCCTCAAAATAGTGTTAGTATCAAAATAATATACAAGTAATGCAAAACACTAACCAAAAACGTTGAAAATTAAAAGAAAGCAATAAAAACACACAAAATCACACCAAAACAAATCACACGAAGAAAAACAAACCAAAAACACACCAAAAACACACGAAAGCTGTAAAACACTAAGTTAAGACACTTCAAGAATTGTAAACGTGAATGCAAGGCTTTAGACTCCCTAAAATGAATGCAAAGTTGATAGAATAAGTTAAGACTCAATTTACACGTTTTCTGCAAAATTAGGCATATTTACAATGCAAAGATTTAGAAACATATATATATATACAAGTAGAGTAATGCAAGCACACCATATTTCATTCAAATTCATGCTCAAAACAATTAAATCGTCATTCAAATGCATCAAACAAGAACCTAAGTGAAATATGAAGTGAATGCATAAGAGAAAAACGTTAGAACCTGCAGAAAACACACAAAGTTACGTGCTAAATACATGATGCAACGTGACCATACGTTTGGCCTCATGTCCCTAACTTCACTTAGGTTAGGGTACCCGGTGATGAAATCCGAGTATCACAAAGCCGCCGGCAGGTTTATGCAAGCTAAATGCAACGTGGTTAATTCTTTACAAGTTAGAATGCACACGAAATTTACAAGTAATATGCACAAGTATTTTGTTCATTGATTTTCGCCCTCAATTTAAAGAGAATACGTTCATTTAGCCTTTAGGTCTTTCATTGGACGTGCGACCCGCGCGATAAAATGTACATTCTCAATCAATCGGCCTTGGTTCAATCGAAAAGCATGGCTAGTTGGGGATAGAGATAACGCGAGAGGCAGGACTAATTTCGACGATGCATCCCGAGGCTTACCGATCATGGAAAGTAGATTTAGTCCTTGTCTTCTTTGAGCAACTTTAATAAGCTTGGCCAGTTGGCAAGAGAGACCACGAGAGGCAGGACCGATTTGAGATCTCGGATCCAGAACCCGTCATAGAAACCGTCACCTTCTAGACACCAAGTTACCGAAGATTTCTTACTAAACGACAAGTATTCATCCACTCACCGGATCATTGGTATATACTCCATTGATGCAAGTCTTTCTTAGATCCAGAACCTGTCACCAGTCATAACCCGTTTCTAGACACCATGTCCGACATTCAGCCAAAATTTCGAGAAAGACATTCCCTCAAGTTCTTTGTAGACTCCGCCCTCAACCTCATGTCCATAACTTCACTTAGGTTATGGTGTGCGGTGATGAAATCCACACATCACGAGGGGTTAAGGAGATAAACAAGAAAAAGAGGCGCCATCTATTCCAATGAGTGAGACTTAATCGCCCAAACTTGCGTACTCAATGTAAATCGAAGACTTCCTTTAATATGTACCTATTTACATGGCTGCAAAAACAAAAAGTTAGAATGGAACGTATTATGAACATGTATAAAAATTTCGACACTTTATATATATATACACTTATTTACATAATTTCACATATTTACAAGCATAAACACACAATTCTTTACAATCCCCGGCAACGGCGCCAAAATTGATACACGACTTTGCAAGCACTAAATGAACACTTAACACTTAACAAAAACGCATAAACAATTAAAACCCTTTGGTGTAGATGTAGCATTGATAAGTAGGGATCGTTCTTAACCGGGGATTGAGGGTGCATGCATATTTACGCTATGGTTTAAAAGGGGGGGTTTGAAAATGTTGTTTATTATCTACGAAAATAAAGACAAGAACATGGCATAGCAAACACATCGTTGGCTTCTAAGTTCTAACATGCTTAAACTCATAGACAAGCAAAACAAACAAGAACATAGAATCCTAAACATGCTTACTAAAACCGAAAATAAAGTTTAATTACATATATACATGATCAACTCGTCACACTTACCTCATTTCTTTATAATCTAATCATATTATATGCAACCTAAGTTTTATCTAGGCCTTTACTATGTGGTTCGCATGCATCTTTCATAATTAAGTGACTAAACCAAGATTGCTCGCATTTAGACACATCATTAACGTAAACCAAGATTGCTCGCATTTAGATTAAAGCATTAAGTGAAGAAGACACATTATCTCACCTAAACCAAGATTGCTCGCATTTAGATTAGCACACAGAAAAGACTTAGACTCGAAATAGATGACATAAAATAGAATTAGAATTATATTACAAAAACATGTCTTTACACTCTACAAAACTGAAATACATTACAAGGAGTAAGTAGAGGGATCGAAATACACCCTTTGTGTCATGATTGCAGTCGCAAACCTTGCACACGATCCTTCTATGGATGGCTAGATGAACCCTCGGATTGCCTAAGGTTGCTTCTAGGTGGAGGCCGAATGTATATGGTGTGGAGGATGGCGTTCCTTGAAGAGATTTCGAGTGTTTGTGGAGAGGAAGTGTTTAAGGCAGAGACTTGGCTTGTATGATGAGTGATGCTTGAGAATGAGACCGAGCCCTTGTATTTATAGGTAAAGAATTCCAACTTTCCTCTCCAAACTAGGGATTCCTAGTCTACCCGGGTAGAACTGACAGCCTGTCTTCCTTTGAGTATTCTGGGAGTTCTAGAGCTCAGAAAATTATGATTTTGGACTCGTTGGAAAGCTTATTCAAAGGGCTATAAAATCCATATAAAGATCGCCATATTTGGAGTTGAATTGCGACTTCAGTGGCCTCTTGAAGTTACAGGTCTGTTCTGAGATCTTCTTTTCTTATTCCACTCTAGATATTCCTTTCTTGATTTCCAAGGAAATATACTCCTTGCCGAATTTCTTCAAGATATTCAAGATATTTGGTCTTCAAATGTGGCAAGTATGATCTCAATATTTCGGCCATGTCTTCTTTCCATAAATGCTTGCCGAATTAATCTTTCCTGGTTCACGTAGGAGAAATGTATTCGTTCTTCATTTGGGAAACCATTTGTGCGTACCATTTTAGTAACTTTTACGAACACCATTTCTCAACCATTTTGCGCGTCTCGGATATTTTGCCACGTCATTCCTAGTCGATTTAGGAAACTTCATTTTTCAGCTCCGCGAAACTCTCCGAGTTGTCGAACCATTTGTATTCCTAACCCGAGTAGGAATCCTAGTCAAAGAAGGAAATATCACTTTTCCTAAGCAAATTAGGAAACCTCCAATTGCTGCGTTTTAAGCTCCATTTCACCTCTTTTATTGTACTCCTTTATTCAAAACCTAAAAACAACAAAGTAAGTAAGAAATGATAGTACTAAGGTCAAAACAAAGCTAAATGTAAAGAGAAAGACGTTAAGAATCAAGCATAAAATGCGTAGATCATGCAATTTGCTTGAACCACAATGAATAATTAATCAGTACAAAGACCTGTCTAATGGTGTCTATAACCACATATACATCATACACAGAGAGAGAACATTGATTTTAGTTTAGTTTTTGTCTTTTTTGGGTAAGAAAGTACTCACTTTGGTAAGAAATGCACATGCTCCAAACAAATATGAAACAAATTCTCTGGTACCAGGTCAGCATAGAAACGAACACCATTAACCTGGAAACAGAAAAAAAAAATAAGCACATGCAAATATTATGTATGCTAACATCAGCTGAATAAGTGACTTAGACGTTATACCTTTAAGCACCCCTTATTCGAGTGTATGTGAAGCAGAGAATGATTGCACTCTATCTGAATCATCAATGCAACAATTACCCTGCTACAAGAATGACAATGTTAGGATATATACCATAATCGTATCTGTATTTTCTAGCTGAACTCTTTTGCATAATCTGTATTGTCCAGCTGAACTCTTTTCCATAATCGTATCGACCATAAAATTTGTATCTATATCTGTTCAGGATTCTCTTTTGCATTATGCTTGTCATAATCAGCGACAAGCCTAATATTTATTTCATGCAATGCACAACCAGAATGGGTTGAACAAAGTTAGTGTAATGAATGTACTTATCTGATAACAGTAGTTCAATAAAACCAGCTGCCATTTCCTGGAAAAATATAAGCATACAACATCAGTGAATAAAAGACAGTACTTCTACTTAAGTATGAATAGACATACTTCTACTAGGCAAGCATAATTGTACCTGACAATTGGAGCCTTGATCAAGAATCTGTTGTAAATTCACGGCTACAACAGTACTGGGGGAGACCTTTGAAGATGTTATGCACTCTCATAACATAATAGGTGTAACATGTTTAAAGAACACATCAGAGGTGGCACGTTCAAGAAATTTATCGCATTCATCTTTTAAGCCCTTAGATATCCAAAAGTTAGAGCAGAAGATGGTCTACGCAACAACAACAAAAAACCATCAGCACAACTAAGAGAGAACCGGTAGTATATAATTTCTGAGATGTTATAGAAACTTGGACTGTTTTTCTATTGCTTACTTCAAAATCATCAAGTAATTTTTTTTAAACAATTAGCATTATTTACCAAAATTGCAACTAGTTTACAAGCAATTAACATTCAAGACCAAAAAAAATAATCTAAGCCAACAAGCTAATAGTAATCAACGCCCAGAGCTAGCACATGTGAGATCTACAGTTACAGGAAAACTTAAAGTTGACCAACTCTTTAAGTAATCTCAAACTTCTTCCAACCCAACCCCTATGTAGATTCTTATCGTCTCTCTGATCCAAAGAACCCCAAAAATTGAACTTCACAAAGTTGTACCCTTTCTCTCAATTCCAATGCCTTGAACATTAAAAATAGTTTAAACTCCTGAAAATTAATTTAAGATACCATGTGTGAAACAGAAAAATAATGAAAGATACTGTCGTAGATTTAGATAGTCTGAAGTAAAGAAATTAGGCTTATGACACAGTTATTGTACACAAGACTTTGTGTTGACCTTTCTCTACAAAATAGCAAAGCAAATTTACTGGGAACTGGAGACATTTTGACTATCATGAAAATTTATGTTGTAAAGTTGAAGTGGAGAGGATTATCACCTTGATGCTTCAGTAATTTCTTCGGATTTCCAGACAATGTCTTTCAACCCTCATAAGAAAGTTTTATAGAACTGAAGTAAGAAAGATCATGAAGACAGAATTAGCAATAGCAACTCGGCTCAGAACAAGTTGACGAAGTCAAAGCATTTCATTAATTTTTGTTTCTGTTTGTTTAACAAGCATCATGAGATTTAATTGTCTAGCAAATGATGTGTCTGAGGAGAAAGATACTAGATTCCCTCTTTCCTACATTTTCTATAGAAACTAGAAGGCTTGAAATGAAATTTATTGTCCACATGCCTTGCAGAAGTAAATTCAATCGTCTAAAGCTCCAATATTCGCTCTAAAAGTTAAAACAAAACATTACAATGTTAAAACTTACCTCAACTACAGGCTTTGCCACCACTTGATAGACACGATTTGCGAGGCAGTCTTAGTAAAAATCTCATGAAATATATAAGAGTCAGGCATCCAATTGCTTCAACTACACAAGAGTGGTAAAAAGAAAGACTGTAACTTTTACTCTTTTACTAAAATTGCTTCAAGCTTCACAAAGCAGTCGAGTTAATAACAAGAAATTCTCCTGGAGAGAGAGAGAGAGAGACCTGAGAGCCAATACCAATACTCCTTGAGACACCAAAAAGAACAGTATAATATCTGCCCACAACAGAATTTTAAGAATATTATCATCTTGTAATAGTTATATCACAACGTCCCTAGCAGAACAACATACTAAGCAAGAACATGAGATATCAAGAATCATACCTAGCCTCAGTCAAACCAAAGTGGTTCAACAGAACACTACTATGAGCATCTACCTTGGGCCATGGATTTTTAACCTACAAAAATGAGAATACCACATTAAAATCGGCATGCATGACCTTCAGGGCATTTATTTTACTTTCCAGCAGAAAGGCGCCCAATGCCTACTTTAAACTTTTCATCAATTCTTTGAGGAATTCCTATAAGTAATTCTCAACCAATGAATTTTTTTTTTGTCTGAACCAACCAGTGAAAAATAGGCTGAATTACCTTGCCTAGTTCGAGAAGTATGGGAGGCACAACATTATAGAGCTTGGAGACCTGTTATGATAATGCCATTTTAGCTCATCAGGGACTCAAGTTCAATTAACAATAACAGTGTGCCAGATAATGGGACATCCATATTGTGAGGTCATTATTATTCCTACCAAATGGAAAAGTGGATCATTAGGCAAGTGCTTCAATGCAAATTCCCTCTGACATGTGTATCTTGGATCGGTTTTACGCAAAACTCCATGGCCAAAACCAGGAACAATCTGCAATATGCAATAAAAATTGGGAATTAGATGAAGAAAATTAGAGGCCACCAAATTGGAGTCTGACAAGTATTTAGCATTGCAGAAATAGTTTAAATGTTAAAGTGAGCCCATTGTGCTTAAAGAATGAGCACAAAGTATAACCAATACATGGACCCCATTCTAAGCTGGAAACCACCTATATTATCTTTGCAGCGACAACGAGTTCAGACAAGGTTCGACAAAATAATTTATTCAATTTCTGGTAGAACATGGCAATGAGCAAGATCTTGCTCATTCCCACAACAGTCATTCTAGAAAGAAGAAAAAGAATCCAGAGTAAACCGACCATGTATGATGAAAATGTAATCAACAATAATCAACCTATCATGCAATCCCTTCCCACTATTTAATGTTTTCCAGATATATTCTTTCAGCTGCTGAGTTGATATGTTCTCTCCACATTCATCTACAACAGATTTTATCCAAAGAAAAACTTCATGCAAAAAAAAAAAGAAAAAAGAAAGGTGATTAGGTGGGCAAATCAGTAAGAAAAATATGAAGTTGCAAGTTTGAACTCAAAGTTGCTAAACTTTATTAGGATTTAAAAAACCAAGGTTGCTTGTACTGTGCACCAAAGCTTAGAGCAGACAAATGATTGTTTATGTTATAGCATTTAGTAACAGCACACAAGAAGTACTGGATGACTAATTAGTCAAGTCCATGACTGTGAATGATTCATTAATCACATTGCCTAGCATACATTATCAATAAAAAGCAAACAGAAGCTAGGAGAAGTTCATGCGGACCTCATACTCTCAAAGAATAATAACAATATACGTACAAAACCTGCAGTGCCTAGACTACAAGATGAGAAAAGGATCTACAGAACTTCATATCACATCCAATATTAATATAATAATGAGCCACCCATATACACACATGTACATGACATATATGCTTTTACAATTCTCATTATTTGCACCAAATTATGGGCAACTAGTTCAGCCAAGCACATAAACTATGTGTAATCAAATATAAGATTTGGTAAATCCAACCGCCAACTCCAATACCATGGCCGACTCAACAAACACATGTATGGATAGATGATGTAAAATCTCATATTACTATTGAGAAAGTTGCTTCATTTTAGTGCATCATTAACTTTCTAACAACAAATAAACCAGCCCAATACTTCAAAAGGAATTAAAAGAAAGAGAAAGCAGGACAACAGAAGATTTATTACCTGATTAGCCAAACCATGGAGTGGACCAGCCAAACCATTTAATGCGGCTGCAAATGAAAGATAAGGATCTGGCAGTGCACTAGCAACCTGTACTCAGGACATAAACAAACAACATAGCCATAAGAATGAAGAAATATAATTTCATGAATAAACTAACTAATCAATATTTCAAAACTAAAAGATATTCATCTTGATCCACAGAAAAACAAAAAAAAGTTTACCAGAGTTCTTGATATCAATGAATATTATAAATCTTATCTAACCAACAAAAGAATGCAGTACGGATACATGCTTAGGAAATGAACTTACAAAATGACCAGTGTGAGCACTAACATTCCCTCCTTCATGGTCACTGTAAAGCATTATTCCATAAAAGTCACATAAGATGAAAACATCATATGAACGAACCAGACTCGTAGAAAGAAAAAAGTTATACAAACCTATGGATGGTATAAAGCCTCATAAGCTCTTGCATTTTCTCATCATCATAACCCAACACATGTGCAAAATTTGCACCATAATCCAGAGTCATCAACTGGTTTTATTTTTTCATCCTTGTATATCCTTTAGAAGATAATGGAACTAATTAGTCCGAAGCAATTCAAGAAAATCACGTGAAATCATTTTTGAGGAACTGGAAAAAGAATGATAGATGCAGACATCTATTTGTTCAGAAAAATGGTATCCCCAACATTTGGTTGATATTATTATACAAAAGAAAACACTAGTATCAAACAACTGCACTTCAAAAGCAGAATAAAAACTTATCCTATGACAAATAAATACGAAAACATGTCTCACTCGTTCCTTTTTCTCTTACCAATAAGCCCAAAGGTTCTGCCAAGGACAACCCAAAAGTTTAAATTTATTCTTTACACAGTTGCACTAATTTTTATCTTATCAACTTGATGACAAAAGTAATAAAAGAAAGAACAAAAATACCACAGATAAAAGACAAATTTCAGGATCTTAACATTCATATGAGATTTCTAGAGTGAACATACATGACTATTATTTCCATATTGTTTTTCCAAGCACTACACTACTCTTAGAGAATACAACATCTTAGGAAAAGGTTCAAAAACTTATACTAGTTCTCTTAGTTACCTAGAAACTCAATGGTTCTGCTTAACACAACCAAGAAAGTGAAATATTAATAAATAAAAGTCACGCCAATTCTTTTTCATCAATAATATGACCAGAGTACCTGGAGGGCCATAACACCAGTCGTAAATTGAGTCATTGGATGTGCCTCAACATGCAGAGCATTAATGGCTTTAACCACATAATCTGCAATCGAAGCTATCTAATTATCAATACTATTGCAATGATGATGATAAGAGTATAAAAGTTAGGGTTCAAACAACCTTAAAATTTCTCAAGTAATAGGTTCGATCAACCTTATCCATTCATAAAAAAAATTAACATTACTCCTGTAATAAGCATGAAAGGTATGATTCTTAAAGAAACTTTAATAGGTAACCAGCTGAAGTAATCAAAACCAAAGCAGGACTACCCCTTCCTCTTTGTCTATTTTTGATAAGAAACTATTTTATCTTACATGGCATTCTTATTAAAGCAACTATAACACTATTCTTAAGCACCTAATGTGGTAAGCTAATCAAACTAAGGCCAGTAACTCAAAAAAAATGCAAGATACATAACCTGCAACAAAACAGCACAACTCCTTAATTCGCTGGAAAATGAATCTTCTTGCTTCTTGCTTCTTGCTTGCTTGGTACCTACACTGCATGGGCATACAAAATTCTTGTTTAAGAATCCACCAAATCAAAATATGTAAAAAGCAGCTTAGACTATATCTTGAAGAAGGTTCATATCAGATATCTTTCTAGCTACACATACAGTGCCTCAACATTCTATTTACTCTGGTGATGGCAAACAAAGCACATACCTTTCTGGTTAGAAGTAGCCACAGAAGGCCATCAGGTAAAGGTTCACCGCCGGGCTTTGCAGTTGGTAATACTGTGACGACCCGAACCAGAATCAGAGGTGCGTTTGGCACGATTCTCGAGATTTGAGTTTTAGTCGCAGTTTTGCGATATTATGTGGTTTTGCCGATTCGATTCGCGACTTTGTTTCTGGTCGAGAATTTGAGTTGAGTGTCTTCACGGAAATTGTAGAGTACGTGATTTCGAGTTTGCGGATGGTTCCGGAAGATTTTTCCGATAACCGAGGAATATTTTATGATTATTTGAAGTTTCAGGTTCCGACGAGTTTATCCGGATGTTTCGAGCTTATCCGAATCATTTCGTATTTTCATTTTGGACCGTTGATCGACCCGAGGGACGAGTATAAATATCGAAAAGTCGGAAAATAGTCGTAAAAACACGAAATTGCATTGACCACCGTTGACTTTCCGTTTTTGGCAAGTTGACTTTTTGGACAAAAAAAGAAAAAGAGGAAAGTTTCCCGTTTCGGTGCTTGCCGTCCGGCATCGAGTTTCCGGCCACCGTTGGCTTCAAGAAAGGTACGGTTAGCTTCCTCCTCTGATTTCGAGTGGGTTGGTAGTTGATTTGGTGAGAATTGATGGTGTTTTGATGGTGTTCGAATCGGGCCGATTAGAGGTGGTTCGACGGTGATGGTGGCGGTGGCTCCGGCGAGCTTCGAGGGTGGAGATGTTGGGGTTTTGGTTCCTCTGGCTTAGGTGAAGCTTTCTATGTAGTTGCTTTGGTTTGAGGTGGAGGTTTCGGGGTCATCGGAG
Source organism: Geum urbanum (assembly GCA_946800695.1). Taxonomy (NCBI): domain Eukaryota; kingdom Viridiplantae; phylum Streptophyta; class Magnoliopsida; order Rosales; family Rosaceae; genus Geum; species Geum urbanum. The sequence goes on from OX327001.1 coordinate 28,304,672, forward strand.
TGAGTCACCGGAATTGAGATTCCGTTCGGTTAAGTCGAGTTTTGGAAGGGTTAGGGGCTGTTTTGGTCAATGTGTTAGAAGGGAAAGTTGTTCGTGTGGTCGAGATGATCTGATCTGGAAAGTTTCGCCGCGTGATTTCGCCGTTGACGGCGCGCCGCCGGCGGCGGCGGCGGTCAACGGCGGTCAAAAAGTCAACTTTTCAGATTTTGATGTAATTAGTGTCATTTTTCTCGTAATCACGCCCTGGTTATCGTACGGAGGTTTTCGGGTTGATTTGGTTAGCCGATTTTCAGTCGAGGTTTCAAGTGGGGGTTTCGGTATTTACGTAATTCATTTTGCACTGCATTTCGTATTTCCGGGAACGGTTGGTTTCCGTGCATCAGTACAGTGTTGTGGATTACGATTTTGATCAGTTATGTTTATATATATTCAGGAGATCGAGATCGAGATTTGGATCGTGATCGTGCTTCGGGCGAGGGATCTTCCGCCGGACCACGAGTTTAGCGCGAGTTCGCGCTAGCGGATTTGTGAGTGGACATTTCTTTTCACAGATTGATTGCGACTCCTTTATAAATGATTTACGAACTTGAGCATGCATATTGATTATGATTTTACGAGCATGTGTTTTACGATTATGCTTATACGGATATACGTATACGAATATATACATATACGTACATATTATGATTTAAGCATGTGCATAGAAAAGATTTATGATTTGGTTTACACAGAGTACAGTCTCAGTATATGTTGTGGTATCGATACACATTGGCTTCTCGGCTGATCCCCGAGTACGCTCCGGGAAGGACAGATATCCTGACCCGAGGCCTTTCTGGCTAGAATCACGTGTGGGTCTGGGATCCCGTGGTTCAGACTGTGCTATCGCGTGGAAGGCCACGAGAGTCTCCGCGATATGTTTTACGTGGCATGCTCAGTACGTGAGTGGTAGCCTGAGTCTCCTCACGTTTTATTTGATTTTCATGCATTTGACTCGCATACGATTTTATTCGTATATATATATAAACTGGTGAAAGACATTTATTTTCGTCCACTCACTCTAACGTGTTTATTGTCTTTCTCCTGGGCTTTTCGGTTTCCGTGCCCAGTTGCAGTTCAGGTTTGGTGTTTTCACGTCGCGGTTGGAGGCTAGTGATCAGAGTCACCTGTGTTTTCCAGTAGGTTTCAGTTTCACCTACTGATGTACATGTTGTATATATTTTACTCTAGAGGTCGCTCTGATACATTCTGATACTTGTTTATACGGATTTTCTCGGATATACATATATATAGTACAGTATGTTTACTGTTTGTTGATTATATTGATGATGAGAAATCCGGATGGGATTGGTGCCCACGGTTTGATTTTTGTGGCATAGGATGAAGTGTATTTTTCCGCGTGCAGGTCAAGGTAATTCCACGCTAGTAACGAAACTCTGCCCAAATTTCGGAAAATTTTTGTTAGTTCGTGTTTTCAAGGGGGTTCGATTCCGGTTTAGGTAGCTAAATCGGGGTTGGGTCCTTTCAGCTTGGTATCAGAGCATTAGGTTGTCAGATTCTGTAGACTCTTGTAGTTGTGACGCTTAGGGTATTTGAGTTGATACAGCATGACTGGAGTGATGACCCGACTGGCCAGCGGTACTCATCAATACTTCGGGTGTTGTGTGTCCTCAAATATCTGCGGTTTCATGATTACGTTCTTTCTGCCTGTACCTAATGCTTGTCTTGTATCAGTAGGATGCCTCCTCGACGTGGTCCCCATGTTGATCGGGATGATGATCCTGATGAGGATCGCCGAACGCGCGACTTGCTGATGCGAGTGCTGCGTTTGGAAGAGCGTTTTGACCCTGTGGTCAAGGCTCGCACTGCGGGTGCTACTGTGTTTTCGGGTTCAGTTGATCCAGAGATATGCGAGGCATGGTTGGTTCAGATTGAGCGTGTATGTGAGCGTCTGCAGTTTACTCCTGAGCAGATGTCAGTAGCCGCAGTTGGTTTGCTTGAGGGTGATGCATACTTTTGGTGGGTCAGCACTGACAGAGTTCCTGTGGATACACCGTGGACGTTGTTCCGTGATCTGTTTATGCGGAGGTATTTTAATCAGGCTACCCAGCAGCGCAAGTACGAGGAGTTCACGAACTTGAGGCAGGGCAGTTTGTCTGTACTTGAGTATCGGGATCGATTTACCCGGTTGTCTCGTTTTGTGCGGGATATGGTGGCTACTGAGGAAGCCAAGTGTCGTAGATTTGAGCTGGGTTTGAATCTGAGCATCAAGGCGACACTGACTACGATGCCTCGGAACAACTTCGATGAGTTTGTTAGTGCTGCACTCCGAGGCGAGGATATTGAGCGGGAGAGACAGCAGAGGTACCAGCCGAGACGGTTTGAGGAGGGTGGACCGAGTCAGGGGCCTTCAAAGCGGCTGAGTTCTGATACTTCCGGTTCAGCTTCATCCTCAGGTGGTGGGTCATATCGACCACCAGTTAGTGCATCGAGACAGAGGCAGAGGTGGAGAAGAGATCAACCGCAGCGTCCACAGGCTAGTGGGGATACCAGCGGTTCTAGTCATCCTCGACAACTTTTCCGCACACCTGCTTCACCGAGGGAGTCTCCGCTATGCAATTTGTGTAATAGGTATCATTTTGGATCGTGTCAGCGAGGCACCCTCAACTGTTATCATTGTGGCCAGGTGGGTCACTATGCGAGGGCGTGTCCTCAGTTGTATGGTGCTGATGGTCAGGTAGTTCAGAGTTCCAGAGGAGAGCGAGGTGCCACTTCGGGAGCTCGACCACCACAGTTTGCAGGCCAGGGCAGGCAGCAGGGTCAGGCCACGCGAGGACGACCAGCCGGACAGGCGAGGGTTCATGCAATGACTCTACGTGAGGGCAGAGCATCACCGGAGGTCGTTATCGGTACGTTACATGTCTTTGGTATTCCTGTAGTTGCATTGTTAGATCCAGGTGCCACATATTCATTCATATCATATAGACTGTCATCATTAGCTACGGTACCTGCATCTCCACTTCCGGAGTTGTGGAGAGTGTTGTATCCGTCAGGTGAGGTTGTGAGCATCGGTTGGGTTTACCGAGACTGTGAGGTATTTGTTGATAGCCATGGTTTAGCCGCAGATTTGTTGTTGCTTGATATTGTGGACTTTGATTTGATCTTGGGTATGGACTTCCATGAGTCGCATTGGGCCATGTTCGACTGTCACAGGAAGAAGGTCGCGTTTCGACGACCAGGGTTACCCGAGATACTATTTCGTGGCGAGAAGAATACTTCCCTACCATGTTTGATTTCCGCGATGAGGGCAGATCGGTTGATGAAGAAGGGTTGTGTTGCTTACTTAGCCCATGTTGTGGACACTACAGCTGCGGTGCCGGACCTTGGTAGTATTGAGGTTGTGTCTGAGTTTCCGGATGTATTTCCAGCGGAGTTACCTGGTATACCCCCTGTACGGGAGATTGACTTTACTATTGAGTTGTTGCCGGGTACTGGACCGATTTCCCAGACACCGTACTGGATGGCGCCTGCAGAGTTGAAGGAGTTACAGATTCAGCTCCAGGAGTTGTTAGAGAAGGGATTTGTTCGCCCGAGTGTTTCTCCGTGGGGTGCTCCTGTGTTGTTCGTGCGGAAGAAGGATGGGTCCATGCGTTTGTGCATCGACTATCGGAAGCTGAATCAGGTTACGGTGAGGAACAAGTATCCGTTGCCACGGATTGATGACTTGTTTGATCAGCTCAAGGGAGCATCAATCTTTTCGAAGATTGACCTTCGATCCGGATATCACCAGTTGAGGATCCGAGATTCAGACGTAGCCAGGACAGCTTTCAGGACGCGGTATGGGCATTATGAGTTTTTGGTTATGCCGTTTGGTTTGACCAACGCCCCCGCAGCTTTCATGGACTTGATGAATCGGGTGTTCAGACGATTTTTGGACAAGTTCGTGATAGTATTCATTGATGACATTTTGATCTATTCGAGGAGTGTGGGCCAGCACAAGAAGCACTTGCGAGTGGTGTTGCGAACTTTGCGGGACCATCAGTTGTTCGCGAAGTTTAGCAAGTGTGAGTTCTGGTTGAATAGTGTGAAGTTTCTGGGCCACGTGATTTCGGCCGAGGGAGTTAGTGTGGATCCTGACAAGATCGAGGCCGTGTTGAATTGGAGTAGACCCACTACGGTACCAGAGATTCGGAGTTTCTTGGGTTTAGCGGGCTACTACCGACGGTTTGTACAGGATTTCTCCCGTATAGCTACACCACTGACTAGATTGACGAAGAAGGGCGTCAAGTTTGAGTGGTCTGATGCGTGCGAGGAAAGTTATTTGCTCCTGAAGGAGAGATTGACTACCGCACCGGTTCTGACATTGCCAGACGACAGTGGTGAGTTTGTCGTGTACAGCGATGCGTCGAAGTTGGGCATTGGCTGTGTGTTGATGCAGCATGGTAGAGTTGTGGCATACGGTTCCAGACAGCTGAAACCGCATGAGGTCAACTATCCGACGCATGATTTGGAGTTAGCCGCTATTGTGTTAGCGTTGAAGAGTTGGAGACATTATCTATATGGTGCTCAGTGTAAGATTTTCACTGACCACAAGAGTCTCACCTACTTGCGGACACAGCCGGATCTGAACATGAGGCAGCGCCGATGGATGGAGTTAATCAACGACTACGATTGCACTTTCGAGTACCATCCAGGGAAGGCCAACGTGGTAGCAGATGCACTTAGCAGGAAATCCGGAGCCTCATTGTTTCACATGTGTGTAGCTAGAGTGTCGATGTTAGCCGAGCTTCGAGCTACGGGTGCTGTGTTTGGGTATGATGATGATGGAGCTTTGTTAGCCAGTTTCCAGGTTCGACCAGTGTTGGTTGATCAGGTGCGGGAGGCACAGGATTCAGATCCTTACCTGTTAGGCAAGAAGACCATGATACAGAATGGTGTGCCTACAGAATTCCGTTTGAGCGACGACGGTACATTGTTGTTCAGAGGCAGGCTATGTGTGCCCTGAGACGAGGACTTGAAGAAGGAGATTCTGGATGAGGCCCACAGTTCAGCGTATGCGATGCATCCCGGGGGTACGAAGATGTTTCGTACACTTCGAGCGTACTATTGGTGGCGCAATATGAAGCGGGAGATTGCCACATACGTGAGTTGATGTTTGATTTTTCAGCAGGTGAAGGCGGAGAGGCAGAAACCTGCAGGGAAGTTACAGCCACTTAAGATTCCGGTTTGGAAATGGGAGCACATTACGATGGATTTCGTCTATCAGTTGCCGTGTACTTCGGCGGGCAACACTGGTATTTGGGTTATTGTTGACCGACTGACGAAATCCGCACACTTTCTAGCACTTCCAGGGAAGGTATCAGTGGGCAGATTGGCCAAGTTGTACTTGTCAGAGATTGTTCGCTTGCATGGAGTGCCTGTGTCCATTGTTTCTGACCGTGATAGTCAGTTTACGTCTGAGTTTTGGCGGGCGTTGTAGCGAGCTTTGGGCACGAAGTTGCGATTTAGTACAGCTTTTCATCCTCAGACTGACGGGCAGTCCAAGCGGACCATTCAGACTCTTGAGGATATGTTGAGATCGTGTGTGTTGCAGTTTCGTGGAAACTGGGATCAACAGTTACACTTGATCGAGTTCGCCTACAACAACAGCTATCAGGCCAGTATCGAGATGGCACCGTACGAGGCTCTGTACGGGAAGCAGTGTCGCACTCCGTTGTGTTGGAGTGAGGTGGGCGAGCGTTGACTTATTGGTCCGGATTTGGTGAAAACCACGATGGAGGACATACAGATTATCCGAGATAGGTTGAAGATTGCCCAGGATCGGCAGAAGAGTTACGCGGATGTGAGGAGGAAGAACTTGGAGTTCGAGGTCGGTGATTGGGTCTTCCTGAAACTGTCTCCGTGGAGGGGAGTAGTGCGTTTCGGGAAGCGTGGCAAGCTTCGACCGCGATATATTGGTCCGTATGAGATTACGGAGAGGGTTGGAGCCGTTGCTTACAGACTCGAGTTACCGGCTGAGATGGCTCGCGTACATGATGTATTTCATGTTTCGATGTTGCGGAAGTACATTTCAGATCCTTCACATGTGATAGCCCCACAGCAGTTACCGATCAGAGAGGATTTATCGTATGTTGAGGAGCCAGTACAGCTTCTCGATCGTCGTGAGCAGGAGTTGAGGCACCGCGTGATTCCGCTGGTGAAGGTCTTGTGGCAGAACCATTCAGTGGAGGAGGCCACTTGGGAGACCGAGCAGCGTATGCGGGAGCAGTATCCTCATCTATTCACCTGACAGGTATGTAAATTTCGAGGTCGAAATTTCTTTAAGGGGGGTAGATTTGTGACGACCCGAACCAGAATCAGAGGTGCGTTTGGCACGATTCTCGAGATTTGAGTTTTAGTCGCAGTTTTGCGATATTATGTGGTTTTGCCGATTCGATTCGCAACTTTGTTTCTGGTCGAGAATTTGAGTTGAGTGTCTTCACGGAAATTGTAGAGTACGTGATTTCGAGTTTGTGGGTGGTTCCGGAAGATTTTTCCGATAACCGAGGAATATTTTATGATTATTTGAAGTTTCGGGTCCCGACGAGTTTATCCGGATGTTTCGAGCTTATCCGAATCATTTCGTATTTTCATTTTGGACCGTTGATCGACCCGAGGGACGAGTATAAATATCGAAAAGTCAGAAAATAGTCGTAAAAACACGAAATTGCATTGACCACCGTTGACTTTCCGTTTTTGGCAAGTTGACTTTTTGGACAAAAAAAGAAAAAGAGGAAAGTTTCCCGTTTCGGTGCTTGTCGTCCGGCATCGAGTTTCCGGCCACCGTTGGCTTCAAGAAAGGTACGGTTAGCTTCCTCCTCTGATTTCGAGTGGGTTGGTAGTTGATTTGGTGAGAATTGATGGTGTTTTGATGGTGTTCGAATCGGGCCGATTAGAGGTGGTTCGACGGTGATGGTGGCGGTGGCTCCGGCGAGCTTCGAGGGTGGAGATGTTGGGGTTTTGGTTCCTCTAGCTTAGGTGAAGCTTTCTATGTAGTTGTTTTGGTTTGAGGTGGAGGTTTCGGGGTCATCGGAGTGAGTCACCGGAATTGAGATTCCGTTCGGTTAAGTCGAGTTTTGGAAGGGTTAGGGGCTGTTTTGGTCAATGTGTTAGAAGGGAAAGTTGTTCGTGTGGTCGAGATCATCTGATCTGGAAAGTTTCGCCGCGTGATTCCGCCGTTGACGGCGCGCCGCCGCCGGCGGCGGCGGTCAACGGCGGTCAAAAAGTCAACTTTTCAGATTTCGATGTAATTAGTGTCATTTTTCTCGTCATCACGCCCTGGTTATCGTACGGAGGTTTTCGGGTTGATTTGGTTAGCCGATTTTCAGTCGAGGTTTCGAGTGGGGGTTTCGGGATTTCTGTAATTCATTTTGCACTGCATTTCGTATTTCTGGGAACGGTTGGTTTCCGTGCATCAGTACAGTGTTGTGGATTACGATTTTGATCAGTTATGTTTATATATATTCAGGAGATCGAGATCGAGATTTGGATCGTGATCGTGCTTCGGGCGAGGGATGTTCCGCCGGACCACGAGTTTAGCGCGAGTTTAGCGCGAGTTCGCGCTAGCGGATTTGTGAGTGGACATTTCTTTTCACAGATTGATTGCGAGTCCTTTATAAATGATTTACGAACTTGAGCATGCATATTGATTATGATTTTACGAGCATGTGTTTTACGATTATGCTTATACGATATACGTATACGAATATATACATATACGTACATATTATGATTTAAGCATGTGCATAGAAAAGATTTATGATTTGGTTTACACAGAGTACAGTCTCAGTATATGTTGTGGTATCGATACACATTGGCTTCTCGGCTGATCCCCGAGTACGCTCCGGGAAGGACAGATATCCTGACCCGAGGCCTTTCTGGCTAGAATCACGTGTGGGTCTGGGATCCCGTGGTTCAGACTGTGCAATCGCGTGGAAGGCCACGAGAGTCTCCGCGATATGTTTTACGTGGCATGCTCAGTACGTGAGTGGTAGCCTGAGTCTCCTCACGTTTTATTTGATTTTCATGCATTTGACTCGCATACGATTTTATTCGTATATATATATATAAACTGGTGAAAGACATTTATTTTCGTCCACTCACTCTAACGTGTTTATTGTCTTTCTCCTGGGCTTTTCGGTTTCCGTGCCCAGTTGCAGTTCAGGTTTGGTGTTTTCACGTCGCGGTTGGAGGCTAGTGATCAGAGTCACCTGTGTTTTCCAGTAGGTTTCAGTTTCACCTACTGATGTACATGTTGTATATATTTTACTCTAGAGGTCGCTCTGATACATTCTGATACTTGTTTATACGGATTTTCTCGGATATACATATATATAGTACAGTATGTTTACTGTTTGTTGATTATATTGATGATGAGAAATCCGGATGGGATTGGTGCCCACGGTTTGATTTTTGTGGCATAGGATGAAGTGTATTTTTCCGCGTGCAGGTCAAGGTAATTCCACGCTAGTAACGAAACTCTGCCCAAATTTCGGAAAATTTTTGTTAGTTCGTGTTTTCAAGGGGGTTCGATTCCGGTTTAGGTAGCTAAATCGGGGTTGGGTCCTTTCAAATACTTTCTGGCATTCTAGAATTGACATGCCCCTAAAGCGAATACCCTGATGAACAGAAACATAAGTTATGATTAATCCTTTTACTTTTAACTACTAAAATGTTAAAAGTTTGTAGTCAAGTATACCTCATCTGGATCTAGTAAAGACGTTTTCCACAGCAACCCCGTCATTCCCCTCATTCCACCAATCACCTAAATAGAACACATGTCAGTTCACACAAGTTTAATTCCATTTCATTTTACTATTACAAACTGACTTGATACAAACTAACAAAGGATGGACATTAAAAAAAAAATCAAAGAATAAATAATCGTAAACCATATCAACAGTGATAGTGCCCAATTGTACGTTTCCATGATCTTTCTTAATTTTCTTCAAACGTTCCTGTAACAAAAAAGACATAGATTGCGATAATAATAATAAGTATACACATAAGTAATAAAGGAACAACTTGTTTTTAGCCATATCAAGCGGATCACCTGTTGCTCTGGAATCAATTCCTTCAATTGAGAATGAAGATCCTATATCGAAACACAGATAATTAGTAGTAAGCTTTTTTCAATATAACACAGATTAAATACTGGAGAGAGAGAGAGAGACCAAAATAGCAAAGCAAATTTACTGGGAACCGGAGATATTTTGTCTATCATGAAAATTTATATTACACAGTTGAAGTGGGGAGGATTATCACCTTGATGCTTTAATAGTTTCTTCGGATTTCCAGACCATGTCTTTCAACCTCGATGAGAAAGTTTTATAGAACTGAAGTAAGAAAGATCAAGAAGACAGAATTAGCAATAGCAACTTGGATCAGAACAAGTTGATGGAGTGAAAGCATTTCATAAATTTTTGTTTCTGTTTATTTAACAAGCATCATGAGATTTACTTGTCTAGAAAATGATGTGTCTGACGAGCATGATACTAGATTCCCTCTTTTCTACATTTTCTACAGAAATTAGAAGGCTTGAAATGAAATTTATTGTCGACATGCCTTGTGAAACTGGAGTGTGTCACCACCAGTTTTACGGAGCTCAACCCTGTGAGCGGAGGAGCCAACTCAAACACTTATGCAGCAAGATGAGAATAGGCCGATTAAATCACATTCTTAGCTCTTCACTTATGGAAATCTTATTTTATCTACAAAGTTGCTCCCTCTTACTACCTAATACATTACATATTGAGCAAATTTCCTATTTTTCAATCCCTAAATATGAGTCCAAACAAGTATGAGCTGTAACTATGTCAGTACCTTAGTAGCTACAGAGAGGTGACCCTTCCTTCTGTGCTTATCACTTTGCAACTTCACCTTTTGATTAGCAGATGTATGTAGCATGTTTTGATAAAAATGGCATATCATCACAAGTTTGACTCAGCACGTTGTAGTTTCTTTCGTGAACATTAAATCTCATAAGCTTTGCAGCTTCCTTAATCTTACTCATGATTTCATTTGCAAATGGAATTCCAAATGACCAAAGAGCAGCATTTGGTATCAGAAAGATAATAAGCACCAGAAAAAAATTAAGGACAATGTATATATGCTACATACCATTTGCTCTTCAAATAAGCTTTCAAGGTTCAAACTCTTTGACCTCGAAATAAGCTCAAAAGCATTCATCGAAGTCGGTTTCTCTTCCCTTTCTGTTACAAAATTCTCCTACAAGTAAGGGAAAAAGCTGATTTAGAAAGCGAGAATCTATCAAGTTCATACATTTCTCTGGATAGGGAAGACAACAAATTATATGGTAGAGAAAGATTGATTGACTTCTGAGTTCTGAACCTTGCCTTTGTGTTCATGAAACTGTGCTGGATTGTAATCTTTCCTAAACCATTCATTTTCTGAGATCTTCGAAATAGTAATCCTCTGAATAAGATGAAAAAGAGATCACTAATTCAGACCCATTTTTCAATAACAAAGGACCACATTATGCTGACAGTTCATCTAAATATGGTATATTGAATTTTCAATAATACGGGGGATGATATAGCTAGGATTAAAGGAATAATTTTGCCACAAATAAAGGTTTCAGAACTCACTGTAAAAGGGTTTGGATCAAGTATACGATGTATCAGTTTCTTTGCACCAGATGAAAACCATGATGGACTTGAAAATTCATATTTGCAGATCTGAAATTCACAGAAGCATGCAGAGTTATGTTATATGAGACTCCTTTTTCTCAAAAAGGTGGAAACAAGAACTTAGTAATACATACTTTTCTTTAAAGAGCTATAAGATTTGGTTCATCAAAAGGCATGTAACCAGCCATAAGTACAATGAGGATCACCCTACATGACCAAACATCAGATAATGTACCCTCGTATCCTTTATCATTAAGCACCTATTACAAAAATCAGAAATGTGAGAAATAACTAGGTAAACATCCTAACGCATTGAACTAGTCTTATTAAGTCAGAAGTCCATACCTTAGGAGCAGCATTATTTGGAGTCCCACAGGCAGTAGAAGCAGCCCATCTTCCTGCAATGAAAAAAGTAGTATAGTGGCTGTGTAAGTATCTCATACATAGGATTCATTTTTTCAAATAAGCTTGGACAGAACAAGGCAATACTCCAGAAGATAATATGCTGAAGTGATTAAGGTATAACTCAAATCTCAACAAGATCAAACATACTCAGAGACCATACAAGAAATAACTCACCCGTACTTGCTGTTCAAATGTACTCAATACAAAATCTGAAACTTTAAGAACACCATATGTATCTAAGAGAAGATTCTCAGGCTGCGAAAGATGCACTTGAAGCTGGGGGCAAGCACTATATCCACAGTTTGCAAGTGGTACTCATCAGGAAAGACTTGAATTATGCAATCCATAAGATAAAACTGTGTGATCTCATCTTTGCAGTTGACAACCTACTCCAAGACTCTGGGAAGCACGGTCTCCTTTGTACAATTCCAGATCAACACCTTCTATCTGGCTGAGGACATGCAGGTTTTTACCAACCTAAAGGGACAAGGATGAGAAGCCTCCAGTAAGCGTATATGCACACACAATGTAGCAGTGAAATCAACCAGTTATCAGTTTATTGATATTACAAGATCACGCAGTTTGCTCCTTTCTTTTTCCCGTTTCTCCTTTTCCCTGGCTGGCCCCTGCAGACCAGAAAGGCCGAGAGCAAGCCTCAACTTAGGATCATCTAAAAGAATGAATGATTGAAAAGAACTATAACACCTGCATGACTAGAAATAATGCCCTCAAGACATATTTTACCTTCGAGACATGCAGGCATTGTGGTACCCACGCCTGTCTAAACCTGAGAGTAGTCATAAAAAGTATCAACCAACCTGATGTTGCATCCACACCCAAAGTTTGTTCATCTCAGTGAATTTTTGGAGAACGAATTCAACAACATCCCTGCATAAGTCGAAGAATATTAACAAATCAAGAGGAATCCATTCTCTGCATCTCATCTGAAAAGAATACAAGCCAACTATAATGAGTATCACATTTTCTCACCCTTCATACTCTGACCCAAGATCAGGCAACTTATCCTTACTGACTTGAGAAAGGTAACTCCTTAAGAAGAGCCCGCGTACAGGATTCTGAATACCACGGGACATTTCCACAAGATCTTTCAGGACATCCTTTGCAGGAGCTTTCTTGGATTTGATGTAAACAGATCCTACTGTACATAGAGGATACATGAGAGAAATCATGAAATTCTCATATAAGTCCATGGAAATGCTAATTGGCTATGAATTTTTACTTACTACGACAAGGTCACTCGATCTAGATACTAGATTCCCTCTTTCCTACATTTTCTACAGAAACTAGAAGGCTTGAAATAAAATTTATTGTCCAACGCCTGGATAAAATTCCAATGAGGGGGAACCCATGTAAGCTTAAATTCTCATGTAAGTTATTGACGAAGCAGAGAAACTTACTCTTTCTTTACATTTGTAACTGCATATGAACAACGAAAAGCTGTACCTTTATATCCTCTTCTTTTTGGCGCTTAATAAGCTCCGAGGCCCACTCACTAACCAACTTCTGAAGCTCAACTCACAAAGTTTCATTGTCCAGATTTTCATTCCCCCCATTTACTAAGCCTCGTAAGCGGGATACTTCTTTCTAAAAATTAATTTAAGGATATTTATTAGAAACACTGTAACTCACAACAAAACTAAACAATTATGTACTGGTCAAACTCAAAGATACAAGTTGACCACTTCATTAATAAACAGTAGGATATATATATTTCTAATGACTAAGATGGATATAAACTCAATTCAATTAACACGGATCACTTCCACAAGATAGCTTGGGATTTGCATCAACTGGTATCTGTCCTATTTCAGTGTCAGCAACAAGCAAAGACCAGCAAATGAAAACCATAATAGTAAACTATGAAACTGGGAGGAATCTCTATATAATTATGTTGGTCCGACTTTTGTGAAAAAAAAATAGCATAATTGTTTCTCAAATCAATATATCAAATGGGATGTATATAGATTGTGTCATGTGACCACAATATGAAGTCGTAGGTTTAGAATAATAAATAAGTTAAGACAATCTGCTCCAATCCTGCTCCTAAATAACAAAAGCACAATGAACTACATGTAAACAGAGAGAGTCGTTTCCAGTAATTCCTAGTGTATTAGGTAAAGTCAGAAAAAAATTAAAATACCATGTTTCTTATTTTTTCCAGGATCATTTATTAATTAAGGTAGGAACAGTTTATGGCTAGAGCAACAACTTACAGAGGCTCCTAAGCCAATGCTGCAGCCATTTTTGTAAACTAAACAAAAATGTGATGAGCATGTTGCTTTGTAAAGTTAATCTGTGCAACCTTCCAGAAAAATCCAAGCCTAAAGCAAAAATAGTCTGAAACTCAGAATCTATAGAACTTTGACAGTGAGGTACTCCTCACACACATAGATAAAATTAAGCATGCAACCTTGAGCTGATGGATTTGTACTCGCATGACAATGACATCTCCAGATGCATCCTCATTCAACAATTGCCTGAAAATCATATAATTATCAATATCAGTCTGCTGTCACATAACCTGTGGACTAAGAATGGCGAGACAATATCAAATGCCACCAATATGAATAGGTTCTATTCACACCATATACCAATCAGAGATATCAACATTTGAGTGATAAACATCAATAAATATGCATCAAGTATTTGCAAGTAGAATAGCATACATTGTTCTTAATGAACTTAGCACATTGAGCGAACTTCAAAGTGCTCAGAGTCTCCAATGAACGATTGCACAAACCCATATAAAATGTAAAATAACTACATAATCGAGCTTGACATTATGAATTATGTATATACAAAATGTAATCTATCTACTCCCAGACAACTATACTCAATCTTAATTAAATTATACAAACGTCAAACAAGATAACAGAGATATTTACTAACCAGCTAGAAGGACTTATATTTGCAATTATAATTGTCTTGGAATTCCCTCCAAGAGAATCCTGAAAAGTTAAAAAAACGGAATTTTGATATTGCACACTATAATAATAAAATTATACAAAGAGCACAGCACAAAACAGAGTTTTGATATTGCACAACTATAATAATAAAATTATACAAAGAGCACAGCTAGCAAGAGCACAACTATAGTACTTCAATGTTTAAGTTATTTAGTACTTAATATAGTGAATCCAATTTACATAAACTACTATATGATAATCTACCTGCAGCAAAAATGTAAGCTTTGAATCCTGGTATGGAACATGCAGTGACTTACCATTAGACATATTTACTAGATTCATAATCACAAGTCTGCAAATACAAAAGTCATATCAATGATCAAATAGTTAACTATTTGATCAGTTACTGAAGAATAAATATAAAGGTAAAAGAGAAGTTCTAAAAAACGTATAATACTGAGCATGAAATCCTGAAATCAAACAGAAAATATACTCTAATGTTGAAAGAGACTTGTTGATGTTAGTAGCTTCCTTTAATCGTTCACCTTCAGCACCGGAACTCTTTTGCCAGCCAAACAGAAAGCCAGTAAAGATGCAATGAGCACTATGATACTTGAGAACATACTTTAATGAGAAAAAAAAACCTTCATTCTTTGAAAAAATACATGAAAATATACTAAAGCACATATTTTGGGAGGACCAAATTTTCCCTCATTCCCTTTCTTTCCCTAAAAATGTAACATCAAACTTTTCAATAAGTAGAGGGATAATATAATACAGTTGTCTCCATTCGTTAACACTTTACCTTTCAGATCCTGCCAAGTCAACAAGATTAAGCCTAGCAAACTGATGGTGAATTATTCCTGGAGATTCTCTCTGATAAAAAACCATCAGATATAAGCTACCACCTCAAAATGAATGAAAAATAATACTATACTTCTTACAAAGTTTACATAAATGACATATGAAAAAAAAAAATAAACTTACTTTACTTTCAATAATGCATGTAAATACACTATGTGATCGACTACATAGCAGAGTGCATACAAGGCTCTAAAACTACAAGAGATTTCTGTCAGAACCTTGTATGGATTCTGTTACTTACATTTGCTTCTTATCATTAGTAATTAATACAGAGATATACTTAATAAGTTACATACAAGGCTTTGATTAAGGCACAAATACAAATAACATGCGTTATACAAGACAAAGTTGAATATAAAGAAAAATGGCATTGGTTGACAGATGAATACTAGAGATCTAAGAATTGGTGGCAACGCAGCGAATTCCATCCATACATCAAATGCAGATTGCCGTAATCTTACTCCAGCCACAACAAACCTCTTTTCTCTATGAAATTTCAGTTATCAGCATCGTAACAAATGCTGCAATTGGAAATACAAATTATGACCATAGGAAATATGGAACAATAATCTAAAATAGTATGTATTGAGAAAGGTTTCAAATGAAACCAGAATCATAGAGGCATCAAACCGGTCTATAAGCATAAGATTGAATTTAAAGCAGAAGATTAAATTCAAAGTCATGGCTGCTGTTTGATTTCTAAGGCATAATTTATGTGTTCGTTTTGCAGATCATAAAAGAATGATCAGCTGTTCAAGTGACACCATGCTCTTCTCAATTAGGTCAATCAAAGAACATGCCCAAGTTACCACCTTCTCTTCCATCAGATTCATTAAATTCTTCTCTAACTGCTGTTCCAAGCCATGAAAAGGATTACGAAAGTAGCAAAATCACTTCAGAGAAGGATGAAAAGATTCCTATGATGCGTTAGAAGTCTAAAGTAAGCTTCTCATCAGACCTACCTCAGCACAAAAAGAAAAAACGGTGCCACGCTTGTGTAGCCAAAGAAATGAAGAAATAGTTGTCTGACAAGGAAGCAACTACGTCCAATGAGAGAGCCGGTGTACCTGGTAAAAATAGTCAGCAACATGGTTCGGGTAATAGCGTTGTCAGTCATGTTGATGAGCATCCTAGAGGATTACAAGAATCGAATAATGATACCAAGGCGATAGAGGGAACTATAGGTCACACTCTTTCTTCATCAGTCTCTCTAACAACTGAGGCAGGGAAGCAAGAAGTTGGGTCTAAACCAGTCAGTGAAAAGAAGAAAATGTCAGATGATGGTAGTTATTTCGTTAAAGTAGAGACATATGCAATCAATCAAATTGAGTGCTGCATTTTGGCTTTGCAGTTGAGTTCTGTATTAGCACACTCTTCTGTTAAAGACGATGTTGATGAGGCTATTTCTAAACGAGAGATGAGTTAGACTCATCCGAGAGAGCCTTTGTTGGGTGGAGGCACATAGTACTTCTGAAGTAAGTCAACTGTCCCAAAAGCATGGCAAGTCTACTGAGGCTCTTTCTGAAAGGACCCAATCCCGATTCAGTTACCTAAACCGGAATCAAACCCTTTCGAAAATACGAACCAACAAAATTTTTTCGAAATTTGGGCAGAGTTTCGTTACTAGCGTTGAATTACCATAACCTGCACCCAGAAATTAACACTTCGTCCTATGCCACAAAAAGCAAACCGTAGACACCAATCCCATCCGGATTTCTCAACATCAATATAATCAACAACAGTAAATAAACTGTACTATGTATATATGTACATCCGTAAAAATCCGCGTAAACATGTAACAGAATGTATCAGAGCGACCACTAAAGTAAAAACATATACAATATGTACATCAGTAGGCGAAATAAGAACCTACTGGAAAACACAGGTAACTCTGATCACTAGCCTCCAAACCGCGACGTGAAACAGCAGAATCTGAACTGCAAACTGGGCACGAAAACCGAAAAGCCCAGGGGAAAGGCAAATAAAAACGTTAGAGTGAGTGGACGAGAATAATCATATGCCTTTCACCAGTTATACACATTCTCATATAAAACAGTGCGAGTTCGGAAGAAATATAACACATATAAATATATATATACGGAGGTTGTCTGGCGACCTCTCAAACCCGACGTCAGGTGAATCGCTCAAACCTGACAGTGATAGGCCAGGGGACCACTCAACCCTGGCGGCACGCAGGGGACCACTCAACCCCGCCCAGAGGAATCTCTTAACTCTGGTACATCGATGTATTAAATGCCATCACAAATAAACACATATAACAATACCTCCGGAAACAACATATATCACAACATCGTATAATTAAATACGGAAATCATAAAATCCACGAACTCGCAAATCAACAGTGAAAACATAAACTTGTCCACTCACAGATCAGCTAGCGCGAACTCGCGCTAAACTCGTGGTCCGGTGGAAGTTCCCTCGCCTGTAGCACGATCACGATCCAGATCTCGATCTCGATCTCCTGAACATATTCATAAAACATAACTGATCAATATGGTAATCCACAACACTGTACTGATGCACGGAAACCAACCGTTCCCGGAAACTCGAAATGCAGTACAAAATGAATTACGGAAATCCCAAAATCCCAACTTGAAACCTCGACTGAAAATCGGCTAATCAAATCAACCCGAAAACCTCCGTACGATAACCAGGGCGTAATTACGAGAAAAATGACATTAAAATTGTCGAAATCTGAAAAGTTGACTTTTCCTCGCCGTTGACTGCAATTGACCGCCGGTGGCGGCGGCGGCGCGCCGTCAACGGTGAAATCACACGGCGGGAAGCTCCAGTTTTCATCCCCACAACCATGCGAACCTTTTTCTCTTCTAACACTAAGACCAATTCAAAGCAGAACCTCCCCAAAATTGAGCAAAACCGAACGAAAACCAAACCAGAATTCCAAATCGGGTTGCACCAAAAACTCCTCCCCAACTCCAATTAATCACACCACAAGTAACTATAGACTAAGGTGAGTTAAAGCCCCAACCATATCGCCTCCAAATCTCACCGGAGCACAGCTCCCCATCACCGGCGATTTGCTCGATTCGGCCTCCAATGGTCCATCCCCAAAACACCTCTAATTTTTCCCAAACTCATGCATCAATCAACTCGAAATCAAGAGAGGAGTCGAACTATACCTGTCCCGTGACCTGAGGTGGCCGGATTTAGGTCGCCGGACGGTGACTTCCCAAACGGGAAACTTTCCCCTTTCGGCTGCTGGTCCACTTTCCAATTTTGGAAAGTCAACGAATTTCAAAGTTGGTCAACGCCCAAAGTGAAGTTTTTCGACTAATTCTCGACTAATTTGCTATTTATACTCGAGCCTCGGTCGTTCGACAGTCCGAAATGAAAATACGAAATGATTCGGATAAACTCGAAACAAACGGATAAACTCGTCGAAACCCGAAACTACAAATAATCATAAAATATTCCTCGGTTATCGAAAAAAATCTTCCGAAATCGCCCACGAACTCGAAATCACGTGCTCTACCATTTCCGTGAAGACACTCAATCCAAATTCTCAACCGAAGATATAGTCGCGAATCGAATCGGCAAACCACACAATATCGAAAAACTGCGACTATAACCAAATCTCGAGAATCGTGCCAAACACACATCTGATTCTGGTTCGGGTCGTCACACTTTCTATAGGACAAATCTCCCCACTGGACAACAATGTAAAGTCCTTTGAATCATTGAGTCGATCAGCAAGTCAAAGTCATAATAAGACGTCAAGTCATCATGTTAATGGGTTACCAATTGCGCCAAGCCATGATGAGGTTGCTCTGCAGCATGCACCGCATTTGAAGATACCTACTACTAGTATTCAAACAACTAGAAGAGGTATTTCGACATCCAATCTGACCATGTCGTCGTCTCAGTCAATGCGGTCCATGGCTTCTTCAATCAAAGATGGAGTTGGTAAGAATTTGAGTCAGACTAAGACAAGATTAAAGACTGGAAAGAGACATTTGTTATACACTTTTACTTTCCCCATTGAGAGAACACTGAAGAACTTGGGAAGTGAATAGGGAGATCAGACCAGATCATTGTTACCTCTCCAAAGTACATGCACAAAAGACTGAATGTGCTCGCAAACTGCCAGAATTTTGGGATTTTGGAAGGCTACATTTAGAGCAGGACCATTCTAAATGATCTTTAGTTTAGGGAGAGCACACAATCTAATCTGTCTCAAAACCATTATAGGTTTCAAATAATAAATGGAGGCATCTAACCGGTCTATAAGCAGAAGATTGAATTCAAAGGCAACCAAATGTTGGTAACCCTAAATCACAGAAAAAAATCCCAAAAATATGCAGCAGATTAAATCCAGGAAGGGGAAGTAAGGTTTCTTTTCAAAGGAACCTCAATGTATCGAGAACATTGTGACAATCCAGATTCATCAAAATGAAACAAGAATCATAAAGGCAACCGATTTATCGAAAGTGACTCAATTGTATCAAAAGCATCAAAAACCATCCAGATTGATCAAAGATTTCAAATGAAACCAGAATCAGAAAGGCAACTCAATTCTATCATCAAAATCACTGAAACAATCCAGAATTTCAGATTCACATAAGAAACCAGACGAATTTAACCAAGGCAACTCAATTGTATCAAGGAAACCATCAATTTATCATGAATGATAGACATCAAAGGGACTGAACCAGAATCATCAAAGGGACCAAATTAAGCCAACAAATTTATCAAAGGCAACTAACTAACTGAAGTTAACTCGACTAGTTCACTGATTATCAGATGAAACGAGATAGATAGATTCACTGATTAAATTAAAGCGCAACCCAATAACTATGCAGAAGATTGATTTCAGTAACTGGGTAGCCCCATACTAAATCCACAAAATATGCAAAAGAACGAATTCAGTAGCAGCAATCGCTCGTTGAAGACCCCTAATCAGAATTTGGGAAAAGGAGAATCGAGAGATACCGTTGCTAGAGTATAACCCACATCAATCGATCGGACTTGGCAGTAAGGCAACCAATTTCTTTTCAAAGGAACCTCAATGTATCGAGAACATTGTGACAATCCAGATTTATCAAAGGGTTTCAAATAATTCATGGAGGCATCTAACCAGTCTATAAGCAGAAGATTGAATTCAAAGGCAACCAAATCTTAGTAGCCCTAAATCAAAGAAAAAATCCCAAAAATATGCAAAAGATTGAATCTGGGAAGGGGCAGTAAGGCAACCGATTTCTTTTCGAAGCCAACTCAACCCATCAAAGAAATTGTGACAATCCAAATTCATTTAAGGTTTCTAATGAAACCATATAAGCATCAAATGCAACTGATTGATCGAAGCATCCAATCTATCCAGGGCCATTATAGGTTTCAAATGAAACCATATATTCGAGGGGCAGTAAGGGCAACCGATTTCTTTTCAAAGCCAACTCAATGTATCGAAAACATTGTGACAATCCAAATTCATCAAAAGTTTCAAATGAAACCAGAATCATAAAGGTAACCGATTCATCGAAGGCAACTCAATTCCATCAAAACCATCCAGATTCATCAAAGGTTTCAAGTGAAACCAAAATCATAAAGGTAACCGATTCATCGAAGGCAACTCAATTCCATCAAAACCATCCAGATTCATCAAAGGTTTCAAGTGAAACCAGAATCATAAAGGTAACCGATTCATCGAAGGCAACTCAATTCCATCAAAACCATCTAGATTCATCAAAGGTTTCAAGTGAAACCAGAATCATAAAGGTAACCGATTCAATCGAAGGCAACTCAATTCCATCAAAACCATCTAGATTCATCAAAGGTGTCAAATGAAACCAGTATTAGAAAGGCATCAAAGTCAACCTATATTCATCAAAGGCAATTCAATTGTATCAAAATCATTGAAATGATCCAGAATTTCAGATTCATTAAAAGGTTTCAAATGAAACCAGAGAATCATAAAAGCCGACCGATTTATCCAAGGGGGAAACTCAATTCCATCAAGTAAACCAACAATCATTATCAATGAAATCAAAGTGAACCAGAATCATCATCAAAGGGACCAAAAGCCAACTCATCAAAAAAGCATTCATTGATGATCAAAGGCTAACTCGAGACGATAATGCAGAAGATTGAATTCAGTAATCAGCCCAAAAAAACATCGAATTCAAAAACCCTAAATCATCAAAATTTGGGAAGAATAATCGAGAGAGAGATACCGTTGCTAGAGAGAGAACATCGAGAGAGTTTGGGAATGAAATTCGATCGAGAGAGAGAGAGAGAGAGAGATATACCGTTTGCAAACGTTGAGACATTTGGAAACCAAATCTGGGGCTTCGTTTCGTGATCGATCAAACTTGTCTCCCTCTCCTCTCATCTCCTATCCTCTCCTCTCCTCTACAGAGTAGCCAAGCCCTTCGATTCAAAACACCCTTTGTGTCGTTGTGGGAAAATAAGAAAGAGAGAGAAAGAGAGAGAGATAGATAGAGAGAGAGAGAAGCTGCTGGTTCCTTTTGTGCCGTTGTGTTGATTTGAAATGGAAGAAGTCGGTGAATTTTAAAATTTGAACGTTTGGTTTTCGTGGCTTCTGGTTTTACCTTACCACTGTTACCAGGATGAAGGAATACGCTAGAGTTCGGCCCATTTTGATTTTGCTTTTCGGTTCTTTTGGTGTACAATTCAAAAAGTGGATTTGGGCATACAGGGCCTTAAGCCTGAAAACAAAACAAAACAAAACCCATAAAAAATAACAACAAAAAGTGGATTTGGGCCTTAAACCCTGAAAAAAAAACATCTCTCTCTGTCTCTCTCTGTCTCTCTGTCTCTCTCTAATCTTTTGATTGATTCTAGTGGATTTGTTGTTGTTGTTGTTGTTGTTGTTGTATGCTCATTGGCTCTATAAGTTTGATACTAATCAATTCTCGGATGAAGAACAAGAGAGAGTGTGTGATTAATTCATTGTATTAGATTAGATGTTGTGACTTTCATGAATCGAGATTGCAAAGCCCCATTCCCTTTATCTTCTCTTCTATAAGCAAAGTTAGGAGATAGAGAGGAGCCTTTCTTTACAGAATTCTATACAAGAATTGTGTCTACAAAAAAAAATTAACAAAATCCATAGTTATTTGGTCATTCAAATCTATTGTAAACCATCTGCCAGATATAATAAAAATGAAAAAAAATTGCTAATTGAATAATTAAACATTTTTACATTTGGCTAATTTTTGGTATGATTAATATATGAATCTGACAGTGTTGTGATGATGGTCATTTGCAATATGTATTTGTGAAAGATTTGTCAAGTTTTCAATTGATATATAATACAAAAGAAGATGCTGGCAAAATCTTTGGTATTGCACTGGTGCGTGGAATGCATCGTATTTTTCTCAAGTTCCTCCTTGAATGTTTTCATATTATTCTCCCTGCAAAAAGTTCTATGATGCCAGTGGAAGCATTGACCAATCAAAAAGAAGTTGAACTACATTCAAAAATTGAAGCTCTTGGATTAGAGGTTACCAAACTTCCTTCAAAGTCGACTCACCATCTTGATGAGGTAGTTTTTAACTCCCAGACTATCAATCGATTCTCTTATTATTCTGTACATTTCAAGTAACAGTACAGTAGTGTATTAATATATATGGATGATAAGCATTTAGAAGTCTTTGTCTATATTTCATCTGTACAGCTGGAAATAGCCAATGAGTTGGATAAATTGTGGGCAAAGTTGGATGATGTGGATGAGATGATATCTTCTGCCATGGCTGCCGATCCCCAGGTCAATTCCCTTTTAAGTGGTACTACTGATGTATGGATGCCGGTCATTACTGCTGGACGACGTAACTTCACAGCATCATAAATTATAGATGATAATAACTCTGAAACAAAAAGGATCAGTTAGTTTTTATTGAGTTGTCTTATCCTATAAGAATTATGTGTTAATGTTGTTTCATTTTATTTTTTTTGCCAGTCATTGAGATAAAACATTCTCTTTTCAACCGTTCTTGTCTAAAACTTGGTGATAGTGGATCAGTGATCTATTCTATTGTACCTTAGATACACCCAGACCGCAAACACATCCAATTTTAGGACTATTATTGTTGTAGAATGAATTATGGAGTCTTGGAAATGGTTTGGACTTTGGAGAATGAATATGACTATGAGACTATATTCAATGCATTGGTCATACTTGCCTTCAGTGACCCACCAGACCATGTCATGTCAACCACCACAACCAGTGCATGGGAGTCATCAGTAGCATAAGAGGAGCAAGAATATGATTCCCACCCCAGCTAGGAATCTTCTCCAATTTAGATAGAGAAACCTGTCGTCAGGATCACCACAATCGGTACCTCCGGTCCCTTACTCTTCCCCTGTCCCAAATATAGCTAACCTAGCCATTATAGTTGCTACATCCTTCTCTGCCTTAGCCTTTACCATCTTCTTCATGATGGTTTGAACGCGTACCTTATCATACTCTAACGTTAAGGTGGAGCCGTGGTCACTTGTTATGGCATCACTCGATTGTTCAGGCTGGTGGCTTTGCCGGAGGTCTGAAACCAATCGTTCAAGGCAGCCATGGTGCAACTGTGGCACGAACCACTCGACCCCGGCAAGGTGGTCATCCACCACCATGACAATAGCCTGTTCTTTTGTCGATTTGAAGATCCCGTGGCAATCTGACGAGCCATGCAAGGCCCTTGGTTTCTCCACCGTACTTCGAGAAGGCCCAGGGGCCTACCACCATAGCAGACAGCGTCGCTGGCTATGATGGAGGTGGAGCACTAGCCGTCCCCGATAGCCAGTCTCAGCTGGTGGCTAAGGAACGTGTAGGAATATATATATTTACCTTGGCTGTATTTCCATTTCACACCCATAGAGTTTTCGGAGTTCCTTGAACAACTTTTGACAACGTTCGAAGTGAAGGTTTTACAGATTCCGATTTCCAGGCGTTATATTCAATCGATCTTGTTCAAAATGGTGAGTCTACGATTCCTTCTCTTTTTATGATGTTGACTAGTCAATCTGTACTTGCTAGTTTTGCTGGCTTTTGGGTTTTAAGTCTGAGCTGCGGTAGAATGTATGTAGAAAATTTTTGCCTTTTTCTGGGTGTTGGCTGTATTTGGATTGGAAGAGCTTGGATTGAATATATGTAGTACTTGTGTAAATGGATATTTGTGAATAGAAATTCGTGTAGATGTAGTAATAAGGCCTTGGGACGCTTATTCATTGTATGAGGTAATTTTTGGCGTTTGGGGATGAATGAAGGTGAGCTGGGCATGGTTAATGCTTGTTGACCACCAGGGGGTTTTGAATTAGGGATGGAGAGTAAGTGAATGAGGAATCTGGCCGAAGGTGTGGTACTATGGTGTTGGCACATTCAGGTCTTGATGCATGTTTATTGTGTTGTAGGTCGTCTGCGCTAGCATGATGGATCTCTCAACACCTATGGAAATGTCGAGTAATGAATCGTTTAGGATTGTAGACGAGAAGAGGTGGTGTAAGAAAGAACATGTCTACATGAGGGAAATAGGCAGACATTTAGGAAAAGTCTTGGATTCCTTTAGCATTAGCCAAACGTCTTCATCGTCAGGGTCCAGTATAGAGTTGAGTCCACAAATCTTAAGTGTTTATACCCCTGCTGAAGCGCCACCTCTCTTTTTGACAACAGCACTAAATATGGTCTCGAAGCATAAATGCAGTGTTGGATCGTCATCAAAGGTGGGGTTGGATTGTCACAAAGGTGAAGATCGGGGGATTCTGGCATGGACACGTGAACGGCTGAGGAGCGTGTAAGGTTTGTTGGGTGTGCTATATAAAGTATTTACCTTAACCATATTTTCATTTCACACCCATAGAGTTTTCAGAGTTCCTTGAAGAGTTTTTGACAGCATTCGAAGTGAAGATTTTACAGCTTCCGATTTCCAGGCGTTTTATTCAATCTTTCTCGTTCAAAAAGGTGAGTCTAAGATTCCTTCTCTTCTTATGGTGTTGACTCGTCATTCTATACTTGCTTGTTTTGCTTGCTTTTGGGTTTGAAATTTGAGTTGTGGTAGAATGTATGTAGAAATTTTTTGCCTATTCTGGGCGTTGGTTGTATTTGGATTGGAGGAGCTTGGATTAAATGTATGTAGTACTTGTGTAAATTGGTATATGTGAATAGAAATTCATGTAGATGTAGTAATAAGGCGTTTCCGTGCTTGTTCTCTATGTGGGGTAATTTTGGGCATGTGGGGACGAATGGAGGTGAGCTGGGCATGGTTTATGCTAGTTGATGACCAGGGTGTTTTGAATTGGGGATGGAGAGTAAGTGAATGGGGAATGATGTTGAAGGTGTAATACCATGGCGCTTGCACATTCTGGTCTTAATGCATGTTTTTTTGTGTGGTAGGCCACCTGCGCTAGTGTGATGGATTCGTAAAAAGATGTGGAAATGTCGAGTGATGAATCATTTAGGATTATAGACGGGAAGAGGTGGTGGAAGAAATAACATGTGTCCATGAGGGAAATAGGCGGACATATAAGGATAGTCCTAGATTCCTTTAGCGTTAGCCAAACTTCTTCATCGTCAAGGTCCAGTATATAGTCAAGTCTGCAACTGTTAAGTGTTTATACCCCCTGTTCTGTTTGACAGCAGCGCCAGATATGGTGTCAAAGCACAAAAGCAGGGTTGGATCGTCATCAAAGGCGGGGGATCGCCACAAAGGCGAAGATCAGGGGCTTCTGGCATGGACACGTGGACGGTTGATGAAAGGACCCAACCCCGATTCAGTTACCTAAATCAGAATCGAACCCCTTCTGAAAATACGAACCAACAAAAAATTTTCAAAATTTTGGCAGAGTTTCGTTACTAGCGTGGAATTACATAAACCTGCACCCTGAAAATAACACTTCGTCCTATGCCACAAAAGCCAAACCATGGGCACCAATCCGATCCGGATTTCTCAACATTAATATATGAATCATAAACAGTAAACAGTACTGTAGTATATATATATATATCCGAGAAAATCCGCATAAACAAGTATCAGAATGTATCAGAGTGACCTCTAAAGTCAAATATATACACTATATACATCAGTAGGAGAAACAAGAACCTACTGGAAAGCACAGGTAACTCTGATCACTAGCCTCTAAACCGCGACGTGAAAACACCAAAACCTGAACTACAACTGGGCACGGAAACCGAAAAGCCCAGGTGAAAGACAATAAACACGTTAGAGTGAGTGGACGAAAATAAATGTCTTTCACCAATTGATATATATGTTTAAAATAACATATGCGAGCCCAGGTAAATAAAAAAAATAATAAGTACACGAGGTAAAACCATAATCCTCCAGCGTACTGAGCATGCAAGTAAAAATCCCACGGGGTCACTCATGGACACACACCGTGCTAGTATAGTCCGAATCACGGGATCCCAGACCCACACGTGATTCTAAGCCAGAAATGGCCTCGGTTCCGAGGATACGCCCCTCACCGGTCAGGTTGGGGAAACGCCCCTCCTGGCGGCCTACCATCGGGGATCAACCGAGAGGCAAAGTGTATCGATACAACAACGTAACTGAGACTGTACTCTGTGTAAATCAAATCATAAACAGTTCGATGCAAATGCATGAAACAACATATATGTGTATGTATACTCGTATACGTATATCCGTATATGTATAATCGTATATTCGTAAAAACACATGCTCATGTAATCCGTACTCTCAATACGCATGCTCGAGTTCATAAATCATATAAAAGACTCGCAAGAATTCCGTGAAAAGAAATTGTCCACTCACAGGTGAGCAAAACGCGCACTCGCGCTAATCTCGTGGCCCGGCGAAAAATTCCTCGCTTGAAGCACGATCACGATCCCGATCTCGATCTCCTGAATATTCACAAAACATAACTGATCAAAATCATAGTCCACAAACCTGTACTGAATCACGGAAACCAACCGTTCCCGGAAATATGCAATGCAGTACAAAACGAATAATGGAAATTCCGAAATCCCCACTCGAAACCTCGGCTGAAAATCGGCTAACCAAATCAACCCGAAAACCTCTGGACGATAATCAGGGCGCGATTACGAGAAAAACGACATTAAAAACGTCGAAATCCAAAAAGTCAACTTTTGGCTGGAGCTCCGCCGTTGACCGCCACCGCCGACGTCGGCGCGCCGTCAACCGTGGAGTTCCACGGCCAAAAACTCCAGATTTAAAGTCCATAACCAGGCGAACCACTTTCTCTTCTACCCCGAAGCTCAAAACCCACCGGAACCCGTCCAATTAACCAAAACAGTTCGGAATTTCAAACTCTCCGGTGACCTAATCGGAGCACCCCAAAAACTCATCCTCAAACCAAATCAAACACATAGGGAGACTCAGCAAGGCAAGGGGAGTCTAACCCCCCTAACCACCACCACCAAAACTCGCCGGAAAACGGCCGACGAGCTTCGACGGAACCCACGAAACCGACCCAATTCGGGTCCAACTAAAACATGATCAATTCCCAACAAAACACACATCACTCAATTCGAAATCACATGGGGAAGCTATACATACCCTCGTTGAAGTCGTTGGTGGCCGGAAAATAGGTCGTCGGACTGCAAAGCTCAAGGAGGAAACTTTCCTCTTCGGTCAACTGGTCAGCTTTCCAAAAATAGTAAGTCAACGGTGGTCAACTCTCAAACAGTAATTTTACGACAATTATCGACTATTCCGATATTTATACTCGCGCCTCGAGTCAATCGACGGTCTGGAATGAATATACGAAATGATTCGGATAAACACGAAACAATCAGATAAACTCGTCGGAAACCGAAACTTCAAATAATCATAAAATATTCTTCGGTTATCGGAAAAATCTTCCGGAACCGCCCACGAGCTCGAAATCACATACTCTACTCGAAGACACACAACTCAAATTCTCGACCGAAAAACATAGTCGAGAATAAGGTCGACGAACCACACAATATCGTAAAACTGCGACTATGACCAAATCTCGAGAATCGTGCCGAACATGCATCAGATTCTGGTTCGGGTCGTCACAAATCTACCCCCCTTAAAGAAATTTCGACCTCGAAATTTACGTACCTGTCATGTGAACAGATGAGGATACTGCTCCCGCATACGCTGCTCGGTCTCCGAGGTGGCCTCCTCAACTGAGTGGTTCTGCCACAAGACCTTCACCAGTGGAATCACACGGTGCCTCAACTCCTGCTCACGATGATCGAGAATCTGCATTGGCTCCTCTACATACGATAAATCCTCTCTGATCGGAAACTACTGTGGGGCTAACACATGTGAAGGATCTGAGATGTACTTCCGCAACATCGAAACATGGAAGACATCATGAACACGAGCCATCTCAGCCGGTAACTCAAGTCTGTAAGCAATAGCTCCAACCTTCGCCGTAATCTCATACGGACCAATATACCGCGGTCGAAGCTTGCCACGCTTCCCGAAACGCACAACTCCCTTCCACGGAGATAGTTTCAGGAAGACCCAATCACCAACCTCGAACTCTAAACTCTTCCTCCTCACATCTGCGTAACTCTTCTGCCGATCCTGGGCGATCTTCAACCGATCCCGGATAACCTGTATGTCCTCCATCATGGTTTTCACCAAATCAGGACCAATAAGCCAACGCTCACCCACCTCACTCTAACACAATGGAGTGCGACATTGCTTCCCGTACAAAGCCTCGTACGGTGCCATCTCAATACTGGCCTGATAGTTGTTGTTGTAGGCGAACTCAATCAAGTGTAACTGCTGATCCCAGTTTCCGTGAAACTGCAACACACACGATCTCGGCATATCCAGAAGAGTCTGAATGGTCCGCTCGGACTGCCCGTTAGTCTGAGGATGGAAAGCTGTACTAAATCGCAACCTCGTGCCTAAAGCTCACTGCAACGCCTGCCAGAACTCAGAAGTGAAATGACTATCACGGTCAGAAACAATGGACACAGGCACACCATGCAAGCGAACAATCTCGGACAAGTACAACTTGGCCAATCTCCCACTGATAACTTCCCTGGAAGTGCAAGAAAGTGTGCGGATTTCGTCAATCGGTCAACAATAACCCAAATGCCAGTGTTGTCCGCCGAAGTACGTGGCAACTGATAGACAAAATCCATCGTAATGTGCTCCCACTTCCAAACCGAAATCTCAAGTGGCTGTAGTTTCCCTGCAGGTTTCTGCCTCTCCGCTTTCACCTGCTGACAAATCAAACATCGACTCACGTACGCGGCAATCTCCCGCTTCATGTTGCGCCACCAATAGTACGCTCGAAGTGTATGAAACATCTTCGTACCTCCGAGATGCATCGCATACGCTGAACTGTGGGCATCATCCAGAATCTCCTTCTTCAAGTCCTCGTCTCTGGGCACACATAGCCTGCCTCTGAACAACAACGTACCGTCGTCGCTCAATCGGAACTCTGTAGGCACACCATTCTGTATCATGGTCTTCTTGCCCAACAAGTAAGAATCCGAATCCTGGGCCTCTCGTACCTGATCAACCATTACCGGTCGAACCTGAAAACTGGCCAACAAAGCTCCATCATCATCATACCCAAACACAGCACCTGTAGCTCGAAGCTCGGCTAACATCGACACTCTGGCCACACACATATGAAACAACGAGGCTCCAGATTTCCGGCTAAGTGCATCTGCCACAACATTGGCCTTCCCCGGATGCTACTCGAAAGTGCAATCGTAATCGTTGATCAACTCCATCCATCGGCGCTGTTCAGATCCGGCTGTGTCCGCAAGTAGGTGAGACTCTTGTGGTCAGTGTAAATCTTACACTGAGCACCATACAGGTAATGTCTCCAACTCTTCAACACTAACACGATAGCGGCTAACTCCAAATCATGCGTCGGATAGTTGACCTCATGCGGTTTCAGCTGCCTGGAACCATATGGTACAACTCTACCATGCTGCATCAACACACAGCCAAGCCCCAACTTCGACGCATCACTGTACACAATAAACTCACCACTGTCGTCTGGCAATGTCAGAACCGGTGCGGTAGTCAATCTCTCCTTCAGGAGCAAATAACTCTCCTCGCACGCATTAGACCACTCAAACTTGACGCTCTTCTTCGTCAATCTGGTCAGTGGTGTAGCAATCCGGGAAAAATCCTGTACAAACCGTCTGTAATAGCCTGCTAACCCCAAGAAACTCCGAATCTCCGGCACAGTAGTGGGTCTACTCCAGTTCAGCACGGCCTCGATCTTGTCAGGATCAATACTAACTCCCTCGGCCGAAATCACATGACCCAGAAACTTCACACTATCTAACCAGAACTCGCACTTGCTAAACTTCGCGAACAACTGATGGTCCCGCAAAGTCCGCAACACTGCCCGCAAATGCTTCTTGTGCTGGCCCACACTCCTAGAATAGATTAGGATATCGTCAATGAATACAATCACGAACTTGTCCAGGAATCGTCGAAACACCCGATTCATCAACTCCATGAAAGCTGCGGGAGCGTTGGTCAACCCAAACGGCATAACCAAAAACTCATAGTGCCCATACCGCGTCCTAAATGCTGTCCTTGCTACGTTAGAGTCTCAGATCCTCAACTGGTGATATCCGGATCGAAGGTCAATCTTCGTAAAGACTGCTGCTCCCTTCAGATGATCAAATAAGTCCTCAATCCGCGGTAACAGATACTTGTTCCTCACTGTAACCTGATTCAGCTTCCGATAGTCGATGCACAAACGCATGGACCCATCCTTCTTTCGCACAAACAACACTGGAGCACCCCACGGAGAAACACTCGGTCGAATGAATCCCTTCTCTAATAACTCCTAGAGCTGAATCTGCAACTCCTTCAACTCTGCAGGCGCCGTCCGGTACGGTGTCTGGGAAATTGGTCCAGTACCCGACAATAACTCAATGGTAAAATCAATCTCCCGTACAGGGGATATACCAGGTAACTCCGCTGGAAACACATCCAGAAACTCAGACACAACCTCAATACTACCAAGATCCGGCACAGCAACTGTAGTGTGCACAACATGGGCTAAGTAAGCAACACAACCCTTCTTCATCAACCGATCCGCCCTCATCCCGGAAATCAAGCATGGTAGTGAAGTGTTATTCTCGCCACGGAACAGTATCTCAGGTAACCCTAGTCGTCGAAACGCGACCTCCTTCCTGTGCCAGTCAAACATGGCCCAGTGCGACTCCAAAAAGTCCATACCCAATATCAAATCAAAATCCACGATATCAAGCAGTAACAGATCTGCGGCTAAACCATGGCCATCAATAAACACCTCACAATCTCGGTAAACCCAACCGATGCTCACAACCTCACCTGATGGATACAACACTCTCCACAACCCCGGAAGTGGAGATGCAGGTACCGTAGCCAATGATGACAGTCTAAATGATATGAATGAATGTGTAGCGCCCGGATCTAACAATGCAAGTACAGGAATACCAAAGGCATGTAACGTACCGATAACGACCTCCGGTGATGCTCTGCCCTCACGTAGAGTCATAGCATGAACCCTCGCCTGTCCGGCTGGTCGTCCTCGCTGGGGCTGTCCCTGCTGTCTGCCCTGGCTTGCAAACTGTGCGGGTCGCGCTCCAGAAGTGGCACCTCGCTCAACTCTGGAACTCTGGGCCGCCTATCCATCATCGTCATACAACTGAGGACACTACCTCGCGTAATGACCCACCTGGCCACAGCGAAAACAAGTGACAGGACCTCGCTGACACTGACCCACATGATGTCGGCTGCAGAGACTACACAACGGGTACTCCCTCGGTACAGCAAAAGTGCCACCAGTACACCGAGGATAACTAGAACCGCTAGAACCTGCACTAGCCTGTGGTCGTCGCGGTCGATCTCTCCTCTATATCAGTCTCCGCCTCGGTACACTAACTGGTGAGCGGAAAGATCCACCGCTAGAGGATGAAGCTGAACCTGAAGTATCAGAACTCTGCCTCTTTGAAGGCCCCTGACTCGGTTCACCTTCCTCAAACCGTCTCGGCCGATACCTCTGCTGTCTCTCCTGCTCAATGTCCTCGCCTCGGAGTGGAGCACTAACAAACTCATCAAAGTTGTTCCGAGGCATCGTAGTCAATGTCGCCTTGATGTTCAGATTCAATCCCAGCTCAAACCTACAACACTTGGCTTCCTCTGTAGCCACCATATCCCGCGTAAAACGAGACAAACGGGTAAACCGATCCCGGTACTCAAGTACAGACAAACTGCCCTGCCTCAAGTTCGTAAACTCCTCGTACTTGCGCTGCTGGGTAGCCTGATTAAAGTACCTCCGCATAAACAGATCACAAAACAATGTCCACGGAGTGTCAGCTGGAACTCTGTCGGTGCTAACCCACCAAAAGTATGCATCACCCTCAAGTAAACCAACTGCGGCTACTGTCATCTGCTCAGGAGTAAACTGCAGACGCTCACAAACACGTTCAATCTGAACCAACCATGCCTCGCATATCTCTGGATCAACTAAACCCGAAAACACAGTAGCACCAAATGTGCGAGCCTTGACCACAGGGTCAAAACGCTCTTCCAAACGCAGCACTCGCATCAGAAAGTCGCGCGTTCGGCGATCCTCATCAGGATCCTCATCCCGATCAACACTGGGACCACGTCGAGGAGGCATCCTACTGATACAAGACAAGCATTAGGTACAAGCAGAATGAACGTAATCATGAAACCGCAGATATTTGAGGACACACAACACCCGAAGTATTGATGAGTTGTGATGACCCGAACTAGAATCAGATGTGTGTTTGGCATGATTCTCGAGGTTTGGTTTTAGTCGCAGTTTTGCGATATTATGTGGTTTGCCGATTCGATTCGCGACTTTATTTTTGGTCGAGAATTTGAGTTGGGTGTCTTCACGGAAAGTGTAGAGTACGTGATTTCGAGTTCGTGGGTGGTTTCGGAAGATTTTTCCGATAACCGAGGAATATTTTATGATTATTTGAAGTTTTGGGTTCCGACGAGTTTATCCGATTGTTTCGTGTTTATCCGAATCATTTCGTATTTTCATTTCGGACCGTCGAATGACCGAGGCTCGAGTATAAATAGCAAATTAGTCAAGAATTAGTCGAAAAACTTCATTTTGGGCGTTGACCAGCTTTGAAATTCGTTGACTTTCCATATTTGGAAAGTGAGCCATCGGACCGAAAGGGAAAGTTTCCCAAACGGGAAGTCATTTTCCGGCGACCCATTTTCCGGCCACCTCTGCTTCCGGCAAGGGTAAGGTTTTCTTCCCCTCTTGATTTCGAGTAGGTTGGGTTGTGGTTTGAGGAGAATTGATTAAGGTTTGAGGGAGTTCGATTAAGGACCGATTGGTGGTGGTCGACGGTGTTGGGTGATATGGTTCCGGCGAGTTTTGGAAGGGGAGATTGGGGGGATTCGACTCCCCTCGTCTCTCTGAGTCTATTGGTGTGATCAATTGAGCTTGGGGATGAGTTTTTGATCGAACCCGATTAGGGATTTGGATTGGATGTTCGTTCGGTTTTGCTCGATTTTGGGGAGGTTCTGTTTTGAATTGGTCCTAGTGATAGATGAGAAAAATGTTTGCATGGTTGTGGGGATGAAAACTGGAAAATTTGGCCGCGAAACTCCACCGTTGACGGCGCGCCGCCGCCGCCGGCGGCGGTCAACGGCGAGAAAAAGTCAACTTTTCAGATTTTGATGTAATTAGTGTCATTTTTCTCGTAATCACGCCCTGGTTATTGTACGGAGGTTTTCGGGTTGATTTGAGTAACCGATTTTCAGTCGAGGTTTCGAGTTGAGATTTCGGGATTTCCGTAATTCATTTTGCACTACATTTTGTGTTTCCGGGAACGGTTGGTTTCCGCGCATCAGTACAGTGTTATGGACTACGATTTTGATCAGTTATGTTTTATGATTATGTTCAGGAGATCGAGATCATGATCTGGATCGTGATCGTGCTTCAGGCGAGGGATCTTCCGCCGGACCACTAGTGTAGCGTGTGTGCGTGTTTCGAGAGTCTGTGAGTGGACACTTTATTTTCACGGATTGATTGCGAGTCCTTATTTATGATTTATGAACTTGAGCATGCGGATTGATTATGATTTTACGAGCATGTGTTTTACGATTATGTTTATACGAATATACGTATACGAATATATACATATACGTACATATTATGTTTTAAGCATGTGCATAGAAAAGATTTATGATTTGGTTCACACAGAGTACAGTCTCAGAATATGTTGTGGTATCGATACACATTGGCTTCTCGGCTGATCCCCGAGTACGCTCCGGGGGGGACACATATCCTGACCCGAGGCCTTTCTGGCTAGAATCACGTGTGGGTCTGGGACCCCGTGATTCAGACTGTGCTATCGCGTGGAAGCCCACGAGAGTCTCCGCGATATGTTTGGTAGCCAGAGTCTCCTCACGTAGCATTTGATTTTCATGCATTTGACTCGCATATGATTTTATATGTATATATTACTTGGTGAAAGACATTTATTTTCGTCCACTCACTCTAACGTGTTTATTGTCTTTCCCTTGGGCTTTTCGGTTTTCGTGCCCAGTTTGTAGTTCAGGTTTGGTGTTTCACGTCGCAGTTTGGAGGCTAGTGATCAGAGTCACCTGTGTTTTCCAGTAGGTTCTTGTTTCGCCTACTGATGTACATATTGTATATGTTTTACTTTAGAGGTCGCTCTGATACATTCTGATACATGTTGTACGGATTTTCACGGATATACATATATACATAGTACAGTTTATTTACTGTTGTTGATTATATTGATGTTGAGAAATCCGGATGGGATTGGT
This sequence comes from Geum urbanum, assembly GCA_946800695.1. Lineage (NCBI taxonomy): Eukaryota > Viridiplantae > Streptophyta > Magnoliopsida > Rosales > Rosaceae > Geum > Geum urbanum. The sequence goes on from OX327001.1 coordinate 28,339,328, forward strand.
GCCCACGGTTTGTTTTTTTGTGGCATAGGACGAAGTGTTAATTTCTGGGTGCAGGTTATGGTAATTCAACGCTAGTAACGAAACTCTGCCTAAATTTCGAAAAAATTTTGTTGGTTCGTATTTTCGAAAAGGTTTGATTCCGGTTTAGGTAGCTGAATCGGGATTGGGTCCTTTCAGCTTGGTATCAGAGCATTAGGTTGTCAGATTCTGTAGACTCTTGTAGTTGTGACGCTTAGGGTATTTGAGTTGATACAGCATGACTTGAGTGATGACCCGACTGGCCAGCGGTACTCATCAATACTTCGGGTGTTGTATGTCCTCAAATATCTGCGGTTTTATGATTACGTTTTTTCTGCCTGTACCTAATGCTTGTCTTGTATCAGTAGGATGCCTCCTCGACATGGTCCCCGTGTTGATCGGGATGATGATCCTGATGAGGATCGCCGAACGCGCGACTTGCTGATGCGAGTGCTGCGTTTGGAAGAGCGTTTTGACCCTGTGGTTAAGGCTCGTACAGCTGGTGCTACTGTGTTTTCGGGTTCAGTGGATCCAGAGATATGCGAGGCATGGTTGGTTCAGATTGAGCGTGTGTGTGAGCGTCTGCAGTTTACACCTGAGCAGATGACAGTAGCCGCAGTTGGTTTACTCGAGGGTGATGCATACTTTTGGTGGGTCAGCACTGACAGAGTTCCTGTGGATACTCCGTGGATATTGTTTCGCGATCTGTTTATGCGGAGGTATTTTAATCAGGCTACCCAGCAGCGCAAGTACGAGGAGTTCACTAACTTAAGGCAGGGCAGTTTGTCTGTACTTGAGTATCGGGATCGGTTTACTCGATTGTCTCATTTTGCGCGAGATATGGTGGCTACAGAGGAAGCCAAGTGTCGCATGTTTGAGCTGGGATTGAATCTGAACATCAATGCGACTTTGACGACGATGCCTCGGAACAACTTTGATGAGTTTGTTAGTGCTGCACTCCGAGGCGAGGATATTGAGCAGGAGAGACAGCAGAGGTATCAACCGAGACGATTTGAGGAAGGTGGACCGAGTCAGGGGCCTTCAAAGAGGCTGAGTTCTGATACTTCCGGTTCAGCTTCATCTTTAGGCGGTGGGTCATATCGACCACCAGTTAGTGTACCGAGACGGAGATCGGGATGGAGGAGAGATCGACCGCAGCGACCACAGGCTAGTGGGGATTCCAGCGGTTCTAGTCATCCTCAACGACCATTTGGCACTTTTACTACACCGAGGGAGTATCCGTTGTGCAACTTGTGCAATAGGTATCATGTTGGTTCCTGTCAGCGAGGCACCCTCAACTGTTATCATTGTGGCCAGGTGGGTCACTATGCGAGGGCGTGTCCTCAGTTATATGGCGGTGACGGACAGGCAGCCCAGAGTTCCGGAGTTGAACGAGGTGCCACTTCTGGAGCGCGACCGGCACAGTTTGCAGGTCAGGGTAGGCAGCAGGGTCAGGCTCAGCGAGGACGACCAGCCGGACAAGCGAGAGTTCATGCTATGACTATGCGTGAGGGCAGAGCATCACCGGAGGTCGTTATCGGTACGTTACATATTTTTGGTATTCCAGTAGTTGCATTGTTAGATCCAGGTGCCACACATTCATTCATATCATTTAGACTGTCATCATTGGCTGAGGTACCTGCATTTCCACTTTCGGGGTTGTGGAGAGTGTTGTATCCGTCAGGTGAAGTTGTGAGCATCGGTTGGATTTACCGAGATTGTGAGGTATTTATTGATGGCCATGGTTTAGCTGCTGATCTGTTATTGCTTGATATTGTGGATCTTGATTTGATATTGGGTATGGACTTTTTGGAGTCGCACTGGGCCATGTTTGATTGCCACAGAAAGGAGGTCGCATTTCGACGACCCGGGTTACCTGAGATACTGTTTCGTGGCGAGAAGAACACTTCCCTATCGTGTTTGATTTCCGCGATGAGGGCAGATCGATTGATGAAGAAGGGTTGTGTTGCGTACTTAGCCCATGTTGTGGACACTACAGCTGCAGTGCCAGATCTTAGTAGTATTGAGGTTGTGTCTGAGTTTCCGAATGTGTTTCCAGCGGAGTTACCTGGTATACCCCCTGTGCGGGAGATTGATTTTACCATTGAGTTATTGCCGGGTACTGGACCGATTTCCCAGACACCGTATCGGATGGCGCCTGCAGAGTTGAAGGAGTTGCAGATTCAGCTTCATGAGTTGTTGGAGAAGGGGTTCATTCGACCGAGTGTTTCTCCGTGGGGTGCTCCAGTGTTGTTTGTGCGGAAGAAGGACGGGTCCATGCGTTTGTGCATCGACTATCGGAAGCTGAATCAGATTACAGTGAGGAACAAGTATCCGTTGCCACGGATTGACGACTTGTTCGATCAGCTCAAGGGAGCAGCAGTCTTTTCGAAGATTGATCTTCGATCCGGATATCACCAGTTGAGGATCCGGGATTCAGATATGGCCAGGACAGCTTTCAGGACGCGGTATGGGCACTATGAGTTTCTGGTTATGCCGTTTGGGTTGACCAACGCCCCCGTAGCTTTCATGGACTTGATGAATCGGGTGTTTCGACGATTCCTTGATAAGTTCGTGATTGTATTCATTGATGACATTTTGATATATTCGAGGAGTGTGGGCCAGCATAAGAAGCACTTGCGAGCAGTGTTGCGGACTTTGCGGGATCATCAGTTGTTCGCGAAGTTTAGCAAGTGTGAGTTCTGGTTGGATAGTGTGAAGTTTCTGGGCCATGTGATTTCGGCCGAGGGAGTTAGTGTTGATCCTGACAAGATTGAGGCCGTGCTGAATTGGAGTCGACCCACTACTGTACCGGAGATTCGGAGTTTCTTGGGGTTGGAAGGCTATTATCGTCGGTTTGTTCAGGATTTCTCCCGGATAGCTACACCACCGACTAGGTTGACGAAAAAGGGCGTCAAGTTTGAGTGGTCTTATGCGTGCGAGGAGAGTTATTTACTCCTGAAGGAGAGATTGACTATCGCACCGGTTCTGACATTGCCAGACGACAGTGGTGAGTTTGTTGTGTATAGTGATGCGTCGAAGTTGGGACTTGGCTGTGTATTGATGCAGCATGGTAGAGTCGTGGCATATGGTTCCAGGCAGCTGAAACCGCATGAGGCCAACTATCCGACGCATGATTTGGAGTTAGCCGCTATTGTGTTAGCGTTGAAGAGTTGGAGACATTACCTGTATGGTGCTCAGTGTAAGATTTTCACTGACCACAAGAGTCTCACCTACTTGCGGACGCAGCCGGATTTGAACATGAGGCAGCACCGATGGATAGAGTTGATCAATGATTATGATTGCACGTTTGAGTACCATCCAGGGAAGGCCAACGTTGTAGCGGATGCACTTAGCCGGAAATCTGGAGCTTCATTGTTTCACATGTGTGTGGCCAGAGTATCGATGTTAGCCGAGCTTCGAGCTACGGGTGCTGTATTTGGGTATGATGATGATGGAGCTTTGTTAGCCAGTTTCCAGGTTCGACCAGTGTTGGTTGATCAGGTACGGGAGACACAGGATTCAGATTCTTACTTACTGAGCAAGAAGACCATGATTCGGAATGGTGTGCCTACAGAGTTCCGTTTAAGCGACGACGGTCCGTTGTTGTTCAGGGGCAGATTATGTGTACCCAGGGACGAGGGCTTGAAGAAGGAGATTCTAGACGAAGCTCACAGTTCAGCGTATGCGATGCATCCCGGAGGTACGAAGATGTTTCGTACACTTCGAGCGTACTATTGGTGGCGCAACATGAAGCGGGAGATTGCCGCGTACGTGAGTCGATGTTTGATTTGTCAGCAGGTGAAGGCGGAGAGGCAGAAACCTGCAGGGAAACTACAGCCACTTGAGATTCCAGTTTGGAAGTGGGAGCATATCACAATGGATTTTGTCTATCAGTTGCCGCGTACTTCGGCGGGCAACACTGGCATTTGGGTTATCGTTGATCGATTGACGAAATCCGCACATTTTCTTGCACTTCCAGGGAAAATTTCAGTGGGCAGATTGGCCAAGTTGTACTTATCAGAGATTATTCGCTTGCATGGTGTGCCTGTATCGATTGTTTCTGACCGAGATAGTCAGTTCACTTCTGAGTTTTGGTAGGCTTTACAGCGAGCCTTGGGCACGAAGTTGTGATTTAGTACAGCTTTTCATCCTCATACTGATGGGCAGTCCGAGCGAACCATTCAGACACTTGAGGATATGCTGAGATCATGTGTGTTGCAGTTTCGTGGAAACTGGGATCAACAGTTGCACTTGATCGAGTTCGCCTACAACAACAACTATCAGGCCAGTATTGAGATGGCACCGTACGAGGCTATGTATGGGAAGCAGTGTCGCACTCCATTGTGTTGGAGTAAGGTGGGCGAGCGTTGGCTCATTGGTCCTGATTTAGTGAAAACCACGATGGAGGACATTCAGGTTATTCGGGATCGACTGAAGGTCGCCCAGGATCGGCAGAAGAGTTACGCGGATGTGAGGAGAAAGAGCTTAGAGTTTGAGGTTGGTGATTGGGTCTTCCTGAAACTATCTCCGTGGAGAGGAGTTGTGCGTTTCGGGAAGCGTGGCAAGCTTCGACCGTGGTACATTGGTCCGTATGAGATTACGGAGAGGGTTGGAGCTGTTGCTTACAGACTTGAGTTGCCGACAGAGATGGCTCGTGTGCATGATGTCTTCCATGTTTCGATGTTGCGGAAGTACATCTCAGATCCTTCACATGTGTTAGCCCCACAGCAATTGCCGATCAGAGAGGATTTATCGTATGTTGAAGAGCCAGTGCAGATTCTCGATCGACGTGAGCAGGAGCTGAGGCACCGTGTGATTCCGCTGGTGAAGGTCTTGTGGCAGAACCATTCAGTTGAGGAGGCCACTTGGGAGACCGAGCAGCGTATGCGGGAGCAGTATCCTCATCTGTTCACATGACAGGTACGTAAATTTCGAGGTCCAAATTTCTTTAAGGGGGGTAGATTTGTGACGACCCGAACTAGAATCAGATGTGTGTTTGGCATGATTCTCGAGGTTTGGTTTTAGTCGCAGTTTTGCGATATTATGTGGTTTGCCGATTCGATTCGTGACTTTGTTTTTGGTCGAGAATTTGAGTTGGGTGTCTTCACGGAAAGTGTAGAGTACGTGATTTCGAGTTCGTGGGTGGTTTCGGAAGATTTTTCCGATAACCGAGGAATATTTTATGATTATTTGAAGTTTCGGGTTCCGACGAGTTTATCCGATTGTTTCGTGTTTATCCGAATCATTTCGTATTTTCATTTCGGACCGTCGAATGACCGAGGCTCGAGTATAAATAGCAAATTAGTCAAGAATTAGTCGAAAAACTTCATTTTGGGCGTTGACCAGCTTTGAAATTCGTTGACTTTCCATATTTGGAAAGTGAGCCATCGGACCGAAAGGGAAAGTTTCCCAAACGGGAAGTCATTTTCCGGCGACCCATTTTCCGGCCACCTCTGCTTCCGGCAAGGGTAAGGTTTTCTTCCCCTCTTGATTTCGAGTAGGTTGGGTTGTGGTTTGAGGAGAATTGATTAAGGTTTGAGGGAGTTCGATTAAGGACCGATTGGTGGTGGTCGACGGTGTTGGGTGATATGGTTCCGGCGAGTTTTGGAAGGGGAGATTGGGGGGATTCGACTCCCCTCGTCTCTCTGAGTCTATTGGTGTGATCAATTGAGCTTGGGGATGAGTTTTTGATCGAACCCGATTAGGGATTTGGATTGGATGTTCGTTCGGTTTTGCTCGATTTTGGGGAGGTTCTGTTTTGAATTGGTCCTAATGATAGATGAGAAAAATGTTCGCATGGTTGTGGGGATGAAAACTGGAAAATTTGGCCGCGAAACTCCACCGTTGACGGCGCGCCGCCGCCGCCGGCGGCGGTCAACGGCGAGAAAAAGTCAACTTTTTAGATTTTGATGTAATTAGTGTCATTTTTCTCGTAATCACGCCCTGGTTATTGTACGGAGGTTTTCGGGTTGATTTGAGTAACCGATTTTCAGTCGAGGTTTCGAGTTGAGATTTCGGGATTTCCGTAATTCATTTTGCACTACATTTTGTGTTTCCGGGAACGGTTGGTTTCCGTGCATCAGTACAGTGTTATGGACTACGATTTTGATCAGTTATGTTTTATGATTATGTTCAGGAGATCGAGATCGTGATCTGGATCGTGCTTCAGGCGAGGGATCTTCTGCCGGACCACGAGTGTAGCGTGTGTGCGTGTTTCGAGAGTCTGTGAGTGGACACTTTATTTTCACGGATTGATTGCGAGTCCTTATTTATGATTTATGAACTTGAGCATGCGGATTGATTATGATTTTACGAGCATGTGTTTTACGATTATGTTTATACGAATATACGTATACGAATATATATATATACGTACATATTATGTTTTAAGCATGTGCATAGAAAAGATTTATGATTTGGTTTACACAGAGTACAGTCTCAGTATATGTTGTGGTATCGATACACATTGGCTTCTCGGCTGATCCCCGAGTACGCTCCGGGGGGGACAGATATCCTGACCCGAGGCCTTTCTGGCTAGAATCACGTGTGGGTCTGGGATCCCGTGATTCAGACTGTGCTATCGCGTGGAAGCCCACGTGAGTCTCCGCGATATGTTTTACGTTGCATGCTCTGTACGTGAGTGGTAGCCAGAGTCTCCTCACGTAGCATTTGATTTTCATGCATTTGACTCGCATATGATTTTATATGTATATATTACTTGGTGAAAGACATTTATTTTCGTCCACTCACTCTAACGTGTTTATTGTCTTTCCCCTGGGCTTTTCGGTTTCCGTGCCCAGTTTGCAGTTCAGGTTTGGTGTTTCACGTCGCAGTTTGGAGGCTAGTGATCAGAGTCACCTGTGTTTTCCAGTAGGTTCTTGTTTCGCCTACTAATGTACATATTGTATATGTTTTACTTTAGAGGTCGCTCTGATACATTCTGATACATGTTGTACGGATTTTCACGGATATACATATATACATAGTACAGTTTATTTACTGTTGTTGATTATATTGATGTTGAGAAATCCGGATGGGATTGGTGCCCACGGTTTGTTTTTTTGTGGCATAGGACGAAGTGTTAATTTCTGGGTGCAGGTTATGGTAATTCAACGCTAGTAACGAAACTCTGCCCAAATTTCGAAAAAATTTTGTTGGTTCGTATTTTCGAAAGGGTTTGATTCCGGTTTAGGTAGCTGAATCGGGATTGGGTCCTTTCATGAGTACCGTTGGCCAGTCGGGTCATCACTCCAGTCGTGCTGTATCAACTCAAATACCCTAAGCGTCACAACTACAAGAGTCTACAGAATCTGACAACCTAATGCTCTGATACCAAGCTGAAAGGACTCAACCCCGATTCAGTTACCTAAATCGGAATCGAACCCCTTCTGAAAATACGAACCAACAAAAAATTTTCTAAATTTCGGCAGAGTTTCGTTACTAGCGTGGAATTACATAAACCTGCACCCTGAAAATAACACTTCGTCCTATGCCACAAAAGCCAAACCGTGGGCACCAATCCCATCCGGATTTCTCAACATCAATATATGAATTATAAACAGTAAACAGTACTATAGTATATATATATATCCGAGAAAATCCGTATAAACAAGTATCAGAATATATCAGAGCGACCTCTAAAGTAAAATATATACACTATACACATCTGTAGACGAAACAAGAACCTACTGGAAAGCACAGGTAACTCTGATCACTAGCCTCCAAACTGTGACGTGAAAACACCAAAACCTGAACTGCAACTGGGCACGGAAACCGAAAAGCCCAGGTGAAAGACAATAAACACGTTAAAGTGAGTGGACGAAAATAAATGTCTTTCACCAATTGATATATATGTTTAAAATAACATATGCGAGTCCAGGTAAGTACACGAGGTAAAACTATAATCGTCCAGCGTCCTGAGCATGCAAGTAAAAATCCCACGGGGTCACTCATGGACACACACCCTGCTAGTACAGTCCGAATCATGGGATCCCAGACCCACACGTGATTCTAAGCCAGAAATGGCCTCGGTTCCGGGGATACGCCCCTCACCGGTCAGGTTGGGGAAACGCCCCTCCTGGCGGCCTACCATCGGGGATCAACCGAGAGACAAAGTGTATCGATACAACAACGTAACTGAGACTGTACTCTTTGTAAATCAAATCATAAACAGTTCGATGCAAATGCATCAAACAACATATATGTGTATGTATGCTCGTATACGTATATCCGTATATGTATAATCGTATATTCGTAAAAACACATGCTCATGTAATCCGTAATCTCAATACGCATGCTCGAGTTCATAAATCATATAAAAGACTTGCAAGAATTCCGTGAAAAGAAATTGTACACTCACAGGTGAGCAAAACGCGCACTCGCGCTAATCTCGTGGCCCGGCGGAAAATCCCTCGCCTGAAGCACGATCACGATCCCGATCCCGATCTCGATCTCGATCTCCTGAATATTCACAAAACATAACTAATCAAAATCATAGTCCACAAACCTGTACTGAATCACGAAAATGAACCGTTCCCGGAAATATGCAATGCAGTACAAAACGAATAACGGAAATTCCGAAATCCCCACTCGAAACCTCGACTGAAAATCGGCTAACCAAATCAACCCGAAAACCTCTGGACGATAATCAGGGCGCGATTACGAGAAAAACGACATTAAAAACGTCGAAATCCAAAAAGTCAACTTTTGGCTGGAGCTCCGCCGTTGACCGCCGCCGCCGACGGCGGCACGCCGTCAACCTTGGAGTTCCACGGCCAAAAACTCCAGATTTGAAGTCGATAACCAGGCGAACCACTTTCTCTTCTACCCCGAAGCTCAAAACCCACCGGAACCCGTCCAATTAACCAAAACAGTTCGGAATTTCAAACTCTCCGGTGACCTAATCGGAGCACCCCAAAAACTCATCCACAAACCAAATCAAACACATAGGGAGACTCACCAAGGCAAGGGGAGTCTAACCCCCCTATCCACCACCACCAAAACTCGCCGGAAAACGGACGACGAGCTTCGACGGAACCCACGAAACCGACCCGATTCGGGTCCAACTAAAACGTGATCAATTCCCAACAAAACACACATAACTCAATTCGAAATCACATGGGGAAGCTATACATACCCTCGTCGAAGTCGTTGGTGGCCGGAAAATAGGTCGTCGGACGGCAAAGCTCAAAGAGGAAACTTTCCTCTTCGGTCAACTGGTCAACTTTCCAAAAATAGTAAGTCAACGGTGGTCAACTCTCAAACAGTAATTTTACGACAATTATCGACTATTCCGATATTTATACTCGCGCTTCGGGTCAATTGACGCTCCGGAATGAATATACGAAATGATTCGGATAAACACGAAATAATCGGATAAACTCGTCGGAAACCGAAACTTCAAATAATCATAAAATATTCCTCGGTTATCGGAAAAATCTTCCGGAACCGCCCACGAGCTCGAAATCACGTACTCTACAACTTCCTTGAAGACACTCAACTCAAATTCTTGACCAAAAAACATAGTCGCGAATAAGGTCGACGAACCACACAATATCGTAAAACTGTGACTATGACCAAATCTCGAGAATCGTGCCGAACATGCATCAGATTCTGGTTCGGGTCGTCACAGTTGAGGAGCGCATAGGGTTTGTTGGGTGTCCTATATAAAGCATTTATCTCTGTCGTATTTCCATTTCACACTACTAATGAAAAATCGATTTTTTGCAACACACTTTATTTAAGTCATAAAAGACTAATGTCTTTAGTATTTTACGATACACTTTTAATATGTCGTAAAAAAGTCGTATTTTACCTTTTACGATACATTTTTGTGTACATCGTAAATATTATCATTTATTTATGACACTTATAATTTATGTCGTAAAAGATTCGAAAACTTAATATTTTACAACACACATTAAAATATATGTCGTGAACATTTTTACGACACATTTTAGATGTATGCGGTAAAAGACATATATCATATTTTAAAACTAAAACATTTTGATAATTGAAAAGAAAAAAGCTGTAATCAAACCTGAAACCCCTCCGATAAAAAAAACACGTGCAAATCTTCCCTCAGTTTCCACGTATTTACATCATGTCATTGGGTGAATTAGCCAGGTCTCTCTCTTCGTCTCATTTGCAACAAAATTAATCGTCTCTCTCTCTGATTTGGTTTCTCCGTCGCCATTCTCATCTAGAACCCTAACGACAGCGACGACGACGGCGTTTGAAATTGTCACGGTGTCCTCCCTATACCTAGCCTCCCTCACTGGAATCTATCCGCCTGTGATGTCCTTAACGCCCTGCGCTTCGAATCGAACCTCCGTCTCGTTCCAAGACGAAGAGCTACCGATAAACGCCCTGCACTCCGAGCTCTTCTATGGCCTTCGACTTCGCGTAGTTCCCCGTCAACGTCGTCGAGTCTCAATATCGGAACAACGAGGTTCGGTTTTCATAGGTGACAATTGCGACGCTAGTTCATGGCATTGGCGTTGGGCGAGCTGAAGGCAGAGCTGGAAATATAAGAGATCCAATCGGTCGAGCTAATCGAATTGTCTAGGTTAACTGTTGGAACTGGAATTTAGATATCAACAATGGTGCAAAAACAGATTGAAAAACCTCAAATACTCAGTCTTTATTCATCATTGTTGTGGTTGTATATATAGCCTTTACATACAAAGGGAAAAACAGAAAAGTCCTCCAAATAAGGAGGAACAGATGCTAACAGAAAGAGACCTATTCTACAAGTCTGTTATTTAACAAAAAAACGCAGAACTTGCGTAACAATCAAGACTTGGCAAGGGCTGACTTGGCTGACTTCCCTTGCTGGCTTCCCTTCAATCCCTCCTTTAAACTAAATGCAGTAGCAGTTAGTTTATCTTTGTTGCTTCAACCATGCCAAGCATGTCTCGAAGCTTCAAAATTGCTCCATCTTTATAGGTTTTGTCATAAGGTCTGCTAGCTGCTCTTGCGTTCTGCAATACTTCAACATTATTATTCCTTCACTCACCAAGTCCCTTAAGAAGTAAAATTTCACGTCTATGTGTTTGCTCTTTGCATGAAACACAGAATTCTTGGAAAGCTGTATTGTGGAACTGTTATCACAGTTGACCACACTGCCTCTTTCTCCTTTATGACCAATCTCTTCAAGTAATTTTCTGAGCCAAATGCACTGGCATGCACAGGATGCAGCTGCAATATATTCAGCTTCAGTAGTAGATGGTGTCACCACAGGTTGTTTCTTTGAGGACCATGACACAGCTTCTTTTCCAAGCATGAACACAAAACCAGATGCGCTTTTTCTATCATTGAGATCTCCTGAAAAATCACTGTCTCTGTATGCAATCAAATCAGTGACTCCCTCATTTCTATAAAGGATTCCCAACTCAATGGTTCCTTTAAGATATCTCAAGATCTTCTTTGCTGCACTCCAGTGAACCTCTGTTGGGGAAGACATAAACCTGCTGATGAGACTTACTCCATACATTATGTCAGGCCGAGTTGCAGTTAAGTACATGAGACTGCCAACAACTTGCTTGAACATTGTTGGATCGATCTTTGACCCTCCCTCATCTTTGGAAAGCTTTGTGCCTGGCACAATAGGATTTCCAACCATGTTGTTGTTGTCCATTCCAAAACGAGTCAGCACTTCTCGAGCATACTTACGCTGGCATATGAAAATTCCTTTTTCATTTTGTATCACTTCAACTCCAACGAAGTATCTCATTCTTCCCAAAACAGACATGTCAAACTCATGCATCATTGAATTCTTAAAATCTTCACACATGAGTTTGTCATTTCCAGTGTAAATTATGTGTGACGACCCGGAACAGAATCAGAAGCGTAATCAGCTTAATTCGTGAGTTAGCGTATAATCGCAGATTTCTGATAGTTGATTGAATCGCCAGACTTGATCATGACTTAATTATTGGCTGAGAATTTGAGTTGAGTCTCTTCTCGAGAGTTGTTGTACGCGTGATTTCGAGTTCGTGGGCGGTTCCGGATCATTATTTGAACGACCGAGGAATATAGTATGAATATTTGAAATTTCGACATAATCGGTTTAAAATGACAACTTCGTTAGCGACTAAATTACCGGGGGAGAATCTAATTTCGGATCCTTCATGAAAATTGTTGAGAATTTAATTTCGAGCTCGTGGGAACTTCTGGAAGATTATTCTGAGTTACGAGGATTAAGTTACGAATATTTTCAACCGTTAATTATTTAATCGAATAAGCATGTGTGGGGTTGAACCGTTGACTTTTTATCGGATTTGTCGAAGTGTTTGACTGCGAGTGGAAATTGAAGATCATGTCGAGTTGAGTTCGTTGCCGTGAGAATTATTGAAATCGGAATTACGACGTGAAAGTTACGGGTATTCGAAGTTTGTCGTAAAATGTATTTTAGAAGTTTCCAAATTGGGAAAGTATTTAATGAGGTTTCCTGTTTGGGAAAGTCAAACTAGCATTCATGGCTGTTGACCGGTCAACTTGGCAAGGAGGAGAGAGACACGACGGGGAGGAAGCTCGCCTGCGGTGGCTCGCCATCTGGCCACCCTAGGCCTCGAGCCTAGTCTCGTTCAACTCGCCTCAGCTCCCCCGTGATGATTCTGATCACCTTTCACGGCGAGGTTGACGGTGGAGAGAGAATTTCCGGTTTGAAATTGGAGGAATTTTGGGGTTTTTGTTGATTCCTTTTCCGGCCGAATTGAACTACAAGAAGTATTGGGCTTTGAAGCTCTCATCACCATGAATCTAACCATATAGGTATGGAGTTCCAATTTGATTTGTACATGGAGAATTCATGGATTGAAAAGTTTGTGTAATTTCGGTTTTGCTTGAAATTGAACTAGATAAAGTGAGAATTGGACTTTGGTGTAGTTATGGAAGTTGCTTGTTGGATGATTTTGAGTGGAATAGGTGTTGCTCTACCGGGAAAATTTACAGTTGGGTGGCATCGCCGCCGCCGCCGGCGGTCAACGATGGTCAACAGTTGACTTTTCAGGGTTTTCGACAAGTTGCATGTCATTTCGCTCGGAATCGCACCCCGATCGCAGTGGTGAGGTTTGTTTTTCGCTTTAAGCATTGAAAATTATAGCAAGGTTTTGAGGTGTGATTATCGGATTTTCGACAATTCGTCGTTATTGAATTATGTGTTTCCGAGAACGGTTGTTTCTCGTGATTTGATTCAAGGTACTGAGTTATGATTTTGAGAAATGGATTTTATGATTATTCAGGGGTTCGTGATCGTTTGTTTGGCGATTGATTTTCCGCCGGATCACGGGATTAACGCATACTGCGTTACGCTAGTCTGTGAGTGGCAACTTCTTTTCACTGTTAATTGCGAGTCATTACATACGTTTTATGAGAATGAGCATGCATACGAGATTATGTTTTATATAAGCATGTGTTATACGATTATGCCTATACCAGTATACATTACGTATATGTATTTATATATTGTTTCATGCATTTGCATCGAACTATTTATGATTTGATTTACACAGAGTACAGTCTCAGTATATGTTGTTGTATCGATACACCTACATCTCGGCTGATCCCCGATTGATGCCTACCAGGAGGGGCAGTACCCCGACCTGACCGGCGAGGGGCAGTACCCCGGAACCGAGGCCTTTCTGGCTAGAATCACGTGTGGGTCTGGGATCCCGTGATTCGGACTGTACTAGCACAGATGTGTCTACGAGCGACCCCGTGAGATTTTCCATGCATGCTCTGTACACGTGAGGAGTTAGAGTCTCCCTCGTGTACCATTTGATTTTAATACTTTTGACTCGCATATGTTTTTATAACATATATTATTCGGTGAAAGACATTTATTTTTGTCCACTCACTCTAACAGTTTTCATGTCTTTCCCCTGGGCTTTTCGGTTTCAGTGCCAAGTTTGCAGTTCAGATTCTGGTGTCGCATGTCGTGGTCGGAGGCATAGTATTCGAGCGATGTTTCTTTTATGGTAGGTTCTTAGTTTGGCCTACTATTTGTATATCTATATTAGAAGTCGCTCTGAGTATTCTGATGTATACTTCTATACGATTTTCCCCAGATTTCTGTAAAGTATAGTTATATTTACTACTTTACATTACTGTTATGATATTGAGAAATCCGGATGGGATTGGTGCCCATGGTTTGATTTTTGTGGCATAGGATGAAGTGTATTTTCCGGGTGCAGGTAATGGCAATTCCGCGTTAGTAGCGTTACTCTGCCGAAATTTTGATTGCTTTTGTTGGTTCACATTTTCAGAAGGGGTTTGATTCCGGTTTAGGAAACTAAATCAGGGTTGGGTCCTTTCATTAAGTCATCAACATAAAGACTTATTATTAACAGCTTACCACCCTCCTTTGCTTTTGTAAATAGAGTATGCTCACAGTAGCATCGTTTGAATCCTTCACGTACAAAGTATGCTTCAATCCTACTGTACCATGCTCTTGGTGCCTGCTTAAGCCCATACAATGCCTTGTGAAGCTTGTAGACCTTCTCTTCTTCTCCTTGTTTCTCGAAACCCAGTGGCTGCTGTACAAACAACTCTTCTTTGATTTCTCCTTGAATAAATGCACATTTTATATCCAATTGGAATACCTCCCATTTGTTCTGTGCAGCTGTTGCCAAGATGAGCCTGATAGTATCCAACCTAGCAACTGGAGCAAATACTTCTGTGTAATCAATCCCATACTGTTGTGCATACCCTTTAGCCACTAATCGAGCTTTGTACTTTTCTATTTCTCCATTCTCATTGAGTTTAGTCTTGAACACCCATTTCACTCCTATTGCTTTGACACCCTTGGGCAGGATGCACAGCTTCCATGTGTCATTCCTTTCAATAGATTCCATCTCTTTCTCCATTGCATCTCTCCACTTCTTACACTTCACAACTTCTTGATAAGTTATAGGATCATCTTTTGAAATCATCATCTTGGCAGCCTCTTCTTCTTCTGAGAGTCCTTCTCCAGAGGTGTAGTCTGACATCCATGTTGGAGCTCTGCGCTGCCTCTCTATTGGAGAGTTTGGATTGCTTTCTTCGGATGAGGTTGATGAGTTCCTTTCAGATGGTGTTTTTGAGTTGTCTTCTTCTTTTGGTTCAGCTCTATTCTTCTCCTCATCATTGTCATAGGTGTCCCTACATTCAAGAACATCTGAGCTCTCCTCTTCCTTGCTTCTTTTCCAGTCCCATCCCAAGTTCTCTTCAAACACAATGATAGTTGCATATTTATGCAACGTTTATGTGCTTAACCGAACCTTATATTTAGCTCTTTTGGTATGTTTTTAAGTAATTTAACATTATTATTTGTTCTTAGGTATTTTGGAGATAAATGAAGAAAAAGAGATTAAATATTTAATGCAGCTTGGCGAAGGAACGGGAGTCCTTGGCGAGGAGGTTTGGTTCTTGGCGAGCACGTGATAGAAGAGTGCTAATGGGTTTTGCTAGTTTAATTAAACTAGTTAAATGAGGATTTATTTATATATGTCTTGGCGAGGAACAGAGAGAGAAAGTGGGGCTTGGAAGGAGAAGTTTTGCAAGTGGACTCAAATATATATTTTTATATATATTTGGATTGGAAGCTTTGCATGTGAGCAAGAAGTGCTTGTTTTTCCAAGCTAATTAATGGCATATATATGTTGCTCGCAAGAAGAAGAAGTTGATGTGGAATGGAGTTTGCATGCACATGGGCTTTGAAAGTTTGACTTGGAATTTGATTAGGAATGGTGCACGTGCAAGCCAACTTGGTTAATTGGCTTGATTGAAGAAAAGCAATTTTTGCTTGCTTGGCGAGGAAGAGTAAGGAGAGAAGAAGAGTTCTATTATAATAATGAGATTAAGAAGAGTTGGGCTGGATTTTGGAGTCTTGCACGTGGGTTGCTAGCTAGGTTAATTAACCTAGCTAGTCTGGAACATATAAATAGCTAGCAAGAGAACGTACGCGGGGACGGACGCAACGGGGAGCAAGAGCAAGGAAGCTGCAAGATTCTCTTACATCCGTTTGTATCAATTTCTTTCATAGATTATTTTAGTTTAATTTCTGATTCCATGAGGAGCTAAACTCCATTGTTAAGGGGTTGTTTTGAAGCCCCGTTCATGATATCTAGATTGCTTATGCACGTTAATTAAGTTTTGCTTTTGTTATTTGAATGAGGTTTCTTTGTTCTTTATACAGTGATGATTCTTGATTATGCATGCTTTGAGTGCACGCTTAGTATGCATGTTTAGGAATCTAATTCTAAGAAATTTGATGGCTGTTGGTGATCATTACCTTCCTCAAGTTTCAATAGTAGAACCCATACATGCTTGGTATAAGAAACCCTAGGTCTAGCAAGACACGACCGTAGTGTACTTGTAAAGCCTTGTAGATTCTCAAACCCTTTCTAAATCTTAATGCTTTTCTCTTAGTAAATTCGAGTCCGTGACTTCGGGTTCTTTGAGGGATAGACAATATTGATAAGCAGACCTTCAATATTGTAAACATAAGGATCGGGTAATAGGTTGTGTTCACAGCTCGGGGCCTTCCTGGGAATCTTTCATTCATAACATTTGCATTATTTAGTTAAGCATTTGTCGTCTAGATGGAGTGACGGTGGTGGATAACACTTCCCTTAACCCATTTTATCATTGATTGTCAGTTTTAGTTTTACTCTGTTTTCTGTTTTAGTTTCGTAGTCTGTTTTTCATGATTTTGTTCGCTAACCAAACAAACTCCGATTGTATCGAAATTTCGCGTGGTAGTTCGCCACTGTGTCTTTAGTGTCCAGTATTAATTTCGTAATTTTAGATTGAGTCTAGATATTTTAATTAATTACATTAGTATCCCTTGGTCGAGGCTGTCAGATTTCTGACTTTCGCGTCTGTTTGTAGTTTAGAGTATTGAGTCTCATCTTTCCCTGTGGATTGACCCCTATACTATTGTACTACATTGACAAGCATATTAAGTTCATTATAGGGTAATTTTGAGGGTGGTTAAACACCCGATCAAAATTTTGGCGCCGTTGCCGGGGAAAGATCTAGTCTTTATATTCTAACGTGTCTTTTGTTTCAGTTTTGTTTTGTTTTCTTTCATTTCTTTTGTAGTGTAACGTGTCTCTTGTGTACAGGTACTTAGTGCATGCATACTCGAAGGTCAAGGAGAACTGGGCCTTTATTGCTTGATTTAGAGATTGAGCGCTCAGCTAAGCAAAACCGGAAGCATAAGAGGCGAGCAGAACTGGAGGTTGGAAACACGAGTGGCACAGTGTCAGAACCTGAGATTGAGGTGGAAACAAGTTCAGATTCAGAAGAAGAAGTTCCTCAATCGCCACCACAAAGAGCAGCAATGGGAGAACAACCAAGAACGTTGATGAATTCCTTTGTACCTAGTGCTCAGGGGAATTCATCACCAATAGTGTTGCCAGCTCTTGGGACATATTCAGTACCTCCTGCATTACTTTCTGCCCTACCTCATTATAGAGGGGTATTTTCAGAGGACCCTCAGCAACATTTGGCTGAGATTGAAGCTTTAGCGTCAACACAAAACTTACAAAATGTTGAATCTAATGTGTTGAAACTAATTTTATTTCCTTTTTCTGTGAAGGAAGGAGCGAAGATGTGGTTCAATTCTTTGGCTCCTAGGTCTATACAATCTTGGGATGAGATGAAAGTGGCGTTCATCAGCCCAGAAGACTAAACAGTTGAAGAAGGAGATTAATAGCTTCATACAAAAAGATGGTGACATGCTTCATGAGGCATGGAGTCATTTCAAGGAGCTGTTGAGGAAATGCCCACATCATGGGTATGATCTAGAGGACAGGATGACTTTCTTTTATGAAGGTCTGGAGCCAGCCAACAAGACAAGAGTGGATTCTGCATGTGGAGGTATGTTTATGTACCAAACAGGTCAGCAAGCTCATGATACCATAGAGAAATTGGCTGAGAACACCAAGCAGTTCTATACAAGAGAGAGAACGTTGGTGAGCAAGAAACAACAAGTTGTATTTGAGGTTGCCACCAACCCAGACATGGACAAGAGAATGAAAGCAATAGAGAAGAAGTTGGAGTCCATTTCTACTGCCATCAAGAGCCAAACGACATCATCATCTTCTGTTTCTCAGGTATGTTCTGTTTGCTCTATGTCGGTCACACTAATGAATCTTGTCCTTTTATTCCTGAAGAAGAGCAGGTGAATTTTGTGCAACAACGGGCATCAAGAAATGATCCCTACTCAAACACATATAATCCGGGGTGGAGAAATCAACCCAATTTCAGCTATGGAAACACAAACAATGTGCTGAACCCACCCACCGGATTCAAGGTAAGACCTGAATTTCAGCAGGTACAACAGCCGGTTGCAGCTCCAGCTCCTGATCCTATCATGGCAGCAATATTGGCTAGGCTAGAGGGGATTGAGATGCACAATAAGAACTCTAGCAAGGCATTCGAGCTTATGGAGAAGCAGCTGAACAGCTTGCAGCAACAAGTGTCAACAAGAGAACAAGGTACTCTTCCAAGCAATGTGGTTAAGAACCCAAGATCTCAACATGAAGCTAATGTGATCACATTGAGAAGTGGAAGAGTGATTGAAGAGGTTGAAAAGCCTACAAAAAAATCTTTAGAAGATGAACCGGTCCTAGAACAAATGCTGCCATTTCCACCACTACTGCAGGATCAGGAAGAGAATGAGACTCTGGCGAGGAACTCGCTAGACCCTGGACAGAAAGAATCTCTGGCGAGGAACTCGCCAGACTCTAGACAAAAAAATTCAGCAAATGAAAAATTAGGTAAGTCAATCTCTGATCTTTCTCCTTCAATTCCTTTACGTGTTCCTTTTCCTGGCAGGTTGAAAAACAAGAAGAATGATGAGTTGGAGCAAGAGATTCTAGATACATTCCGAAAGGTGGAAGTGAACATTCCGTTGCTTGATGCGATTAAGCAAATACCAAAGTATGCAAAGTTTCTTAAAGAACTTTGTACCATGAAGAGGAAGTTCACAGGGACTGAGACCGTGGCCTTGAGTGAGAAGGTGTCAGCGGTACTTCAGAGGAAGCTACTACCCAAGATGGGTGATCCTGGACGATTCACCGTCCCATGTACATTTGGTAACACGAACTTTACTGGAGCTTTACTTGATTTGGGTGCATCAATAAACTTAATGTCATACTCTGTGTATAAAACTTTGAATATTGGTGCATTACAACAAACTGGTGTTACAATTAAATTAGCTGATCGATCTAACTGCTACCCTAGAGGTTTTGTTGAGGATGTTTTGGTGCAGGTAGGTAAGTTGATCATTCCAGCTGATTTCTTCGTGTTAGAGATGGAGGCAGAGCCTCAACCATCAGAGCTACCACTGATACATGGTTGTCCATTCTTACGGACCGCTAGGACCAAGATAGATTGTTTCAATGGTACCCTCTCCATGAAAGTAGATGAAGAGAAGATCCGCTTCAACATCTTCGACGCAATGAGGCATCCTAGTGATAATGATTTGTATTCCTGTTTTTCTATTGATACATTTGATAATTTTATGCAGGAATTTATGCAGCACTCGGTGAATGAGAATGAGGATGCGTTGAAGAAAGCGATTGAAGAGGGGGGGACGAAGACTGAAACTTCCCCATGTTCTAAGGTGTGGGATGAACTTGAGGATTGGATCACCCAAGTTTGATCCATGGATGATGGTGAAGAGACATTGAGAATCAGCTCAGCTGAAGAGTTAGTGATGGGAGAAGAGTACGATGATGTTGTGGCAGCCCTTGAGTCATTGCCATACATAAGAGGTAATTTAAAATCTCTTCCTCTTCCTATTACTAATGACACGCTTCTTCCTTCCATTGTAACAGCACCAAAGCTTGAGCTCAAGCCTTTGCCTGAGCATTTGAAGTATGCATTCCTTGGAACTAGTGAGACTTTACCAGTCATTTTATCTTCAAAACTAACAGTGTTACAGGAGGAAAAGCTAGTCACTGTGCTCAGAGAGTACAAGGAGGCTATTGGTTGGACAATTGCAGACATTAAAGGAATAGATCCAACGTTGTGTACTCATAGGATATTCCTTGAAGATGGAGCAAAACCAACAAGAAAACCACAACGAAGACTCAACCCACCTATGATGGATGTGGTGAAGAATGAGGTTATCAAACTTCTCGATGCAGGTATTATTTATGCAATATCTGATAGCAAGTGGGTGAGTCCTGTACAGGTAGTGCCCAAGAAGTCAGGCATCACAGTGATTAAAAATGATGAGGATCTGCTGGTGCCAAAGAGAGTTCAAACAGGATGCACTACAACATTTTTACCCATTGCCGGCGACTTTTAAGTCGCCGGCAATGTTTTTGGACATTACCGGCGATTTTTGCCGGAAAAATCGCCGGTAATGTCTTTTTTTTTTTTTTTTTTACATTACCGGTGACAAAAAATCGCCGGTAATGTCCGTCGCCGGCAATGCCTCGATGGTAATGTAAAAAAAAAAAAAAAAAAACGACATTACCGGCGACATACATTTATGTCGCCGGTAATGTAAAAAAAAAAAAAAAAAAAAGACATTACCGGCGACATTAATTATGTCGCCGGTAATGTCTTTTTTTTTTTTTTTTTCATTACCATCGAGGCATTGCCGGCGACGGACATTACCGGCGACAAAAATCGCCGGTAATGTAAAAAAAAAAAAAAAGACATTACCGGCGATTTTTCCGGCAAAAATCGCCGGTAATGTCAAAAACATTGCCGGCGACATAAAAGTCGCCGGCAATGGGTAAAAATGTTGTAGTGATGGAGAGTCTGTATTGACTACCGCAGGCTTAATGCCACAACCCGTAAGGATCACTTTCCTCTTCCTTTTATTGACCAAATGTTGGAACGTCTTGCAGGTCATGCGTATTATTGCTTTCTAGATGGTTATTCTGGCTACAACCAGATTGCCATTGACAGAGAAGACCAAGAGAAGACCACGTTCACGTGTCCTTTTGGCACATTTGCTTATAGGAGGATGCCTTTTGGGTTGTGCAATGCACCATCTACTTTCCAGAGATGCATGATGAGCATCTTTTCAGACATGGTGGAGAAGATCATCAAGGTATTCATGGATGATTTTTCTGTTTTTGGTGATTCTTTTGATACATGTTTGAATAATCTGTCCCTAGTTCTAGAGAGATGTGTAGAAAAGAACCTTGTGTTAAATTGGGAAAAATGTCATTTCATGGTTGAACAAGGTATTGTTTTGGGACATGTAATTTCTGAAAAAGGTATTGAGGTAGACAAGGCTAAGGTTGATGTTATACGTACCTTACCACCTCCCACTACTGTGAGAGAGGTGCGCTCTTTTCTTGGACATGCAGGTTTCTATCGCAGGTTTATCAAGGATTTCTCCAAGATAGCCCAACCTCTCAGTGCATTGCTCCAGAAGAGTGTGACGTTTGATTTTACTGAAGATTGTCTTGCTGCCTTTAACAAGCTCAAGGAGTTGTTGATCACCGCCCCAATCATCCAAGCACCAGACTAGAACCTTCCGTTCGAATTGATGTGTGATGCATCGAAATATGCTGTAGGTGCTGTGTTGGGACAGCGGGTTGAGAGGTTACCACATGTGATTTATTATGCTTCTCGAACCCTTAATGATGCTCAGTTAAACTATTCAACAACTGAGAAGGAACTTTTGGCTGTTGTCTTTGCTTTAGAGAAATTTAGATCTTATTTGTTAGGAACTAAAGTAATTATTTTCTCTGACCATGCTGCATTGAGATATCTTATGACAAAGCAGGATGCAAAGCCAAGGCTGATTAAGTGGTTACTACTCCTTCAGGAGTTTGATGTGGAAATCAAGGATAAGAGAGGAACAGAGAATGTGGTTGCAGACCATTTGAGTCGGTTGACACATGGGTCCAATGCGGAGGAGGATAACCTCCCATTACTGGAGAGCTTTCCGGATGAGCAACTTTTTGCTATCCAGGATTCTGAGCCGTGGTATGCGGATATTGTCAACTACCAGATTTCAAAACTGGTACCTACTAACTATACCCGTGCTCAGAAGGACAAGTTGAAGAAGGAGGCCAGATTTTATGTGTGGGATGATCCATACTTATGGAAGCATTGCCCAGATTCCATCATTTGAAGGTGCGTACCCGAATCTGAAATTTATTCTATTCTTTCTTTTTGCCACTCACATGTAGGTGGAGGACATTTCGGGGGAAAGAAAACTGCACTCAAGGTGTTGGAGTGTGGATTTTATTGGCCTAGCATTTTTAAGGATGCTCATGAATTCTACAAAGCATGCACAAGATGCCAGATGACAGGTAACATAGGTCCTAGGGATCAAATGCCTCAACACCCAATTCTTGTGGTTGAAATTTTTGATGTTTGGGGTATTGATTTCATGGGTCCTTTCCCTTCTTCGCATTCTAATGTGTACATACTTTTGGCAGTTGATTATGTATCCAAGTGGGTGGAGGTAGTTGCCACCCGAACTAACGATTCTGCTGTTGTGCTTAAATTCATAAAGTCCATATTTGCTAGATTTGGCACACCCAGGTACATCATTAGTGATGGAGGCTCTCACTTTTGCAACCGCACATTTGCTGCGCTCTTGAGGAAATATAATGTTCAACATAAGGTGGCGACACCTTACCATCCTCAGACCAGTGGACAAGTGGAGGTGTCTAACCGTGAAATCAAGAAGATCCTTGAGAAGACCGTAGGCCCTACCAGAAAGGATTGGAGTCAGCGATTAGATGAAGCTTTATGGGCTTACCGTACAGCTTACAAAACACCTATAGGGATGTCTCCTTACAGGCTTGTTTTTGGCAAATCTTGTCATCTGCCGGTCGAGCTTGAACACAAAGCTTATTGGGCGGTCAAACAGTTCAATTTTGATATTGATGAGGCTGGGATTCACAGGAAATTGCAGCTGAATGAGCTGGCAGAAATCAGGAACAATGCATATGAGTCCAGCAGGATTTACAAGGAGAAAACCAAGGCTTTTCATGATCAAAATATCAGGAGCAAGACTTTTGTGGTAGGACAAAAGGTCTTAGTTTTCAACTCGAGGTTGAAACTGTTTCCAGGTAAGCTTCAGTCTAGATGGATTGGTCCATTTGTGGTTACTAATGTCTTTCCTAGTGGTGCTGTAGTTGTGAAAAGTGATAAAACAGGAAAAGTTTTCAAAGTCAATGGACATCGATTGAAGCCGTTTCACGAGTTGATGATGGAGCACACCATTGAGCAGGTACCTCTCGAGGATGTGCCACAGGATAAAGAGTGATACTTGGTACTGTCTGGCTGAAGACGTTAAACGTAGCGCTACTTGGGAGGCAACCCATGTGGATGGAGAAGCTTGGCTACCAGATTTGAATTCTTTTCCCTTCTCCTTTTCTTTATTTTTCTCCACGTTAGTGTGATTTGTGATATGTTATGCGTCTTATTCCATGCTTATTTGATGTATTGTATATTTTAGTTTTGTCTTACATTGAGGACAATGAAAATTTCAAGTGTGGGGTGGGGTTTATATCATATCCTTAGCGTCTATGTATAAATTTTTCGTTATTTCGGTACTGTACAGTATGCTGTTTCGTGTCAATTTATTGACATAGTTTGAGGTCTCATAAATTTTTGAAATTTTTAGAGGATGTTTTTACATGTGTCTAATTTGTGTTCTTAAAATTTCAGCTCATTCCACTGCGTGGTTAATTTTGTAAAAATCTGGCGAGTTGAGTGCGCAGACGAGCCTGAGGGAGTCTTTTCCGACGACTAGTTCGTCGTGGAAGGGTTTCCTCGCTAAAATTTGGAATTTTTGAGTTTTGTCTTTGTTTTTCTTGTGTGTTTTAGTGTCTTATTTGAAAAACCAAAATACAAAAGTAAAAAGTGTTAAGAAAAACATAAAAAGAGTCTCTTGTTTTGTGTCTTAGGTGCCCTTAACTAGTCCATGATGTGATTATATCTTCCGTAATTGTGACTAAAAGATGATCATGTTATTTAAGTTTCTTTGGTTAATCTTGATATATGATGCATATGCGAATGTGTAGTGGATGTAGAAAAAGTTAACATGGTACAGATTTTTGGCATGCTTAAACTTTGTTGGGATTCATTTAACCTGTGAGCGATTGAGCCTATATGTGATTACACATGCTTTCTTTATTGAGTGTCAATTGCTTGCCACAGATTAAGTTAATGAACTCTAGATATTACTAGAACTTGCTCTTGTGCTTTTCAAAGCTTATAGTCAATACATGTTCTGATTGAGGAAGTGATAAAGGCATTTAGGGGACATCATCATAGCCATATAAGCCTGTGTCCCGACTTTATGTACACAAGATGTGCACTCCTTAGTTAACCACTTTGAGCCTACATGTTTAAACTTTATGTCATCACCCACATATCTTTGACCTTAAACCTTAGAATAGTTATATCTTTACCCTTGTTCTAGGACTTGGTAGAGCTATACATGAGACAGATATGTGAAGGCGTCGACAATGTCGAAAAGTGATGCAAAGAAATAAGTGTGGGGTATCAAGCTAGTATTTCAAAAAAATGAAAAGAAAAAAATGTGATGTCTAGCTTTATACCCGAGTTAACTGTTGATGAAAACAATGATGTGAAGGCCCAACAAAATGAAATTCGGCCACAAAAGTGAGAAAGTTCATGGTTGTAAAGTTTGAAGAAGTCTCTTATTTGGTGCTCTACTGGGTTCTAGAAATATTATTTGAATTCCTTATCCATTTTTTCTTTAACCTATGAGCCAAGCCCCATTACAACTCATGAAAGTCCTTTTGATCCTCAAGATGGCAGCCTTTGATCTGTGGAGATTTGTCACAAGTGTAAGCATATGGTGTGGTCCATTTGGCAAGTAATTGAGTTGAGTGAATACCTTAAACATACTTTGAGAGAAACACTTTTGAGAGCATATACCTGTGAGGTTCAATCTTGACAAGTTTGTTGCATGCTACAGCTTTACATTCACCATGATTATGTCTCCGTCCTACATATTACATGTGTGTCATGCATTGAAATTAATTTTCGAAACTTTGTGGAATGTTAATTTGGTGTAACACTTATCTTGGTGTTACAATTGTGGAAGATTGCTGAGACAATTTGTTGAGGGCGTTAGAGTCATGTAGTTAGAGTTTTGTCGAGTCTTTTCAGAGTCTTAGTTTAGTGTATTGCTCGAGGACTAGCAAAAGCTAAGTGTGAGGTATTCTGATAGTTGCATATTTATGCAACGTTTATGTGCTTAACCGAACCTTATATTTAGCTCTTTTGTTATGTTTTTAAGTAATTTAACATTATTATTTGTTCTTAGGTATTTTGGAGATAAATGAAGAAAAAGAGATTAAATATTTAATGCAGCTTGGCGAAGGAACGGGAGTCCTTGGCGAGGAGGTTTGGTTCTTGGCGAGCACGTGATAGAAGAGTGCAAATGGGTTTTGCTAGTTTAATTAAACTAGTTAAATGAGGATTTATTTATATATGTCTTGGCGAGGAACAGAGAGAGAAAGTGGGGCTTGGAAGGAGAAGTTTTGCAAGTGGACTCAAATATATATTTTTATATATATTTGGATTGGAAGCTTTGCACGTGAGCAAGAAGTGCTTGTTTTTCCAAGCTAATTAATGGCATATATATGTTGCTCGCAAGAAGAAGAAGTTGATGTGGAATGGAGTTTGCATGCACATGGGCTTTGAAAGTTTGACTTGGAATTTGATTAGGAATGGTGCACGTGCAAGCCAACTTGGTTAATTGGCTTGATTGAAGAAAAACAATTTTTGCTTGCTTGGCGAGGAAGAGTAAGGAGAGAAGAAGAGTTCTATTATAATAATGTGATTAAGAAGAGTTGGGCTGGATTTTGGAGTCTTGCACGTGGGTTGCTAGCTAGGTTAATTAACCTAGCTAGTCTGGAACATATAAATAGCTAGCAAGAGAACGTACGCGGGTGAAAGGACCCAACCCCGATTTAGCTTCCTAAATCGGAATCAAACCCCTCTGAAAACATGAACCAACCAAAACTTTTCGAAATTTGGGCAGAGTTTCGTTACTGGCGTGGAATTACCATTACCTGCACGCGGAAAATACACTTCATCCTATGCCACAAAAAGCAAACCGTGGGCACCAATCCCATCCGGATTTCTCAATATATCAACAGTAAAGTAAAGTAGTAAATATATATGCACTTTACTAAAATCCAGTGTAAAATCGTATAATGTATTCAATAGGAAGCTCAGAGCGACATCTAATACATAATCGTATACGCATACCACAGTAGGTAGAACAATAAACCTACTGGATGAAACAAAGTAGCTCGAGCACTATGCCTCCGACCATGACGTGCGACACCAGAGCCTGAACTGCAAACTGGGCACGGAAACCGAAAAGCCCAGGGGAAAGACAATAAACACGTTAGAGTGAGTGGACGAAAATAAATGTCTTTCACCAAGTAATATATATAATAAAAACATATGCGAGTCGAAAGTACAAATAATTAAATGGTACACGAGGGAGACTCTAACTCTTCACGCGTCTGAGTACACGAGGGAGACTCTAACTCCTCACGTATACGGAGCATGCATGAAAATCCCACGGGGTCGATCGTGGACACACCCGTGCTAGTACAGTCCGAATCACGGGATCCCGGACCCACACGTGATTCTAGCCAGAAAGGCCTCAGGTCAGAGGTCTGCCTCCCCCCGGTAAAGACCTCGGGTCAGGAGTCACAGCCTCCCCTGGAATAAAGCCTACCATCGGGGATCAGCCGAGAGGCAAGTGTATCGATACAACAACGTAACCAAGACTGTACTCTGTGTAAACCAAATCATAAACATTTCGATGCAAATGCATGTAACAACATATAAATGTATATATATTCGTATACGTATCTCTGTATATGTATAATCGTAAATCACATGCTCATGTAATCTGAAATCTCATATGCATGCTCAAGTTCATAAAACGTATATCAAGACTCGCAAATAATCCGTGAAAAGAAATGTCCACTCACAGACTGGCGTAACGCGTATTGCGTTAACCCGTGATCCGGCAGAATGTCCATCGCCAAAAGAACGATCACGAACCCCTGAATATTCACAAAATCCAATTCTCATAACCATAATTCGACGATATAAAACAATTCACGAGAAACCACCATTCTCGGAAACACGTAACTCAAAGTCAACGAATCGTCGAAAATCCATATATAACACCTCAATACCTCGCTTTACGTTCGGACGTTCAACTCGAAAAACGAACCTCCCCACTACGATCGGAGCGCAATTTCGAGTCAAATGACATGCGACTTGTCAAAAGTCAAAAAGTCAACCCGTTGACCGTTGACCGCCGTTGACCGCCGCCCACGGCGGCGCCACTGTTGACCGGAAGAATTCACGGCGGAGCAACCCCTATTCCATGCAAAACCACCCACTGAGCAACTTTGTCAACTGCATCGAAGGCCAATTCTCACTCTAACTAGGTCAATTTCGTGATAAACCGAATTGGTACACAAATTTCAAATCCAAAATTCTCCTTCCACAAATCGATATAAAGCTTCATACTTACATGGTTAGAATCCTTGAGAGGAGAGCTACAAAACCCAGTCCTTGGTTTAGCTCGAATCGGCCGGAATAGTGGAACCCGATTAACCTCAATTTCTTGGAACTTTGGCCGGAAAATTACACCTCCTCCGACGACCCACGCCGTGAGAGGAGGCCGGAGCCGTGACCAGGAGGCCGAGGCGCACCGGAAGAGACCGAAGTCGCACCGTGGGGTGGCCGGAAGCTCCACGCCGCCGTGGAGACCGTGGCTTCCCGTCGCCTCCCTCCTCCACCGTGTTGACCAGTCAACACAGTCAACACATTAATGCCTCATTTGACTTTACACAAATAGCAACTTACTATATATAGCCTTTCCCAAAAAGGAAACCTCCAACAATCACTTTTCGGCAAACTTCGAATATCCGTAATTTACCTGTCGTAATTCCTATTCCGATAATTCTCGCGGCCACAAACTCGTCTCGACATATTCTTCCAATATCACCCCAAGTCAAACACATCAGCAAATCGGATAAAAAGTCAACCATCCAATCAAACACATATTTAATCGACTAAACAAACAACAAACGGAAATATTCGCAACTAATTCTTCGTAACTCAAAATAATGCTCCGGAAGTTCCCACAAACTCGAAATTAAATTCTGAACAACTTCCGTGAAGAAGCCAAAACCAAATTCTCGTCCGGTAATTTAGTCGTTAACAGCACCACCATTTAAATCCGTTTCCGTCGAAACTTCAAATATTCATAACTAATTCCTCGGTCGTCCAAATAATGATCTGGAACCGTCCACGAACTCATAATCACATGTAGAACGACTCTCGAGAAGAGACCCAGCTCTAATTCTCGGCCAATAATTTAGTCGTTAACAATCCCTGGCGGTTCAAACCCTGTCGTCAATCTGCGGCTACGCAGTAACTCATGTATACAGCTGATCATACTGCTGATTCTGGTCCGGGTCGTCACAAATCCACCCCCCTTAGAAAAATTTCGACCTCGAAATTTCCAAGTCTGCCGACTACAAGGTAGGAGCACTGCCTCTGCATACTGCTCAACTCGCCAACGGCAATCTCAACTGAACAACTCTGATCACAAACTTCACAATAGGAGATAACTTCGTGCTGGAATCCCTGTACCCTTAAATCACAAATCTGAACTGGCTCACATAATCGCCAAGTGTTCCTGCATAAGGAACAGACAGGGTGCACAATGCAAAACCAACCTGAAACACAGTTCCGCCTCACGGAACACAACACACATAAAAGTCAACACTATAGGCGATGCCGAACCATACGGCATAACACAAACTCGCCTATGGCCACATACAAATCAAAACAACGTGCCAATTCAGAACTCAGTTCATACACATCAACATAACTCAACCATCGGACTCGGGCAATAATCAACCCATTTTCGCTAACCTGACAGTCTGTGGTAACACATTCCACAAAAATCAGAAACAAACACCAACTCAACTCAAACCAAACTCACTCCAGCTCTATGGAGTAGAACATTGTCCTCAAAACGACGTTAAGCAACGTTAAAATCAAAGTGGTTAACTAATCGGTACTGCATGCAATCTCGAACAATTGAAGTTGCTGGTCCCGAATCTTCCGGAACTGCAATACCGAGCTCCACAACATGCCCTCCAAGGTCTAAATAGTCCTCAAAGATCGCTCGCCAATCTGAGGATAAGAACTAGTATCAACTTGTAATCTGGTCCCCAATGCTCGCTGCAAAGCTTGTCAACACTTGTTGTAGCTGATTACCTCGATCAGCGAACCGGAACACGGGTACACCACGTAAATGGCCAATCTCCGTCAAACACAGCCATGTCAGTCTGCCACTGAAATCCTTTCCCGAAAGTACAAGGAAATGTACCAAGTCCGTCAAATGGTCCATAAGGCCTGACAGCTGGTATCACAAATCAAAATGCACACAAATACACACAAGGTCACAGCAACAAACGCCATGTCCAACCGGAAATCTCGAATGGCTGATACATCGCGGCAAGTCTCCGCCTCCGAGCCATGGCCAGCTGACAAATGTGGCATCTGCACACACATGTTGCGCAAACACAAGCTGCTACATTCTTCTACAAATTGCGTCACGAGTAGTAAACTCGAAGTATCTGATACATCTCCACGTCACTAGCGCCAAACGCGCGCAAAATCACAAGCCTCAACACCATCATACTCGAACTCAGCTCTCTTAGCCCATAACTCGACTAACACGGAAACTTGAGCCGCACACACACGAAACACTGAAGCTCCCAACTCACAACTGAATGCATCAATAACAACATCTCAGACGGATGGTCAATGTACAACCACTAGCCTTTCTCGAACAAACTCAAAGGTACAGCCATAGTCGTGAGTCGACCCCATACATCTACACTGCCTCAAGCCCAAATCTGGCCGAAAATGCAAGTGGATGAAACTCAATGGTCAGTGTACATCCCACAATGCACTGCACACCATAGCAGTAGTATCTCGAACTCCTCCATGTTAACATAAGGACGGCTACACCTAAACCACATATAGGATACGTAGCCACATAAGGTTTCCACGGCCTGGAACAATGAGCCACCGCTCTGCTGCACATCATCAAAATATAACCAAAAACCAAATCTGGATGCAATGCCATAACCCACGAACTCGTCGCAGTCATCAAGTAGGGTCAAAACTGAAGCAACGATCAACCACCCTGCAGGAGTCAGTAACTCTCCTCGCGTGCATCAAACCATTCGAACTTGACACCTTTTCTGTCAAGCCGGAAAGTGAAGTGGCAATCCGGGAAAATCCTGCACAAGCCCTCGGTAATAGCATACCAAACCCAAGAGGCTCCTGATCTCTGGAACAATGGTAGGGCAAACTCCGAATCATCACGGCTTCTATTTGGTCAGGATTCACGCCAACTCCCTCGGATAACATCACACAACTCAACTCTTCACGCTAATCAGTCAAAACCCACACTAGTAGAACTTCGCAAACACCTGGTCGTCTCGCAAAGTCCGCGAAACCGCTCACAATTGCTTCAGGTGCTGGTCCACACTCCTGGAGTGAATCAGGATATTGCCAATGAACATGACCGCAAATCGTCTAAAAAAAACCGTCTGAACACCTGGTCTATCAAGTCCATACGATCTACAAGGGCATTGGTCAATCAAACGGCGTGACCAAAAACTCCTTATGTCCGCACCGTGATCCGAGAATCGTCCAAGCCACAACTGACTCATCGAACCTCAACTGATGGTATCTAGACCCGAAATCAATCTTTAAAAAGAGTGAAGCTCCCTTGAGCTAAACAAACCACTCATCAATCCGAAGCGGAGGATACTCACTTTCCTCTGAAGCAAAACAGGCTTCGGTAATCAATGCACCATCACGTCGAATCATCCAACGTTCGTACACACAATGCAAAAGCACACCACGCAAATACGCGGGGTCGCATGAAATCTTCTGAAACCTCCTCCAGCAACTCCTGGAGTCAAAACAATAGCTCCATCAGCTTCGCTTGCTCCGAACGATAAAACGTTGGTAAAATAAGTCCAGCGCTCGGTACAAGCTCAATGGTGTAGTCAGTCTCCCGGAGTGGAGGAACACCTGGTAACTCCTCCGGAATACACCTGGAAACTCAGGAACCACCTCAATGTGACCAATGTCGGTACAGCAACCATAGTATCCACAACATAACTAGGCAACAACACAACTCATCTCCACCATCTGCTCAACCAACACCAAGAAACAGCATCTTGGGAAAAATCTGGTCGTCGAAACACAACCTCCTTCTCGAGGTACTCGAACATCGCCAAATGCGTCGTCAGTAAGTCTATACTCACAAACATACCAAAACCACGATGTCCAGCTATAACAAATCCACGGCTAAACCATATCCTCCAACAAGGATCTTGCAACCTCCGGATGGATGCAACACTCGAAAGTGGTAATGCAGATACAATAGCTATGAATATCAAACAACAGTAACCTTGGAGAAAAATCTGTCCTCAACAAGATCATGGCACGAACTCCAACATGCCCAGCTAGCCGCCCACATCAATTGCGACTTACTGAATAACTCGTCAAAAGGTACATTAATCAGACTTCAGGTTCATCATGAGGATCTCCTCATAAACTCTGGGCTACCGAACCACAAAAACAGCTGGCTAAGGGCGCTCCCTCGTAACGTGACCCTCCTGGCCACCGAAACAGCAACTGCGGGTACTCCTCGAACACAAGTCACCGCAACACCCGCTGCGTGAAAGGATCACCAATGACCGTCCGAACTCATGCCACAGGAGCAAATTCGCTACTCAGTGATCTCCGCCATCGTCAAACGAATTCTCTGCTTGATCTGATGGCCCTCAACAATATCGAAAAGGTCATAGCCTGATGAAGTCACTGATCCCGAAGTGTCAGAACTCAACCTCATCAAAATCTCGACTAAATCCACTTTCCTCAAACCATCACATCGAAAACCGCATACACCTTTCCTTCTAAATAGCCTCGCCACTGAGTGCAACACACTAAGCTCCTCACGGATGTCTCGAGGCACAACAATCATACTCTCTCTGATGCTTAGGTTTAAACTCATCTCGAACCTCGTGCACTGCTTCCTCTGAAGCCACATAACTCGTGCAAACCGAAACAACATAGGAACAATGCATCTCTGCCTCAGGTGGGTAAACTCTCTACGTATTGCTCCTGGGTAGCCTGATAACACCATTACCATATACACAACACTCTGAATGTAGGCCATGGAGTCGCAATCGGAACTCACACAATATCAGCCCACAAATACGACAATCTGACTCAGGCAAACATCACTACCACAATTCACAGCTCTGAGGCAACATATAGACGCTCATATACACATCCCTAGGCAAACCGTGCCACACAATTTTCTGAACTTTGAATACTCATTTGAATCCACTGTTCTCTGGCAAATCGCGCGTCGATTGATCCTCAACAGGATCCACAACCGAAACGACACGGAAAGCACGTCAGGAGGCATCCTAATGAATACAATATCGTTCACAACAAGTGGAACGTAATCATGGAACTTCAAATATTTGAAAGCATACAACACCCAGAATATTGATGATTATCCGCCGGCCGGTCGGGTCACCATTCTAGACATGCTGTACATTCTCAAATATCTTTAGTAAACACGACTACAGAAGTCTACAGAACCTATAACCTAATGCTCTGATACCAAGCTGAAAGGACCCAACCCCGATTTAGCTTCCTAAATCGGAATCAAACCCCTCTGAAAACACGAACCAACAAAAACTTTTCGAAATTTGGGCAGAGTTTCGTTACTAGCGTGGAATTACCATTACCTGCACGCGGAAAATACACTTCATCCTATGCCACAAAAAGCAAACCGTGGGCACCAATCCCATCCGGATTTCTCAATATATCAACAGTAAAGTAATGTAGTAAATATATATGCACTTTACTAAAATCCAGTGTAAAATTGTATAACGTATTCAATAGGAAGCTCAGAGCGACATCTAATACATAATCGTATACGCATACCACAGTAGGTAGAACAATAAACCTACTGGATGAAACAAAGTAGCTCGAGCACTATGCCTCCGACCACGACGTGCGACACCAGAGCCTGAACTGCAAACTGGGCACGGAAACCGAAAAGCCCAGGGGAAAGACAATAAACACGTTAGAGTGAGTGGACGAAAATAAATGTCTTTCACCAAGTAATATATATAATAAAAACATATGCGAGTCAAAAGTACAAATAATCAAATGGTACACGAGGGAGACTCTAACTCCTCACGCGTCCGAGTACACGAGGGAGACTCTAACTCCTCACGTATACGGAGCATGCATGAAAATCCCACAGGGTCGCTCGTGGACACACCCGTGCTAGTACAGTCCGAATCACGGGATCCCGGACCCACACGTGATTCTAGCCAGAAAGGCCTCAGGTCAGAGGTCTGCCTCCCCCGGTAAAGACCTCGGGTCAGGAGTCACAGCCTCCCCTGGAATAAAGCCTACCATCGGGGATCAGCCGAGAGGCAAGTGTATCGATACAACAACGTAACCAAGACTGTACTCTGTGTAAACCAAATCATAAACATTTCGATGCAAATGCATATAACAACATATAAATGTATATATATTCGTATACGTATCTCTGTATATGTATAATCGTAAATCACATGCTCATGTAATCTGAAATCTCATATGCATGCTCAAGTTCATAAAACGTATATCAAGACTCGTAAATAATCCGTGAAAAGAAATGTCCACTCACAGACTGGCGTAACGCGTATTGCGTTAACCCGTGATCCGGCGGAATGTCCCTCGCCAAAAGAACGATCACGAACCCCTGAATATTCACAAAATCCAATTCTCATAACCATAATTCGACGATATAAAACAATTCACGAGAAACCACCGTTCTCGGAAACACGTAACTCAAAGTCAACGAATCGTCGAAAATCCATATATAACACCTCAATACCTCGCTTTACGATCGGACGCTCAACTCGAAAAACGAACCTCCCCACAACGATCGAAGCGCGATTTCGAGTCAAATGACATGCGACTTGTCGAAAGTCAAAAAGTCAACCCGTTGACCGTTGACCGCCGTTGACCGCCGCCCACGGCGGCGCCACTGTTGACCGGAAGAATTCACGGCGGAGCAACCCCTATTCCATGCAAAACCACCCACTGAGCAACTTTGTCAACTGCATCGAAGGCCAATTCTCACTCTAACTAGGTCAATTTCGTGATAAACCGAATTTGTACACAAATTTCAAATCCAAAATTCTCCTTCCACAAATCGAATTAAAGCTTCATACTTACATGGTTAGAATCCTTGAGAGGAGAGCTACAAAACCCAGTCCTTGGTTTAGCTCGAATCGGCCGGAATAGTGGAACCCGATTAACCTCAATTTCTTGGAACTTTGGCCAGAAAATTACACCTCCTTCGGCGACCCACGCCGTGAGAGGAGGCCGGAGCCGTGACCAGGAGGCCGAGGCGCACCGGAAGAGACCGAAGTCGCACCGTGGGGTGGCCGGAAGCTCCACGCCGCCGTGGAGGCCGTGGCTTCCCGTCGCCTCCCTCCTCCACCGTGTTGACCAGTCAACACATTAATGCCTCATTTGACTTTCCACAAATAGCAACTTACTATATATAGCCTTTCCCAAAAAGGAAACCTCAAACAATCACTTTTCGGCAAACTTCGAATATCCGTAACATACCCGTCGTAATTCCGATTTCGATAATTCTCGCGGCCACAAACTCGTCTCGACATATTCTTCCAATATCACCCCAAGTCAAACACATCAGCCAATCGGATAAAAAGTCAACCATCCAATCAAACACATATTTAATCGACTAAACAAACAACAAACGGAAATATTCGCAACTAATTCTTCGTAACTCAAAATAATGCTCCGGAAGTTCCCACAAACTCGAAATTAAATTCTGAACAACTTCCGTGAAGAAGCCGAAACCAAATTCTCGTCCGGTAATTTAGTCGTTAACAGCACCACCATTTAAATTCGTTTCCGTCGAAACTTCAAATATTCATAACTAATTCCTCGGTCGTCCAAATAACGATCTGGAATAGTCCACGAACTCATAATCGCATGTAGAACGACTCTCGAGAAGAGACTCAGATCTAATTCTTGGCCAATAATTTAGTCGTTAATAATCCCTGGCGGTTCAAACCCTGTCGTCAATCTGCGGCTATGCAGTAACTCATGTATACAGCTGATCATACTGCTGATTCTGGTCCGGGTCGTCACAGCGGGGATGGACGCAACGGGGAGCAAGAGCAAGGAAGCTGCAAGATTCTCTTACATCCGTTTGTATAAATTTCTTTCATGGATTATTTTAGTTTAATTTCTGATTCCATGAGGGGCTAAACTCCATTGTTAAGGGGCTGTTTTGAAGCCCCGTTCATGATATCTAGATTACTTATGCACGTTAATTAAGTTTTGCTTTTGTTATTTGAATGAGGTTTCTTTGTTCTTTATACAGTGATGATTCTTGATTATGCATGCTTTGAGTGCACGCTTAGTATGCATGTTTAGGAATCTAATTCTAAGAAATTTGATGGCTGTTGGTGATCATTTCCTTCCTCAAGTTTCAATAGTAGAACCCATACATGCTTGGTATAAGAAACCCTAGGTCTAGCAAGACACGACCGTAGTGTACTTGTAAAGCCTTGTAGATTCTCAAACCCTTTCTAAATCTTAATGCTTTTCTCTTAGTAAATTCGAGTCCGTGACTTCGGGTTCTTTGAGGGATAGACAATATTGATAAGCAGACCTTCAATATTGTAAACATAAGGATCGGGTAATAGGTTGTGTTCACAGCTCGGGGCCTTCCTGGGAATCTTTCATTCATAACATTTGCATTATTTAGTTAAGCATGTGTCGTCTAGATGGAGTGACGGTGGTGGATAACACTTCCCTTAACCCATTTTATCATTGATTGTCAGTTTTAGTTTTACTCTGTTTTCTGTTTCAGTTTCGTAGTCTGTTTTTCATGATTTTGTTCGCCAACCAAACAAACTCCGATTGTATCGAAATTTCGCGTGGTAGTTCGTCACTGTGTCTTTAGTGTCCAGTATTAATTTCGTAATTTTAGGTTGAGTCTAGATATTTTAATTAATTACGTTAGTGTCCCGTAGTCGAGTCTGTCAGATTTCTGACTTTCGCGTCTGTTTGTAGTTTAGAGTATTGAGTCTCATCTTTCCCTGTGGATTGACCTCTATACTATTGTACTGCATTGACAAGCATATTAAGTTCATTATATGGTAATTTTGAGGGTGGTTAAACACCCGATCACACAACATCTCGGCTTATGCAGATTTTCTTTGTTTTTGGATCAAAGAGTCTATATGCTTTACATTCTTTGCTGACTCCAAGAAATACATGTGGTCTGCTCTTGTCCTCTATCTTACTCTGTCTTTGATCTAGAACGTGTACATGTGCAATGCAACCAAAGATTCGAAAGTAATCTACCTTTGGTTTGATGCCATTCCAAGCTTCTTGTGGAGTCTTGTCTTCTAGAACTTTTGTTGGACATCTGTTCAGAATGTGGACACACCAGTTTGCTGCTTCTGCCCAAAATTCTTTTGGCACCTGCTTTTCATCTAACATGGATCAAACCATGTTCATAAGTGTTCGATTCTTACGCTCAGCAATTCCGTTTTGCTGAGGCGTATATGCTGTTGTTAACTGCCTGTTGATCCCCTGTTCTCTGCAAAATTCTGTAAACTCATTTGAAGTGAATTCCCCTCCTCTGTCTGTTCTTAGACACTGAATGCTTGTTCCAACTTCTTTCTCTACCCTTGCCTTGAAACTTTTAAAGGTGGTATATGCTTCTGACTTTTGATTCAAGAAGTATATCCAAGTCTTACGTGAAAAATCATCAATAAAACTTATAATATACCTCTTGTTGCTATTTGATGTTGGATTGATGGGACCACAGATATCTGAGTGTATCAGTTGTAGCTTGTGTGTTGATTTCCATAGGTTCTTCTTTGGAATACTCTCTCGATGCTGCTTGCCTACCAAGTAGTTTGAACATAGCTTTTGTGGAGATTTAATACCAGGCAGTCCCTCCACCATTCTATTGTATGATAGAGTCCTCAACCCTTTGTAGCTCAAGTGCCCAAATCTACAATGCCACAGGTATGATTCATCTGTTGACTGAACTTGCATGCACTTTGGAGTTTTTGGCACCATTCTTGCTAAGAAATAGAACATTCTATTTCCACTCATTTAAGAATATATGATGATTCCCCTCCTTGGATGATACACCTTGCATGTACCATCTTGTATCAACACAGCCAGCCCCTTTTCTTGTAATTGCCCTACACTCAACAGGTTATTCTTCAATTCAGGAACGTAGTATACGTTTGAGATTACCTGAATTATGCCATTCACATGCATGCACACACTTCCTTTTCCCATAACAGCAATACGGCTGTCATTCCCAAGCTTCACAGTTTGTTTGAAAGCTTCATTCAGTTCTGAAAACCATTCTTTATTTCCACTCATATGGTTGCTGCATCCTGAGTCGAGGAACCATATTTCATCCCTGGAAGCTTTATGTTCTTCAATGTGAGCCATAAGTAGAAGCTTTTCTTCATCATCCTCTTCTGCAAAATTTGCTTTCCTCTCCCATTCAGGACACTCGTATTGAAAGTGACCAAGCTTGTGACATCGATAACATTTAGTTGTTGCTCTGCTATAAGACTGTCGACCTCTTCCTTTACCTCTTCCACGAAAAACTCCTCTTCTTCTATTCCATGAATCCCCTCTTCCAGCTCCCTTTTCTTCAATCTTCAAGGCATGTTCTTCACCGACCTGTCTTCGGAACTTCTGCTCCTGTACTATCAATGAGCTTTATAACTCATCAACAGTGAAAGAATCAATATCTCTTGCCTGCTCAATTGAGCAAACAATGTAATCAAATTTTTCACTGAGGGAACGTAGGATCTTCTCTACCACTTTGACATCCTGCGTGTCCTCTCCATATAGTCGCATTTTGTTTGCTATTGTCATCACCCTTGAGAAGTAGTCAATCACTCCTTCATTAATCGTCATCTCAAGGGTTTTAAACTCTCTGCGCAGAGCCTGAAGATGTGATTTCTTGACCCTTGCATCCCCTTCAAATTTTTTCTTCATGGCATCCCAAATATTCTTGGCAGTGTTCTTGTTGAGGATAGTATCGAGCACTGTTCGATCAATGGCCTGAAATAGATAGTGCTTCACTTTCAGGTCATTCAGTTTCTGTTCCTCAACTTGCTTCTGTTGAGCTTCTGTAGGTTGTGTTCTTTCTGCCACAACAGTAGAGAAAGTTCTTAAGCTTTGTGCTCCATCACCTGCTGGAATTCCATGCTCAACGATACTCCAAAGCTGTTTGGATCGGAGAAAGTTCTCCATGAGCATAGCCCAATGGTCGTAGTGACCATTGAACCGTGGAATTGCAGCTGGTACAAAGCTTCCTTCTGTTGCCATTCTTCTCTCCCTTTTGTGTTTCACTCAATCTCCTGTTTCCCTTCCTCACAGTGTTTTACTCACACTTACACTCTCTCTTTCAAGTAGACCACTTGTCTCTTGTTTCTCTCCTTCCTTTCTCACTCTCAATCAGGCCCCCTTTGGGGCTCTGATACCAATTGTTGGAACTGAAATTTAGATATCAACAATGGTGCAAAAACATATTGAAGAACCTCAAATACTCAGTCTTTATTCATCATTGTTGTGGCTGTATATTTAGCCTTTACATACAAAGGGAAAAACAGAAAAGTCCTCCAAATAAGGAGGAACAGATGCTAACAGAAAGAGACATATTCTACAGGTCTGTTATTTAACAAAAAAACGCAAAACTTGTGTAACAATCAAGACTTGACAAGGGCTGACTTGGCTGACTTCCCTTGCTGGCTTCCCTTCATTAACAACCTCGCCCACACTCTCAGATCGGTCTCTTCCTGGCTCCGTCTCGGAGCTTCTCGTTCATTCAAGGTCTGAAATGGAGAGATTCATCAAAATTCAAACCATAAATTCGTCATATCTATACTCAGTTGATATATCCATGCTTTCTATGCTGATTATGTGATTTGAAATTGTGTAGAGTGTGATATTGAGCTTGTGGTTTAGTGTGAGATATCATAAAACTGTATATCTATGCCTTTGATACCGACTTAGGTTCTGTAGAGGTAAATATATTAGGGGCTGGTGTTATGATGTTCAGTAAATTAGGTGATATCAAATTTGATTAAGGGTTTATATAACCGAAATGTAATGGAGTACACAGAGGGTGTGTGATATCATACATGTTTTTTTGCAGTTTCAGATCGCTTTATTGACTGAGTTAATTTTTTAGCAGTGATATGTTTTTGTATTGATATTGTTAACTTTGGATTTTCTTGTAACACACTGAATTCTGACTCAGTTGTCATCTGCATAATCATTGTATGTGTTGAATTTCTTGGTTATAGACTTATAGTTTGGTTTGGTAGGTATTAATGCAAGTCATATTAGTTTAGGTATTGCTAGTCTTGCTCATTGGCAACTCACAAAAGCAGTCAAATAGATTAGGTATTAAGTAAAGGAGTATGATGAAGTAATTAAGTTGCAGGTCATATACTAATGTGTTAATTAATTAACTTATGTGTTCGCCTTTCCTGGGTTGTAGACATGTTTCATGTCTTCTTCTCATCTATAATCTCAACGTCATCGTCTTCATGTCTTCTGTGTTTGTGTTCATGTCGCTGTAATGTGCATTATATGGATCATTGTTTCATGAATCCAGTATATGAACGTATCCTGATATAGCTTTTAATATTTCAACTATGTGAAAACCAAATACCATATGTTTCCAAAATTTATGTATGCTGCAGGGGAATGCATTTCAGAGGAGGGGCATTTGAAATCATAAAAGAAACTTCATGAAAAACCTAAGGTATGTGGGAAGTGGGTGAAAGGGTAAGCTTCAGACTTGCCAAGTTGACAATATTGATTGTATTCTATGTTGACAGTTAAACTCTATACTCTCGCCAGTCACCACTAATTGTAAGATTGACACCACATCTAAGTGACCATTCTAGTTCGCTGTGTGTTTGAGTTAGTATGGTTCAAATTATAAGCTATATTTTCATGAACTTCTTACCTAGTTTGCCTTATGTGTTGATTATTTCTGGTCTATCTATTGTATTTTCTTTTAACAGGAGATCAAGGTTGAATGGGGTAAGGGATTGGCTCAAAAGAGGGAAGTTGAAGCTATGCTGGAGAAATTAGAACGTGAGAAGGAGAAACCATTTGCAAGGACCATGTAATTTCTTGGATGCATTATAGAGTTTTTGTGATTCCTCATTCCGCATTTTTAAAGTTTGTTTTAGTCGACAATTACTTCTCTTAATTGATCATGTAGACAGTTCTATCTTCTGCTTCATCTTCTTTGAATGTTATGGCATGGAATGTTTACTAGTCATGAAATGAAAACTTATCCATCAAGCATTCTTGTTGATCTTTGTGGAGTTGTTAGTAAAAGAAAAGTAGATGAGTTCATGTGCCACAATGCTGCACTGGCCCTTTGTGCACATAAATGCTTCTCTTTGCCTTGTTGCCTGATGTGTAATTTTTTTTGTCTGAGGTGCAATAGAGATGTATAACACATTGTTTTTGTTGTATACATTAGTCGGATTCATTTTTATATTGAGTTTAGGGCCATGTGTTCATTTCAAGTTTCTTTATGTGCATCAACAATAGTGACTATTTAGGAGGTTGAGATTAAAGTGGTTCCTGTTGCATCAAAATGATCATGTTTTTTCTTTTTACAGATTCTTCAGTTTGTTATAGAAGCTGTGGATATGGAATCTTCAGATAAAAGTAGGAAGATGATTGCATGTACCCAATCTCAAAGAGTGACTGCAATGTCAATGTCTTGCCGTGTTACTGAAGAGATTGATGTTACTATTGGGGAAGAGGTTTGTTATAGCATTAGTTGTAAAGATTGTCAATGTTTCCTGATGTAGTCCTCTGACAATGATGTTATTTCTGTTGCTCATTCAATCTTAGCAGAAGTATTTGATACAATATATAATCTTGTATAAATTTGAATTGAGTATGAATTTGTAATCTTGTGTTATTGAATGAATGTGTAAGTTTTGCTTATCTATGGTTTGAATGAATTGTTATATTGATTTATAGAAAACAGGACAAGAACAAAAAAGGTATTTTACGATGCTCTAATTAAATCTGTTATGACACTTGGATGTCTTTTACAATACACATGTTTGTGTCGCGAGTAAAATTTGTCCTATACGATGTGGTCTTTTACGACACGCACATATGTGTCGCGAACCTATCTATTACAACACACATTGCCCTGTCACAAAAGACTATTTTTCCCTTAGGGACACCCATAGAGTTTTCGGAGTTCCTTGAAGAGCTTTTGACATCGTTCAAAGTGAAGGTTTTACACCTTCCGATTTCAAGACGTTTATTCAATCGATCTTGTTCAAAAAGGTGACTCTATGATTCCTTCTCTTCTTATGGTGTTGACTTGTCAATCTATACTTGCTTGTTTTGTTGGCTTTTGGGTTTGAAGTTTGAGCTGCGGTAGAATGTATGTAGAAATTTTTGTCTTTTTTTGGGTGTTAGCTGTATTTAGATTGGAAGAGCTTGGATTGAATGTATGTAGTACTTCTGTAAATGCGTATATGTGAATAAAAATTTGTGTAGATATAGTAAAAAGGCGTTTGGGCGTTTGTTCACTGTGTGGGGTAATTTTGGGCGTGTGGGGATGAATAAGGGTGAGCTGGGCATGGTTTATGCTAGGTTACCACCAGGGAGTATTGGATTGGGGATGGAGAGTAAGTGAATGGGGAATGCCACTAAAGGTATGGTACCATGGCGCTAACGCATTTAGGTCTTAATGCATGTTTTTTGTGTGGTAGGCCGCATGTGCTAGCATGATGGATCCGTCAGCCC
This sequence comes from Geum urbanum, assembly GCA_946800695.1. NCBI lineage: Eukaryota > Viridiplantae > Streptophyta > Magnoliopsida > Rosales > Rosaceae > Geum > Geum urbanum. Next base: position 28,381,343 of record OX327001.1, read on the forward strand.
CCTTGGAAATATCGAGTGATGAATCGTTTAGGATTGTAGACGGGAAGAGGCGGAAGAAGAAAGAATATGTGTCCATGAGGGAAATAGGCGGACATATAAGGATAGTCTTGGATTCCTTTAGCATTAGCCAAACATCTTCATCATCAGGATCCAACATAGAGTCAAGTCCGTAACCATTAAGTGTTTATACCCCTGCTGACGTTTTAACCCTCTTTTTTATAGCAGCACCATATAGGGTTTCGAAGCACAAAGTTGGGGTTAGATCGTCATCAAGCATCGGTGATGAGGATGTAGCAAGACTGGAGAACGGGGCGTCAACATCTATGGCGCTTGATGCGGTTGATGGAGCGTTGCTGATATACAATGGTGTGCTCGTGCTGAGGCTTTTTTAGGACGGGGAAGCGGTGTAGGAGCCCATGGCGTCCTTTAGTGCCAAGAAATGCAAAGGGTTCTACGAGAAGTACAATATTCCCCACTCCATAAGCCTCCGACCGTTTGGCGCAAGAGAGATTTTTACTGATTCGCCCAAGGATCATGTATGTGTGCATGAGTGGCATTTGCGTAACGGGATCCGTCTGTCTTTACATCCTTTTTTCAATATGTGCTGTCGCACTTCAACATTACCCTAGAGCAGTGCAGACTAGTGAAGATGAAGGTTTTGATAGCGATGTACAATGTTTTCAATCTGTCTCACTTTGGCTTCCCCACAATGGCGAAAATTACTTATTTCTATGACATAAGCTATGCCAAGTGGGATTAGGATTATGGGATGATGACATTATCAGTGAAGACACCAAAGACGGTGAAGAAGTTTTCGTTTTCAGAAATGTCATCCTCAGTGACCGTGTGGCATCGTAAGGTGTGCTTAGCGAGCGGGGATTGCGAGTTTGGCAATCGCCCATCGAGAGATATTGAAGAGCTACCTCAAGTTCCCACTTCCTTTCAACCTCTAGGTTTTTTATTGCCTTGTTTAACTATTCTTGTAGCGTTGTGAGCTGACTTGATCGGTAGTTACTTGACATACTGATGCCGCTTGTGGTTTTTCCTACACTCTACTGTTGCGTGGTGTAGTGAGGTATAAATTCTACCCAGACGCGAGGGAGGAGGAGCGCTTATCTAAGATTCTTCACTATTGGGATCGACTTAAACCATGTCTTGACTTTTGGGTGCTCAACCATCCAGACATTGTTGAACGAATAAGGATATTTCACAAGACTGGTGTGTGTTTATGTTTGTTGTATGTGTTGTTTCTTTAAAATGTGTTAGGTGGTTTTTGGCGTGGTCTGATCAGTATATGTTGCTCTCATTTCGTCATATCCAAGAGCATCGCCGTTAGTACAGGAAATAGGATGGAGAAGGCAAAAGTAGCTAGCCTGCTTGATCGGTTGATGGTGCAAGCTTCTAACACCAGATGTTTGGTGCCTAACGCGGATGGGACTTGGCTGCGAGGAGCCATTAAGGGAAATATTGGTCTACTAGTGTCGACAGATATAAACGAGGCGGAGGTCATACGCCCGAAGAGGAGCGATATTGTCCCTCACAAAATCCACGTTCATCGTCACACTGTACAGAATATGAGTGATAAGGAGGACGACCTAGTGCCCCGAAATAAGGCGCTCGGGGAAGACTGAGCAGCCCACGGTTGCCAAGTCTTAGCTAAAACTGAGGAGGCCTGTGTCACTGATCATGGCAAGAAATATAAGTGCATTGTTGTGAAGTATTCGGAGTACAGGAGGAAGAGAAGTAAGATGTAGGGTTAGCAAGTAGAGTCATCCTCCGCCCAGGAAACGAGCAACTGCGCATCCACGGTGTAAGAGGCTGCGATGCAAGAGGTAGCTGGTAAGGAGGAGGAGGAAACATGCGATAAGGAAAGAACACCAATTAACTCACCTATGTGATCGCCCACTGAGTCTCCAGTTTGGGCGTTGCCTGCAAGAAACGAGGAGCCAAGCGTCAAGAGACAAGTGTTTACCCTCGCGGTGCCAGATCTGTCTGAGGAGGACTCGAGGAATATGTTGGAGAGATATGTCACAAATTAGTTACAATCAACCATGTTCCATTGCACAAACCTTGTACTTGATTTAAATTTCTTAACAACATAATTGGCATTTCAATCTTCAGTATAACTTCATGTGATGGTAGCAGAATTGAATGAAATTGAATAAGAACTAAAATATGTTCTTTTATCACCAGGCAACAAATTAATTGTGTATCTATTTATTTCATGTACAATTGCATTTTTAGGCATTACAATGGCTCGCTCTCTCAAATAACATGTATCATTGTATTTTAAATCAAAATTTGGATAAGTAGTCGTAAAAATTGACTTGACAGGATCTACGGTTGAGTCAGTGAGTAAATCTTCAGGAATATGAATCCAAGATATATCAGGGTCATTTGTCAGAAAATTTGACTTTAATCGACCCTCTTCTATCTTTAACATCCATTCTGCAAAATTTTGAAGCTCATCTTTTTCAGTGGTTGTCAATCCGACAGACGATAATCTCATATTTTCTGTTAAACAAAAAACTTTGAGATAAGACCATAAATATGAATTATTTAAAGACGCATCAATAATGTCTCATTTGCTTCCTCCTTCTATAACAGGTAAAATCTGTCTAAAATCTCCGCCAAACAAAATTGATTTACCTCCAAATGATATTTGTGTCTTTCAATCATCAGAGCTTGCTGACAAAATATCCCGATGAGTTTTATCCAATGATTCGATACACCATTTATTGCACATTGGAGCTTCATCCCAAATATCCCGAAGAGTTTTATCCAATAATTCTGCAAGATGTGTTTGTTTATTTATTGAACATTTTAAATCTTTCTCTAAAACTGGTTTTATTTTAAAACGTGAATGCACCGTTTTGCCTTTTGGAAGTAATAGAGAAGCAATTCCTGATGAAGCAACGGCCAAAATAATTTTCCTTTTAGATCTCAATTTAGAAATTATAGTATTCTACAAAAAAGTCTTTCCTGTTCCGCCACTACCATATACAAAAAATGATTTTTCAGTTTTTTGTTCCACAGCTTCAATCACTGCATCGTAAATAATTTTCTGACATGAATTCAATTTAGTAACCATTTCACTATGTTCATGTTTAAGTGTCTCACAATCAAAATCTAATTCTTCTCTCATTAATTTGTTACTCAACTCTTGTATCTTTTCTGTTTTTGGCATTGGCAAATGATGTTCTTTCAATAAAGTGGATACCATGCTAAACAATTTCAAGTTCGTATAAAACGCTATTTTTTAAATCATCCTCAGGTACGGTATGATTGGGCATGTTGAATTTCGATCGAATTTTCTTTAAGATATCATCAGACATGCTCATCCAATGCGCATCAAGCAAAGCTCGAGGATTTGAGACATTACAAAAAAGAGTAATGGTAACAAATAGTTGTCTAATCTGAGGAGAGGTTGCAGTAAATGCATATTCAACCAATGCATCGTTCCATTCTTTACCATCATCTAGTGATCTCAATGCTCGGCATGCTTCCTGAAAAGTGGCATAAGTAATTCCATTAATTGTTTTGATCCAATCAAAATTGCGACATCTTTTTTAAATATTCAACAACATTCGTAGGTAAAACAATTCCCCTGCAATTGGTGGTACGTGCGCAATTTTGCCAATAACGTCATACTGTTTTTTTCTTGGATTCCATGTTTTTCTATCACTGTTCCAAACAAATTGAGAAGGAAATTGAGCATCGGTTAATTTAGCCGCATCCTTATAGACAGTGTTCACATCAAACCAAGCAGTTAGCATAGTACGTTTCGCATCTGAATTTTCCACAACTTGTTCAAGAGATTGACCTTCATAAAAGAAAACACTTTGCTCGTTTGGCAAATGAATTTTTAAGTATTGCACAGCAAGATATCTAGAATGAATGAAAAATTCAAACAATCGCCACACAGATTCGTGGGGAGTTAAATATCGATAATTCAAATAGTTTTGTATTTCATCATTTACATTGTCATGAACCATCACTCAAGCTCTATCTAGACCTTTATTTATATATTTAAATAAGTATTTTATTAACATAGACTGAGAACACGGTTCAACATTTATGTGAGCATTATACCTCAACAACAAAATGGGATTGTATGGAACAACAAAATTATTACCAATATGAATTCCATTTTTATTTATAAACTTTGAATCATCATCACATCTTCTATATTGAGGAGCCTTGATTACGTGAAATATGGTGTTAGAAATGTATGGTTTAGGAAAAGATTTTGTACATTTTCCATCTCTCACGCACGGACATTTTGAGTTTAGTTGACCGCAATGACCATGTATCATAAATTGACTGACTATTTCAAAAAGTTGTGGATTAATATTTTTATCTGGTAATTCAGCTGAAATGATAGAATCTATATCTGTTGATGTGTAACATTTGTATGATCTTTGAAGCCAAAATAGTAAATGAGCATGAGGCAACCCTCGTTTTTGAAATTCAATTGTACAAACATGTGCATCAATAACCCCAAAAGGTTCTCTCGATTTAATGAATTCAATCATATCATTCAATTTAATTTTAAAAATCTGAGAAATAATATCTAGTCTATCTTCCGCTCTGTATCCTGGTTTCTTTTCAAAATATCTCACAATATCCGGCCATTTAACATTGCAAGTGAAAGTTATGAATAGATCTGGATTGCCGTAATATCTACAAATTGCCATGGCATCTTGATAATTATTCAACATATCTCTAGGATTGCCAGTGTGAGAACCTGGAAGAAAAGTTGTCTTTCCCACATCAGAACATCGGGTAACACCATTTGAAGCAAAAGTAGACAATTGATTCCATTTTTCACACTTCAATAATGGTTTATTATTCCTTATATATTTCAAGCGATTTTCCTCAAACGTCGCATATGCATCAACCAAGTATTGTTGAAACAGTCTTCTGCCTTTTAACAAAGTGCTTGAATCTTTTTCTCGATCATGAATTTGATAGCAGACAAATTTTATCATAGTCAATTTTGTTCTTTTCTTCTGATGCTTTCTTTCCGTACACTCTAACAACATATTTGTTCTGAATCCATCCTCACCATATGGAAAAAGTAGCGGATATTGTAATGACATTAATTTCGGATGTATCTTGGATATTCTCTTCAAATTTCCATCAACCGATCGAATTATGATATCTCTGTTAGAATTAAATTCTCCAATGTCACCAACAATTAAGCTGACAATTTCAGAAGCACTTGGTAATCCGTATTGTTTACCATCCATAGACCGACGATCAAGTAGAGTCATATTACAATTAGGTATGAAAACATTTTCAAAGTGATCTCTGACTTATCGAAACTTTTTTGCTAATTCATTAACATTATCAAGCATATTTGCTTATTCCTCAACAATCACAGCATCGACATTTTGATTTGCATTATTCGGATCAATAGCATTAATGCAATTCAAAATCTCATTTTCCATGTCATAAACATATAACTGAGCAAACTTTGGACATTCATTTGCAGAAAGTAACACCAATCCCATCAAATGATGCACTTGTCCACAGATTTTGAATACATAAGAAGCTGTGCCATTATTTATCTTATAATAAATTTTTGCACCCATAGAAGTAAAAGCAAACATGAAATTATACACCCGAATATTTTCACGAAAAATTGTACTTTCACGACCATTGTTTGGATTCAATAATTGTTCAATAAATGTTGGAGTTGGATTTGATATTAGAAGTATAATTTGTCCTTTTTCACAACAATTCGTATAAACTAATTTATTTTTGTTTTTTTTATTCAAAGCCTCGCCCAGCCAAAAATGAGCATTACAGTACATGCACGTGTAAGAATCATCGTCAGAATCCTTATAACTTACAATCACACCTGCATGACAAATTGTTCAAATCAGGGATAAAAAATCACTACAATATTGATCATTGAAAAATAAATGTAAATCATTATTTACCTCGACGACTAATTTGATATGGTGCTTAACCAAACATTGATGAATATGAGATTCCATGTCCTATCAAACAAAAAATGAATGTTATTCTTATATAAATTACTATGTGTACATGAAATATTGTATTATATGTATAACTACCTGATATATCCTCATCTCTAACATCCATGGCTATAACATCAACACCATCTTCATCATCCATACTTTCTTCCATTAGTACCACGTGTTGCATGCTGTACCTTCTCATCAAAAATAACAACCACCATATGACACATTATTCCAAGAATAATTTATAAATTGTATTGATTCGATGAAAGAGACATTGTTCGTTCTTACTTGAGCATCGAAAATTAGCTAGATCAGAGATCAAACTACGTCTCTTATTTGAAAGGCTTGAACTGGATCCATAAGGTTCCATGTTCTGAAAATAGCTCCATGGCGATTTTGTCTCATGGTATGCCAAAGATTGTTGACATATTTCGTCGCATAGTCCGTTTGTAGCTTTCCTCTTCATCACATTGCTTAAATCTCTTTTAGGCGGCATACCTAAAATATCAATCAAAGCAATGAATGAGTAATTTTTTTCTTCAAGAACTGCACACAATAATATAAACTATGATTGTTACACGACTAAAACCAAGAACAACAACCTAGCAAGAGCATTTTGTATATTCGTATCTGTAAAATTTGTAGAATTTACACTCTAAGTGGACGATGTAAACAATAGCAAGTTCAACTATTTTTAAATTATTTGTAGAAGTACATAATACGGTCACCATGAATAGAAACTCATAGCAACCAAAAATATATATAAAAGTACAGACATACTCGTCCAAATTATGAAGAAGCAATCAACAAAACTAAATAGTTTTCAGGCCTAAGAGATCCTAATCTGCATAAACAAAAGAGCACAAAAAACATAAGAACTCAAAATTAAGAACACGAAAAGCTCAAAATTTTGTAATAGATGACAAAGTTAAGATAATTAGTTCATAACATAAGTACATAAAACAATCAAAAGCTATTACACAAACCCCAATCAAAGAACCCCATCAGTCCATACCAAGTTACAGATAGCTAAATATCATATACTCCTCACTACTCACAAACACCCAAAAAGCCAAACAGAACCCCATAAAAAAACATCATCCAAATATTTATTTACATTGTCTGACTCATTGACTCATTCATATATAATAATATGCATTAATAATGTTCAAACCATGATTGATAGACAAAACAATGAATTAAGGACAATAGGACAGAGCTGAATAGGACAACAAATATGTTTCAACCAATCTTTGATAGAACACCGACTATTGCACAGGAAGAGAGAAGAGAGTGAAATCAATTTCAATCTAAAAGACCATAGAAAATAAAAGAGAAAGAAAGAACCTATAATAAATGAATTTAAATCCAGTAAACATATAGACAAATACATAAATATTGATCAAAACCTATAAATTCGCATGAGCAAACCCAACAAAATCACATTATATACAGTAAAAACCTATAGACATGTATATATATATATCTCTAAACTTCCGTGCGCTCATATTATCACCATCCTATTTAATAGATCTTTTTTCCACAACACAACTTTCAAACACAACATAGAGGAGGAAGAAAATCACCATACTTTTTTGAACACCACAATCATTGATTAAGAATTGGTATCTTGAAAGAGCAAAAATTGATCAAACCGTATAAACCCACATGAGCAAAACCAATAAACTCACATTATGTACAGTAACACTACTCCATATGTATATATGTTTTTAAACTCTTGTACGCCCATATCATCTCTATATATATATTTATATATTAGCTTTCGTATCTCACATCATCACCGACCTATTTAGTATTTTTTTTTTCTGCAGTAAAAACTATAAACACTACAAAGAGGAGGAAGAAGAAAACCAAGAATTAGTACCTTGAAGGAGTAAAAGTTCAAACTCAACCAACAAAACTTATACGCTGCTGAAATTGGGAGATCCAACCCTGTAGAACAAACAACTTTTTTTAATTATGTAACAGCTCTACGATACACATCCAATCCCTACCTTCATTCATAAAAAGCATAATGATAAAAACTAACCAGTAAAGTAACTAATCTTCAAAAAACTAACCAATTTAGTAAAAAAATGTCTCACTCATAAAAACAGCCTAATAGACATAAATATTGTAATTATATCAACACAAGCATCATAAATACTGGAAAAAAATATATAATAAATAATCAACTAATACATCGAACATGTTATTAACATAATAAATAATCAACTACATAAATATAACATATACATAGATAGATGAAGACAAACACAACAGCTAGTTTCTCAAATTAAAATAATACAATCATAACCTAAAAACTCTAGAAACTATAGTCACGACATCAGAAAATATGAACATATATATATATATAAATTATGAACTCAATCAAGTCATACCTTAGAAAACAACTGCTAACACTCACTAACGTGATTAAGATGATAGAAAGGTAGAAACACTCTATATACCCAACTTTCTGAAAACAAACCAAAAGACACAATATGAATAATTAGCAATACACACCAAGTAAAAACATGTTGTAAATATTTCAATAAATATAACTATTACATCCTATCAGTAAACCCAAATTTGAAATCACGGTTATCACTATCAACTAACACAAAAAATAAAAATAAGATTGCAATATAAAACTGACAAAACTAAAAAATTAAGAAACAGTTTGTCACCCTTTGATAATTTACAAATGAATACACAAAAGTAGCAATATAAGAAATGAATTGGGCAAAGCCTAATTGAATGATCAAATATTCCATCAATAACCAAAGAGAAAATATAAAAGCACAAAATTAGCTTGAATTAAAACTCTTCTGCGTCAAGAGATTATTGTTTGTTGGCTAAATTTATAAAAACACAAAAAGCAACACCCAGTTACTAAAATAAGAATAAAACAAATCATAAACTAATAAATTATAAAATAACCTCAAAGCACGCAAATGCAAATAGTTTATTACAAATTAGAAACTAAAACCTGTGTCATATCATACCTTGAAACACAACTGGTTGAGCACCCTGATATGCTCAGGATGATAGATAGATATAGGCAAGAGTAAATAACCAATGTCCTGAATATAATATAACAAAACATATTATCAACACAAAACTAACTCACAAACGAATGTAAATTGAATCAATAACACATTAAACCAACTCACAGCAAAAGACTTTAATCAATAAACATTAGTCGAACTCACAAAACCCAAATTTGATTTCCCACACAACACAATAACCATCATTACAAAAAATAAAATACCAAATAAGATAGAACTCACCAAACACCAATGTTAACGATTGGCTTCAAATCCTTTGACAATCTACAATGATCAGAAAAAGATAAGAATTACAAAAATACAATGACCAAAATCTATGAACAAAGATTGAACGGTAAAAAAATTAAAGACCAGAACAAAATTCAATAGACCACATTAAAGCCCATAACTTACCTACCACTTAAAACCCATAAAATGACGAGAGCTATAAGATAGAGAACACTAAAGAATAGTAAACCTCGCTCATGATGATGACAACACTATTGTACCTCTTTGCTAAATCACAGAAAACGGCAGCTACGATAATATACATACAGTAAAACATAAATCCAAATCAAAACAGCATATCGATCCAAATCAAAATAGCAATTTTATTCAAGCACATACAACATATCAATCCACAAAACATAAATCCAAATTTAAAATAAGCAAAGGAATTTTATTCAAGCACACAAAGGAATTTTATTCAAGCACATACAGCAAAACATAAATATAAATCAAAACAGCATATCGATCCAAATAAAAACAACTATTTTATTGAAGCATATACAGCATATCGATCCACAAAACGATAATAAAAAATAATCAAAGCAAACTTATGAGGTTTGGAAACCGATAGCACAAAGTAAGAAAACTGAAACTAATACAGTGCGAGAGTGAAGTATCTTTCTGGATAAACTGAGACCAAGGACTGGGAGAGACGAATATTGGAGAAAAAGATAGGCAAAGCAGTGACTATGACTCGATCAAACAATTGGCAAGCAAGCTGGCAACCACAAAAGAAGCGGAGGTGAGTCTGCAGATTCCATAATCGAATTGGAGAATGAGAGAGAAACTACATATATAGATCGAGTGAGTGACAGATCCAAATCGAACAAAAAGTTAATTAGAGGAGAATGTTATATCAATTAAGGAAATTCAATTAGGAGAATGTTGAATTAGGGAGAATATTATATCAATATGCAGATGTAACTATTTCAAAGAATCAACAACTCATATATACCATAAACATAAATCACACAAACAAAAAAAGTCTCATACTTGGAGTTTACGTACGGCAAGTCTATCTAAAAAAAAACATGCCTAAAAAAGAAGAAGCAAAACTCAGAAAAGTATAAGTAATAAAAGTCTGAATCGATAGAGAATATCTAGGCTGTGAAATTATCCTAGGCTTTATCTTGAACCCCAAACAGATCTACCTCAATTCCCACTAAGCATGTATATACCCAAATTTCATTATTTCAAACTTACATATCACATATAATGCGATGATTCTCTATCATAATTTGGATGATTCTCTATCGTCATTCCCAGCGTCCCACTTTTATTCAATCATAAATTCATAAATGGACTTACTATTATGAACCTACTCTTAATCATAAACCATACACACTTTTTATCAAGCACTTTCATAGCGCATATCTCTGAGAAATGGATCAAATTTAGTGTTCCAAACCCTTATAATCAAGCCTCAATCATACATACATTTGTAGAGGGCGATGTCAATGATGACGTGCTTGAGATGCTATTCACAACAACGATAAAAGTTCAAAGGTTGGGTTTGCATCTATGCCCTTGAATCTTCGTATTCACTCCGTCTTTACTCAGCTAAGTTCTATTAACTGTATGTATGCAGAAGATAGATTTTAGACTGAATGAACCAAACAAAATAAAGAAAACTCATAAAGATACTACTCATAACAATCACAAAAAACAATCTGCAATCCCAACAATTTTGCAGTGGTAAGACTCCTAATTACTTTCATTGTAGTTATCAAATGACTGCAGATTTGCAGAAGTTGATCAATTCCATGTATATATACGACACATGAAAAAAAAAAGGAAAAGAAAGGTAAAATTACCACTACAAACCAACCATCACTTCTTTTTTTAATGAAAATTCATGTAAATTGAAAGTGCACCAAGTCATTTGGGAATGGGATGTGGTTCATATATAGGTACCAATTCCAATCCCATAATCAGTAACGTATGTATTAAAAGTTCAGGTCTAATTAGTCTAATATAGCTAGAAATCTATGAGCTTAATGGATTTCTATTTTAAGACCCCAAAAGTTGTTTAGCCTATAAAGTTAAAGTCTCAGATTGAAACGATTTGAGAGATTCCATCTTTAAGAAAAGAAAGAAACTTCAAAATTTACTTTGACTCTCATTCAAAATAGTTAGCTGATCAGCAAATAATGAGAACCAAATCAAGAGTAGTCCAAGTTGTTCAAATTTACAGAAATTATTAAATCAAAGAGACCACAAATCTTCCTTATCACAATACATTCACCTAATAACCAAACTATCCCTGCTTACCTAAATTTTCTAGGTGAACTCACACAGCACAATGAAGATGGCGTGCAAACAACAACAACCTAGTTATGAACACTGGTGCCTACTGCATGATGAAAAGAAACAAACAAATTATTAAAAAAAATCAAAGAGAGATCAACTCATTACTACAAAACACAAATACAAAACTTGCAAATTTCACATGAAAACTTCGCCAAAGAAAGAGATTAGTAAAGTGTGTGATTCCAACTAATTGGATTGTTCAAGGATTTCACTCATTCAGCTAGCCTTTTGTTTTGTTCATGCTCAGTTTGATTTTCTTATGTTTTATGCTCCTTTATCCTAGCAGTGCAAGGTCCCCAACCTCCACCTCCATCTCTAGCACCTTCTTCCATAGTTCATACTCTTCTAAGTTCTAGTACCTACTGATAGGGAAACCAAACTATTCAAGAATTTCCCACCATACATACACAAAGCAATCTTGAGAAAACTTAATCAATCTTTTGAAATTAAGAAACACTGATTTAGAAAAAGAAGAAACCTCAAACAATACAATTGAAACTTCATCTGATGATTTTGATGATAACTCCTCCCCAGATATAACTTATATATATAGAACTATATATATAACCCAATTCAGCAAAAAAGGGGTGGACGTAATACTGCAATAGCCATATATATCCGTAGTCGCCATAGCCAAAAAGCTATATATCCATTTGCTTATAACAGTATCGTACATAAAACATCATAAATGGGTTACATATATCCACATCCTGCAGTATTACAGTATTGTACATAAAGCAACTACATATCTATTTGCTCATCTTGCGTTTGCTTATTGCAGTAGTTCTACTTCATTTCTTCTCACACTATTATATCCATTCCTTTTTTGTTTGCTTTCCATCTCCCTCTTAGCCAAAACAGCTGTATAGTTCTCTACATAAAACGCCATATACATGTGTAATCTATTTTTTGTTCCAGCCTCACCATTTGTTCATATACTATATATATCCACTGCAATAACCATATATATCTTTCAAGATTATATATATGGTTATATTTCTCCTATATAACCATATATATCCGTAATCTCTTCACCGTGAAATGCAAATAAATCATTTCAGTGTATGTACAATAGACTGTGTTGCTATGGAAGGACACAGTCATATATATCCATATGAGCTGTTCATCCACAGCTCACCAAGACACAATCATTGTCTTCCTGTGACGATCTTCTTGCGTTATATGAACATTTACTTAAGGAAACACACCTCAATCATACAACCAAACATAAGTAAACACTAAAATTTGATTACACTTTGTAATCAATCCAATAAATAACAAAAGCAAAAACCTTGAAATAAGCTATAAAATTCAGTCAAATTTCGTGGCGAATATACATGCGCTAAAATTTTCAAAATATAGCCAATAAATGATACAAAAGTCATACAGCAGTATGAGACGATATAGAGAGAGCATTCAGTTATTGTTCATCAATATTGACAACACAGCAAGACAGAGTTCAATAATGTTATAACTTCTGTTTACAACCAAACCCAATTTGCTTATGCGTCAAATTTGAGTGGAACTCAAAAAAGTGAAAACATGAAACCTTATTGTCCAGAATCATACCCAATCTGCATTCAATCTCCTTATTGTAACAGAAGGGCCGAGAATTGTACACGTCATGTCTCAATGAACAAAAGATATGTACATACACCAGTCCCCTACTACATACATGGTTCATATACATAATTGATAACGTGTAAAATATGCATCAAATATTAACACAAGGTAGACACTCAACACATATCTCACACGTATGCAATTTAAAACCCTTCTTTGTAGATGTAGTATTGATAAGTAGGGATCGTTCTTAACCGGGGATTGAGGGTGCTAATGGATGACAACATTTATAAACAGAAAAGTAAATGTATACGGGGTTTGAAATTTTGGTTTAATTAACTACAAAAATAAGAACAGAAATTGGTAAGCAAACATATTCAGAAATCCTAGATTCTATCATGCTTCACTCATAGACAAGTAGAAAACAAACAAGAACAAAGAACCCTAAACATGCTTGCTAAACCGAAGATAAAACTAAACTATATATATACAAGTGATCAACTCATTCATTTGCCTAACTCTTTATAACCTACAAGATTATATGCAACCTATTAAATTCTAAGTCATTAGCTACGTTTTGCATGCATATTTTATGAATACGTGTGTTTCGGGATTGCCATAACACATCAATGATACTAAGTGGGATTGCCCTGAAAAATATCAAAGCATTAAGCACGAAAAAATACATGTTATAACTAATTTCATAGAGACAAAACAGATTACACAAAACATGTTAGAATTATATACAAAAGCATTCCTTTAAACCGATCTAAAACTACCAAGAATTCGTACAAGAAAATAAAAGAAGAAATCATTGTTACACTTTTGGAGTTCGAGATTGCCCTAGTCTACTCGGTATAGCTTGATCCTTCAATGGATGGACGAGACAGTTAGGATTGCCATGAAAGTCTGGTGGAGGATGGTGTTGATGATGCTTGGAGGAGGACGGCTTCTTGGAAGAACTTGGAGTGTTTGGAGGGTGGGAAGTGTTTAGGCAGAGCTTTAGCTACTAGAATGAAGGATGATCTACTTTGAGGCCGAGCTCCCCTTTATATAGGAGAAGGGTAGGTTGTTTCCTACCATAACAAGAAGTCCACATTAATTTCGGAGAAATCTGATATCCTGTAGTAAAACGTGATTTCCCTGCGTTATACATATCCGAATTGCGTGATTCTTACGGCATTGGAAAGATCTTTCTGAGGAATATAAAATATTTTCCTTAATAACCTCAATTGGAGTTTATATGTGATTTCTACAGCCTGTCGAAGTCTGCTGTCCTATTTTTAAGTATTAGGAATCTCAATCTCATCAAATCTTGGATTTCTTGCTCTCCAATTATTTTTGTCCGAAAATACCTTTTAATTTCACATATTTTGGGCTTCAAATCAGGTACAAATAATCTTCAAATATCTTCCATGACTTCGGCTCCAAGGATCTCCATAATTTCGGCAATATTGCTCTTTCCTAGTTCGCGCAGGAGAAATGTCTTCTTCCTCATTTGCACAATTTTGGTATCCATTTCATTTGTCAAATGGTTTCCAATTCTTGACACCATGTGGACATGCATTTTAGTAACCATTTAAAAACTATTTCTCTGACCATTTCTTCTCCAGAATTAGGAACTTCCTCCTTAATACATTTTCAGCTCCATTTTGCTCCTTTTGTCCATCCTCCTTTATTCTTCTACCTAAAAATATAAAGTAAGTTAAAACCGTATTCACTAAGCTCATAGCATAGCAAAATGTAAAGAGGATTACATTAATAATTAAGCATAAAATGCGTAGATCAATAATACCATGATACCATGTCCTTGCCTGTTCAGCAAGCATGTTACCCCGAGTCCTAATCCTTTCCTAATCCTACTTCACAGTTGTGCCCTGTCAGGCCTATACTCTGAGTGATCGATCATATTTTGATTTGGAAGAGATCAAAAATTCAAAGAAAAAAGCATTTTGCAGAGAATTGTTTAAAAACGCATGCAAATAGTCTTTGTCTCCCCCAACAACTGAAGAACGAAAAATTTAGAGTTCAACTGTACGTATTGTTTTGGTAATGCGTTGAGAAGATCTAATGAGCTCAAAACAAAGTAGATCGACACTACAAATTAACCAAAGTACCAAACTAAAAATGTTTTATGAATTATATATGATCACAAACTACTTCACTTGTAAGCACTATACAGACCGGTTCACAGTAAGAACATGATCAAAATCGAGGAACAATGTACGATTTTCTGAGGATCGATCACTTTGCCATGTACTGAAATTCGCATACCGTCAAAACCCAAATTCAAGATCAACATCAACAAACAAAGCTTTCTGTTTCAATATTTTCCCATAACAAAACGTCCTATTAATATGTATGCACCATCCAAACCATACACTGATTTCAATCACTACCCAATACAAACATACACCAAAAAACTACAAAAGATTTCTGGGTTTGGGTCTGTTGGAGTGGTGAAAGATAAAACATAACTTACTCTGGTCGGTGGCAATGGAAGGTGCGACAGGGTTGGTCAATCGATTCGCCAGTTGAGTCGATTAAAAAGCTGAGAGCCCGATTCAGAGATGGGAGCTACAACCTTGGTCAACGGCGATGGAAGGTGTGACAGTGGATCGGTCTATCGATTCACCGATTGAGAGGGCTGAGAGTCCGATTGAGAGATGAGAGCTATGATTAGATGAGAGAAAGTTTGATCAAACAATAACACTAGCGAGAGAGACCGACCAATTTTGAGGAGACAGAAAGAGACGAACCATATTTGTTCAGAGAGAGAGAGGGCAAAATGACGAAGACGATAGAGAGGATTAGGTTTGGTTAAACCCTTCGCAGGCTCCGCACGAGAACAATTTTAGGACGAAAACGTCCCCATGAACAGAAGCATGAATAGTAAATCCTGAGGATCAAAATTGTTATATAGTAATTTGCATCTGCTTCTCCGTTGGCAGCAATACCAACTTGGAAAATATCACCCATCTCAACAGCTCAACATCTCTCTGTTCTAAAGTCGAAGCACTACCAGAAATGGAGACATTACCGGTGACCTCCAGTCGCCGGCCTTGTCTATTTTTTTCGCCGGAATTGTCATTACCGGCGACAAGTCGCCGGCAATGACGTCGCCGGAAATCCCCCGCCGGTGTTAACATTGCCGGCGACGGGAAACGGCGTCGCCGGTACATTGCCGGCGACTGAGGTCCATGTCGCCGGCAATGTCTGGAAAAATTTTGAAAAAAAAATGCGGTTCTAGATTGGGCCCAATTCCAGAACCTGCATTGAAAGACATAAACCGTACAATCATACAAGTTCAACAGTACACATAAATGTCCAACATACAGTACAAATAGCAACGATGATACGAAAATTAACTACAACAACAGGTCAGGGTCGAGGAACTTGCGGGTCAGGGTCGAAGTAATCCATGTACTCATTTGAATTCCGGTGGCTTCCTTGGTCTTGCTCTGGCGTTGACTGGTGCGGTGGTGGTGGTGGATAGCTAGGGAACGGAGGGACCGGGACCGGGGGAGGTGTGGGGAACGGTTGTCCGGTAGTTTGAGCCTCGTACATCGTCCGCATCCATGTGTACATCTGAGTCTGCATCTGTGTCTGCTGCTGGACCATGTTTTGGTACTCGGCCATCTGCCTCTTTTGCTCCTCCAACTCCCTCTGCGTCCTATGAAGCTCCGCTGCGAGGTTACGACTAGAAGTTGAACTTCTTGACCCGGTAGAGTATTGTGAAGTGGTTTTCAATACTCCTTCGCCCGCCGAGCCCATTCCCCTACAGTAGTAGGTATTCTTTCCAGTCCCGCACGCTTTTGCCATGATCTGAGCCGCTATCGGGGGATCAAGCGGATCGATCTGAGAGGCATACTGGGTGACTTCTTCCTCGGAGCAGTCAGGATGGTTAGTCCGAGCTATACTCATGGTCACTTCTGCGGTCGCCTCCACTCTCGCCTAATTGAAAAGCGAAAATGAACAACGTATTAACTAACAAAATCTATTAATATCGAAAACGTTTGTATTATTAACACATGGAGAGGCGAAAGACTTACCGCTTCGTCAGGGCACTGCGGATAGAACTTCTGATGAATATACACCAAGGGGTTCACTTCTTGTTGTTGCTGCGCCTTAGTCGACCAACCCATGTAGTTGAGTGAACCTGCATGATGGGCCCTGGTGTTTTTCAATCTATTCGCCCGGTTCGTTTTCGAAATCGCCTTGTTTGATAAACATATGGAAAAAAATTAGTAACTAACTATTTCAATCTGATACGATACATTAGGCTTGTATGATATATTAAGGATGCATACCCGAGCTTTGGGGTGCTCGAAGTGGGCTATCAGCCACAGCCACTCGTACTCCCTAAACCGGAATTCGCTAGGGGTAGAACCTCGGCCTAGCTCCTTGTATACAGTGTAATGGGAAGAAAGCTCGTTCTTCCACTCTTTATACCTATATTAAAACAAGGAAAAAAAGTTAGAGATATTAAAACACTTGATAAACAAAAATCTAACTCGATATATATTCAAATAAGTCGAAGCACATCACCTCATATGTAGTTGACGCTCTACCCACGTGTGAATAAGAACTTCATCCACGTCAAACCACACCTGCAATATGAATATATAAAAGGTAAAATTATATATTTAAGTGGACTTAATTAATAAATGTAAAATTTACGTAATGAAAATACGATTTTACTCACACTAAGTGCATTATGCACTTGCATCTTCACGTAGATAGGCACAGATTCCCAATCTGGCCAAAGCATTGGGACCTTGTCCCGCACGATCGCACCGGCCATGCTGACATATTTGCGCGTGGTGTCGAATGCCTCGATCACCTCGCCATCCTCATTGGCCCTTATGGGCGTTTTCCTTCCGCCGGTGGCCTGCTCAAGTCTCTTCCCGGTGCAGGTGCCTCTAGCCCATTTCCGTTTTCCAGTCCCATTAACGAAATTGCCTAATAATACAATGTCAACAAATTGATATCATTAATTGAACCTATCGCAAGTCTTAAGTAATAATTAAGTAATCAATCTGATGTTAAATAAAATTTACCTGCATCGTCCGTTTGTTGGTTGGTGCACCTCACACTCCAAAGATACACGGGGTCGAACGGGAGGAAGTTATACGCTTCCTCCACGGTCAGGAACTCCGGCCGTCCTTCAACATAAACAGGCATCCCCCTATCATCGAATTCAGGGATGACAGGAATCTCGTCGGGTAGGAAGAGACCGGACGGCGGAGATAGACGAGGTCTGGACGATGAGGCGCTAGCACCACCATGTGCCTCAGATGATTCCCGTGAAACGGGAGTATGCACCATCCGAATATGGGGCATTCTGATGCCCCCGTTGACTGTTGCTCGTCTGAGGCTCTGCCACCGGAGGGACGTCTGCTGATTGATCATGCCGCTTCCTCCTCAGCTCGTGCCTCTAGCAAGGCTCTCGTGCGAGCAGTCATCATTGGCCCACTGGGCGTGTTGCTAACTGCGGGCGAGGAGGAAGCTTGACTACTGTTCCCTCCACTATTTCGGGAACCTCTTCGAAGCCAATTAGCCGCAAAACCTCCTGGACATCGTAATAGTCATGGATTCGGTTCAATAACAAATCGGAACCGGAACGGTTTGGAACCGGAACCGTTAGAAACCGGAACTGTTTGTAACCGGAACTGTTTGTAACCGAAACCGTTTGTAACATAATGGGAAAGGTTACAAACAGTTCCGGTTCCAAACGGTTCCGGTTCCAAACCGTTTCGGTTCTATAAAAAATAGGAACCGGAACGGTTTGGAACCAGAACCGTTAGAAGCCGGAACTGTTTGTAACCGGAAACGTTTGTAACATAATGGTTCTGGTTACAAACAGTTCCGGTTCCAAAGGGTTCCGGTTCCGCGCGGTTCCGGTTTAAAACCGTTCTGGTTCTAAACCGTTCCGATCCCGATTTCCACCTTCATTTATACGATTAATTAACAACTATATCACCTAAATTAACATATATACATTTTCAATGTATATATATACACATCATGCATCTTAATTAAATTTAATTTTCACATATTCATCCAAATCACAAACCCTAATTAATTTTCCACATTTTTCACACATATATATATCATGCATCTTAATTAGGTTTAATTTCCACATATATATACATCACATATTCATCCAAACCACATATATACATAATTTTCACATATATATACATCACTTAATTTTCACATACCTAAATATATATATACATCACATATATTTCCATTGCATATAAATTTAGAACTTATCACCCTAATTTCCAACTTAGCACCCTAATTAATTTACACATACACATACACATACACATACACATACACATACACATACACAAAAATAATTAAAAATTGAGAGAGAGAGAGAGGGAGAGAGAGAGGATCGGACCTGCCATGGATTTCCACCTACAATGCTTTGCCGACTACAATGGTGAGGGGAGGAGAGGAGGGGAGGAGGGGAGGAGGAGATTTTCGGAGGAGGAGAGGAGAGGGGATCGGTGGAGATGAGGAGAGGGAGAGGAGGAGTAGAGGATAAGGAGGAGGAGTGGGAGAGGAGGAGGAGGAGGTGAGCTACTTTGAACTCACCGGACCGATTTGGGAAGAGGAGAGGGAGAGGAGAGGGAGAGGAGGAGGAGAAATGAAAGGCTCGGGCTCGACTGGGTTTCTATCCAGAAAACATTGCCGACGAGTTTCTTATAACTCGTTGGTAATGTCATTACCAACGACTTCAACTCGTTGGTAATGACATTACCAACGACGAGTTAACTCGTTGGTAATGTCATTATTTCCCGAAGAATATCCGACAACATTTTCCGACTACGATTTCCGGCTACATTTTCCGACTACAATTTCGATTATCAATTTCCGTATACGTACGATTAACGACTACATTTTCCGACTACAATTTCGATTATCAATTTCAGTATACGTACGATTAACGACTACAATTTCCGTCTACGATATCCGGCTATGTACATTTTCTGACTACAATTTCCATTATCAATTTCCGTCTACGATTAACGACTACAATTTCCGTCTACGATTTCCGGCTACAATTTCGATTATCAATTTCCGTCTACGTACGATTAACGACTACAATTTCCGTCTACACTTTCGACTACATTTTCTGACTACATCATATTTCCGACAACAATTTCCGACTACATCATTAACGTACTAAGGATGATAATCGTAATCATCGTCATCACTTGAGTCTGACTCGGTTTCATAGGTAACCTCTGGCAATATGTGCCTCTCCTCGTCATCTGAATCAGCGTCAACTTCATATGGATTAACATCGAGAAGTTCTGCTCCAGTAATTCGAACCACACTCCCAGATCTCACATTATTAAGGGGAATCGTAGATGATTCCGGAATGTCAAAAGCGTTCGGCTCTTGGTATGCAGTAACTTCCTCATCATCTGCGGTATCACCAAGTGTGGCAGCACTGTATATGTTTCTATGAGCAACATGGTTAACCACCTTCCACGGGACTTTGTTAAGAAGATCGTCCAGGTAAAACACTTGTTTTACTGATGAGGCAAGAACGAAAGGGTCTTCTTCATACCAGGTAGTAGCAGTATTCACCGAAAATGTTCCGTGCTGATCGGTCCTTGTGTTCTCCGGGCTAGTATCAAACCATCTACACTTGAACAAGTGCACTTTCATGCGGTTCCCATAAATTAGTTCAACAACTGAATGAAGGACACCGTAATAGTCAACGCCATCCTGCCCACCATGGACCATCACCCCACAATTCTGTGTTTTCAGTCGGTCGTCTCTATTTTCACATATAAATTTCACGCCATTGACCTGACACATCGAGTAAACTTTTGAAGCTATCGGTTTCATCGCAAGGACCCTCAATTCGTTTGACCACTCTGGGTAACCATCATCTGCTACATGGTTCATCTGAAAACGATAAGAAACCACACAAGACATTATGAACATAGAAACCACAAAACCACGTACGTACACACATGCTATATAAGGAAAATGGCAATAAAAAAAAGACATATACACATATACCCTTACCCATGGACCAAAGTAGTTTGCAAACGTCCTGTTGTGGTAATCAACATTTCCGGCAATAGCAGGGCAGTGAAGATGATAGTTTTTCCAATATTGTACTTCTTCACAGTTAATCAGTACCGACCAGTGGGCAATGACTACCTCATTTTCATCCAACTTGTACGACTTTGGCAAGCTTCCCTGTACTACAACGTCATTGGAGATGATAGAAAGGTTGAACTGAGGTTCATCTATCGGCATCTGTTGTTGGGGGTCCTCAAGCGCTCCCAAATACACTTTGGTGTACGTGACACACTCGTGCGCAACATATGCTTCAGCGATACACCCTTCAGGTGCATATTTATTCTTCACATAGTCCTTGTAGGCTCCCAATTGTCTACAAGTTAACAAGTGCATGTTAAAAGGGGTAAAACTAAGACTTTACATATAAAAACAGAGGCAAACCAAATTTACCTTTCCATGGGATACATCCAAGTGTAGTGTACAGGACCGGTAAGCAACAATTGTTCGGGAAGATGGATCGTGAGGTGAGGCATGATGTCGAAAAAATTTGGCGGAAATATCCTCTCAAGCTTGCACATGATAAAAATGATGTCATCTTGCATCTCCCTGAGATCTGATTTTTTAACTTCCCTGGTGCATAACTTCTGAAAGAATCTTGACAAGGCCACCAACGGCTCCACCACCTCCTTGGGCAGGTACCCTCGAATGAAAATAGGGAAAAGGCGTTGAAGCAGTACATGGCAGTCATGACTCTTTAATCCGTACATCTTATTGTCCCGGTAGTTAACACACCTGCTTATATTTCCTGCATAGCCATAAGGATACCTGCATGTATATATATATATATATAGCCATAGGCAACAATTATATTTATCGCATATCACCATAATCCGGTAAAAATTAAAGGCAAACCAATTTCCGTACTGCATAGTCATATATAAGAATATTTACCTGACATTACTCAGCCACCGAAAAATTTCATGCTTATGCTTCGGCTTGACGGTATAAGGAGCTTGCGGCATTTTTCTCTTACCCATCTCGTAACCACAAATGTTTCCGCAGTCCCATAGCTTTCAGATCAATACGTGCCTTAGGGATGTCTTTTGTTTTCCCATCCAAGTTAAGAACTGTGCCCACCACATTTTCACACACATTCTTCTCTATGTGCATGACATCTAGGTAATGTCTGATAAGCAACCTGGGCCAGTAGGGGAGTTCCCAGAATATGCTCTTGTGTGTCCAAAACTTATACCTTTCGGGCTTGTCTGGAATTGACGCCACTATGTCAGGATGATTGCTCAGCTGGCCAAAATCATATTCATTCAACACTTCCAAAATTTCTTCCCATGTCCATCGCCTGGGTGCCACACCTGTTTCCACAGTCCCATCAAACGCGTCTGGATCCTGCCTAAATGGGTGATCATATGGAAGCCAACAACGGTGACGCATCTGAACAATTTTACTGCAATGAGGACTGCAACAATCAACCGTCATGCACTCTGAACAAGCCCTGTAACCCCTGGTAACGTTGCCCGACAACATACTGCGGGCAGGAAAATCACTGATGGTGCCAACAAGCATGGCATGCATCTGGAACATCTCCTTTTTGAACCTATTGTAAGTGGGGTGGCCACACTCACTCAGGTACTTAAGCTCCTCAATCAAAGGCCTCAAATACACATCGAGACACTTTCCTGGATAACCCGGGCCCGGAATTAACAGAGTGAGCATATTGTATTCCTTCTTCATGCACATCCATGGTGGAAGGTTGTACGGTACCAAAATAACTGGCCATATACTGTATTGAAGACTTATGTTGCCAAAAGGGTTGAATCCGTCAGATGAGAGCCCTAGCCAAACATTTCGGACCTCTGCTGCAAAATGATCAAAATCCCTGACCATGTGCTTCCAAGCCTCTCCGTCGGAAGGGTGTATAAGGGTGTCATCATCAGGCAAGTTCCTCTCAGCCCACCATCTCATTGCCTCGGCCGTGAAAGCACACATGAACAACCGCTCCAGCCTATCAATAAGCGGGAAATATCGAAGTATCTTCACAGCTTTCTTGTTGCCTACAAGAGTCAACTTATACCTTTCTGTAAAACATACCGGGCAGGCTTCAAGGTCTTCGAGATCTTTTCCCCAGAAGAGAATACAATCATATCTGCATGCATGGATTTTGATGTAGGAAAGCCCAAGATCTTTCAGGATATGTCGCACCTTATGATGAGTGGTAGGAAGACGATGACCGGGTGGCAGTAGCGAAGCAGTCCACTTCAACCAAGAATCAACAGCTTTGACAGACATTTTGTTCTCCATTTTGAGCTGCATCACTCCCATCACACTTTCAAGAACAGTCTTACTACAACCGTCGTACAACGGAGTCTGTTGCAATGCAATCAGGTTGTTGTACTTGTCCATACCGCTTGTGTTGACATGAGCTCCAGGTAATGGTTCGACTGGCTCGATATGGGGGAAACCCTCAACGACAGGAGGGACATTTGGTGCTTCATCAGCAAATACACCGCTCTCATGAGGAAACATATCATTGATTAACATCGATGTTGGATCATAGGATGAACTGCCCCTCTCAGCAAAATCTCCATGATCATAGCGTGGACTGGCCCTCTCACCAAATTTTCCATGATCATGCGGACCCGCTACCGATGTTTCACCGTGATAAATCCAATAAGTGTACTTATCCCAAAACCCGTATTTAGTCAGGTGCCTCTGGACTTTATCAATGGGAAATCGAAATCGATCGCTGAAACACTTACATTCTTTACACGGGCAATAATGAAGTGTAGTGTCTCCACAATTAGCCTTCACAAAATCCACAAAACTCCTAATTCCTTCGTGATATCTGACATCCCATCTTTCGAGGCTCATCCAACTCTTGTCCATCCTGAAAATTCTAACAATTTTACGTATTAATTATATATATATACACACATTCACTACTAATAATCGACGTGATATCTCAATTCAACTCTAATTAAATCAACACATGTATGCATATATATATATATATATATCGATCTAATATCTGAATTCGATTCAGTACTCGATGATAGTATTCTCCTTTTTTCAATTCAAAACGTATTTGACTGGGTAGGAGGCTCTGTTAAGCCTGGCTCCGATAACAATACGATAATACCAGTCATTGATTCAGACACAAGATTAACTACAAGTTGTTTTCTCGTTTCGGTGACCGTACATCAACAACATTTCATATATATCTCACGAATTGGATTTGATCAACACACACACATATATATACCACATATACGTATATATACACCTACCTATATATATAGCTTCCCGAGTGATCGAGTTTTCGACGCGCGCCTTAATTTTGACAATATACCGAATGATCGATTTCAGAGCGTACGTTTTCCTTCTTTCGATTTCTCTGGATTTTTTTCGATCAAAATGATTGAATGATCGAGCTGCCGCATCCGGCATCTAATATAAGACACATTGTCGGCGATGGAGTAAGTCGCCAGAAATGAAGACATTACCGGCGACTTTACGCCGGAATCTCACCGGTAATGTTCCAAAACATTACCGGCGACTCCAACGTCGCCGGCAATGTCTAGCCACACATTTCCGGCGAAATTCCGGCCAGAAAATCGCCGGAAATGTTCGGCTTGACATTACCGGCGACGGTTGGAGTCGCCGGTAATGTTTTGGAACATTACCGGCGAGATTCCGGCGACATTACCGGCGACGGAGTAAGTCGCCGGTAATGATGGACATTACCGGCGACTTTTCCGGTCGCCGGCCTTGTTGGCCGGAATCTCGTCGGTAATGTTTCATTTTCTTGTAGTGAAGTGTTAGTTTATCGGTTTATATTATTGGTTTGATTTATAAATACTTGATTATAGGTTTACATTTAGTTTGTGATTAACAAATCAAAGTTATCAAACATTCAGTTTTATTTTTTATGCACTATGTTGGAAGATATATTTATATTGATTTTATTAATAGGCAAAAAAATTTAAATGGTCACTGATGTTTAGTGAATTAGACACTTTGATCACTTAACTTTTGAAACTATAACTTTGGTCAATTGAGTTTAGCTAAATGGACACTTTGGTCACTTAACTTTTAAAAGTAAAATTTTGGTCACTCAATTTTATGGGGTAGGAGAAGTGATCAAAATTACTTTCAAAAGTTGAGTGACCAAAATTATAGTTTCAAAAGTTCAGTGACTAAAGTTTATAATTCATCAAACATGAGTGACCATTTTTAGTGTTTTGCCTTATTAATATGTACTTGATTATAGATTTGTATTTAGATTGTTATTAATAAATCAAACATAAATGTTGGTGTATGTATAGTTTAGATTTGTTATTATAGATACGAGAACAACGTGAGAGTTGATTGGTTTGGATACATGTGTAACATAATTTTTTATATTTGTCATTTTTTCCCACTAAAGAGCACTATATTTAACTTTCGCATCAGGTCTCAAATTCTCAAATCCGGCCTTGATCAAAATTTCTTTCGTACTCATTGAATCTTGCATTCTATGAGCTTAGATTGGTAATTCAAGCAATCCAAGCGTTTTAAATAATCAAATCAATTGTGTGATAGCTAAGTTTTGTGTAAAATAGCTTCATATGTGTAAACACTTAAAGACAAAACCGATTAAAGTTTTTAAACTAGAGTGTGAGACTAACTAGATAGAATAACGTCTCTTGCTATTATCGGAATTATAGTCTTCCATGTGAGAAGTGATTTTACATAAATTCTTAAGAACCTACCAGGAGATTTTTATTTTGGGTAGAAATTTTTTATATCTCTGTGTGTAAACACCTTAAAATAAGATAGAATATAGAATATAGTTCTTATGTCAACGTGTGGAACCAATATTTTAAAATGTGGCGCTTAACGCTCCTCTACGCGACGCGGAGTAATTTTGCGTCGTTCTATAAGAAAAAACGCGAGGAACGCGTTGAAAGCGCAAAACGTGATAGGAAAACACTTAAAAAGCGTACGTTTCATCCTGCGTACGGCGTGTCGCCGATCTCCTCACTTCAATCCATTCTATCCATTTCTCAGAGATATTCAAGGCCACGATATATAACTCCGCCGGCACCTCAGAAGCACAGAGCTTTGTTTTTTTGCGTCTCCTCTTCCACAGGATCGTCCTCCTGTTTAACCTTGGCTTCGTCGGTGTCGGAGGTGCAGAGTCGTTAATGGAGGAAGTATGACTGGTGCGTTGCATCACTTCTGCGTCAATGGAGGCGACATATATCTCGATCTTATTGCAGCGATGAAAGTGGGGATCGGTGGAAATCGTAGAGGATAAGCTCAAATAGGAGAAGAATTTATCTTTTAGAATGGTTTGATACTCTATTGTTTATGCAAATCCCGATCTTGCAGTAAAACATTTATGGGCCTTATCACCCTTATGTTCCGAAAGCTATTATGTGAACAGGGTGCAACGTAAACAACCCACTTTTTACTCATAAATGAGTGGGTCTTTGTTTTTTTCCATCAAGCACGCTCCACTCATTTGAGAGTAAAAAACGGAATGTTCACGTTGCAAATGAGCCGTACCCTTATGTTCATACTGAAAAATAAACATTACTTAGGCCTTTTAAGTAGTAGTAATATGCTGAGCTCTGTTTATGTTTAATATATCAATGATTGCTGCCGAACTTTTGGTAATGGCACAATTAATAAAATTATGAAATATGAGTTAAGCTTAAGGGGTGTGTGTACACACACGTACATTCCTTCTTTACCTCAAAGTATTACACCAGTTTTTAAATTATATTTTAACATTTTTGTCATTTAGATTTTAGTTTTTAACGTGTAGATTACTTATATAAATTTTTAGCCAAATTAATTTTTTTCGTTAAGACATTTAAAATTACAATTAAAATTTATAAGTATGAATGGTTCAGATTTGATAGATTTGGTCTGTCCCTTGATCTAATCTAGTCTGATACTTTAACGATCACCATTTTGGCTAAAAATTTACATAAATAATCTACTCATATAGTCCTAATAATTGAACCGTAGAGATGTTAAAATGTGATCAAAAAGTTGGTGTAATGCCCTATATCTAAAAATGGATACATGAGTAGAAGGGCACCATATATATACATATATATAATTATATATATTATTATTTTCAAAAAGCTTACGCGGTTTTACGCGTTTCGTGTCGAGACTATCACATACGTGATGCTTTCAAAAAACTGCGTCGTGTTCGCATTTACATTTTAAAACATTGTGTGAGACTTGATAATCTTGTAAGAAGTAGTTTTACATGATAGCATCATTTACATGCCATCATCTGAACTATAATCTTGTAAGAAGTAGTTTTACATATATAGTGAAAAAATTTGGTCTTCAAGAATAAGGGTCACATAATTTTTCTTCCTACCTGCAGAGTATCTGCGAGAAAATAACATTCTTGTACTATGTGTTTTTTTACTTCCTTGCATCTTTTCTTTATATGATTGTGTATTTGTTTTTTGGGATAACCATAAATCTTGTTATCCTTGAAAACGATATTTTGACAAAAAAAGTTGGTAAAGGGTTATTTCCCTCAATCCGACCTTCAAATTCGGTTCATCACATGTAGTTACGTACGTAATTAAGTTGCTGTTTAGAAACTACCTCTTCAAATGGAACCTGAGTTACATACTTTCGCATGCAACTTCTAGAAATTGAAATGAGCAAGTGTTAGTTAATATAGTTGTGTATAGAATATATTTCGTATTAACCCAAAATTAGGAAAGTAGCTAGGCTTTCCACGCTTGAAAGCCAATTCAAAGCATAACTTGAATGGAACTGCAAGCAATTTAGGTGATGTGTGCGAAACTACTTGGAAGATATAAGTAAAGCCAAAAATTTGCAGGAGATGACCAAAGAACGTACACAATCCAAATTCAGCCTAGCTAGCTACCTACATGCATATGCAAAATATGGAGAAGGATAACAAGAGATTGGCTGTTTTGGTGGGCTGCAACTACCTCAACACGCGAAACGAGCTCCACGGCTGCATAAACG
Source organism: Geum urbanum (assembly GCA_946800695.1). Classification (NCBI taxonomy): domain Eukaryota; kingdom Viridiplantae; phylum Streptophyta; class Magnoliopsida; order Rosales; family Rosaceae; genus Geum; species Geum urbanum. The sequence goes on from OX327001.1 coordinate 28,409,634, forward strand.
ACGTACTCACCATGCGCGACACGCTGGTGAATCGGTTTGGGTTTGATCCGAACCACATTGAACTCTTGACTGATGATGGATCTGCATCAGTGTTTCCTACAGGTGCAAACATTAAGAAGGCGCTTGACGCAATGGTCGATCAGGCTAAACCTGGGGATGTCCTCTACTTTCACTACAGTGGACATGGAACAAGGATTCCATCTTTGAAACCAGGCAGACCTTTCAGGCAAGATGAAGCAATTGTGCCTTGTGATTTCAATCTCATCACTGGTGAGTGTTCATTTGATTGATTTTATTTGAGTACGTACGTAAGATTAATGTTAATATGTTATATATATGTACATGCATGGACCAATAATTAATAACATTTATTCTGTGTAGATGTGGATTTCAGACAATTAGTAAATCGCTTACCAAAGGGAGCAAGCTTTACAATCCTATCAGACTCATGCCACAGTGGAGGACTAATTGACAAAGAGAAAGAGCAAATTGGACCTTCTCATGTCACTACTGAAGTTAATGGAGCATTATTATCTGTTTCCTCTGCTAAGCCTAAGGCCATTCCTTTTGAATCCATTTTACACCACCTCTCCTCATTAACTGGCATAAACACATCTGATGTTGCAACTCACTTGTTAGAGTTGTTTTCTGCCGACGCCAGCCTAAGGTTTCGCTTACCTCCACTCGAACTCATCAACTTCTTCGAGTCATTGAAGCCTGACGAGGGAATTCTTCTGAGCGGATGTCAAGCAAATGAGACGTCGGCAGACATGATGAACCCGGTTATGACTGGTGGAAAGGCATATGGAGCATTCAGCAATGCAGTTGAGATGGTTTTAAAGATGCATGAGTCTCCACTAAGCAATAAACAAATTGTGTTGATGGCCAGAGAAATTCTCAAGGAACAAGGCTTTGAGCAGCATCCTTGTCTATATTGCAACGATGAGAATGGCAATGCTATTTTCTTGTGTCAGTCAGCAGCTGCCGGAAACTCAAGTTTATAAACTTCAAGGCATATTAATACTAATAATTAAATAAATAATTTTTTATAATTGATGAATAGTAATAAGAATTTTTATTTGTTACACTGCTGTACAAAAAACATGAATAAGACATCCTATTTAATGAATAGTGACAGGAATTCCTCGCCCAATAAAAAGTCGTACGGATGCTCTAAGATATGCATGGGATATTGGCTAATATATATATATAATCCCTTATTTACATCATTTGTATTCATTCTGCTGCAAAATAATCACCAGAATCTCTCATCGTTGAAATGTAAAATATATGTTACATCATTTTGAAGGTGAATTTCAAGAAACAACTGATGAAAATTATCCTCCAACTAATTGGCTGATGTTGGATCGATCAACTTTCATTTCGATCATGTTTGTGTTAGTGAAGCCACATTTTGATAGCTTGACATCAAATATCAAATTAGAAATTCTGATAACATTAAACAATGCAGATGACAGATGTGGATACTAGGGTATCTCATCATCTCAAAAGGAATTAATGATGGAAACCTTAATTTATAAGATTTTCAAGAATAAAATGGCTATACACAAGTATAATGATAAGGGTATCAAAAACTACACAAAATATCAAAAGCCAAAAAGAAAGCCACAATGATTTTTCTCTCTAACTTCACTAAAATGTTTCACACTCAACTAGCTATTTCACATTCTAAAGGTACACGTACTGCTGCCCAATGAGCTTATCTCCTTTGGAAGTTCAGGAACTTGATGCCATATGCAAAGACGAAGAAAAAGAGGAGGACCCAACCAACGTGAGCAATGACAACGGGGATCATGAAGTCATAGTCGTAACCTAAATAATCCTTGACGAATACGTTAATTGGTATTGGTTCCCCAGTAGGCATGTCAATCGGTTTCGTCATGTCACCAACTTGTGATCCAAAGATACCATAGATGGTCCAAGCAACTGGAGAACCCCAATAATACCACCTCCACCAGATGGGGATGAGCTGCAATGTTGAGCACAGAATTGTTAAACAGACGGTTTAAATGAACAAACAAATGCAGTGAGAGAATACTAAATGACATTGTATAAGTTTAGTTTAGAGCAAGACATACCGGTCTAGGGATGAGAAAACCAGAGAACAAATTCCAGAAACTCAGGAAGAAAGACATGACAATCGCAGCGATTTGATGGCCAGGAGTTAGGGCAACAACCATCATTCCGTACATTGAGAAGTAGGTAAAGCACATGAAAATGAAGTAGTAGAAGTAGAAAAATTTCTCCACCTTCCAAGTGTACCCAATCATGGAATACAGAATCATGGAATATATAAAGGTTTGGATTAAAACGTAGATCGTCTCAATAGCCACCTATAACACAAAAACGAAACAATAACAAGTATACGAGATTAGAATATTAGCCCCAAAAAGATATGGATAGCCCAGTATGGTGTAACTTTCAATATCCTTACCTGAGCAAATGCATAAGGCAACTCTGAATACATTCCTGCTGCTCTTTCACGGTAGAAGACCGTTCTCTCAATTGCAACCACAGATTGAACAGCAGATGCATTGCTAGCTCCAAGGAAAAGAACAGCAGCATAGGTAGCTCCCAAAAGATTAATCAAGTCTTGTTGTTTGTGACTGTTGACAAGATTGCAAATAAAAATCATTAGTTATTGGAGGAAGCATGCAACTGGATAATTCCTAGGTACCCATGAGTATCATTTACTACTTGAGAATAAATTTTGTGGTCATAGTGGTAATCTGAATTATTATTTGTGTAATTTTAGTTGTATTTTAGGTAACTACTACTTTAAAAATCTAGTTACAACTTTTGAAAAGAATTGTTCTCAAAGTTGTAAATAGGTGGTCATTGTGGTAAACATCATAAATAATTATAAAAATAGGTGGTCATTGTGGTAATATTGTCCTAAATGTTGTAAATTATTTATCAAATATATTGTAAATTTGGTTTTCAAGTTGTAAATAAGAGTATGGCATACCCCTTGGGTATCCAAGAATGTCCTGCAGGCAATTGGGTGTGGAAAATAAACACAAAATTACGAAGAAAAAAAAAAGGTAAAACAGATTTTCATAAAAAAAAAATTTTAAAAAAAGGTGAAACAGAATCTAGCTCATAACTTACATCTGGTCTCCCTTGCCCCAGAAGATAACACCAAATAATCCACCAATGCAGATTGTCATGAAAAACCTAATGGCATTATATCGTGAGTTTCTCCAGTATGACCAGTGTTGTTTCCAAAAGCAAGCTTTGCACTGAGTTAGGTAGTTTTGAGAGTATTGGGTGGGGAAGTAAAGATCCTTGGAACCAGGCTCAGGCGTGCTTAGTTCCTTGATAAGTTCCTGCGTTCTCCTGAACCAGTGAATACAAAAATTATGAGATTTTTTTTTTTAACCTATAGTTCCTGCATGAATGAAAGCAATGAAAAGGACATAGCTACATGCTATTTTACCTATAGAGATCAGAGTTCACATAGACTTCTGCAAAGTCAATGTCAAGTTGAGCTTCAATTTGTGCAGAACTGACCTCCAACATCCAGGTGGCAGGATTATAACCCTCTTTGATCTTGGCAACCCCTGGAATAGCCTGCATTACATTTTACATAGTATTCAAGGTGTCCAACTGAAATGTATACATGATTTACATGTTTGATAAATTTAATCAATGGAATTTTTCTCCAGTGCTAACTCAGGTTTTGCTCAAACATAAATCTTTCAAATACTGGAAAGAAAATTGAATATTAAAGTAAGGAAGGTATAAACCTACCTCAAAATATTCAACAAGCTTGTGAGATTGGCGACCTAGAGGTCCAGCATAAGTCACTTGTCCTCCTCTTTTCATTAAGAAAAGCTGAAAGGGAAAACAAAGTCTTGTGAAACATGGCACATAAGATAGTGAGTAATATAACAGTAAACAGATTTCAAATAAACCATACCTCATCAAAAGCTTCAAAGATGTCAATGCTAGGTTGATGAATCGTGCAAACAACAGTTCGTCCTGTATCTACAGTGTTTCTCACTGTACGCATGACAATGGCAGCTGCTCTAGCATCAAGACCGGAGGTTGGCTCATCCATGAAGATGATAGAAGGATTTGCGACCAATTCCACAGCAATGGTGAGCCTTTTCCTTTGCTCAGTAGACAGTCCATCAACTCCTGGAAGTCCAACTATAGCATTCCTCAAAGGATTAAGCTCGACCAAGTCCATAACCTGATCGACAAACATCTGAAACAAAGAAAAGGACTCGGTAATCCACCACATACAGTGTCTTTATACGTAAACCTATAGTGATAGCTGCAAAATATTCTCTACAACTGCAATAATGTGTTACTATTGTCTGGACAACATACCTTTCGTGTTTCTGTGTTGACATCTTTAGCTAGACGCAACCAAGCAGAGTATAGGAGAGATTCGTAAACAGTAATATATGGTGAATGAATGTCATTCTGTTCACAGTAACCGCTGACCCGAGCAAATGTCTCTTGGTTCTTTGGGTAACCAGAGATGGTAATAGTTCCTTCAATGTATCCTCCAGTCTTTCTTCCAGCTAAGACGTCCATCAAGGTGGTCTTTCCAGCACCACTGACACCAACTAATGCAGTCAAAATACCGGGCCTAAATGCACCACTAATGTCTCTCAAGAGTTGTAGTCGGGTCTCTTCAATCCCTTCGGTCTTCATTTCCTGGTAAGGACACAAAAGATGTTACTATGGAGGATTGTCATAAACAATGAGCATATGATTGGGATGATCATTTCTGGATACAACATTTGAATGCAAATGAATTTAAGAGAATTAGTTTCTTTGAAGAAATGTACCATAACATCTCATTTTTATATATACTTTTTGAACTAAAAGCTCAAATGAAAATGAAGCACGAGTCACTTACAGCTGGCATATCCACATAGTAATTTACATGGTTGAAAGCAAGTGAAAGGGGCTGGAAAGGCAAAACCATTCCTCTTTTGGCTTGGCCTCCTTGAGCATTCCTTACTTGCATGTCGGTACCTAAAATTGTTGATTATATATTAAACTTGTAGGTTTAACTTTTGCATAGAAAATTCTACTTGCACCAAATATTTATTTAAAATGCTACATGCAGAAAGAGAACGGACACATAGAAAAGACAAAAACAAAAAGCAAAAGAGAACAAACATCCAATTTAAGATAACCAAAAATATATTAATGTTACCTTCAGCATTAGATCGTCGCTTCTTGCTTTCAGAGTCATCGGTCAGAATCAAAGTTTTAGTTTCACCAAGAGCTGAAATTGATATGGAAGGAAAACAATAATCATCATCTGATCCATTTACTTTAAAACTGCCTAATGACAAATGACATTCATGTACTTACGATCTAGAAAGGTCAGTGCCGCAATGAAAAGAACATTGAATAGAAGAGAAAACGCAAAGAGAGCTGCGACACAGATCCAATACCAATATTCTTCAGTGTAGAGGCCTCTTTGCTTGAGAAGTAGCTTTCCTACTGTGGGTTGATTTGCATTTTCGACAGGCTGACAAAGGGATTTAAAATTTCATTAGTCATCCTATATAAAAGACTTCAAATGTTATTAGTGATGTAAAAGCAGGGTTCAATGGACATCTAGAGGAACTTACAGCACTCCATCTTTTGTCCAGAAATTCATTGATAGCAATCGCATTTTGTCCATACATCATAGGTGAAATATAGTATCCCCATATCATCCACGACTTAATGTCATCTGCACACAAAGATAAAATCATTTGGAAATGTGAATACGTATGAAAGGAGCTAGACTTTTATCAGTTTGAATTACTTATATGTCAATGCAGTTCTTAATCAAATATATAAAATGCAGTAGCATATATTGACCAACAGAGGAGAACAATTTCTAACCTTTAGCAACAATGAAACCTCCTAGGACAAACACCATTAGCAAAGTAAAGGAACCAATTGTGCCTGAAACAACCTCTGATCTTCCAAGAGCAGCAATGAAACGGAAGAGTGAGAGTGCCATCTGATGTATACCAAAGAAAGCCAGGAACTGCTTAAAGAACCTGATAAATAGATTCGACATGTCAGATCACCAAATAACTAGATTGCATTGTGTTTTATCATTCATTACCATCGCCAAGATAAGGTGTCCAACAATGATATGACATATAAACTGAAGCTTACCTACTGACTGCAGGGGCAAATCCGATGGTGTAGTATGTTAAGATTATCCATATCCCAGATTCCAACAGTGAAATAGGAATCCTGGTCAGCCAAATTGGCAGGCCAAAAGCCCAGCCAGGGTAGAACAGAGCATCTCTTTGTTTAAAGTAGACAGGAAGCCTGAATCCCGTCATTGCAAGCTCTGCCATTCCATTAAACATGACATTGATGAGACTGAAAAACAGTGCTCCCCAAAATTTGGCAGAATCTTTTACTTCCCCAGCTTTCATTTCCGTTCTTAAGAATACAGTCAAAGCAATTGTAGCCATGATTGTGATCTGAGTAGTTTTGAAGATGTATATGAATGAGCTACGCTTCATCAGCAGCCACTCTCTTGCAAAACATGCCTTGAAAAGCTCCATGTTGGATATTCCATATTTTTCTTTGACCAAAGCAGCAGGATGTACAGTTCTTTTATCATAAGGAACTCTTAGATCCTCCATAAGTTGTTGACCAACATGGAAAGAGGTGAAAGCCCTTACAAAATCAGGTACAGAGACATATCTGTAGGGTTGATTCTTCTTATACCAGTACTGTTCTTGGTCGTTCTTTGAGGTCACTTCTTGCAAGAAGTCAGCAACACCCTTTCTGTCTGGGCATTTGAAACCCATATACTCGAAGAATTCAAGAACATTTTCACGTGGGCCTTGGTAGACAATTTGACCCTCAGAAATAAGGATAATGTCATCAAAAAGTTCATATGTCTCAGGTGCAGGCTGCAAGAGAGAGATAACCATCGATACATCCATAATATGAACCATCTGTCTCATAAATTTGACAATCTGAAAGGTGGTAGAACTGTCCAGTCCTGTAGATATTTCATCCATGAAAAATGCTTTTGCTGGTCCAACCAACATTTCTCCTGCATTCAGATAGAGAAAACACTATAAATATAAAATTAACAGTAATTGTTTGTGCATTGAGACAATAGCTAATAACGAAAGTACCAGTTGACTGAACTGCTGTGGTTACTTAAGTTGATAGTAAAATCTTAAGTAAAACATATTGAAATCAATCATGCCATGGTCAATATCATACTCACAATCAATACAAACTGAAAGCACTACATCAAGGAACCCCAATGATATATAGTCACATACCAGTAGTTACACGCTTCTTTTGCCCTCCGGAGATACCCCTTCTCATGTCATCACCCACCATAATATCAGCACAGATATCTAGTCCAAGTATCTTTCAACAGAACTAAATATGTCAGGCTTGCAAAATAACAATGAAAAATAAGAATGAAACCTTATGACTCAATCAACACACCTTGAGCACGTAATCTGTGATCAAACTGGTTTCCTGGCCTGACATAGATGTGGCTTTCATAAATGCATCGATTTCGGGATCAGGTTTGATACCTGAATCTTTCTCCCTTCTAGACAATTCAACCAGCATATCATACCTAGTTCCAACTCCTAAACAACGTCCGGAGAAATCCATTGTTTCACGAACTGTCATCTCACCATAATGAAGATCATGCTGGCTAATGTAAGCAGAAGTCCTCTGAGGTACAAACTCATGGAATTCATGTCCACAGTATGTAACTTTCCCAGTTACCTGTTTACAAACACAACCATCAGAACGTGTGAAAAACCAAAAATGTCACCAGCTCCTATCATGCATCACACAAACCACAAGATGAAAAGTACTAAAGCAAAGAGGAAGACAAACCCTTAGATCTTTGTCGAGTTTGCCGGCAAGAGCTTTTAGCAGAGTTGTTTTTCCTGATGAAGGAGGTCCAAGAAGCAGTGTAACCCTGATAAAAAAAAGCAAGACAACAAGCTCAGGGCCTCAATTCAGTAAAACAAAGTTACCTCAATACATATATTGTCATGTACTTTTCAAAAAACTACGGAGTTTATTTATCCACCACAGTTTGACTTTTGAAAATTCATTAGGTGAGATTTGAACTCATGCAACAGTATCATCACTAAAAGTCTAATACTAGTCCAGCAAAGATCTGTGAATTCATGAGCATACCTTGATGGCTTCACAATACCGCTGACATCTTGGAGTATCTTGACAACTCGTTGCTTTGACGGCGAGAGTCCAATCAATCCGATTAAGCTCTATATTCATTCACACGTATAGAAATCTTAGTAAACTCAACTTCAATTCTACTGAAATCTCAACGAATTAATCTTCAAAAATAAAAGTAAAAATTAACAAATACCTCTAGTGCGTTCAAGGTAGAGTTGAGTAGAGTTGGAAGAGCTCTTGTGCCAACATATGCATCTCCTTCAATACACAAGTTCTGGAATCGAACCTCCACTTTAGGAACCTCAATACCAACTCTGTTCACACGACAAACAAAAACCGTCTCAGATTCGAAAACAATACGTCATCCAAAATTAGAAACTCAAACTAGTTTAGTTTAACCAAAGTCACAAATTAACCTGTCGTTTCTGGCTCTAAGCCTCTGCAAGAACTTCTCGTTGTCTTCTTCAACAACTCTAAGTATGCTCTCCATCAGTTGCTTCTTATCCTGAGCTCCGAGATTTGCGACATCAACCGTATCGTGCATGATCCGACCGTTACTCATTACCTGAGACAACATGCCTCTTCTCATTCTGTCATAAGTCGGCAGTCGCTCTATGGCGGCCCACTTGAGCTCCTCCTCCTCGTCAACGGCCATCTGCCGGCCACTCCTCTGGAACACGTCCGGCTGGTTCCACATTTCTCGCACGCTCGTCGACCTCCAGCTCCGTCGGCTGCTCGACTGCCTCATCAAGTCTTCTCCGGCCATTGCAGCCGCCATGATCAGGCCACTTCCAAAGTCAAACACTAGACCAGACTTGCTGTTTCGAAATTTGTGCCACAGAAGTCAATCCGAACTCGGAAGTGATCAAGTGGAAAATCGATGCGGAGATGATGATCCAATATGGAGTACGTTGGCTTGAGATTTGACTTTGGAGAATAAAAAAATGTGGGGGGAGAGATAGAGATATTTGAGCGAGGTGGTTTTGGAGGGTCCGGCTTATATAGACTACTGATAAGAACGGAGAAGAGGCAAAAAAAAAAAGGATGGAGTAAACTGATCAACGAAAAGTGTGTCCTGCCTCTGCCACTCTGTCTTCTCTCTATCCAACTGTCTTTTTGTATTACCCTGTTTTTTTGTTTTACTGACCAGTTTTTCTTTGGGGTTTTTTTTTTTTTAAAAAAAGAAGAAATTAAGCGATATAATCATTATCTGGGGATTCCGGGAGACAAAACAATTTGAAGAATAAATCTAATCTTCAAGGTGAAAGGTCTCTCTCGTTCTGGGCAACCCAGCAGACATCTCCTCAATTTTATTAATAATAAAGAAGTACAAATAGAAGATCCAAATAACAAAACTACAAGAGGAAAAAAAAATGAAAGGTAAAAAGTGAAGTATGGTCAGACTTAAGATTATCAGATCTGAAGCGAACTCTAAAAAATGTGTCCATTCAAACGTAATGCTTACATAAAATAAATAAATGTAGTGATTTTATGCGTTTAAAGTATTAACAACATAAAATTTAATAAAATATTAGTTTTTCTTTATAGATTACTTGCTTAATTTGTGACGACCCGAACCAGAATCAGTAATGTAGTCGGCATGATTCACGAGTTAGCATGTAGTCGCGGTTTCACGTTATATGTGTGGTTTGTCGATTTCGTTCGCGACTTTATTATCGGCCGAGAATTTGAATTGAGTTTCTTCACGGAAGTTGTAGAGCACGTGATTTCGAGCTCGTGGGCGGTTCCGGATGATTTTTCTGATAACCGAGGAATATAATATGATTATTCAAAGTTTCGGCTTTCGACGAGTTTATCCGTTTGTTTCGTGTTTATCCGAATCGTTTTGATTATTCATTTTGGACCGTCGATTGATCCGAGGCGCGAGTATAAATATCGGAAATAGTCGTAAAATCGTCGAAAACACTGTTTGACGTTGACCAGCGTTGACTTTCCATTTTTGGAAGCTGTTGACCGTTGACCGAGGGAGGAACTTTCCAGTTTGGTCTTCGCCGGCCGATTTGCTTTTTCCGGCCACCTCCGGCTACGTGAAGGGTAGGGTTCTCTTCCTCTTGTGATTTTAAATTGTCTTGCAATTGGAATTTTGGGAATTGATGGAGGTTTGAAGGAGAACGAATCGGGTTAGGTTATTGGATTTCGCCGGTGACGGGGGGTGGCTTTCCGACGAGCCACGGTGGGGGGGAGGTGGGGGTTTCGCTTCTCCTTGGCCCAGTGATGCTTCCCCTGTGTTTAGTTTGGTCTGAGGAGGTGGTTTTGGTGGAACCCGATTGGGTTGCCGGAGTTGGGATTCCGCTCGGTTTCGAGCTGTTTTGGGATGATTCTGGTGAGAATTGGACCTTGTGACAGTTGAAGAAAAGGCTAGGCTTGAGTTGAGCTTCAATGCTGGAGCTTCCTCGTCGGAGAAAGTCTCCGTTGACGGCGAGATGGTTGACTTTTTGGTTTTCGATGAATTTAATGTCGTTTTTCTCGTAATCGCGCCCTGATTATCACCTAGAGGTTTTCATATTGATTTGGGTATCAGATTTTCAGTCGAAGGTTTCGAGTGAAGATTTCGGAAATTCAGTCGGTTATTTAATACAGTTTATATGTTTCCGGGAACGGTTTGTTTCCGTGGTTAAGTACAGAGTTGTGGGCTATGATTTTGATCAGTTGTGTTTTGTGAATATTCAGGAGATCGAGATCGTGATCGTGCTTCAGGCGAGGGATCTTCCGCTGGACCACGAGATTAGCGCGAGTGCGCGCTTGCTGATCTGTGAGTGGACACGTTTATATTTTCACAGTTGTTTGCGAGTTCGTGATTTTAATTGAATTTCCGTATTTACTTTATACGATGTTGAGATATATGTTATTTTTGGAGGTATTATTTTATATTTATTGGTGATTGCATTACTGCATCGATGCTTCGGCTACTCGGCTGATCACCGGTAGTCCGCCAGAGTTGAGAGATTCCTCTGGGTAGGGTTGAGAGATTCCCCTGTATGCCGCTGGGGGTGAGAGATTCCCCTGGCCTATCACCGTCGAGTTTGAGCGATTCACCTGACGTCGGGCTTGAGAGATTCGCCCGACAACCTCCATATATATATATATATACTTTCCGAACTCGCACTGTTTTAAATTGATTATGTATATAACTGGTGAAAGGCATATGTTTATTTTCGTCCACTCACTCTAACGTTTTACTTGCCTTTCCCCTGGGCTTTTCGGTTTTCGTGCCCAGTTTGCAGTTCGGATTCTGATGTTTCACGTTGCGGTTGGAGGCTAGTGATCTAAGCTATCTGTATTTTCCAGTAGGTTCTTGTTTTGCCTACTGATGTATATATTGTATATATTTACACTAGAGGTCGCTCTGATACATTCTGATACTTGTTTTACACGGATTTTCTCGGATATAGTATATGTATTACAGTATGTTTACTGTTTATTGATTATGATATGATGTTGAGAAATCCGGTTGGGATTGGTGCCCACGGTTTGGCTTTTGTGGCATAGGACGAAGTGTTATTTTCAGGGTGCAGGTTAATGCAATTCCGCGATAGTAATGTTACTCTGCCGAAATTTTGAATGGTTTTTGTTGGTTCTCGTTTTCAGAAAGGGGTTTGATTCCGGTTTAGGTAACTGAATCGGGGTTGGGTCCTTTCATAATTACTTAAAATTGTACTATGATTTGAAACATGAAGATAATGATCGAGGTTAATCTTAACAAACACGTACAATGATGCAATAGCAACTAAATTATCTAAAATTTAATCACTAATGACTAACTAGTTATAAGCCACTTTAGTTTTTGTCATGTTACACAAAAATGAAACTATGTCTCATAGAATTTGCATGAGAAAGATTTGAACCAGAACCTCATTCATAAGAGTATGCGGTACGCATATTTTCTAGATCACTTCACTAAGTTATTAAACAATTATCGATACTTTGGTTCATGAGATATTTGGTTATTATCGTATCAGAATTTAGAATTATTTAGATTTCTTGATTTCTGTGACTTTCATATTCTGCAGAAATACCTCGTTATGTCTTTATTGTTTAAAAACAATATGTTTCCACATTTTTGCGGAATGGCATAAGTAGATGAATTTTAATATTGTTTGGAAATTATTACATTTTTCCAAGAATGTGGCTTGAGAATAGACCTAAAATCTCAACATACAGACATGAATATTTGTGGTGCGAATATGTAGAATACTTGTATGGTTACACTATTATATCGTCGATAGATGAGTGGTAATATATGTTAGTGTTTTGGGATCAAGCTTATGGTTTAGCGATACGATATGTTTGGGTAGCGTCTCCCATTTATCGAAATAGAATTGTGAGTTTCCGATCGATTTTTTGTCTCGGATTATTTTATCGAAAGTAGTTGTATGGTAGAACTTCAATTAATTAATTTAAATTTATGGTTTGGCTTAAGATAACCGAGTACTATTATGAATTTGCTGATCAATTATAATTTTACAAGCGGGTCTAGGTGAGTGGACTTTATCTTAGACTGTTATGTAGCGAGTATATTTTATGCATATGATGGATTTTACGAGTATGCTTACGCATCAAAGGTAAGATGATATGTTTTATGATTATGCTTCTACGATACGAAATATGATATATTTATGATTATGATTTTATGACATGACATGATTACGCGTGCTATGATTATGCTTTTCTAATACGTGTAATATGTTTCACGGTTATGCTTTTATGATATGGTATGTGATATACCTACGATTACGTCTTATGATATCACATGATTATACAAGTTATGATTATGCATAGAAATACTGCATGTTTTATTTATGATTTTTATGCATGACAGGGATATGATAATGCATCGATGCATTGCCTACTCGGCTGATCACCGAGTGGGAGCCAGTAGGCCCTTAGGACCGCCTACCTGTTGACTTTTTTTAATGACATGTCAATGAGGCCCTCAAGACCACCCGATGACATGTCTGGGAGGCCCTCAAGACCGCCTACCTGTTAACTTTTACGATGACATGTCCGGGAGGCCCTGAGGATCGCCTACCCAATGACACGTCCAGGAGACCCTCAAGACCGCCTACCTGTTGACTTTAACGATGACATGTCCGGGAGGCCCTCAGGACCGCCTACCCAATGACACATCCAAGAGGCCCTCAGGACCGCCTACCTGTTGACTTTAACGATGACATGTCCGGGAGGCCTTCAGGATCGCCTACCTGATGACATGTCTGGGAGGCCCTCAGAACCACCTACCCAATGACACGTCAAAGAGGCCCTCAAGACCGCCTACCTGTTGACTTTTACGATGACATGTCTTGGAGACCCTTAGGACCGCCTACCCAATGACATGTCCAGAAGGCCCTCAAGACCGCCTACCTGTTGACTTTTTACATTTTGCCATTTTGATTGTACTTGAGTTTAATTATAGTTTGTGATATATTGATGAAAAGTTTTATTAGCTATGATTCTTGATATCAATTCAACTTGATTCATATATAGACATATAAATGAGGACTGTTATGACTTTGAGTGTGGATTCATGGAATGAACGCCTATGTCCTTATTTGTGTTATACGATAATGTGATATGAGCTTGAGAGATAAGCTTTAAGAGTTATGATTTAAGCTCACGAGTTGAGCATTACGATATGACTTGATTGTGATAATTGTCTACGCGATGGACTTGATGATTATTATATTCGCTTACGAGATGAGCATATAAATGCCAAATGATTTGAAAATAAAATTTAATTGTGCGACGAGTTAGATTATATAATTTGGACTCATTTGATGAGTACGAGAATATGATTTGATTTAAACTCGTAAAACGTGTATGAATGATTATTATATTATTGTATTCCGTGTTTACGTGGTAACATAATGATTTAAAAAAAATTGAAATACTGATTTAGCAATTTTTATCGCAACGAGATATATCGATTATTAGAGATTATGAAATATTCATCGAGTTACAGACTTATTTAATATTTACGGATTATTCTGTATGATTTAGTTTCTCAGCATTTGAGATTTATTCTAATGAAATTTATTGAATTTGTTTATACTTGAGCAATTAATGATATTTGGATATATGTTAGTTAAGAAATCCAGATGGGCGTTAGTGGCTCACGGTATATGTTGAGAATTGTGTTATGAAGTGTATTTGAGGATTTGCAGGTTTTTGGGTTTCCTAATTATAGGAGAAACTCTGCCCAATTTTTGGCAGAAATATTCTGCAATATTTGATTTGTAACTTCTAGAGAAAAATTATTTTAACGAGGATAGAATATGATATCCCAATATTTTTATATAATTGTTAATATTTATGAATAATTCAAATTCGATTTAGTGGTTGCGGTAAATAATTTTTACCGTCGGTTGACTTCGGGTAAAAATTATAGAATATGTTAAGACGAGTTTCGTAGACGCGAAGAATGTTGTAATCGATAGTTGAAAGGACCCAACCCCGATTAGCTGCCTAAACCGGAATCGAACCCCTTCGAAAACACGAACCAACAAAATTTTTCGAAATTTCGGCAGAGTTTCGTTACTAGCGTAGAATTACCATTACCTGCATGCAGAAAATACACTTCATCCTATGCCACAAAAAGCAAACCGTGGGCACCAATCCCATCCGGATTTCTCAATATATCAACAGTAAAGTAAATCAATAAATATATCTATACTTTACTGAAATCCGGTGTAAAATCATATAGCTTATACAATAGGATGCTCATAGCGACTTCTAATACATAATCATATACGCATACCACAGTAGGTAGAATAATAAACCTACTGGATGAAACAAAGTAGCTCGAGCACTATGCCTCCGACCACGACGTGCGACACCAGAGCCTGAACTGCAAACTGGGTACGGAAACCGAAAAGCCCAGGGGAAAGACAATAAACACGTTAGAGTGAGTGGACGAAAATAAATGTTTTTCACCAGTTAATATATATGTTTAAAATAACATATGCGAGTCCAGGTAAATAAAAACAACATGGTACACGAGGTAAAACTCACACTCCTCCAGTGTACTGAGCATGCAAGTATAAATCCCACGGGGTCACTCATGGACACACCCGTGCTAGTACAGTCCGAATCACGGGATCCCAGACCCACACGTGATTCGAGCCAGAAAGGCCTCAGGTCAGGGTATTTGTTTCCACCCGGAACTACATCGGCACAAGAAACACACATCTGTACCCACCCGGAACTACATCGGCACAAGGTACAGAAACCAGTACCCACCTGGAACTACATCGGCACAAGGTACGGTACCCCTACTGGTAAGCACCCTCGGGGATCAGCCGGGATGCGAGTGTATCGATACAACAACATGAACTACGACTGTACTCTGTGAAAATCAAATCACAAATATCTCGATGCATGTACAGTAAACAGCATAAAAATGCATATGCGTAACACAACCGTATATAACACATGCTCATAATAATCGTAATCTCGTAAATATGCTCATATCTGTTTATTCGTATACGTATGTTCGTATATATATATATAATTGTAAACACATGCTCATGTAATCCGAAATCTCATACGCATGCTCAAATTCATAAATCATATAAAAGACTCGCAAGATTTCCGTGAAAGGAAATTTTCCACTCACAGACTGGCGTAACGCGATACGCGTTAACCCGTGATCCGGCGGAATGTCCCTCCCCAAACAAACGATCACGAACCCCTCGCTTTACGTTCAGATGCTCAACTCGAAAAACGAACCTCCCCACTGCGATCGGAGCGCGATTTCAAGTCAAATGACATGCAACTTGTCGAAAGTCCAAAAAAAATCAAACTTTGACCGTTGACCGCCGTTGACCGCCGTCCATGGCGGCGCCGCCGCCGACCGAAGAATTTCACGGTGGAGCAACCCCTATTCCACTCAAAATCGTCCATTGAGCAACTTCCATAATTGCACCGAAGTCCAATTCTCACTCTAACTAGGTCAATTTCAAGCAAAACCGAATGTACACACAAATTTCAAATCCAAAATTTTCCTTTCACAAATCGAATTAGAACTCCATACTTACATGGTAGCTTGCTAGTGATGAGAGCTTCAAAGCCCACCCAAAATTCCAGCTCAATTCGGTCCGAATAACCAAACCCGAATCACAAAGTTTTCCTCCATTTTCTCGCTGGAAATTCTTCCTCCACCGTGGACCATGCCAGAAAATGAGGCCGGGGCTAGACTCGTGAGGTTGAGACGAGGAGAACACGATCGGAACCAAGCCATGGGGTGGCCGAAAACCCCTCGCCGCCATGGAAGCCGTGAACCACCGTCGAAGTCTCCTCCACCACTCGGTCAAACAAGGTCAAACGAAGTCAACATAATAATTCAGTCTTTGACTTTCCCAAAGAGGCAAGTCCACTATTTATACCTCATTAAATACTTTCCCAAAACAGAAACTCATAATTATCCATTTCGACGAACTTCAAATACCCGTAACTTTCTCGTCGTAATTCCGATTCTGATAATTCTCGCGGCCACAAACTCGTCTTGACATGATCTTCAATTATCACCCAAAGTCAAATACATCGGCCAAACGGATAAAAAGTCAACTATTCAACCAAACATACATTAAATCGACTAAACAATCACAATCGGAAATAATCACAACTAAATCTTCGTAATTCAGAATAATGCTCCGGAAGTACCCACAAGCTCGAAATTAAATTCTGAACAACTTCCGTGAAGAAGCCGGAACCAAATTCTCGTCCGGTAATTTAGTCGCGAACAAACCTGCCATTTAAATCCGTTTCTGTCGAAACTTCAAATATTCATAACTAATTCCTCGGTCGTTCAAATAACGATCCGGAACCGCCCACGAACTCGTAATTACACGTACAACGACTCTCAAGAAGAGACCCAGATCCAATTGTGACGACCCGGACCAGAATCAGCAGTTTGATCAGTTATATACGTGAGTTACTGCGTAGTCGCAGCTGTCCGACAGTTATTCGAATCGCCGAAGCTTCTTAACGACTAAATGATTGGCCGAGAATTGGAGCTGGGTCTCTTCTCGAGAGTTGTTGTACGTGTGATTATCAGTTCGTGGGCGGTTTCGAATCGTTATTTAGACGACCGAGGAATTAGTTATGAATATTTGAAGTTTCGACGGAAACAGATTTAAATCGCAGGTTTGTTCGCGACTAAATTACCGGTCGAGAATTTGGTTTCAGTTCCTTCATGGAAGTTGTTCGGAATTTAATTTCGAGGTTGTGGGAATTTCCAGAGCATGATTTTGAGCTACGATGATTTAGTTGTGATTATTTCCGTTTGTCGATTATTTAGTCGATTTAATATGTGTTGCTTTGAAGGGTTGACTTTTTATTCGGTTGGCCGATGTGTTTGACTTCGGGTGATTATTGAAGAATATGTCGAGACGAGTTTGTGGCCGTGAGAATTATTGGAATCGGAATTACGACGAAGGAGTTATGGATATTTGAAGTTGTCGCGATTAATTGGGAAAGTTTCCATTTTTGGCATGTATATAAATAGAAGGTTTCTATAATAGGCAAGTCAACAGTTTCATTTACTCTCTTTGACTCGGTCAACTCGTTTTGACCGAGTGGTGGTCGACGGTGGCGACTTGCTCACGGGTTCGCCGGCGGCGAACCTAATCCGGCCACCTCTGAGCATGTTGTTGGTGTCTTCCGACTCGCCTCTATCTCCTCGTCACTTTCCCGACCTCATATTCCGACAAGTCCCACGGTGGAGAGAGAAATCATGGACCAAAGTTTGGGATTTTTGGGTTTAATGGTGAACTCCGATTTCGGCCGAATTGAACTCCGATTTCGGCCGAATTGAACTCCAAGAGGTAATGGGTTTTGTAGCCCTCTTCAATGTGATTCTAACCATATAAACATAGTGTTCTAATTCGATTTGAGCATGGAGAATTTTGGGTTTGAATTGTGTTCCATTTCGGTTTTACTTGAAATTGAGCTAGTTAGAGTTTGAATTGGACTTTGGTGCAGTTATGGAAGTTGCTCAGTGGACGATTTTGAGTGGAATAGGTGTAGCTCCGCCGTGAAATTTCACGTCCGGCAGCGGCGCCGCCATGGACGGCGGTCAACGGTCAACGGTTTGATTTTTTGGATTTTCGACAAGTTGCATGTCATTTGACTCGAAATCGCACCCCGATCGCAGTGGGGAGGTTCGTTTTTCGAGTAGAGCGTCCGAAAGTATAGCGAGGTATTGAGATGTGATTTCCAGATTTCCGACAGTTTGTTGTGATCAGATTATGTGTTTCCGAGAACGGTGGTTTCTCGTGATCTGTCTTGTGTTGTCGAGTTATGATTTTGAGAAATGGATTTTGTGAATATTCAGGTGTTCGTGATCGTTCGTTTGGCGAGGGACATTCCGCCGGATCACGGGTTAACGCAATACGCGTTACGCCAGTCTGTGAGTGGACATTTATTTTCACGGATTGATTGCGAGTCTTTTATTTATGATTTACGAACTTGAGCATGCAGATTGATTATGATTTTACGAGCATATGTTTTACGATTATGCATATACGAATATACGTATACGAGTATACATGTATATATATATATGATGTTTAAAGCATGTGCATAGAAAAGATTTATGATTTGGTTTACACAGAGTACAGTCTCAGTATATGTTGTGGTATCGATATACATTGGCTTCTCGGCTGATCCCCGAGTACGCTCCGGGAAGGACAGATATCCTGACCCGAGGCCTTTCTGGCTAGGAATCACGTGTGGGTCTGGGATCCCGTGATTCAGACTGTGCTATCGCGTGGTAGTCCATGAGTGATTCCGCGATTTTTATGTTGCATGCTCCGTATGCGTGAGGAGTTAGAGTCTCCCTCGTGTACTCGGACGCATTAGGAGTTAGAGTCTCCCTCGTGTACCATTTCTTACTTATGCATTTGGACTCGCATATGTTTTATATTATATATACTTGGTGAAAGACATTTATTTTCGTCCACTCACTCTAACGTGTTTTATGTCTTTCCCCTGGGCTTTTCGGTTTCCGTGCCCAGTTTGCAGTTCAGGCTCTGGTGTCGCACGTCGTGGTCGGAGGCATAGTGCTCGAGCTACTTTGTTTCATCCAGTAGGTTTATTGTTCTACCTACTGTGGTATGCGTATATGATTATGTATTAGAAGTCGCTCTGAGCTTTCTGTGGTATATGTTATACGATTTTACTCCGGATTTTTTAGTAAAGTACATATATATTTACTACTTTACGTTATTGTTGATATATTGAGAAATCCGGATGGGATTGGTGCCCACGGTTTGTTTTTTTGTGGCATAGGATGAAGTGTATTTTCCGCGTGCAGGTAATTGTAATTCTACGCTAGTAACGAAACTCTGCCCAAATTTCGAAAAGTTTTTGTTAGTTCGTGTTTTCGAAGGGGTTTGATTCCGATTTAGGAAGCTAAATCGGGGTTGGGTCCTTTCACCAATTCTTAGCCAATAATTTAGTCGTTAAGAAAGCTGGCGGTTTCAACACTGTCGTAACTCTGCGACTATGCGACTTAACTGCTGATTCTGTTTCGGGTCGTCACAAATCCACCCCCCTTAAAAAAATTTCGACCTCGAAATTTCCGAGTCTGCCAACGACACATAAGAGCACTGCCTCTGCATACTGCTCAACTCTCCAGCGACAATGTCGACTGAACAACTCTGATCACAAACTCCACAATAGGAGATAGCTCCGTGCTGAAATCCCTGTACCCTCAAATCTCAAATCTGAACTGGCTCACACAATCGCCAAGTGTTCCTGCATAAGGAACAGGTAGGGTACACAACACGTAATAAACCTGAGACATAGTTCCACAACACGGAACACAACACACACAAAGCCAACAATATAGGCGACACCGAACTATACGGCACAACACAAACTCGCCTGTGACCACATACGGATCAAAACAACATGGTAAATCACAACTCCAACTACACACATCAACACAGCACAAACATCGAACTCAAGCAATTATCATCCTGTTTCCGCTAATCTGACAGTCTGTGGTAACATATTCCACAAATTCAGAATCAAACGTCAACTTAAACTCAGCCAAACTCACTCCAACACAGTGGGGTACAACAACATCCCTCAAAACGATAGCATGCAACATCAAAATTATAGGGGTCCGCAAACTGGTACTGCAAGAAATCTCGAACAGCTGAAACTGCTGGTCCCAAGTCCTCCGGAACTGCAATACCGAGGTCCACAATATGCCCTCCAAGGTCTGAATAGTCCTCGAAGATCGCCTGCCAATCTGAGAATAAGAACCGGTACTAGCTGCAATCTAGTCTCCAATGCTCGTTGTAAGCTTGCCAACACTCGGTTGTAGCTGATTACCTCGATCAGCGAACTGGGACACAGTACACCACGTAGATGGACAATCTCTGTCAAACACAGCTATACCAACCTTCCCCTGAAATCATTTCCGAAAGTACAAGAAATGTACAGAGTTCGTCAAATGATCCACAAAGGCCCAACAACTGGTATCACCAACCAAAGTGCATACAATACACACAAACACAGCAACAAACGCCACGTCTAACCGGAAATCTCAAATGGCTGGTACTTCTCGGCAAGTCTCCACCTCCGAGCCATGGTCAGCTGACAAAGGTGGCATCTGCACACACATGCTGCGCACACACAAGCTGCTACATTGCTCTTCATATTGCTTCTAGAGTAGTAAACTCGGAGTATCAGATACAATTCCGCATCACTAGCGCCAAATGCGCGCGAAACCACGAGCTTCAGCATTATCACAATCTAACTCAGCTTCCGTAGCGCAAAACTCGGCTAACACGGAAACTCGAGCCACACACACACATGAAACACTGAAATTCCTGATTCTCGACTGAATGCATCAGCAACCACATCCCAGACGGATGGTCAAAGTATAACCTCTAGCCTTTCCCGAATGAACTCAAAGGTGCAGCCATAGTCGTTAATCGACTCCATCCATCTACACTGCCTCAAGCCCAAATCAGGCCGAAAATGCAAGTGGATGAAACTCAAATGATCAGTGCTCGTCCTACACCGCGCTGTACGCCATAGTAGTAGTATCTCCAACTCTCTAATATTAACATAAAAACAGCTACACCCAAACAACACATAGGATACGTAGCTATACAAAGTTCCACTGCCTGAAATCATGAGTCACCGCTCTGCTACACAGCATCAAAATGTAACCAAATCCAAACCTCGATGCCCTGCCGTAACCCACGAACTCATTGCGATTGTTAGGTAAGGTCAAAACCGAAGCAACGGTCAACCATCCTGCAGGAGTAATAACTCTCCTCGCGTGCATCGAACCACATGAACTTGACGCTTCCTTCGTCAATTCGGAAAGTGAAGTGGCAATCCGGGAAAATCCTGTACAAGCCGTCGGTAATAGCCTGCCAAACCCAAGAGACCCCTGATCTCTGGTACACTGGTAGGCCAACCCCAAATCAACACGGCTTCAATCTGGTCAGGATCCACGCCACCCACTCGGATAGCATCACACAACCTAAAATCTTCATGCTAATCGGCCCAAAACTCATACTGACTGAACTTCGCAAACAGCTGATCGTCTCGCGAAGTCCGTAAAACCACTCACAATTGCTTCAGGTGCTGGTCCACACTCCTGGAGTGAATCAGGATATTGTCGACGAACATGACCGCAAACTCGTCCAGAACCGTCTGAACACCTGGTCCATCAAGTCCACACGATCTACGGGGGCATTGGTCAACCAATGGCGTGACCAAGAACTCCTGATGCCCGCATCGAGATCCGAAAGCTGTCCAAACCACATTTGACTCATCAAACCTCAACTGATGGTATCCAGACCCGAAATCAATCTTCGACAAGACTGAAGCTCTCGCGAGCTGATCAAACCAGCTATCAATCCGAAGCGGAGGATACTCGCTCTCCTCTGAAACAAATCAGGCTTCGGTAGTCAATGCACCACCACGTCGAACCATCCAACGTCCGTACAAACATGCGAAAACACACCACGCAAATACGCGGGGTCGCATGAAATCTCCTCCAGCAACTCCTGGAGTCGAAAATGTAGCTCTAGCAGCTCCGCTGGCTCCGAACAACATAATGCCGGTAAAATGAGTCCAGCGCCTGATACAAGATCAATAATGTAGTCGGTCTCCCGAACTAGAGGAACACCTGGTAATCCTCTGGAACACACCTGGAACCTCTGGAACCATCACAATATCACCAATGTCGGACACAGCAACCACAGTATCCACAACATGAGCTAAGCAAATAACTCAACTCGTCTCCATCATCCGCTTGACCATCACCGCGAAACAACATCTCGAGGAAATCTGGTCGTCGAACATAAGCTCCCCCTCGAGGCACTCGAACATAACCAAATGCGTCGCCAGTAAGTCCATACTCACAATCACAACAAAACCACAATGTCCAGCTACAACAGATCCGCGGCTAACCCATATCCTCCGACAAGGATCTCGCAACCTCCGGATGGATACAACACTCTCCAAAACCTCGGAAGTGGAAATGCAGGTACAATAGCCATGGATATCAAGCAACAATAACCCCGGAGAAAAGTCTGTCCTCAAACAAAGTCATGGCACGATTTCCAACATGCCCAACTAGTCGCCCACGTCAATTGTGACTTCCTAAATGGCTCATCAAAAGGCTACATTAGTCAATTCCAAAAACAACATCCTGATCTCCTCCTGATCTCTGAGCTGCCAAAATGCTAACACAGCTAGCTGAGGGCGCTCCCTCGTAACGTGACCCTCCTGGCCACCACAAAGGCAACTAAGAGTGCTCCTCGAACACAAATCACCGCAACACTTGCTGCGTGAAAGGATCTTCAATGATCACCCAAACTCATACCACAGGAGCAAGTCCGCTACTCTGTGATCTCCGCCATCGCCAAACAGATCAGCAGAGGATCCACAACATAATCGAAAAGACCACAGCCTGATGAAGTCACTGATCCCAAAGTATCGGAACTCAACCTCATCACAATCTCGACTAAGTCCACTTTTCCCCAAACTATCACATTGAAAACTGCGTACATCTTTCTCTCACAATAGCCTCGCCACTGAGTGCAGCACACTAAGCTCCTCACGGATATCTCGAGGCATATCAATCAGACTCTCTCTGATGCTCAGGTTCAAACTCATCTCGAACCTCGTGCACTGCTTCCTCTGAAGCTACATAACTCGTGCAAACCGAAACAAACATAAAAACAATGCATCTCTACCTCAGGTGGGTAAACACTCCACATTCAATTGCTGGGTAGCCTGATAAAACCATTACCGTATAAACAACACTCTGAATGTAGGCCATGTAGTCGCAACCGGAACTCACACAATATCAGCCCACCAAATACAATAATCTGACTCAGGCAAACATCACTGCCACAATTCTCAGCTCTGAGGCAACATGTAGATGCTCATACACACACAACAAGGCAAACCGTGCCACACAATTCTCTGAACTCTGAATACTCATCCAAATCCACAGTTCTCTGGCAATTCACGCGTCGAATGATCCTCAATAGGATCCACAACCGAAACGACACGGAAAGCACGTCAGGAGGCATCCTAATGAATAAAACATCGTTCACAACAAGTGGAACGTAATCATGGAACTTTAAATATTTGAAAGCATACAACACCCAGAACATTGATGATTATCCGCCGGCCGGTCGGGTCACCATTCCAGACATGCTGTACATTCTCAAATATCCTTAGTAAACACGACTACAGAAGTCTACAGAACCTACAACCTAATGCTCTGATACCAAGCTGAAAGGACCCAACCCCGATTAGCTGCCTAAACCGGAATCGAACCCCTTCGAAAACACGAACCAACAAAAATTTTCAAAATTTCGGCAGAGTTTCGTTACTAGCGTAGAATTACCATTACCTGCACGCGGAAAATACACTTCATCATATGCCACAAAAAGCAAACCGTGGGCACCAATCCCATTCGGATTTCTCAATATATCAACAGTAAAGTAAATCAATAAATATATCTATACTTTACTGAAATCCGGTGTAAAATCATATAGCTTATACAATAGGATGCTCAGAGCGACTTCTAATACATAATCATATACGCATACCACAGTAGGTAGAACAATAAACCTACTGGATGAAACAAAGTAGCTCGAGCACTATGCCTCCGACCACGACGTGCGACACCAGAGCCTGAACTGCAAACTGGGCACGGAAACCGAAAAGCCCAGGGGAAAAACAATAAACACGTTAGAGTGAGTGGACGAAAATAAATGTCTTTCACCAGTTAATATATATGTTTAAAATAACATATGCGAGTCCAGGTAAATAAAAACAACATGGTACACGAGGTAAACCCCACACTCCTCCAGTGTACTGAGCATGCAAGTATAAATCCCATGGGGTCACTCATGGACACACCCGTGCTAGTACAGTCAGAATCACTGGATCCCATACCCACACGTGATTCGAGCCAGAAAGGCCTCAGGTCAGGGTATCTGTTTCCACCCGGAACTACATCGGCACAAGAAACAGACATCTGTACCCACCCGGAACTACATCGGCACAAGGTACAGAAACCAGTACCCACCCGGAACTACATCGGCACAAGGTACGGTACCCCTACTGGTAAGCACCCTCGGGGATCAGCCGGGATGCGAGTGTATCGATACAACAACATGAACTATGACTGTACTCTGTGAAAATCAAATCACAAATATCTCGATGCATGTACAGTAAACAGCATAAAAATGCATATGCGTAACACAACCGTATATAACACATGCTCATAATAATCGTAATCTCGTAAATATGCTCATATCTGTTTATTCGTATACGTATATCCGTATATATATATAATTGTAAACACGTGCTCATGTAATCCGAAATCTCATACGCATGCTCAAGTTCATAAATCATATAAAAGACTCGCAAGATTTCCGTGAAAGGAAATTGTCCACTCACAGACTGGCGTAACGCGATACGCGTTAACCCGTGATCAGGCAGAATGTCCCTCGCCAAACAAACAATCACAAACCCCTCGCTTTACGTTCGGATGCTCAACTCGAAAAACAAACCTCCCCACTGTGATCGGAGCGCGATTTCGAGTCAAATGACATGCAACTTGTCGAAAGTCCAAAAAAAATCAAACTTTGACCGTTGACCGCCGTCCACGGCGGCGTTGCCGCCGACCAAATAATTTCATGGCGGAGCAACCCCTATTCCACTCAAAATCGTCCACTGAGAAACTTCCATAACTGCACCGAAGTCCAATTCTCACTCTAACTAGGTCAATTTCAAGCAAAACCGAATGTACACACAAATTTCAAATCCAAAATTCTCCTTCCACAAATCGAATTAGAACTTCATACTTACATGGTAGCTTGCTAGTGATGAGATCTTCAAAGCCCTCCCAAAATTCCAGCTCAATTCGGTCCGAATCACCAAATCCGAATCACAAAGTTTTCCTCCATTTTCTCGCCGGAAATTCTTCCTCCACCGTGGACCATGCCGGAAAATGAGGCCGGGGCTAGACTCGTGAGGTTGAGCCGAGGAGAACACGACCGGAACCAAGCCACGGGGTGGCCGAAAACCCCTCGCCGCCATGGAAGCCGTGAACCACTGTCGAAGTCTCCTCCACCACTCGGTCAAACAAGGTCAAACGAAGTCAACATAATAATTCAGTCTTTGACTTTCTCAAAGAGGCAAGTCCACTATTTATACCTCATTAAATACTTTCCCAAAACGGAAACTCATAATTATCCATTTCGACGAACTTCAAATACCCGTAACTTTCTCGTCGTAATTCCGATTCCGATAATTCTTGCGGCCACAAACTCGTCTCGACATGATCTTCAATTATCACCCAAAGTCAAATACATCGGCCAAATGGATAAAAAGTCAACTATTCAACCAAACATACATTAAATCGACTAAATAATCACAATCGGAAATAATCACAACTAAATCTTTGTAACTCAGAATAATGATCCGGAAGTTTCCACAAGCTCGAAATTAAATTCTGAACAACTTCCGTGAAGAAGCCGGAACCAAATTCTCGTCCGGTAATTTAGTCGCGAACAAACCTGCCATTTAAATCCGTTTCTGTCGAAACTTCAAATATTCATAACTAATTCCTCGGTCATCCAAATAACGATCCGAAACCACCCACGAACTCATAATTACACGTACAACGACTCTCAAGAAGAGACCCAGCTCCAATTCTCAGCCAATAATTTAGTCGTTAAGAAAGCTGGCGGTTTCAACACTGTCGTAACTCTGCGACTATGCGACTTAACTGCTGATTCTATTTCAGGTCGTCACAAATTTTATACAATGGACTTTAGACCTAAAATTTTCTTTTATTATATAGTGTACTTTAATATATATTATAAATGTGTCTTGAAATTTTTGGGTTGAGGCCATTGCCTCATCAGCCTCTTATCAGGTTCTGGTTTGAAGTGAAGAAACTTGGCGTACAAATTTTGTAAAGGAGTATCCAATTGAAGCATGTATTCAAGTACTTATTCTCTATTATAGAATAAAAAAAAAGCTTGGTTATATCAAGGGGAAAATAGGAAGTTGAAGAACAATACAAGTCTAGAGTTTTATATCAAACACACAAAATCAAGTTCAACGCTAAACTACATTTTTCTATATCGAGTTAAGGGTTTCGAGCATATATAACCAAAGCATCAAAAATGAAATTTAACCTATGATTGTAACGTGTATGATTTTTATTTCCAATATATATAAAGAAGAAATTACTCTCATAGTCTCCCTCCACCCATCAGGTTAAAATGAGTGTGTTTGGCTCGATTTTCTCCCAGCGAGTAGATGTGTGCTGGTTCTAGGTAAACTACAAATTGTCTCTTTCATACGTGCTTGGCGTGCCACTGCTTAAGGAAGAAAGTTGATATGTGTTGCGTTGCTACTAAATTTTAAGAAGAGATTGAAGCGAATAGAGCACCAACCTCGCTCGATGAGTTCTTTTTGCCTAAGTGACTTAGGACTTGGGTTCGTGTCTCGCTGCTAAACCACAAAAATCAATACATCACATCTCCTTCAGTTTCGGTGCAAGGCAGAGTAATCTTCTTGACAAGTGTTGAGAACACTGATTTGTGACTTCTTTGACCGCCAGAACCTTCACGCTCCTTCAAGTGAAACCTCCTTTGATCACCATCGTCTGACAATAGAGGATCTTTGAATCCATAACGGTCTGTCGGGTGAGAATTTTGGATACGCTATCTATCACCGTCACTCCATCTAGACAACAAATACTCAACCTAATAATGTCATTCCATTTGAATGAAAATTCTCAGAAAGATTCAATCATTATAAACACAACATATTACCTAATCAATTTGATTGCATCGATGAAGATACGCTTATCATCAATGACTATCCCTCAAAGAACCCAAAGGTCAAGAACTCGAATTTACTGAGAATGAAGCATTATAATCTAGAAAAGGTGTGAGAATCTACAAGATTTCACAAGTACACTAAGGGCGTGTCTTGCTAGACCCAGGGTTTCTTATAACCAAAAATCTTGGTTTCTACTACAAAGAGATTGAAGAAGATCACACACAATCAACAGGCATCAAAACTCTTATAGAATTAGATCCCTAAACATACATACGAAGTGTGCACTCCAAGCATGCAAGATAGAAATCATCAATCGAAAACTAACAAAGAAACCTCATCCAAAAACAATATAAAATTAAGTCAAATTGTATAAATTATCTAGACCTCATGTACGGGGTTCAAAGAAGCCCCTTAACAAAGTACTTAGCTACCCATAGTGTATGAAAATGAATCAAAACAATCTATGGGAAAAGTTAATATAAACAAAGAGGAGAAGAATTGTTGTTGTCGCAATCTCGACCCATCGAACCTGGGCGTCTAACACTTCTTTTACTGGTTGCTCTTGCTTGCTCATCTCTAGCTCCCATAATTGCTGATTAACCTTTCCAAAAACCCTAAAAAGAGTTTATATACCAGGTTGGTTGGGATAGACCATATCCATTTAGGTTTTATCTTCTTTTAATTGCTAGAGACTCCTTGATTCTTTCCTTATTGCATTAAAACTCCTCCATTTAACTCCTTTTCTTTATTTCCTCCACAAATCTAACAAAACAAATAAACATAAATAAAATTATCAAAAACATAACAGTAAGACTAAATATTGGGCTTAATTAAACACAGATAAGTTGTATATTTATGCAACTATTAAAATACCTCACACTTAGCTTTTGCTGGTCCTCGAACAAAATACTAAACTATGACTCAAAACAAAAAGACAATACTCTAGAACCACAACTCTAACGCCCTCAACATATTATCTCAACAACCTTCCCACAAATGTAACACCAAGATTAGTTCTCATTCTCAATTCAATCCCACAAAGTTTCGAAAGTTAATTCTAATGCATAACACCTATGTAACATGTAAGACACAGATATAATCATTGTGAGTAACTGTGGCATGCAACAAACAAGTCAAGATCCAAGCGCACAAGGATATGCTCTCATTGTGTTTCACTCGTATTATTCTTTAAGGTTAAACACTCAACTCAAATACTTGCCAAATTAACCGAACTATATGCTCAAATCTTGTGACTAATCTCCCCAGATCAAAAGCGGTCATCTTAAGGAGAAAAAGGACTTTAATGGTTATAACATTGCTAGGCTCTTGGGTTAAAAATAAAAGGATATGGAATTTAAAAATCAAGTTTCAGAACCTAGTAGAGCCGTCAAAGATAGAGACACCGTAGCACACCCAACCAACAAGTAGGAACCGCTTTTTGTTTGTATGCCCATATATCATTATGTTGGGCCTTTACATCATTCTTTGTACTTTAGTCACCTTGGGCATCAAGCTAGATTTTACACGAACAAATTTATTTTTAATTTTTTTTATACATATACTAGCTTGATACCCCACACTTAATCATTTGCACCATCTTCACAATCTTTGCGTTGGTTTCACATGACTGTCTCATAAAGCTCTACTAAGTTCAAGAACAAAGGTAGAGATTATGCTAGTGATGACAAAAAGGCTAAATGTAGGCACAAAGTGGTTAGCTAAGGGTAGCAACTCGTGCGCACATACTCATGGGACACATGCTAACTTTGGCTTTGGTGCTCATTCCTAGATGCCTTTATCACTTCCTTAATCAGAACATAGATTGACTAAAAGCTTCGACTAGTACAAGAGCATGTTCTAGTAATCTTTAGAGTTCATTAACTTCATTTGCGGCAAGACATTGACACACACAAGAAAGAAAGCAAATAATTAAATTCAAGTTCAATTGCTCATAAGTTAAATGAATCTCGAAATGTTCTAGTAGCAATTAGTGATGTGTAGCTCCTTTTATTTTCTATAACAAAAAATCTGAAGAAATCACACACTAAATTTGCTACTAAATTCCAACATGAGGTGCTATGGTGTTTTTGAGGATATAGTGACATAATTATATTTATTAATTTATTTTTTGAAAGTTTAATTTAATTTTCAAAAGGTGTTTTGAAATTTTTAGTGTTTTTCAAGAATGTTATTTTGTTACTGAATTGTTTTTTGGAATTGATACTATGGTTTACAAGGTTGCTACTGCACATTTCAAAATTAATATGAAAATTGTGATTTTTGTTGTGCTTTTCAAGATTGCTATTGAACCTTGTTTTTTTTAGAATTGTTATTGTGTTTTTTCAATATTGCTAATGTGTTTTTGAACTTACTATCAAATTTGAATCGGTTCTGCTACTGTGTTTTTCAAACTCTTGCTACTGTGTTTTTCAAATTGTTGTTACTGTGTTTTTCAGTCTGCTACATCATTTTTTAAACTGCTATTACTAAATTATTTGTCGAGCTTCTACTGAATAGTTTGTCGAGTTGCTACTAAATCGTTAGTTGATCAGCTACTAAAATTTCATCTTGTTGCTACGAAATTATTCATCGAACTGCTACTGAAGTTTTTTTTTTGAGCTGCTACTGTAGTATTTTTCAAGCTGCTACTAAATTTTTTTCCGAACTGCTATGGAAGTATCTTTTGACCTGCAATTGCAGTTTTTATTGGGGCTCCTACTGATTTTTTAAATGAGCTGATACTAAAGTAATCACTTTAAAAAGAATAATTGAATTAGCATAAATATTAATTAAAAATTTGGTCTGCTACTAAAGTTGAGATTGGGTTACTGAATTTTGAATGTGTTGACACTACAAATAATCATTCCGAATAAAAAAATTTGATTTAAAAAAATCAAAATTAAAAAATAAAAGTGTAGACAAAAGATTTTGGACAAAAAAAATATATTAATTCAACCACAAAAGATCAAGAGCATAAAATAGTAAATATACCCTGTCACATGGCAGTTTATAAATACTTTGTCCTTATATATTTTATTTTGTCTTTTTTTTGTCTAAATAGTAGGGCCTTGTCCTTATGAGTATATGATATCTTCATTTTTTTCTTAAGAGTAGTGTGCTATTTTATTTATATATATATATATATATTATTTTTTAAGCAAAGCGAGGTTGTTTCCCTCTTTTGCCATTTCTTTCTTTTATATCATTTTTTTGTTGTTGTAAAAAAATAAATAAAGGTTAATACTGTAATTTACAATATATATGAAATTAAAAAAAATGGAAAACAGAAGTTTACCTTTTTTTTTAGGAAACATAAGTTTATCTCTTATGAATGAACGACAAGTTTCAGTTTCTAGCATCTCTCATATTTTTTTGGCTGAAATAATTGTACATGAAAAATAAGTGTACGCATTTTTTCTTGAATTTTAGTGGATGTTTATAATTATTTAAATTTAGAATTTATATTTTATCTATACTATTTTTTTGAAAGGATCTATACTATTCTTTAAGAGAAGCAAGTTTGTTTCTCCAGATTGTCTTTTTCTTCTGGTTTTACTCTTTTATCTTTAGTGTAATTAAATCAATTAAGGTTAGAATTGTAATTCATAAATAAATTCTTTTATTTATCTCATAAAACTTTTGTTTTTCTCCCTAGTATTTAGCCAGTTGTTCTTTCTTTCTCTCCTATCTGATTTTTTCAATTTTTCACGGGTGTAACTGTTAGAAGAACAAAAAAATACTGTTTTATTTCTCCAAAAACTGTATAAAAACAAGCTTTTGTGGTAGAGGAAAATATGATAGACTGAAAACTGTAACTCTTTCATTGATCAAATGCTTTATATATATGCTGATACAATTTTTTACAATAACTATCCCTATAAAATAGAGATTCTCTGTATCTCTATCTATACAAAATTGTATCTAACTAGGACAAGACACACACCAGAAGTTGCGAAGAATAAATCTCCTTAAACATTCTCCCTTATGTCGATGACCTAAAGAATGATGCATGACCTATTGTCTCACTAAAAACCTTGTCAAGCAAACAAATACTTCATGGGTAAAATAAAAGTTTGGTCTAAGGGAAAAAAATACAATGCATCAACTACAAAAGCTAATACATGTGACGTAGACTTCCCCTAATGTCTACAGAAATGTAACTCCATTTGAATATAAACTCAGTCATAGAGTTCAGATAACTTGTGCATACCGATGCGTCTCACATGTTTCACAAATGTAGATTTAGATAATGACTTGGTAAACAAGTCCACATCATTATCCGCTAATCTAACCTGAATATTCAATAGTTGTTGTTGTTACTGATTGAAGAATAATTTCAGCAATATATGTTTTGTATTGTCACCCTTAATGTAATCTAACTTCATCTGTTCAATGCATGCTGCATTATCCGCAAAGATACAAGTGGGAGTTGTCGTAGTAGATGGTAATCCATAGGCTCTCGAATGTGATGAATGACTGACCTAAGCCAGACTTATTCTCTAACTGCTTCATGCAAAGCAATGATTTATAAATGATTCGAGGAAGTAGCAACAAGAGTTTACTTAGTCGATCTCTAAGATATCGTTGTGTTTCCCATAGTGAAAACATAACCAGTCTGTGAACGACCTTTGTGTGGGTCAGAAAGGTACTCAGCATCAGCAAATCCGACCAACACATCAACCGGTGTTTCAGAATAGGGGGCAACAGTAAAACTGCTCACAGCAGGTCCAACGTTCGATGGATCGAACACTTCCTTTGATGGATCGAAGGCATAATTCTTGTCTATCCAGGGTGCAACCTTCGATGGATCAAAGACTCTGGAATCTGCATGGTGCGATTCAATCATCCCTTTTTCGGGAATTTCAAACTTCTATATGTACTCTTTGTAAGGAAAGAATAAACCCAAGTCAATGGAACCCTTCAAGTACCTGAAGATTTATTTTACTCCATTCCAATGATGTTTCGTAGTAGGCACATGTATCATACAATCAGAGATACGTATGTGTGAGATATCAGACTCATATATAGTTACCAAAAGGTACGCACTAAATAGTTGGCGGTTTATGAGTATCAAGTGAATAAGTATAGCTGCATGTAATTGTATATCCCTAAGCAGATACCGGCAAATTAGTATGCATAACCATTGCTCCGGGTACAAGCTGTAACCGCTTAATTTGTGCCCTACTAAACCATTCTATGAATGAATATGGGGAACCAGGATGTTCAAATTCAACCCTAAGCAACATGCAATAATCAACAAAAATATTCTGTTGTAAACTCTACTGCATTATCCAATCTAATTGACCTGATTGGGTTGTCCGGGTGGTGAGCCTGAAGTTTAATAAACTGTGCTAGGAGTTGTTCAAATGCAGCGTACTATGTGAATTGTAAAGACGTGTGACCTATGCGTCGATATAGCAATCAAAACCATATATAAACAGTTTGTATACCAGTTTGATTGATCCACAAATATCACCTTGAATCCTTTGTAAGAATGGAATATTGACGGTGTTGTCAACAACAAAAGAAGGACGAGCCTATAACTTTGCGAATGAGCAGGCTTTGCAAAATGAGCAATGTACATCAAAGATTGCAACATATGAATATGGTGGGATAACACATGATGCCACAACGGTATTTTGTCGATTGTGCTGTAATCGTCTTGGAGACCGAGCCAGGAATGGGAGGAGTAGTCTCATTCTCCCCATCTAAATTGATGGATTTAGGTATTACCACATGCTTCTTCACTCTGAAAAACTGATGACCATGAGAATTTCTCAATATCTTGATCATCATAATGCAAAAGCTCATATGAGGCAAAGTTACACATATTAATATAAGTGACTGCACTGGATTTAATGATCATAACTGTAGTAAGATATAAACATAAAAATTCTCGTAAACCTCTCTAGATTGTGTAATTGACATCATTCTACGAAGATTGGACAAAAAAGATCTTTTTTTCATTTCCACAAGGTTAATCCAAATGAAAAACCGTTGGTACAAATGTTGTCAAAACTTAGCAAGGTCTGAATGCTATAACACTCAATCTCGCCATCATATATCAACAAAATAATGTCAATCAATCCATCTTTGAAACCAAGACATGGCAAACACTTTAAGCAAATACTTAAAGATTTGAATGGGTGTAACCCTTATAAAGTCCTAATATAATATAATAATACCTAAAAAACAACCGATGTATAACAACATCTTATCAGTCGAAATAACCTTTGAAGATTAAGTTCCATGACATAACAAAAATTGATGTAAAACCACATCTGGTGCAGAATTCAAAATTTTTCTGAACCTTTATTTATTGATAAAAAATGATGTAGAACACATCTTAAAACACCACATCCGGGTACATCCTTCGACGAGTCGAATAAATCTCTCGACGGGTTGAGGAAACCTAAAATAGAAGTTTAATTTTCTGTTAACAAGTTTTGACGGGTTGAAGTAAATATTCAACGGGGAAAAAGTTTGTTCAAAAGCACTCCTTCGATGGGTCAAAAGAGTGTCTCGACCAGTCGAAGAGAACCTAAAAATGATATCGATTTTCTGATATATTTTTCGACGGGTCGAGTAGTTTTCTTGATGGGTTGAGGATACCATCGACAAGTCAAGGATACCTTTGACGTGTCGAAGGTGCAAAAATATGTGACCAAGGACCACTTTCGATGGATCGAAAGTTACAAAAGCCGATCCAGAAGGTGGTCTTCGACGGGTCGAAGATTCCCTGAGATGAGAAAAAATATCCTCTTTTTGTGTCTCGTATTTACTTTATCTTTGTGTCTTTACGACATATGTAATTGTAAACATCAAACCATACACTAAATTGGTAGTGAAATAGCATTCTCAACACTTTCATATACCAAAAACTAGAGCAAATTTCATTACTCGCCAACTTTAAAAAAATTACATCATAGATGCCTTATTCCAAAAACCATGACTAAAAAAAACCAAGTCAATAACAAACCATGACTAAGACTAAGTCTATAACAAACCATGACTAAAACCAAGTAAAAAAAATAAAGCTAAACTTAATGACATAGCAAAAACTTGAGCCTAATACATAGACTACTTAAAAATTACAGTCTCCAGACTTTCTTTTGTATTGTCTTCTATTGTAAGATTGGCTTCACTCCAATCTTCCATCTCATAGTCTTCAGTGAAGTTAGTCTGATGTGTCAAGTATCGTGTGTACTTTTTATAGGCATTTTAAATATCTTTAGGTGCACGACATTGCTTGTGCATATGCTTGGTTGAACCACACATATAGTAAGGTGACAAGTGAGAAGAAGAGGCAAAATTGGAATAATTTCCATTATTCCTTGGACAGAAAGTTAATGGATTCTTGTTGGACTTGTTATGGCCATTGTCTTTGCAAGTCCAAGTCAAGTTTCGACTATATCTGAAAGGACCCAATCCCGATTTAGTTTTCTAAACCGAAATCAAACCCCTTCTGAAAACGTGAACCAACAAAAACCATTAAAATTTCGGCAGAGTAACGCTACTAACGCGAAATTGCCATTAACTGCACCCGGAAAATAACACTTCATCCTATGCCAACAAAAGCCAAACCGTGGGCACCAATCCCATCCGGATTTCTCAATATCATATCAATATCAATAAACAGTAAACATACTATAATATATAGTATATCCGAGAAAGACCGTATAAAACATGTATCAGAATGTATCAGAGCGACCTCTAGTGTAAATATATACAAAGTATACAACAGTAGGCGAAACAAGAAACATACTGGAAAACACAGGTAGCTCGAACAACTAGCCTCCAACCATGACGTGAGACACCAGAATCCGAATTGCAAACTTGGCACGGAAACCGAAAAGCCCAAGGGAAAGGCAAATAAAATGTTAGAGTGAGTAGACCAAAATAAACATATGCCTTTCACCAGTTTCATATACATAATAAATATAAAACAATGCGAGTTCGGAAAGTATATATATGGAGGTTGCTAGGCGAATCTCTCAAGCCCGACGGTCAGGTGAATCGCTCAAACTCGACGGTGATAGGCCAGGGGAATCTCTCAACCCCAGCGGCATACAGGGGAATCTCTCAACCCTGCCCAGAGGAATCTCTCAACTCTGGTCCAGAGGAATCTCTCAACTCTGGCGAACTACCGGTGATCAGCCGAGTAGCCGAAGCATCGATGCAGTAATGCCATCACCAATAAATATAAAATAATACCTCCGAAAATAAAATATATCTCAACATCGTATAAAGTAAATACGAAATTTCACGAACTCGCAAACTACTGTGAAAATATAAAAATGTCCACTCACAGATCAGCAGAGCGCGCACTCGCGCTAATCACGTGGTCCGGCGGAAGATCCCTCGCCCGAAGCACGATCTCGATCCCCTGAATAGTCATAAAATATATCTGATCAAAATCATAATCCACAACACTGTACCACACCGCGGAAACCAGCTGAAATGACCCAACCCCGATTCAGTTACCTAAACCGGAATCGAACCCCTTCTAAAAACACGAACCAACAAAAATCTTTCAAAATTTCGGCAGAATTTCGTTACTAACGTGGAATTGCATAAACCTGCACCCTGAAAATAACACTTCGTCCTATGCCACAAAAACCAAACCGTGCGCACCAATCCCATCCGGATTTCTCAACATCAATATATAAACGATAAACAGTAAACATACTGTACTATATATAGTATATCCGAGAAAATCCGTAAAAACACGTATCAGAATGTATCAGAGCGACCTCTAGTGTAAAATATATACAATATACACATCAGTACGCGAAACAAGAACCTACTGGAAAACACAGGTAGTTCAGATCACTAGCCTCCAACCGCGACGTGAAACACCAGAACCTGAACTGCAACTGGGCACGGAAACCGAAAAGCCCAGGGGAAAGACATGAAAACCGTTAGAGTGAGTGGACGAAAATAAATGTCTTTCACCAGTTGATATATATATATATATATATTTAAAATAGAATATGCGAGTCCAGGTAAATAAAAATAACAAAGTACACGAGGTAAACTCATACTCCTCCAGCGTACTGAGCATGCAAGTAAAAATCCCACGGGGTCACTCATGGACACATCCGTGCTAGTACAGTCTGAATCATGGGATCCCAGACCCACACGTGACTCTAGCCAGAAAGGCCTCAGGTCAGAGGTCTGCCTCCCCCCGGTAAAGGCCTCGGGTCAGGAGTCACAGCCTCCCCCGGTACACATCCTCGGGGTTCAGCCGGGATGCGAGTGTATCGATACAACAACATATATAACGACTGTACTCTGTGTAAACCAAATCATAAACAGTTCGATGCAAATGCAATAAACAGCATATAAATGCATATACGTAATGTATAATGATATAAGCATAATTGTCTAAGACATGCTCGTATAAATCGTAATCTCATATGCATGCTCAAGTTCGTAAAATGTGTATAAAGACTCGCAAACAATCCGTGAAAAGAAATGTCCACTCAAAGGTGAGCAAAACGCGCACTCGCGCTAATCTCGAGGCCCGGCGGAAGATCCCTCGCCAGAAGCACGGTCACGATCTCGATCTCGCCCTCGATCTCCTGAATATTCATAAAACACAACTGATCAAAACATAACCCACAACTCTGTACTTAACCACGGAAACCAACCGTTCCCGGAAATATGTAATGCAGTACAAAATGATTAACGAAATTCCCGAATTCTCCACTCGAAACCCTCGACTGAAAATTGGCTACCCAAATCAATCCGAAAACCTCTGGACGGTAATCAGGGCGCGATTACGAGAAAAATGACATTGAAAACACTAAAATCCAAAAAGTCAACTCCTCGCCGGAGCACCACCGTTGACCGCCGCAGCCGGCGGCGGCGCGCCGTCAACCGTGACTTCTTCCGGCGAGGAAGCTCCAGAGCTGTAGCTCTCCTCAAGCCGAATCACTTTCTCAACTACCCCAAGGTCCAATTCTCATCGGAACCATGCCAATTCCAGCCCGAAACTCGAACGGAATTCTTCACCGGTGACCTAATCGGGTTGCACAAAATCCTCCACTAAACCCAAAACAATTCACATGGGGAGCATCCCTAGGCCAAGGGGAGTCGAACCCCTAACCTCACAGCCACCGTGGCTCGCCGGAACACGGCCAACCAACATCGGCGACATAACCCAAATCGACTCGATTCGGGTTCAACCAAATCACAACCAATTTCAACCAAATCAATTACAAAACGATAAAGGAACTCTAGGTGAAGCTAATCATACCCTTGCCGAAGTCGGAGGTGGCCGGAAAAAGGGTCGTCGGACGGCGAAACCAATCGGGAAAGTTTCCCCCTTCGCGGTCAACAGTCAAACTTCTATTTTGGAAAGTCAACGGTCTGGTCAACGTCAAACAGTGTTTTCGGCAATTTTACGACTATTTCCGATATTTATACTCGCTCCTCGGGTCGATCGACGATTCGAAATGGATAACCATCACGATTCAGATAAACACGAAACAATCGGATAAACTCGTCAAAAACTGAAACTTCAAATAATCGTATTATATTCCTCAGTTATCGGAAAAATCATCCGGAACCGCCCTCAAGCTCGAAATCACGTACTCTACAATTTCCGTGAAGACACTCAACTCAAATTCCAGGCCGAAAATATAGTCGCGAATAGAATCGGCAAACCACACATTTATCGTAAAACTGCGACTATGACCAATCTCATGAATTGTGCAGAATACACAACTGATTCTGGTTCGGGTCGTCACAAATCTACCCCCCTTAAAAAATTTCGACCTCAAAATTTACGTACCTGTCAAGTGAACAGATAAGGATACTGTACCCGCATACGCTGCTCAGTCTCCCAGGTGGCCTCCTCAACTGAATGGTTCTGCCACAAGACCTTCACTAGCGGGATCAGACGGTGCCTCAACTCCCGCTCATGACAATCGAGAATCTGCACTGGCTCCTCTACGTATGTCAAATCCTCTCTGATCGGCAACTGCTGTGGGGCTAACACATGTGAAGGATCTGAGATGTACTTCCGCAACATCGAAACATGGAAGACATCATGAACACGAGCCATCTCAGCTGGTAACTCAAGTCTGTATGCAACAGCTCCAATCCTCTCTGTAATCTCATACGGGCCAATGTATCGTGGTCGAAGCTTACCACGCTTCCTGAAACGCACAACTCCTCTCCACGGAGATAGTTTCAGGAAGACCCAATCACCTACCTCAAACTCGAGGCTCTTCCTTCTCACGTCCGCGTAACTCTTCTGCCGATCCTGGGCGATCTTCAATCGATCCCGGATAATCTGTACATCCTCCATGGTGCTCTTCACCAGATCAGGGCCAATAAGCCAACGCTCGCCTACCTCACTCCAACACAACGGAGTGCGACACTGCTTCCCGTACAGAGCCTCGTACGGTGCCATCTCAATACTGGCTTGGTAGCTGTTGTTGTAGGCGAACTCTATCAAATGTAACTGCTGATCCCAGTTTCCGCGAAACTGCAACACACATGATCGTAGCATATCCTCAAGAGACTGAATGGTCCGCTCGAACTGCCCGTCAGTCTGAGGATGAAAAGCTGTACTGAATCACAATCTCGTGCCCAAAGCTCGCTGCAACGCCTGCCAAAACTCAGAAGTGAACTGACTATCTCGGTCAGAAACAATAGACACAAGCACACCATGCAAGCGAACAATCTCTGATAAGTACAACTTGGCCAATCTACCCACTGATATCTTCCCCGGAAGTGCAAGAAAGTGAGCGGATTTCGTCAGTAGATCCACAATAACCCAAATACCAGTGTTGCCAGCCGAAGTACGCGGCAACTGATAGACGAAATCCATAGTAATGTGCTCCCACTTCCCAACCGGAATCTCAAGTGGCTGTAGTTTTCCCCCAGGTTTCTGCCTCTCCGCTTTCACCTGCTGACAGACCAAACATCGACTCACGTACGCGGCAATCTCCCGCTTCATGTTGCGCCACCAATAGTACGCACGAAGTGTACGAAACATCTTCGTACCTCCAGGATGCATCGCATACGCTGAACTGTAGGCCTCATCTAGAATCTCCTTCTTCAGGCTCTCATCTCTATGCATACACAACCTGCCTCTGAACAATAATGTACCGTCGTCACTTAATTGGAACTCTGTAGGCACACCATTCCGTATCATGGTCTTCTTGCCCAAAAGGTAAGAATCAGAATCCTGAGCCTCTCGTACCTGATCAACCAATACGGGTCGAACCTGAAAACTGGCCAATAAGGCTCCCTCGTCATCATACCCGAACTCAGCACCCGTAGCCCGAAGCTCGGCTAACATCGATACTCTGGCCACACACATATGAAACAACGAAGCTCCAGAATTCTGGCTAAGTGCATCAGCCACAACGTTGGCCTTTCCCGGATGGTACTCGAAAGTGCAATCGTAGTCGTTGATCAACTCCATCCATCGGCGTTGCCTCATGTTCAGATCCGGCTGCGTCCGCAAGTAGGTGAGATTCTTGTGATCAGTGTAAATCTTACACTGAGCACCATACAGATAATGTCTCCAACTCTTCAATGCTAACACAATAGCGGCTAATTCCAGATCATGCGTCGGATAGTTGACCTCATGTGGTTTCAGCTGCCTGGAACCATAGGCCACAACTCTACCATGCTGCATCAACACACAGCCAAGTCCCAAATTCGACGCATCACTGTACACTACGAACTCACCACTGTCGTCTGGCAATGTCAGAATCGGTGCGGTAGTCAATCTCTCCTTCAGGAGCAAATAACTCTCCTCGCACGCATCAGACCACTCAAACTTGACGCCCTTCTTCGTCAATCTGGTCAGTGGTGTAGCAATCCGGGAGAAATCCTGTACAAACCGTCGGTAATAGCCTGCTAATCCCAAGAAACTCCGAATCTCTGGTACAGTAGTGGGTCTACTCCAGTTCAGCACGGCCTCGATCTTGTCAGGATCAACACTGACTCCCTCTGCCGAAATCACGTGGCCCAGAAACTTCACACTATCCAACCAGAACTCGCAATTGCTAAACTTTGCGAACAACTGATGGTCCCGCAAAGTCCACAACACTGCTCGCAAATGCTTTTTGTGCTGGCCCACACTCCTGGAATAGATCAAAATATCGTCAATAAATACAATCACGAACTTGTCCAGGAACCGTCTGAACACCCGATTCATCAAGTCCATGAAAGCTGCGGGGGCGTTGGTCAACCCAAACGGCATAACCAGAAACTCATAATGCCCATACCGCGATCTGAAAGCTATCCTGTCTACATCAGAGTCTCGGATCCTCACCTGGTGATATCCGGATCGAAGGTCAATCTTCGAAAAGACTGATGCTCCCTTAAGTTGATCGAACAAGTCATCAATCCATGGTAACGGATACTTGTTCCTCACTGTAACCTGATTCAGCTTTCGGTAGTCGATGCATAACCACATAGACCCATCCTTCTTCCGTACAAACAACACTGGGGCACCCCACGGAGAAACACTCGGTCGAATGAAACCCTTCTCTAACAACTCCTGGGGCTAAATATGCAACTCCTTCAACTCCGCAGGCGCCATCCGATACGGTGTCTGGGAAATCGGTCCTGTACCCGGCAACAACTCAATAGTAAAATCAATCTCCCGCATAGGGGGTATACCAGGTAACTCCGCTGGAAACACATCCGGAAACTCAGACACAACCTCAATACTACCAAGGTCTGGCACTGTAGCTGCAGTGTCCACAACATGGGCTAAGTAAGCGACACAACCCTTCTTCATCAACCGATCTGCCCTCATCGCGGAAATCAAACACGGTAGTGAAGTGTTCTTCTCGCCAGGGAACAGTATCTCGGGTAAACTTGGTCGTCGAAACGCGACCTCCTTCATGTGGCAATCAAACATGGCCCAGTGCGTCTCCAAGAAGTCCATACCCAAGATCAGATCAAAGTCCACAATATCAAGTAGCAACAGATCTGCGGCTAATCCATGACCATCAATAAACACCTCACAGTCTCTGTACACCCAACCGATGCTCACAACCTCACCTGACGGATACAACACTCTCCACAACCCCGGAAGTGGAGATGCAGGTACCGTAGCAAATGATGATAGTCTAAATGATATGAATGAATGTGTGGCACCTGGATCTAACAATGCAAGTACTGGAATACCAAAGACATGTAACGTACCGATAACGACCTCCGGTGATGCTCTGCCCTCACGTAGAGTCATAGCATGAACCCTCGCATGTCCGGCTGGTCGTCCTCGCTGGGGTTGTCCCTGCTGTCTACCCTGGCCTGCAAACTGTGCTGGTCGAGCTCCCGAAGTGGCACCTCGCTCAACTCCGGAACTCTGGGCCACCTGTCTATCAACACCATCAAGCTGGAGACACTCCCTCGCATAGTGACCCACCTGGCCACAGCGAAAACAAGTGACAGGGCCTCTCTGACACGGTCCAAAGTGATGCCTGTTGCAGAAACTGCACAATGGGTACTCTCGCGGTACAGCAAACGTGCCACCGGTACGCCGCGGATAACTAGAACC
The DNA here is from genome assembly GCA_946800695.1 of Geum urbanum. Lineage (NCBI taxonomy): Eukaryota > Viridiplantae > Streptophyta > Magnoliopsida > Rosales > Rosaceae > Geum > Geum urbanum. Next base: position 28,451,731 of record OX327001.1, read on the forward strand.
GCTGGAACTCCCACTAGCCTGTGGTCGCTGCAGTCGACCTCTCCACCCTCTCGGTCTCTGCCTCGGTACACCAACTGGTGGGCGATAAGATCCACCACCTGAAGATGAAGCTGAACCGAAAGTATCAGAACTCTGCCTCTTCGAAGGCCCCTGACTTGATCCACCCTCCTCAAACCGTCTCGGCTGATACCTCTGCTGCCTCTCCTTCTCTATGTCCTCACCTCGGAGTGCTGCACTGACAAACTCATCAGAGTTGTTCCGAGGCATCGTAGTAAGAGTCGCCTTAATATTCAAATTCAATCCCAGCTCAAACCTGCGACACTTGGCTTCCTCTGTAGCCACCATATCACGCGTAAAACGAGACAAACGGGTAAACCGGTCCCGGTACTTAAGTACATATAAATTGCCCTGCCTCAAGTTCGTAAACTCCTCATACTTGCGCTGCTGGGTAGCCTGATTAAAGTACCTCCGCATAAACAGATCACGGAACAAAGTCCACGGAGTATCGGCTGGAACTCTGTCGGTGCTAACCCACCAAAAGTATGCATCACCCTCAAGTAAACCGACTGCTGCCATTGTCATCTGCTCAGGAGTAAACTGCAGACGCTCACAAACACGTTCAATCTAAACCAACCATGCCTCGCATATCTCTGGATCAACTGAACCCGAAAACATAGTAGCACCAGCAGTGCGAGCCTTGACCACAGGGTCAAAACGCTCTTCCAAAAGCAGCACTCGCATCAGCAAGTCGCGCGTTCGGCGATCCTCATCAGAATCCTCTTCCCGATCAACACGGGGACCACGTCGAGGAGGCATCCTACTGATACAAGAAAGGCATTAGGTACAAGCAGAAAGAATGTAATCATGAAACCGCAGATATTTGAGAACACACAAGACCCGAAGTATTGATGAGTACCGCTGGCCAGTCGGGTCATCACTCCAGTCATGCTGTAGAAACTCAAATACCCTAAGCATCACAACTACAAGAGTCTACAGAATCTGACAACCTAATGCTCTGATACCAAGCTGAAAGGACCCAACCCCGATTCAGTTACCTAAACCGGAATCGAACCCCTTCTGAAAACACGAACCAACAAAAATCTTTCAAAAATTCGGCAGAATTTCGTTACTAACGTTGAATTGCATAAACCTGCACCCTGAAAATAACACTTCGTCCTATGCCACAAAAACCAAACCGTGGGCACCAATCCCATCCAGATTTCTCAACATCAATATATAAACGATAAACAGTAAACATACTGTACTATATATAGTATATCCGAGAAAATCCGTAAAAACACGTATCAGAATGTATCAGAGCGACCTCTAGTGTAAAATATATACAATATACACATCAGTACGCGAAACAAGAACCTACTGGAAAACACAGGTAGTTCAGATCACTAGCCTCCAACCGCGACGTGAAACACCAGAACCTGAACTGCAACTGGGCACGGAAACCGAAAAGCCCAGGGGAAAGACATGAAAATCGTTAGAGTGAGTGGGCGAAAATAAATGTCTTTCACCAGTTGATATATATATATATATATATATATATATTTAAAATAGAATATGCGAGTCCAGGTAAATAAAAATAACAAAGTACACGAGGTAAACTCATACTCCTCCAGCGTACTGAGCATGCAAGTAAAAATCCCACGGGGTCACTCATGGACACATCCGTGCTAGTACAGTCCGAATCACGGGATCCCAGACCCACACGTGACTCTAGCCAGAAAGGCCTCAGGTCAGAGGTCTGCCTCCCCCCGGTAAAGGCCTCGGGTCAGGAGTCACAGCCTCCCCCGGTACACATCCTCGGGGATCAGCCGGGATGCGAGTGTATCGATACAACAACATATATAACGACTGTACTCTGTGTAAACCAAATCATAAACAGTTCGATGCAAATGCAATAAACAACATATAAATGCATATACGTAATGTATAATGATATAAGCATAATCGTCTAACACATGCTCGTATAAATCGTAATCTCATATGCATGCTCAAGTTCATAAAACGTGTATAAAGACTCGCAAACAATCCGTGAAAATAAATGTCCACTCACAGGTGAGAAAAACGCGCACTCGCGCTAATCTCGAGGCCCGGCGGAAGATCCCTCGCCAGAAGCACGGTCACGATCTCGATCTCGACTTCGATCTCCTGAATATTCATAAAACACAACTGATCAAAACATAACCCACAACTCTTTACTTAACCACGGAAACCAACCGTTTCCGGAAATTTGTAATGCAGTACAAAATGATTAACGAAATTCCCGAATTCTCCACTCGAAACCCTCGACTGAAAATCGGCTACCCAAATCAATCTGAAAACCTCTGGAAGGTAATCAGGGCGCGATTACGAGAAAAACGACATTGAAAACACTAAAATCCAAAAAGTCAACTCCTCGTCGGAGCACCACCGTTGACCGCCGCCGCCGCCGGCGGCGCGCCGTCAACCGTGACTTCCTCCAGCGAGGAAGCTCCAGAATTGTAGCTCTCCTCAAGCCGAATCACTTTCTCAACTATCCCAAGATCCAATTCTCATCGGAACCATGCCAATTCCAGCCCGAAACCCGAACGGAATTCTTCACCGGTGACCTAATCGGGTTGCACAAAATCCTCTACCAAACCCAAAACAATTCACATGGAGAGCATCCCTAGGCCAAGGGGAGTCAAACCCCTAACCTCACAGCCACCGTGGCTCGCCGGAACACGGCCAACCAATATCGGCGACATAACCCAAATCGACCCGATTCGAGTTCAACCAAATCACAACCAATTTCAACCAAATCAATTACAAAAGGATAAAGGAACTCAAGGTGAAGCTAATCATACCCTTGCCGAAGTCGGAGGTGGCCGGAAAAAGGGTCGTCGGACGGCGAAACCAATCGGGAAAGTTTCCCCCTTCGCGGTCAACGGTCAAACTTTTATTTTTGGAAAGTCAACGGTCTGGTCAACGTCAAACAGTGTTTTCGGCAATTTTAGGACTATTTCCGATATTTATACTCGCGCCTCGGGTCGATCGACGATTCGAAATGGATAACCATCACGATTCGGATAAACACGAAACAATCGGATAAACTCGTCGAAAACTGAAACTTCAAATAATCGTATTATATTCCTCGGTTATCGGAAAAATTATCTGGAACCGCCCTCGAGCTCGAAATCACGTACTCTACAATTTCCGTGAAGACACTCAACTCAAATTCCCGGCCGAAAATATTGTCACGAATAGAATCGGCAAACCACACACTTATCGTAAAACTGCGACTATGACCAATCTCGTGAATCGTGTAGAATACACAACTGATTCTGGTTCGGGTCGTCACACCAACCGTTCCCGAAAATATATAATACTGTACAATATAATCGACGAAATTCCCGAAATCTCCACTCGAAACCCTCGACTAAAAATCCGATGCCCAAATCAACTTGAAAACCTCAAGGCGATGATTGGGCCTCGATTACGAGAAAAATGACATTAAAAACATCGAAATCCAAAAAGTCAACGGGTCGCCAGAGCTCCGGCGTTGACCGCCGCCGGGGGCGGCGGCGCGCCATCAACCTGAGAGTTTTCCTGGCGACCGAGCAGCCACAATGATCTTCTCAACAAGGCGAGCAACTTTAATGAAGGGGCCACCACCATCCAACCACCACTGTGGCCGGAAATCAGTTCGAAAGCCACGGTGGTTCAAACCGGCCGGAAAACTTCCCGAGCCGATTCCGGCGCCGTCGCGCCACCTCGTCCCTCCAAACCAAAGGGGAAATGATCACCATGCAAAACCCAACAAAACCCACCAAGGATCCACCCCGGAAAGTCACCGGAGCACCTCCCTCTGTCGAGGCCGATTCCAGCCAAAAATTCGAAATTTCGAAATCTAAATATCTCCCTCAAATCTCAACAAAATGAAGCAATTCCAAGTTCTAAACTATTTAGAATCACGAGGAGAACATTTTACCTTCAAGGGTCGTGGCCTGAAATGGCCGGAATCAGCCGGTCCGGTGACGGAAGCCAAACGGTCCGTTTCTCTCCTCCGGTCAACGAAAGTCAACGGTCAACTTCTGATCAACGAAGGTCAAACTTGTCAATCAGTGTTTTCGACAATTTTTCGACTATTTCTGATATTTATACTCGCTCCTCGAGACGATTGACGGTCCAAAACGGATAACTATTACGATTCGGATAAACACGATACGAACGGATAAACTCGTCGTTAAACCGAAACTTCAAATAATCATATTATATTCCTCGATTATCAGAAAAATCATCCGGAACCGCCCACGAGTTCGAAATCACGTGCACTACAACTCTCGAGAAGAGACTCAACTCAAATTCTCGGCCGATAATTAAGTCGCGAGCTAAACCGGCAAATCACACAATAAACGATAAACCGCGATTACACACAAACTCGTGGATTACGCTGATTATTCTACTGATTCTGGTTCAGGTCGTCACAATATCCTCTACCACATTCTCTGTCATGTCTTTCTCTGCCACTATGGTCATTGTAAGGATTAGAACGACCATTTCTCCTATGCTTACGTGCCTTCCCACCAGTGTTGTACGACTCATGGATCTTTTTAGTACCGACTAGCCTAACATGATTATTGAGAAGAATCTTGCGATACCGCTATTTCTTGGCCAGCACACTCAAGAGATCACTGAATGATCTAAGTCGTCCTTGCGCATAATTCATGTAATATTGGTGCGCAAAGTTATCCATGGAAGTAGGAAAGGTACTTAAAGATTTCTCGATCATAGCCTGATCTGTCTTTACAATGCAACAAACACTCATCTCTGATCGAAGCTCTAACATAGCTTGATTAAAATCATTAATACTTGGATAATCCAATAACCAGATTGAATCTCATCTTTCTCGCAGTTCAAGAAGTTTTGCATTATGCATAGTATGGAACATGTCTTGTCAAGTCACCCATAAAACTGTGGGATCATTCTTTAACAAATATTGTTTCTTTAGAACTGGATGGATATGCCGCCTAAAAAATATGAGGGCTTGAGCTTTGCAAGTTGGAGTTGGTGGCTCAGTACCAAGTGGTGGAGGTGGTTGGATTATATCCATCAGATTCATACCGAGAAGCGCGTTCTAAACTATAGTATTCTGCTCCTTGAAGATCAAGGATATAAAATTCAGGTCATTCTGTCCCAATTGATTTCATCTACAAGAGAGACAAAAGATGTAATTAGCTTACCGATCGAAAAACCACGATCACTAATATCAAGTTTGGAAAATAAGAACCCAGCCTGATCAAAATGTCCGGTCACAAAAATTGATTACCAATAAACAGTGCCCAAAAACCACACCCAAAAACCATGATGAACCATCACATAATATTGATTTCCCTTTTTTTTCTTTTTTTTTTCTAAACTGTGACTCCTCCCGGAACGTCACTTATACTCTATAGATATATGTCCATAGGAACTAGGGCACAGATTTGCAATAATCACAATATCACAATCCTAAGATCTAGGGTTTTACAGGAAGTAAGTTTTAGTCCTAGATCTAGAGATTGACAGTTTAGAAAATTTACCTCGAATGTGATGCCCGGTATGAAAACTTCTCTAAAAAGAAGTTTGAAGTGAAAAACAAGACTCCGCGAAAAACTGGCGGTGTACGATTCTGGCGAGAACGGTGGTGATTGGTGGCAGTGATGGTGATTCCGTCAAGGGAGGGAGGCCGACGGTGGAGGCTTTGGTATTTTAGGGGTTTCAGGTTTTTTTTTTCTATTGTGATTGCTGGCTATCAACTCAAAGCGTCCTGATAACGTGTTGAATGAGAAAATATGATAACTAAAAACTGTAACTCTTTCATTGATAGAATGCCTTATATATAGGTTGATACAATCTGTTACAATAACTGTCCCTATAAAACAGGGATTCTCTGTATCTCTATCTAGACTAAATTTTATCTAATTAGGACAAGACATACACCAAAAATTACAAAAAAATTAATCTCCTTAAACATAGATAACATTTTTTCCCTAGGTACGTACTACATGGCCGGCCTTACCCAAATTTTGCTCACACAGTATATTTTTAGTCTTCTTCATCACCATTAATAGGGAGAACTAGTGTTATGTCCAGATTTAGAGTATTACTAAATGATGTGCACACACTACTTGTGTGTAAATTAACAATTTAAAATAGTTTATGTAGCATGAAAATAGGAAGAGAGAAGATAACAGTTATTGTAGGATTTGTAGCAAAAAAGTAGGAGAGAAGAAAACGAAAATAGAAATTGAATCGAAGAGAAAAGCAAACAAATGTTATTTACAGAAATACTCTTGAATTATTTTACTGCACCTAAAATTAAAGGGTAAAAGTAAAAGATTTTACAAAAGCGGGAATAAAGTGATTTTCCTTAAATAATACTAAAGGGAGGCACACAGACTTTATGTGTTTTTAATTTGATTACTATAATTTTATTTTTGTTTTTTTTAAATGAATTAAAATAAAATATTAAAAATAAACATTATTTTAAACTAATAAAAATAACAGTTAATTTTTTATTTTACTTTTTACTAAAATAGGTTATCGCAGCTTAAAATTAAGGAGTGAAAGAAAGAAACTGGTGTGGAGAGAGGGAGAAAATGAAAATAAAATATAAATTTATTAATAAGTTACAATAATAACCCTCAATGATTTTACTGCATCAAATATAAAAGGGTATAACTGAAAGAATTGGTAAATATGAGGAAACAAAATGGGTTTGCTCAAAAGGTAATATAGACTAGAGGAAAAACACACCCTATGGGTGTGTAAAAAATCTGAATTGTTTTATAATTCTTTTTACAACAGTTAATCTCTTGGAAAAAGTAGTTTTTTGTAGGTAACTGTTAGGAGTAGTTTTTTCATTTTTCACGGCAGATAACTAATTTTTTTCTTTTATATGACATATCTGTTTTATTTTTAAAAGAAAAAAAAAAGAAAACTTATTTGCTAATTATTGTTTTAATCCTAAATTATTTTATTTCATCAAACATAAAAGGACAAAAGTGGAAGAATTGAAAAATGTTGAGAAACAAAGTGACTTTACTTAAAAGATAGTATAGATTCATCGTATAAATAATCAGTTGTAACTTATAACTTATGAAAATACGTTGTACATTGTCCGTTTTTATACATTGATGTAGATTATATTTTTTAAATACAATTTTTGAAATAAAATGCACATCTTTAGCTATTCTCTCAAATATTAAAATACCTCACTCAAGCAAGGTATGTAAAATCGATAATATCGGTGATATTTTGGTTTTTTGGAGTTACCAACCTCAAATATATCCCTAAATCTCCTGAAATTTTTCGATTTTTATCGATATTTCCAATATATCCCCGATATGCCCGATTTTTTCCGTTATTTTTCAATATTTCCGTAAACTTTTTACATTTAACATTTAGTTTGGTAAATGTTCAATTTTCACATGCTCAATGTCAAATCCATCATTCACGTGACATGTCCAATACATGCAGAATTATATGGGAGAACAATCATTTGATGATTATTCTTCACGATACACACATAATTATGCACAGGGAGATGAAAAAAATAGTGTGAGTTTCGAACCTCATAGATCCTCTATGAGGTTTTGAAGTATTTATATATTTAATTTTGTGATGTGTGATGTGTAACATATTGTACAAAAGATGCGATAGTCTAGCCTCCCATTAAGTTTTAGTCATCAAAAAATAAAAATAAAAATATTAAATTATATTTTAATAATTATTGGGACTTACTAATTGATATAGTAATATAACAAATTCATTCGCTTGATGTTTGATCAATATTTTCTTTTCACATAAGGTAGATAATTGATGATATAACAACCTCTAAAAGTTTTATTACAAATTTTCATGTATTTTTAGCTTCCGTCATTTTCGTCAAAATTTTCACTGTATCGATATTTCATCGATATTGCTGTTGATATATCAAAATTTTAAAACGCTCGATATCCAATATTTTACTCATTGCACTCAAGTTCATAAGCCGTCTTAAACAAGGTTACTAATTCTTTACGTAACTAGTGACCGTACCTATCCTATTCATGATTTGGCAACTTGATAGTTTGAGAATATAGGAAATTAAAGGGGTGACATTTGCTTTCAATGATAGGTTACAAGTGGCCGGTGGTAGGCTCATGAGGTTCGTTAATTCGAACGGGATGGATGTACGTGTGTGAAACCAAAGGTGCATTTGTCCGTGTGTCGTTGTGTGTACTTACTCATCAAACTCATGCATAAACTTCATGTGGATAAAATCTTTGTGCGCGTCCAAGTTCTCGAAGACTTTAGAGGACGAGGAGATCGAGTCACATCCTCCGATCCGTAGAGATAAAAGTTGGCATGGTTCTTTTAGGATCTCTTTTTCTTCTATTTTAGACAAATTCGCCATCTAAGTCTATGGTTCCTTCTTGTTATTATTTTTAACGTTAAATCATGCCTCATTCTTAGACTTTTTAGGTCCATCCGTCTAAGGACTCATCATTTGCACCAAGGTCCAATAACTAGTATCTTCACATTTGGATCTCCAGATAAGTTTATAATTAGTCAATTAAATTATGTCACCAAACACTCGAATGCATGGAAGTTAATAAACGTTCTTTTATCTTCATCGTTTTCGTGACACAGCACGATGCAACCATTGAAACATTAAATTAATTGCCGTAATTGAGTAAATGGTTCCATGATTTTCAATTACAGTTCTAGGCCATTTGATTGTTTTCCAGGGATTCCCCCCACAGCTAATTCTTAATTAGTGGGGAATAAGTGTCTTTTTAACTTTATAAATAAGACCACTTGTTTAACATGTCATGATCCAACGATTCTTTTTAGTATATAAATATTTTTGGAATCTCATACAAGTTTCATAAGCATTGTATATTCAATAATTCAATTAATTTATGATTAAGTAAGACAAAAGTTTTTATTTGAGATCAATCAATACTAGAGTTAGACTTTGAATGATTCAAGTCTTTAGACCTGTTAACTGGGGTCATGTATTTATGAGTCATACTCCAATTGCAGCGAATGTCGAGTTTATCATCACCTCCAGGATCTAGGATTAAATTCTTATCGGGATTAATATTTTAAAGAAAAATTAATTTCGAAGCATAAAGATTGATTTGGAAACATAATTTGAAATTTGTTAGAAGTCATCAATAAAGAAACATGTTAAACTCCTCACTGTAAAACTATCTCTAATTATTTTGTTTTTATCTAAAAGGGATCATAACCATAATAGATGATTGCAATTTTAAAGAAGGGGATAACAATTAGTGGAAATCTGAAAATCGGTACAACTTTGCATTGGTATCGAAATAATTGTACCTTTTTTTTAATTTCTTTTTATTCTTGTTCTGTTTTTAAAATTCTTTGTTTACAAAGCAGCTCTAGCATTAATAGAGTCGATCTTAGGCAACCGCAAGGGCGCAAATGCCATTTAAGAAAAATCAAAGATGAATTGCATGCAAAAGCTACTACCGTGAAAAAACCATGTCTTCTTTGCCTTTTATCATACACTACCACATTTTTGGGCATTACCAACGAAATGAAAAACTAAGGCGACGATTTTTTAAATCGTCGGCAATAGTTTTTCCTATTTGGGGGAAAAATCGTCGACAATAATGGGTCGGAAATAGCCCAAAAACTATATTATTGCCGACGATTTTCCACAAGTCGTCGGCAATATATAGTTTTTTGGCTATTTCCGACCCATTATTGCCGACGATTTTTTAAATCGTCGGCCTTAGTTTTTCATTTCGTTGGTAATGCCCAAAAATGTGGTAGTGGTAGACTTCAATCAATAATAAACGACATCAAACAAAGAATTTTGTCGTTTTGAATGATAGTAAAGTGAAACAGTGGTCAAATCACAGACTTGTCATCTGTCTAGTACGGCTGGCCTGAACAATGTTCAGGCTTAACAACCTAAGATGAAGGCAAAAAAAATTGAGGCCCACCAGCAAAAACAGGCCCATCATATTTTTGTAGTGTTCAAAAATCTTGTTCACCTTGAACAATGTTCATAGGAGAACCTTTGCCGTCTGGTTTAAGCCATTTTTATCGATCTATGCTTTCTCAACTTCTAAAATCGAAAGCTATCTGTTTGGGCAAACAAACCTCCACGTAGATCCACCTATTTCCTCATATATATCCCACATGCATTAGGACTTGACATCTACTCATTATTTCCATATTTCAAACTATTTATATGTAAGTTATTTTTTTTTCTCCCAAAATCTACTATACAATATATGGGACAAATATTGCGTATTCAATCATTTGTTTTTGGCCTAATTCATGATAAGAAATAATAACCATATAAGAGAATTGAAATTTACATTTTTCGTTTGTTTGTTTTTTACAAACCACGTACACTATCCTTTCCTCCATTCTTTCACTCATACATGATGAAAAATAAGATGGAACTGAGGGAGTGTAATTTGTGAAAAAGAAGATACTACGTACGTATTTGAATTTGGGTCCTCGATCAGTAATCTATCTCTTCAGAGAGCCCACCACAATCGATTCCATTGATCATAGGGTTGGACAGTGGATCGAGCACATGGTGTAAGGTAATGTAAATGAAGTATTATTTCTTGACAAATATCGTATAGCAGTAGTATCATATATATCGCACGAATATAAAAAACTTAAAAAAAGACACAGTGGCCACCCCCCTATCGGTCGCTAGCTAATTAATTAGTCTTCATTCGAACCCCTATTTATAAATTTGCAAATATCGGTGTCTGAATTAATTAGAGAGCACATACGTACAAATTAGGCTCACATGCATTAACGCGCTCAATTGATCGATGGAGCCCAGCTAGTTGCATATATGAAATATGATATACCATGCACTACTGTCAAAAATATTCTTTTGAAAGTAGTACGGGACAATAATTCTCATCAACATATTTAACTTCTCCATAACCATGCCGGCTATGAGCTTTTTTGCCGGAAGGAATCGTTCCAAAGGATGTATACGTTTGAGAAATAAGAACTAAGTTCTGACTTGCAAGTGTGATAGACAAGATAGATATAAGAAACTGCGACAGAACGGATAAATACGGTAAAAAATTTCTACATATATAATATTGGAGATACTAAAATTTATTCTTATATAAAAATTATTCTTAAATAAATATTTACTTATAAATTAGTTCACAAATATAATAAAAGTAATATATTTGTGGTGAAGAAGAAAAATAGAGACGATATGCAATATATAGATTGAAGTTGTACCTTATTCATTGATAGATGACTTTATCTAGGCATTACAAATCCATATCCCTATAAATCAGGGACTGAGATAATATCTACTTTTCTAATTAGGACAAGACACACCGAGATACCAGGAATATTATTCCCTTAAACACTCCCCCTTGTGTCATGATCCTAATATATGATGCTTAACCTGTTGTCTCACTAAAAACTTTGTCAAACAAACAAAAATCTATTGGGTAAAACAAAAGCTTGATCGAAGGGAAAAATAGTACAACACAGAAACTATAAAAGTGACCACATATGATGTAGACTCCCCCTGATGTCTACGAAATGAACTCCCCTTATCAGTAATTCAATCTAGGAGTTCAGACAATTTTCGCATACCAATGCATCTCACATGCTTAGCAAATGTAGATTTTGGTAAAGACTTGGTAAACAAGAATGCGGCATTATCTGCTGAACAAACCTGATTCACATGAATGTTCAATAACTGCTGTTGTTGTTGATTGAAGAAGAACTTCGGTGATATGTCCTTGGTATGATCACCCTTTATGTATCACAATTTCATTTGTTCAATGCAAGCCACATTGTCCTCAAAGATACAAGTTAATGCTATAGTAGTGGAAGGTAATCCACTAGTTCCTCGAAAGTGGTGTATGTTTGACCTAAACCAAACACACTCCTTAACCTCTTTATGTAAAGAGATAATCTCATAATGATTCGAGGAAGTAGCAACCAGAGTTTGCTTTGTAGATCTCCAAGAAATCGTCGTATTTTCCATGGTATTAACATAACCTGTTTAGGAATGTCCTTTGTGTGGGTCAGAGAGATACCCAACATCAGTAAAACAAACCAAGATATCACAAGGTGTCTCTGAATATGGGACCACACTGAACTGAGGAACAATGTTTGCAGTTGGACCACTGTTCGACAGATCGAAGGTATGTGTCTGGTCCGTCTAGGGTGCAACATTCAACGGGTCGAAGGCCATGGAACCAGCATGCTGCGATTCAACCATCTCGTTTTCGAGAACATCATGCTACTCTTAGTATTCTTCTTAGGAAAAGTACAAGTCCAAGTCTATGGAACCTTTCAAGTACCTGAAGATGTATTTTATAACATTTCAATGACATTGTTTAGGCTCAAAACTGAATCGAGCTAACAAGTGCACAAAGAATGCAATGTCTGATCTTATGTATTAAACTAAATACAACAAAACTCTAATAGCACTAAGGTATGACACCTCTGCTCTCAATAGTTCCTCATCATTATCTTTTGGACGGTACGGATCCTTATTGGGTTCTGGACTACTTACAACTATTGGTGTGCTAAGATGGTATGCTTTGTCCATGTTAAATCGCCTGAGCATCATTTGGACATAAGTAGACTTGTGAATAAGTATTTCACAAACTCGATGTTCTAATTCCAAACCAAGACAAAATTGAGTCCTACCAAGGTCTTTCAACTCAAACTCAGATTTCAAGTAGCTAACTGTCTCAATGATTTCATTAAGAGACTCATTGCTATTTATATCATCAACATAGACGGCTACAATGGAAAATCCTAAACTGGTTCTCTTAATGAACACACATGGGTATAAATTATCGTTCGTGTATCCCTTCTCAATCAAGTAATCACTGAGACGTGTGTACCACATCCCACCAGATTGTTTCAATCCATATAATGAATGATTCAATCTAATCACATGAACACTCTGTGGTGTAGAGTTACTTGAATTGGGTATGACCACACCTTCTGACACTTTCATGTATATCTCAGAATCAAGGTTTCCATAGAGATATGTTGTCACCACATTCATCAGCTGCATGTTTAGTTTTCAGACACTACCAAACTGACAAGGTAAAGGAAAGTAATGATGTCCATAACCAGAGAGTATGTCTCCTCATAATCAATGTCAGGGATTTGAGAGAATCCTTACGCCACAAGTCAAGCATTATACCGCATGATTTCATTATTCTCATTACGCTTCTGAACAAATACCCATTTATGTCCAACCGGCTTCACATTTGGTGGGCATAGCACTGCCGTACCAAAGACCTGCCTTTTATTTAGAGAGTCTAGTTCGGCCGGTATTGCTTCTTTTCATTTCGGCCAATCTGCTGACATTCAGCAACCGAGCGAGGTTCCACTTCATCGTCGTCAATGTTCTCCTGAGCGATGAAATAAGCAAAAGCATCATCAACTACCTTGGACATTCTATCCATAACAATACGCGCATCATTGTTATTTAGTGAGATTTCATCGTTCTCTGACATCACATATGGGTTTGAAGCATTCTCCAGAGATGCCATTTGTGATTCTTGGACATAACTGAAAGGACTTGACTCCGATTTAGTTGCCTAAACCGAAATCAAACCCCTTCAAAAACATGATCTTAATATTTTTTTGCTAGAGTGTACTTTGAAATACGTTAGCCAAAATTAGAACTTGCAAAGAGAATCACACTTTGAATATTCCACAAAAACCAAACCATGGGGCTCCGTTCCCCATTTGGATTTCTCAACATCATATAAAACAAACCACAAGATTTACAAGAAACTCCGAAAAGCATTCATGAGTAAACTCCACTGAAAACATAACATAAGTATTCAGAGCGACGCCTATACACATCATATACAACCAGTAGGTCGAACTGAAAACCTACACAAATTGAAGTGTGACTTGAACTCTGCCTCCACCGTCGACGTGCAACCCCAGAACTCAAACTGCAAACTGAGCAAAGGAAACCGAAAAGCCTAGGGGAAGGCAAATGAAATTGTTAGAGTGAGTGGATGAAAATAATAATATGCCTTTCCCAACATATAAGTATATATGCTCATAAAAGCATAATGCGAGTCAATGCACATGAAAATCTCGACCAGGTACATTTTCCCTGATCTATAAAGATGCAGATAAAATCATGCGGGGTCACTCACGGACTCCTCCGCATAGTACAGTCTAATCATGGGATCCCAGACCCTCTCGTGATTATAAGTTTGAAAGATTTCGGGTCAGGCGTTTGTCATAACCTTCCCGGAGCATCTTGGGGATCAGCCGAGAAGCCAAAGCATCGATGCTACCTCTATATCTGAGACTGTACTATGTGTAAACCAAATCATAAATACTTTCCATTCACACGCATAATCGTAAAATGCATAATCATAAAATGCATACTTGTATGTGCATAATTATAAATACATACTAATACAATGCATAATTGTAAAGTATATAATCATAAATGCATAACGTAAATGCATAATTAGGACTCACAAATCAACTGTGAAAATAAAGTGTCCACTCACAGTACGTAACTAACTCTGAGGTCCGACGAAAGATCCCTCGCCAAACACTCGATCACGATCACCTGAATAACAGGGATACGATCAATACATAACGAAACAACACACAGAGCTAATACGTCAAGAACTCCGTGTTCTCGAAAGACATATCGCTTGAAATATCAACGAGGATAGCAAAATTCCCAAAATACACCCAAACACAACCCTCGACCCAAATTACAACACAAAAATCAACTCAAACATCTCACGACTACGATTGGGGCACGATTACGAGCAAAACGGTATAAAAATCTCCAAAAATCCAAAAAAGCTAACCCTCACTAGAGCTCCGCCGTTGACCACCACCGGCGGCGACGGCGCGGGGCCAACGGTGAAATTACACGGCGGAACAAGCCCATAAATCTTCCTCTCCTCAAGGCCAACCAAAACTTTCAAAGGACCACCACCATCCAACCACCACAGTGGCCGAAAAAAAGCTCAAAACCCACGGCCTCCATTGATTTCGGTGAGATTCCAGCGAGCTCCAAACGCCACCCAATCCTAAAATCTCTTCACCCAAAAGCATCTATGAGTTGAGGGGAGCAAAACCCCAACCCCAACGACCTCAAATCTGGCCGAAAACTACCACCCGAATCCGTTAAGTTCCAAGAACTTCACCGAGTTCGATCTCCCACAAATATCCACCAAATACACTCAAAACAAGTTCAAATAAATAGGAAATCACAAGAGGAAGCTAACCATACCAAGCTTTTGGCCTGAGGTGACCAGAATCGGAAAGTCAGCCGGTGGTCAAAAACCTCTCTAGTAAGCCACGGTCAACGCGGGTCAACCTAAAGTGAACGGGTCAAAACTGGTCAACTCGGCCCAAAATCAATATTTCTATACTTTTACGACAATTCCGTATATATACTCCGCGAAACGATTCGATCGACGACCCAGATCAAACCAAATCCAAATGGATAACTATGACTAAATCAATTGGCTTCGAATATTCATAACATATTCCTCGGCTATAGAAACAATTATATGAAAATGCCTACGAACTTGAAATTAAGTATTCGACAACTTCCATGAAGGAACGTAAATCAAATGCATGACTGATAACCAAGTCGTGAACAAACCCGAGAGTACGACTAATTCACAATAATGAAGGCTCAGACCAATATGTACACATTCCACGGTTTGGGTCGTTAAAATAACTGTAGTCAGGAACAATCTCATGTGTGGGATTTACAATGTTGATGATGAAAGGATCATTTTGTGCCTGGATGGCCTGCCTTTTCACCGGCAGCTCATCTATGGATTGTCTTTGTCTCCCCCTCTTCTTGGTGGGAGCCGAGGCCGCGGCCTTTTTGCCGGCAGCTCATCCACATGGGCAAGATACATGTTACGCTGCCCTGGAGTTTCTTTAAGCATCCGCATGGGGACTTCCAACCTTGTAGGAACATTTGAAGCATAAATGTATGGTCTTGTTACTTTGCCAATATCAATAAAGGCGTCAGGCATCGAATCTGGTACCTTTTGAAGATCAAGTATACGTCGCACTTCAATCTCACTTTGAGATGTGCGTAGTTCTTCTTCAAACTTAGTAGTAGGAGCTTTCCACCTCAATTCTTGACGTTCAACCGGGATGGAGGCACTCTTATCTCCCCCTA
The DNA here is from genome assembly GCA_946800695.1 of Geum urbanum. Taxonomy (NCBI): domain Eukaryota; kingdom Viridiplantae; phylum Streptophyta; class Magnoliopsida; order Rosales; family Rosaceae; genus Geum; species Geum urbanum. Next base: position 28,467,932 of record OX327001.1, read on the forward strand.
ACGTCGGGAAGTATGTTTCTTCAAAGTGATAGTCTGTAAATCTTACTGTAAAGAGATCTCCAGTCAAAGGTTCTAAGTAACGGACAATTGTTAGAGATTCATAACCAACATATATGCTTAATCGACGTTGAGGACCTATTTTAGTGCGTTGTGGAGGCGGCACATACACTACACAACCAAATATTTGTAGAAATGAAATGTCTGGCTCATATCTAGTTACCAACAAGTATGCACTGAATAGTTGTCATGCTCAAGTTTCAAGCAAAGAAGCATTGCTACATGTAATACTGCATATCCCCAAACTGATACCGACAAATTGGTATGCATAACCATTGCTCTGGCCATAGGCTATAACTGCTTGATTTATGCCTCTGCTAAACCATTCTGTGAAAGAACTTGAGGAACGAGATGTTCAACGTCAATCTCAATCGACATACAGTAGTCATCAAAAGTCTTTGATGTGAATTCTCCTACATTATCCAATTAAATTGACTTGATTGAGTTGTCTGGGTGGTGAGCCTGAAGCTTAATATTTTGTGCTAGGAGTTTTGTAAAAATAGCATTCCTTGTGGATAACAAAGCAACATGTGACAATCTCTTTGATGTATCTATCAAAACCATAAAATATTTAAATTATCCGTATTTCGGTTTGATAGGTCCACAAATATCAGCATGAATTCTCTGTAATAATGGCATATTTTCAGTTTTATCAACTGCAAAGGAAGGTCTAACCTACAACTTTGCCAATGAGCAAGCTTTGCAAAAAGAGCGATGAGCATCAGAGATTTCCATCAAGGAATCTTGTGGAATAACACTAGGTGTTGAGACCGGATAAAGATTGTTAATCTCATCCACTCCATCAAATATGATGATTTTTGGTATTTCCACATGCTTCATGCCTTTGAAAAATGAATGACCATGAGTATTTTTCAATATTTTGATCATCTTGTCACGACCTGGGTGTCCCATTCAAAAATTTCAAATCTTGTATGAGACCGTGTCACATTTAGTAGTAAGTGTGGCAATATTGGATCGAATAATCTGAATTGCAGTAAGATATAATCCATTACGAATTGCCCCTAACTTCTCCTAGGTGTGCTTTCTACTGCACTCCTCTGAAGTTATACATATAAATTCTTTTCCATTCTCACTATGAGTTTCCAAATGTAAACCGTTGGCTCATATATCCTTAAAACTTAGCAGGGTTCGGTTGGCCTTAGGCATGTACAATGCATCAGTGATATGAATTTTAGTTCCATGTGGTAGGAAAAACTATGCTGAACCATGCCCTTGTATAACCGACACGGAACCAATCATGGTTGATGATGTATATGGGACAAGATCAATAAACAACTGCCTATTCCACAGTATAGTATGCCCTTGTATAACCGGCACAGAACTAATCATGGTTGATTATGTATATGAGACAAGATCAATAAACAACTGCCTTTTCTACAGTATAGTATGAGTAATACCACTATTTGTTAGACACTCAATCTCGCCTTCAAACATCTACAAAAGAACTTGAATTTAATTAGTTTTCAATGCTTGTTGACCACTTTAAGTAAAGAGTTAAAGATTTACCAAAGGGTTGTGACGCTTACAGAGTTCTAATATGACATAAGCAAGCCGATGTAAAATACATCAAAAACGTCATTCACAGGTGACATCTTCGACGGGTCGAGAAGAACCACTTGACGGGTTGAAGGAACCTAAAATAAACTTTGATTATCTGATAACAATTTCGTTGACAAGTTGAGGATGATTTTCGACGGGTCGAGAATTGGAAAATTTTGTCATACAGGGATACATTCGACGGGTCGAGGTAAACCATCGACGGGTGGAACGAATCCTAAAACTAATATCGATTTTCTGATATCTTTCTCGACGGGTCAAACCATTTTTTTGATGGGTCAAGTATGTGACAATATGGAGACAGGAGCGTGCATTTGACGGGTCAAAGAATGTAAAATCATTCCAGAGTAATTCCTTCACTGGGTCGAGAAATAATTCTGACGGGTTGAAAATCTCTAGAATTAAAACATCATTTTTTTGTCTCATTTTTATGATACTTTGGTGTTATAATGCCATATAATTTTGTAGAATTTGAACATTGCAAACAATAAGTATAAACATAACCATTCTTAATACTTTCAAATACCAAAAGAAAGAACTTTTATTGTTTTGTCAACATCAAAAGATTGTTCTTATTCAATAACCATGACTAAACCTGATTACATTGTAGAGATATTAGTCTAAGCAAAATCTGTTGTCGCTAAGTTTACATTGGGGATATCTGCTATAATTAGATTAGCTTCAACGTCATCTTCCATCTCTTAATCTGTAGTGTAGTTGGTCTCATGAGATAAGTACTGCTCGCATCTCTTGTAGGCATTCTGGAGATCTTTGGCGCATGACACTGCTTGTGCATATGCTTGCTGAGCTATAGTGTTGTCATCAGCTTGAGTGCCAAGTGGTAGTGGTTGGATCATGTTTGTGAGTCATTTATTGATGAGAGTATTCCTCACATCTGAGACCCATCTATGGTACTCTGTTCCTTGAAGATCAAGGATTTCAAATCCTGGCCTTGCTGGTTCAGTTATCTACAAAAGACAAGAGATGAAATTAGTTTACCGATCGAAAAACCACGATCACTAATCAACACTACTAGAAAAAGAATTTCAGACATCGGTTCATAACCGATGTAAAAAATCATACCAGACCGATGTCTTAGTGGGTGATGTAAAAGATCGGAAAAATGGGACATCGGTTAGGAACCGATGTCAAAGGTTACAATAGACATCGGTTGCTTATGTACATCTCACTATTCCAGTGTGTGTAGGTACTTTCAAACATTCATATTTAGAGTGAAAGACCCAATGAAATCGAAGTCTACATTACAATTTATTACCTTTACATCGATATTCCATTTATAACCGATGTAAGATGTATGTTTTGACATCAGATTTTGTTTTTGTACCTGATGTTAAATATCATTTTTGACATCAAATGTTGAGTTTGTACCTGATGTTAAAAACTATATTTGACATCAGATTTTGGGTTTTTTTGGTTCTAGTTCGTATCTTATACATCAGATGTTGAGTTTGTACCTGATGTTAAAAACTATATTTGACATCAGAATTTGGGTTGTTTTTGGTTTCCAGCTCTCATCTTTTACATCAGATTTGGATTAATCAAAGAACAAAAGTAATTACAAATAAAATTACACCGCAAAACAATACCCACATATGAGAAACTGTATGTACTTCTTAGATTCAATAACTTCTCACACAGAAAGAGATGATCCCAATGAACTCACGAAATTTAACGCAATGAACACTAACTCTGATGATGGACCCTCACGGACTAGTTGCCATTGATGCCATGTCCAACTCCTCATCAGAATCAATCGCTTCTTCATAATCATAATATGCTTTAACCTGCAATGGAAGCTCAATGTAAGCATTCTAAACCATTTGACAGAACGATTTAACTCCAACATGAAACCAAAAGCTCAATCAATATTTTTCTAGAATCTAACCATGAGTGTATTACCTGTGGTCTCGGAGTAATTGCTTCAAAACTATGAAATACAGGATGATCAAAATTTGGGGGTTCCAGAACAATGTAAGCCCCCTTATTTCTATACCTCGTCTCAGTACCCTACATGTGAGACATTATGATATCAAAATGTGATGAAACAAAGGATCTTTGTAATACTAACCTACTCTATGCAATGTCATTTTACAAACTATGAAGAGGCTACACTGCTACAGCTATGATGCCAGAGAAACCACAGTTCGAACCAGATTGAATCTCACGTATCAATAACTTAGTACTTTTATATAACTGAAACTTTCTGCAGAATCGTACCCCAAACAATTCCCCACATCATCTCAAAAAGGATATAATCATAAAGATTCTTGGTCATAAACACATCCTACTGATGATGTGATGAGGTTCTGTGTCCCCAAAAGGCTTCATATACCATAAGAAAGTTTCACCACCACAGCTCAAGGAGCATGGAATTTAAAATAAGACTCAATAACCAGAAATATACATGGTCCACCATATGCACTAAAACCCCAAGTTCAGTGAGAGCAAACTTGCAAAAAGGGAATATGCATTTAAATTATGAGTGTTAAAACAAGGATATCTATAGAAGTAAAGTGAAATGTAACTCATATTAAATAAATGTTGTTGCCTTGTTGGCATTATTATTTTTCATATCCAAACTTTACACACCCACTCTGCAAGGATTTCGCATTGTACTCTTTCAAAGAACTCTAAAAATACAAATCATCAAAGGATCCTGGGCACACCTGAAATTGTGGGTAATCTGGAGCACTAAATAAAGTAATGAGCTTCCCTGACTCCACAGTGTGATCTATGGTGTAACCTTGATCCATGCCTCCAAGACCTGGCATCTTTTCACGTGCATCAGGCCCTTCATGAGATCTGATAATCAACTGATGTTTTAACAATGTAGAATAACCACAATTTTAGTATTCATCTCTGCAGTTATACAGAAGTATGAGCCATAGTAGAGTAAACAAAAATGAACAAGGAGAGTGAAAGAAATATGAAGAGAATTCTTGAAGCATTTTAGAAACATTACATCCACTAGCCAAGAAAAGAGATGGAAGAACCTCCTATGCACTCAATATATACTTACTAAGCCAAGGTTATCTACACTACCTAAGTAACAATAAAGTCATATCCACTTCTATACTCAACGTGAGCCATCTTAGGTAACCAATAATGGTCATAAGTACAACCAGAATATATAGAAGAATGAGAAGACTCAGTCGTAACAACTATATTTTGTATTCACTATCAACCTGCATCATTTTATCTAAATGAAAGGAGTACGAAGTGGGAGGGGAACTAAAAGATCTACTTCAAATAGAGGTTTCTCTAAAGTCAAGTTCTACTGGTCTATTTTATCATTCATCCATCACTTGTAACGCTCATAACCAAAAACATCTAAAAGATCTAATAGCATGTAACAACCAACAATATACAGAACCAAAACACAGATTAGAAGATCTATTGCTAAACTCCATTATAGCCAATCCCACCCTAGAATCCATTTGACATTTCCAAAAAAGATAAAACTTCAACTAAAATATCATTCAATTTGCAAGCTTTATTCCCCTTATAACATAAAACACTAGCAGCATTATTACCTTGAGCTGAAATTTCTTAAGAAAATCTTCAGTGCAATCAGGACCCCAAATAAGACCAATGCCTCTCACTTTGTTGGGAGCAAGACCAGGTTTCATAGACGGATCTGACCACAGCACATCCCCCGGTATCAAGTTCAAACCCTCCCACGGAGGATCAAGAACCGACCTCCTGGCTTTCGACAACTCCTCCAAAGACCCCAACACCAAACAACTCTGCTCCGAATTCGTCACTGCAATCTTCCTATTCTTCTTCCCCTTGGTTCTCTTCCCTGACTTCGTCATCGCAGCCACGACATTGCTCCTAAACAGCCCTCCATGCGCAGTGTACGCATTCCCAGCTATAATCGACGCCAAAGGAAGCCCTTCAAAGCATCCTAGACATTTTCTGTACACATGTTTACCGACTTTATCTTTGCCATCATCATTGTCATTTTGGGTTCTATATTTGACTAAAACTTCCTTCTCGAATCCATACACAGAAGTACAGTACTTGGACTCGTGGTTACCTCTGAGAAGATAAACGCTATTAGGCATAAGCACTTTCCACGCCAGTAGAATCAAGAAAGTCTCCAGACCCCAAGCGCCTCTGTCCACGTAGTCACCGTTGAAGACGAAGATTCGATTCTCCGAAGGGTACCCGGCGTCTCTGAGGAGGAAGAGGATGTCGTGGAGTTGACCGTGGACGTCTCCGACGGTGGTGTTTTGGCCGCAGTCGTCGATTCTGACGCAGTTGGGCTCTTTGTGGAGGATCTTAGAGGCGCGGAGGACTAAACTGTCGAAAACTGCAACGGGGAGTACGGACGGGAATTGGGTCGGGAATTGGGTCGGGTCGAGATTCCGGGAAGACCAGTCGAAGACGGACATGAGGTGGTGGACCCACTCGAGGGTGAGGTGGCCGTCGGAGGAGGAGGAGAGCAGCGTCGGAGGAGATGGAGGTGAGAGGAAATGAGAGAGTGAGTGAGAGAGGAAGTCAGTGGTTTGTGAGAGAGAGAGAGGTCGAAAAAAACTAAGTAATAGAACCCTAAGTTTTGGGAGGGAATGAAAATTTTGTTTCCCTCCAACATAACCCGTCCGACACTTAGGTTTTTTTTTCGCGCTTTCAAAAACCAATAATGGGATACCTAACATCAGTCTGACTTAAAACCGATGTAAATTATACAAATGACATCGGTTTTAAAAATCTGATGTCTAAAAACTTTTTTACATCAGGGGTTTTTCCAACCGATGTTAAAGGTGTGATGTCTAAAATACTTTTTCTAGTAGTGCAAGTTTAAGGAATAAGAAACATGATCCAATCATGTATGGTTACAAATATCGATGCGATAATCGGTAGTTTCATACCACACCCTATAAAACCGTGACTGACTTAGAGTCACAAAATATCGACTTCCCTTTTTTTCTAGTATATCATGACTCCCCCAGGACCGTCATTATTGTTTACACTTTGAGGAGGAGGATTTAATCCTCTCTCACTCGTACATGTAATAATCCATAGGAACTAGAGGCATATAAAACACACGATATTTAAACCTAAATCTAGTTCTAGATCTACGGTGTTACGGTAATAAAGTTTTACAACCTAATTCTAAATCGAATAAGGTTAGTCGATTTACCTCGAGGGTGTTATGCTCAGTATGAAAACTTCACTGAGATCGAAGTTTGAACAGGAAAAGTCTACGAAAACCGGCGGGAGGAAGCTCTGGTAAAGTCAAGGTGGTCGGCGGTGGTGGTGACTTCGTGCAAGGGAGGAGGCCGGCGGTGGAAAGTTTTAGTGTTTACTATTTTTCTTTTCTTTTACGGGTTTGGGTTAGCTATCAACTCAAGAGCTGCTGATAACGTGTTGAAGGAGAAAAGTAGAGAAGCTACACAATAGACTGAAACTGTACTTTATTCATTGATAGATGACCTTATATAGGCATTTACAATCTGTTACAAATTCATATATATCCCTATAAATCAATTGAGAGTATATATACTTCTATTCTAATTAGGACAAGACACACACCAAGATACCAGGAATATTATTCCCTTAAACACTTTCCCTTGTGTCGTGATCCAAATGTATGATGCATAACATATTTCCTCACTAAAAATCTTGTCAAACAAAAAAAAACCTCTTGGGTAAAACAAAGCTTGGTCGAAGAGAAAAAGAGTGCAACGCATAAACAATAAAAGCGACCACATGTGATATAGACTCCTCCTAATGTTTACAAAATGAACTCCCCCTTATTAGTAACTCAATCTTGGAGTTCAGACAATCTTCGCATACCAATACGTTTTACATGCTTAACAAATGTAGATTTTGGAACGACTTGGTAAACAAGTCTGCAGCATTATCTGTTGAACAAACCTAATTCACATGAATGTTCAATAACTGTTGTTGTTACTGATTCAAGAAGAACTTCGGTGATATGTGCTTGGTATGATCACCCTTTATGTATCCAGACTTCATTTGTTCAATGCAAGTTGTATTGTCCTCAACGATACACGTTGGTGCTATAGTAGTCGAAGGTAATCCACTAGTTCCTTAAAAGTGGTGTATCGTTGACCTAAGCCAAACACACTCCTTAGCTGCTTCATGTAAAGCAATAATCTCATAATGATTCGAGGAAGTATCAACCAGAGTTTGCTTTGTTGATCTCTAAGAAATCGCTGTATTTCCCATGGTAAAAACATAACCTGTCTAGGAATATCCTTTGTGTGGGTCAGAAAGATACCCAGCATCAGCAAAACAAACAAAGACATCATAAGGTGTCTCTGAAAAGGGGACCACACTGAACTGAGGAACAATGTTTGCAGCCGGACCACTGTTCAACGGGTCGAAGGTATGCCTCTGGTCTGTCCAGGGTGCAAAATTTGACAAGTCAGGAGGATTCTTTGACTGGTCGAAGTCCCTGGAACCAGCATGATGCAATTAAACCATCCCTTTTCCGGGAACCTCATGCTCGTCTCTAAATTCTTTGTTGGAAAATAACAAGCCCAAGTCTATGGAACCCTTCAAGTATCTGAAGATATGTTTTATACCATTCCAATGACATTGTGTAGGCGCAAAATTAAATCGAGATAATAAGTTCACAGGGAATGTAATGTCTGGTCTTGTGCATTGAACTAAGTACTACAAAGCTCCAATAACATTAAGGTATGACACCTCAGCTCTCAATAGTTCCTCGTTGTTATCTTTCGGATGGTACAGATCCTTATTGGGCTCCACACTGCGTACGATCATTGGTGTGCTAAGAGGGTATGCTTTGTCCATGTTAAATTGCATGAACATCTTTTGGATATAAGTAGACTTGTGAATAAGTATTCCACAAACTCGATGTTCTAATTCCAAACCAAGATAAAATCGAGTCCTACCAAGGTCTTTCAACTCAAACTCAGATTTCAAGTAGCTAACCGTCTCAATGATTTCATCAAGAGACTCATTGATATTCATATCATCAACATAGACGGGTACAATGGAAAATCCTAAACTGGTTCTTTTAATGAACACACATGGGTATAAATCATTGTTCGTGTATCCCTTCTCAATCAAGTAGTCACTGAGACGTGTGTACCACATCCCACCAGATTGTTTCAATCCATACAATGAATGCTTCAATCTAATCACATGAACACTCTGTGGTGTAGAGTTACTTGAATTGGGTATGATCACACCTTCTGGCACTTTCATGTATATCTCATAATCAAGGTTTCCATAGAGATATGCTGTCACCATATTCATCAACTGCATGTTCAGTTTTTTGGACACTACGAAACTGACAAGGTAAAGGAAAGTAATGATGTCCATAACCGGAGAGTATGTCTCCTCATAATCAATGTTAGGGCATTGAGAGGATCCTTGCGCCACTAGTCTTGCTTTATACCACATGATTTCATTCTTCTCATTACGCTTCCGAACAAACACTCATTTATGTCTAACCGGCTTCACATTTGGTGGGCATTACATTACCGTACCAAAGACCTGCCTTTTCTTTAGAGAGTCTAGTTCGGCCGGCATTGCGTCTTTTCATTTCGGCCAATCCGCTGACATTTAGCAACTGAGCGAGGTTCCACTTCATCGTCGTCAATGTTCGCCTGAGCGATGAAATAAGCAAAAGCATCATCAACTACCTTGGATATTCTATCCATAACAATGTGCACATCATTGTTATTTAGTGAGATTTCATCGTTCTCTGAAATCACATATGGGTCTGAAACGTTCTCCAGAGATGTTATTTATTATTCTAGGACATAACTGTAGTCAAGAACAATCTCATGTGTGGGATTTACAATGTTGATGATGAAACGATCATTTTGTGCCGGAATGGCCTGCCTTTTTGCCGGCAGCTCATCTATGGATTGTCTTTGTCTCCCCCTCTTCCTAGTGGAAGCAGAGGCCGATGCCTTTTCGTCGGCAGCTCATCCACATGGGCAAGGTACACGTTACTCTGCCCTGGAGTTTCTTTAAGCATCCCCATGGGGACTTCTAACCTTGTAGGAACATTTGAAGCATGAATGTATGATCTCGTCACTTTGGCAATATCAGTGAAGGAGTCAGGCATCGAATCTGGTATATTTTGAAGATCAAGTATACGCCGCACTTCAATCTCACTTTGAGATATGCGTGGATCTTCTTGAAACATAGAAAGCTTTCCACGTTAATTCCTGACGTTCAACCAGAATGGAGGCATTTCTATCTCTCCCTAACGTCAGGAAGTAAGTTTCTTCAAAGTGTCAGTCTGCAAAGCTTGCAGTAAAAAGATCTCTAGTACAAGGTTCTAAGTAGTGGACAATTGTTGGAGATTCATAACCAACATATATTCCTAATCAACGTTGAGGACCTATTTTAGTGCGCCATGGAGGCACAATTGGCACATACACTGCACAACCAAATATGTGTAGAAAGAAAATGTCAGGCTCTTATCCAGTTACCTATAGGTACGCACTGAATGGTTATCGTGCTATAGGTCTTAAGCGAAGAAGCATTGGTACATGTATACTGCATATCCCCAAGCTGATACTAGCAAATTGGTATGCATAACCATTGCTCTGGCCACAAGCTGTAACTGCTTGATTTGTGCCTATGCTAAACCGTTCTTTGAATGAACATGACGAACATGATGTTCAACTTCAATCCCAGTTACCTATAGGTACGCATTGATTGGTTGGCGTGCTATAGGTCTTAAGCGAAGGAGCATTGCTACATGTAATACTGCATATCCCCAAGCTGATACAAGCAAATTGGTATGCATAACCATTGCTCTGGCCACAAGCTGTAACTGCTTGATTTGTGCCTATGCTAAACCGTTCTGTGAATGAACATGACATACATGATGTTCAACTTCAATCCCAGTCGATATACAGTAGTCATCAAAAGTCTTTAATGTGAATTATCCTGTATTATCCAATCGAATTGACTTGATTGAGTTGTCCGGGTGATGAGCCCGAAGCTTAATAATTTGTGCCAGGAGTTTTGTAAATGCAACATACTAGTGGATAATAAAGCAACGTGTGACCATCGCATTGATGTATATACCAAAACTATAAAATATTTAAATTGCCCACATTCGGGTTTGATAGGTTCACAAATATCACATGGATTCTCTGTAAGAATGGAATATTTTAAGTGTTATCAACCACAAAGGAGGGTGTAGCCTGCAACTTCAACTATGAGCAAGGTTTGCAAAAAGAGCGATGAGAATCAGAGATTGTCATAAATGAATCTTGTGGAATAACACTAGGTGTTGAGATCCGATGGTGATTGTTAATCTTATCCACTCCATCAAATCCAATGGTTTTGGGTATTTCTATGTGCTCCCATGCCTTTGAAAAATGGATGACCATGAGAGTTTTTTTTAATATGGAGGTTATTCTTATTTATAATTGGTCCCGAGTTAGGACCGAGACTTTTTATCACTATAAAAAGGTTATTCCTTTATAGAGTATTCTTAATCGAATTTTTACTGTAAAAGTTAAGCACTTACATGTAGGTATTACGACCCAATTTGAGAGGGGATCAGGTCTGATCTTGAGAAATTTAAAGTTCAAGGCGGTGAATAAAATTGGGCTCTTTCAATATATTGTTTTTCTTCTTTGAATTTTAACTTTTTAAGGCATAGAACATAAGTTGTACAAGGATGGAACCATAAACATAAAAGTAAAATGTGACAATACGCAAAAGCATCGAATTTTAAAGACAAATGGAAACCATTAACATGAAATAATCTTGAAATATAATAATATTAAACTTAAACTAAAAGGTATGATCATACATTTTTTTTACAAAATTAACAGTTTCAAGGTCAGGTGTCACACTTTATCTAGTCAAAACTTATACTAAATTGCTAGACTTTTCCTCTTTTCCTCTCGATCTCTCCTCCTTTGAAATTGGTAAAGACCATCAAATTATGAGAGCGAAGAGATTCAATACTTGATTTGAGTATGGAAAATGGTCATTTATCTCTCAAACTATCTTCTTTCGCTTATTTACCGACTCACTGATTCACCATCTTCAACCGAAATAAGATCTTCTTGTCCATGAGTAAATCTAATTACAACAAAATTTCCCCAATAAAAAAAATACTTGTTCTAGCTATATATATATGCTATTGTGTTAAGAACTTAAATATATTCTTCCACATTGAATAAACTAAAAATACAAACTGGAATACAAATTCGAAGCCATCACAAACCATTGAGCTCAACTATATTCATTGGGCAGCTCATAAATTTTAATCCATAAACCATAATCTAATCCTGATACAGATATGTTCAATCAAATATGAGATTGACGCAGTATTGAAATACCTAAATAGTCTAGCGATGAACATTGAATAGATCTGGTGATGATGTTGTTGATGACAATGAAGATCAACTTGAAGAATCCATCAGATCCCATCGCCCGAACCAGAGAGAGAGAGAGAGAATGAAGAATATAGAGGAATTGCTAGCCTACATAGAGAGACTTTGGAGATGAATTGTCTTCTCCATAAATTTGTATCGAGAATTGATAACGCGTAAAAGCATGCATCAAATATTAATTCAAAGTAGACACTCAACACATATCTCACACGTATGCAATTTTAAACCATTCTTTGTAGATGTAGCATTGATAAGTAGGGATCGTTCTTAACCGGGGATTGAGGGTGCTAATGCATGACAACGTTTATGAACAGAAAATAAAAGGTATGGGGGGTTTGAAAGTTTGATTATTAATCTATGAAATATAAAGACAAGACATGACAGAAAACAGATAGAGAAAACCTAAATTCTATCATGCTTAAACTAGCTCATAGACAAGTTAAATAAGCAAGAACATAGAATCCTAAACATGCTTTCTAAACCGAAAATAAAAATCTAAAACTTCACATATTTACAAGTGATCATCTAATCTCTCACCTTATCTCTTTATAACCTAAACATATTATATGCAACCTATTTAAACTCTAAGCCTTTACTACGTTTTTCATGGATCTCTCAAATAACAGTGTTTTTGAACCAAGATTGCTCGAATTCTAGACACATCATAACCTAAACCAAGATTGCTCGATTTAAAGTTAAGCATTAAGAATAGAAAATACATGCATAACAAAGAACTCAGATTCGAAATAAATCACAAAAACATGCTAGAATTACATAACCAAAAACTCTTCTTTAAACTCTTCCTTAAAAATCAATTGTTCATACAAAAAGAAAATAGAAGGTGACATGTTACACTTTTTGTGTCATGATTGCAGTCGCAAATCATGCAGATGACCTTCTAGTGGATAGAGAGAAACCCTCGGATTGCCTAAGGTACTCTAATGGAGGATAGTGTTTGTTGGACTGTGGAGGACTTAGGCTTCTTGATGAATTCTTGAGTTTGGAGGAGACAACGTGTTTATGGACAGGGATTTGGCTTCTAAGATGGATGATGATCTGCTTTGAGGCCGAGATCCCCTTTATATAGGAGAAGGGTAAGTTGTTTCCTACCATAACAAGAAGTCCACATTAATTTCGGAGAAATCTGATCTCCAGTAGTAAAACGTGATTTTCCTGAGTTATACATATCATAATTGCGTGATTCTTGTGGAATTGGAAATATCTTTCTGAGGGCTATAAAATATCTTCATTAATCACCTCAATCGGAGTTGATATGCGATTTCTACAGCCTATCGAAGTCTGCTGTCCTGTAACTTCAGATTTCCTTCCTTTTTAAGTATTAGGAATCTCAATCTCATCAAATCTTGGATTTCTTGCTCTCCAATTCTTCTTGTCCGAAACTACCATTTTATTGAACATATTTTGGGCTTCAAATCATGTATAAATAATCTTCAAATATGTGACGACCCGAACCAGAATCAGTAGTGTAATCAGCACGATTCACGAATTAGCGCGTAATTGCGATTCATTGTTATGTGTGTGATTTATCGGATTAGTTTGCGACTTTATTATCGGCTAGGAATTTGAATTGAGTTTCTTCACCAGAGTTGTAGAGCACAGGATTTCGAGCTCGTGTGCGGTTCCGGATGATTTTTCCGATAATCGAGGAATATAATATGATTATTTGAAGTTTCAGTTTATCGACGAGTTTATCCGTTTGTCTTGTATTTATCCGAATTGTTTTGGTTATTCGTTTTGAACCGTATAAATATCGGAAATAGTCGAAAAATTGTCGAAAACACTGTTTGAGGTTTGACCAGACGTTGACTTTCCATTTTGGGCAGTTTGACTGTTGACCGTGAGGGAGAACTTTTCCGTTTGAATTTTCGCCGGCCGACTTGGATTTTCCGGCCACCTCCGGCCACGTGAGGGGTATAATTCTTCTTCCCTTGAGTTTCTAAGTTGTTTTGTGTTTGAAATTGTGAAAATTGATGTTGAATTGGTTAGTTTCGAATCGGGTTTGTTTGCCGGAGTTCGCCGGTGACGGGGGGTGGACTTCCGGCGAGCTACGGTGGCGGGGGAGTGAGGGTTTTGACTCCCATTGCCCCTGTGATGCTCCCCATGGGTTTGAATTGGGTTGAGGAGGTGGATTCCGGTGAACCCGTGGTGGTTGCCGGAGTTTTGATTCGTTTTGGTTCGAGCCGTTTTGGAGAGGCTCCGGTGAGATTTGGGCTTTTTGGTAGTTGAAGAAAAGGTTAGGCTTGAGGTGATCTTAAGAACTGGAGCTTCCTCGCCGGAGAAACTCTCCGTTGACGGCGCGCCGGCGGCGGTCAACGGCGGCGCTCCGGGGAGAAAGTTGACCTTTCAGTTTTCGATGATTTTAGTGTCATTTTTCTCGTAATCGCGCCCCAATCGTCGCCTTCAGGTTTTCGAGTTGATTTGGGTATCGGATTTTCAGTCGAGGGTTTTGAGTTGAGATTTCGGAAATTCAATCGATTGTTTTATACAGTTTTATATGTGTTCGGGAACGGTTGGTTTCCGTGGTTAGTACAGAGTTGTGGGCTATGATTTTGATCAGATATGTTTTATGATTATTCAGGGGATCGAGATCGTGCTTCGGGTGAGGGATCGTCTACCGGACCACGAGATTAGCGCGAGTGCGCGTTTCGCTCACCTGTGATTGGAAAACTTCTTTTCACTGTTAATCGCGAGTCATTATATACGTTTTACGAGCATGAACATGCATACGAGATTATGTTTATTATGAGCATGTGTTATACGATTATGCTTATATCATTATATATTACGTATATGCATTGATATATTGCTTTATGCATTTGCATCGACCTATTTACGATTTGATTTACACAGAGTACAGTCTCAGTATATGTTGTTGTATCGATACACTTGCATCTCGGCTGATCCCCGATGGATGCCTACCAGGAGGCGCAGTACCCCGACCTGACCGACGAGGGGCAGTACCCCGGAACCGAGGCCTTTCTGGCTAGAATCACGTGTGGGTCTGGGATCCCGTGATTCGGACTGTACTAGCACAGATGTGTCCGTGAGTGACCCCGTGGGATTTTCTATGCATGCTTTGTACGTGGGTCGGAGCCAGCACCTCCTCACGTACCATTTGATTTTCATGCATTGACTCGCATATGTTTTTATAACATATACTATTGGGGAAAGACATTTATTTTCGTCCACTCACTCTAACAGTTTTCATGTCTTTCCCCTGGGCTTTTCGGTTTCCGTGCCCAGTTTGCAGTTCAGGTTTTGGTGTTTCACGTCGTGGTAGGAGGCTAGTTGTTCGAGCCACCTGTGTTTTCCAGTAGGTTTCTTGTTTTACCTACTGATGTATATATTGTATATATTTACACTAGAGGTCGCTCTGATACATTCTAATACATGTTTTATACGGATTTTCTCGGATATATATTATATATTACAGTTTTGTTTACTGTTTATTGATATTGAAATGATATTGAGAAATCCGGATGGGATTGGTGCCCACGGTTTGACTTTTGTGGCATAGGATGAAATGTTATTTTCTGGGTGCAGGTAATGGCCATTCTGCGTTAGTAGCATTACTCTGCCGAAATTTTGAATGATTTTTGTTGGTTCACGTTTTCAGAAGGGGTTCGATTCCAGTTTAGGCAACTAAATCGGGGTTGGGTCCTCAAATACTTCGGGTGTTGTGTGTTCTCAAATATCTGCGGTCTCATGATTACGTTCTTTCTGCTTGTACCTAATGCTTGTTTTGTATCAGTAGGATGCCTCCTCGACGTGGTCCCCATGTTGATCGGGAAGCGGATCCTGATGAGGATCGCCAAACGCACGACTTGCTGATACGAGTGTTGCGTTTCGAAGAGCGTTTTGACCCTATGGTCAAAACTCGTACTGCTGGTGCGACTGTGTTTTTGGGTTCAGCTGATCCAGAGATATGTGAGGCATGGGTGGTTCAGGTTGAACGTGTATGTGAGCGTCTGTGGTTTACTCCTGAGCAGATGACAGTGGCAGCAGTCGGATTACTTGAGTCTGATGCATATTTTTTGTGGGTTAGCACTGACAGAGTTCTAGTTGATACTCTGTGGACTTTGTTCCAAGATTTGTTTATGCGGAGGTATTTCAACCAGGCTACCCAGCAGCACAAGTATGAGGAGTTTACGAACAGGGCAGTATGTCTGTGCTTGAGTATCGAGACAGGTTTACCCGCTTATCTCGTTTTGCGCGTGATATGGTGGCTCCTGAGGAAGCCAAGTGTCGCAGGTTTGAGCTGGGTTTGAACTTGAACATGAAGGGGACTCTGACTACGATGCCTCGGAACAACTTTGATGAGTTTGTCAGTGCAGCACTCCGAGGTAAGGATATCGAGAAGGAGAGGCCGCAGAGGTACCAGCTTAGACGGTTTGAGGAGGGTGGACCGAGTCAGGGGCCTTCAAAGAGGCAGAGTTCTGATACTTCCGGTTCGACTTCATCCTCGGGTGGTGGATCTTGTCACCCACCAGCTGGTGTACCGAGACATAGACTGAGATGGTGGAGAGATCGACCGCAGCGACCACAGGCTAGTGGGGGTTCCAGCGGTTCCAGTTATCCTCGGCGTACTGGTGGCACGTTTCCTGTACCGAGGGAGTATCCATTGTGCAACTTGTGTAATAGGTATCATCTTGGTTCATGTCAGCGAGGTACCCTCAACTGTTATCACTGTGGCCAGGTGGGTCACTATGCGAGGGCGTGTCCTTAGTTAGTTGGTGCTGGTGATCAGGCAGCCCAGAGTTCCGGAGGAGAGCGAGGTGCCACTTTAGGAGCTCGACCAGTACAGTATGCGGCCCAGGGCGAACAGCAGGGACAGCCTCAGCGTGGACGTCCAGCCGGGCAGGTGAGGGTTCATGCCATGACTTTGCGAGAGGGCAGAGCTTCACCATAGGTCGTTATCGGTACGTTACATGTCTTTAGTATTCCAGTACTTACATTGTTAGATCCAGGTGCCACGCATTCATTCATGTCATATAGACTATCATCATTAGCTACGGTACCTGCATCTCCACTTTTGGGGTTGTGGAGAGTGTTGTATCCTTTAGGTGAGATTGTGAGTATTGGTTGGGTGTACAGAGACTGTGAGGTGTTTATTGGAGGTCATGGTTTAGCCGCAGATTTGTTGTTGCTTGATATTGTGGACTTTGATCTGATCTTGGGTATGGACTTCTTGAAGATGCATTGGGACATGTTTGACTGTCACAAGAAGGAGGTCGCGTTTCAACGACCAGGTTTTCCCGAGATATTATTTCGCGGCGAGAAGAACACTTCACTATCGTGTTTGATTTCCGCAATGAGGGCGGATCGGTTGATGAAGAAGGGCTGTGTTGCTTACCTAGCTCATGTGGTAGACACTACAGCAGCTGTGCCAGATCTTGGTAGTATTGAGGTTGTTTCTGAGTTCCCGGATGTGTTTCCAACAGAGTTACCTGGTATACCTCCTATGCGGGAGATTGACTTCACTATTGAGCTATTACCGGGTACAGGACCGATATCACAGACACCATATCGTATGGCGCCAGCAGAGTTGAATGAGTTGCAGGTTCAGCTCCAGGAGTTGCTGGAGAAGGGTTTTATTCGACCCAGTGTTTCTCCATGGGGTGCTCCGGTTTTGTTTGTACGGAAAAAGGATGGATCTATGCGGTTGTGCATTGACTACCGGAAATTGAATCAAGTTACAGTGAAGAACAAGTATCCATTGCCGCAGATTGATGATTTGTTCGATCAGCTCAAGGGAGCATCAGTCTTTTCAAAGATTGATCTTCGATCCGGATATCACCAGTTGAGGATCCGAGACTCTGATGTGGCCAGGACAGCTTTCAGGTCGTGGTATGGGCATTACGAGTTTCTGGTTATGCCGTTTGGGTTGACCAACGCCCCCGCAGCTTTCACGGACTTGATGAATCGGGTGTTCAGACGATTTCTGGACAAGTTCATGATTGTGTTTATCGATGATATTTTGATTTATTCCAGGAGTGTGGGCCAGCATAAGAAGCACTTGCGAGCGGTGTTGTGGACTTTGCGGGACCATCGGTTGTTTGCGAAGTTTAGCAAGTGCGAGTTTTGGCTAGACAGTGTGAAATTTCTGGGCCATGTGATATCGACAGAGGGAGTCAGTGTTGATCCTGACAAGATCGAGGCCGTGCTGAACTGGAGTAGACCTACCACTATACCGGAGATCTGGAGTTTCTTGGGTTTAGCAGGCTATTACCGGCGGTTTGTACAGGATTTTTCTCGGATTGCTACTCCATTGACTAGATTGACAAAGAAGGGCATTAAGTTTGAGTGGTCTGATGCATGCGAAGAGAGTTATTTGCTCCTGAAAGAGAAATTGACTACTGCACCGGTTTTGACTTTCCCAGATGACAGCGGTGAGTTCGTAGTGTACAGTGATGCGTCGAAGTTGGGGCTTGGCTGTGTGTTGATGCAGGATGGTAGAGTTGTGGCCTACGGTTCCAGGCAGTTGAAATCACATGAGGTCAACTATCCGACGCATGATTTGGAGTTAGCCGCCATTGTGTTAGCATTGAAGAGTTGGAGACATTACCTGTACGGAGCCCAGTGTAAGATCTATACCGACCACAAAAGTCTTACTTACTTGCGGACGCAGCCAGATCTGAACATGAGGCAGCGCCGATGGATGAAGTTGATCAACGACAACGAATGCACGTTCGAATACCATCCAGGGAAGTCCAATGTTGTGGCTGATGCACTTAGCCGGAAATCCGGAGCTTCGTTGTTTCACGTGTGTGTGGCTAGAGTGTCGATGTTAGCCAAGCTTCGGGCTACTGGTGCCGAGTTCGAGTGGGATGATGAGGGAGCTTTGTTGGCCAGTTTTCAGGTTCGACCCGTATTGGTTGATCAGGTACGAGAGGCTCAGGATTCAGATTCCTACTTGTTGAGCAAGAAGACCATGATACGGAATGGTGTGCCTATAGAGTTCCGATTGAGCGACGACGGTACGTTGTTTTTCAGAGGCAGGCTATACGTACCTAGAGACGAGAGCCTGAAGAAGGAGATTCTAGATGAAGCCCACAGTTTAGCGTATGCGATGCATCCCGGAGGTACGAAGATGTTTCGTACACTTCGAGCATATTACTGGTGGCGCAACATGAAGCGGGAGATTGCCGCATATGTGAGTCGATGTTTGATCTGTTAGCAGGTTAAAGCAGAGAGGTAGAAACCTGCAGGGAAACTATAGCCACTAGAGATTTCGGTTTGGAAGTGGGAACACATTACCATGGATTTCGTTTATCAGTTGCCGCGTACTTCGGCTGGCAACACTGGTATTTGGGTTATTGTGGATCGACTGACGAAATCCGCTCATTTTCTTGCACTTCCGGGGAAGATATCAATAGGCAGATTGGCCAAGTTGTATTTATCCGAGATTGTTCGTCTGCTGGGTGTGCCTGTATCTATTGTTTCTGACCGAGACAGTCAGTTCACTTCTGAGTTTTGGCAGACTTTACAGCGAGCCATGGGCACGAAGTTGCGTTTCGATACAGCTTTTCATCCTCAGACTGACGGGCAGTCTGATCGGACTATATAGACTCTTGAGGATATGTTACGGTCTTGTGTGTTGCAGTTCCGCAAGAATTGGGACCAGCAACTACATTTGATAGAGTTCGCCTACAATAACAGCTATCAGGCTAGTATCGAGATGGCACCGTACGAGGCCCTGTACGGGAAGCAGTGTCGCACTCCATTGTGTTGGAGTGAGGTGGGCGAGCGATGGCTTATCAGCCCTGATTTGGTGAAGAGCACCATGGAGGACATCCAAATTATCCGGGACAGATTGAAGATCGCCCGGGATCGTCAGAAGAGTTATGCGGACGTGAGGAGAAAAAGTCTTGAGTTTGAGGTAGGCGATTGGGTCTTTTTGAAACTATCTCTGTGGAGGGGAGTTGTTCGTTTCGGGAAACGTGGCAAGCTTCGACCATGGTACATTAGTCCGTACGAGATCACAGAGAGGATTAGAGCTGTTGCTTACAGACTTGAGTTGCCAGCTGAGATGGCCCGTGTTCATGATGTTTTCCACATTTCGATGTTGCGGAAGTACATCTCAGATCCTTCACATGTGTTAGTTCCACAGCAGTTACCAATCCGAGAGGATTTGACGTACGTGGAGGAGCCTGTGCAGATTCTCGATCGTCGTGAGCAGGAGTTGAGGCACCGTGTGATCCCGCTAGTGAAGGTCTTATGGCAGAATCACTCAGTTGAGGATGCCACCTGGGAGACTGAGCAGCGTATGCGGGAGTAGTATCCTCATCTGTTCACTTGACAGGTATGTAAATTTCGAGGTCAAATATTTTTTTAAGGGGGGTGGATTTGTGACGACCTGAACCAGAATCAGTAGTGTAATCAGCACGATTCACGAATTAGCGCGTAATTGTGATTTATCGTTATATGTGTGATTTGTCGGATTAGTTCGCGACTTTATTATCGGCCGGGAATTTGAATTGAGTTTCTTCACGAGAGTTGTAGAGCACGAGATTTCGAGCTCGTGGGCGGTTCCGGATGATTTTTCTGATAACCGAGGAATATAATATGATTATTTGAAGTTTCGGTTTATCGACGAGTTTATCTGTTTGTCTCGTATTTATCCGAATTGTTTTGGTTATTCGTTTTGAACCGTTGATCGTCCCGAGGCGCGAGTATAAATATCGGAAATAGTCGAAAAATTGTCGAAAACACTGTTTGAGGTTTGACCAGACGTTGACTTTCCATTTTGGGCAGTTTGACCGTTGACCGTGAGGGAGAACTTTCCCGTTTGAATTTTCGCCGGCCGACTTGGATTTTCCGGCCACCTCCGGCCACGTGAGGGGTATAATTCTTCTTCCCTTGAGTTTCTAAGTTGTTTTGTGTTTGAAATTGTGAAAATTGATGTTGAATTGGTTAGTTTCGAATCGGGTTTGTTTGCCGGAGTTCGCCGGTGACGGGGGGTGGACTTCCGGCGAGCTACGGTGGCGGGGGAGTGAGGGTTTCGACTCCCCTTGCCCCTGTGATGCTCCACATGGGTTTGAATTGGGTTGAGGAGGTGGATTCCGGTGAACCCGTGGTGGTTGCCGGAGTTTTGATCCGTTTTGGTTCAAGCTGTTTTGGAGAGGTTCCGGTGAGATTTGGGCTTTCTGGTAGTTGAAGAAAAGGTTAGGCTTGAGGTGATCTTGAGAATTGGAGCTTCCTTGCTAGAGAAACTCTCGGTTGACGGCGGCGCTCCGGCGAGAAAGTTGACTTTTCAGTTTTCGATGATTTTAGTGTCATTTTTCTCGTAATCGCGCCCCGATCGTCGCCTTGAGGTTTTCGAGTTGATTTGGGTATCGGATTTTCAGTCGAGGGTTTTGAGTTGAGATTTCGGAAATTCATTCAATTGTTTTATACAGTTTTATATGTGTTCGGGAACGGTTGGTTTCCGTGGTTAAGTACAGAGTTGTGGGCTATGATTTTGATCAGATATGTTTTATGATTATTCAGGGGATCGAGATCGTGCTTCGCGTGAGGGATCGTCTACCGGACCACGAGATTAGCGCGAGTGCGCGTTTCGCTCACCTGTGATTGGACAACTTCTTTTCACTGTTAATCGCGAGTCATTATATACGTTTGACGAGCATGAACAGGCATACGAGTTTATGTTTATTATGAGCATGTGTTATACGATTATGCTTATATCATTATATATTACGTATATGCATTTATATATTGCTTTATGCATTTGCATCGACCTATTTACGATTTGGTTTACACAGAGTACAGTCTCAGTATATGTTGTTGTATCGATACACTTACGTCTCGGCTGATCCCCGATGGATGCCTACCAGGAGGGGCAGTACTCCGACCTGACCGGCGAGGGGCAGTACCCCGGAACCGAGGCCTTTCTGGCTAGAATCACGTGTGGGTCTGGGATCCCGTGATTCGGACTGTACTAGCACGGATGTGTCCGTGAGTGACCCCGTGAGATTTTCTATGCATGCTTTGTACGTGGGTCGGAGCCAGCACCTCCTCACGTACCATTTGATATTCATGCATTGACTCGCATATGTTTTTATAACATATATTATTGGCGAAAGACATTTATTTTCGTCCACTCACTCTAACAATTTTCATGTCTTTTCCCTGGGCTTTTCGGTTTCCGTGCCCAGTTTGCAGTTCAGGTTTTGGTATTTCATGTCGTGGTAGGAGGCTAGTTGTTCGAGCCACCTGTGTTTTCCAGTAGGTTTCTTGTTTCGCCTACTGATGTATATATTGTATATATTTACACTAGAGGTCGCTCTGATACATTCTGATACATGTTTTATACGGATTTTCTCGGATATATATTATATATTACAGTTTTATTTACTGTTTATTGATATTGAGAAATCCGGATGGGATTGGTGCCCACGGTTTGGCTTTTGTGGCATAGGATGAAGTGTTATTTTCCGGGTGCAGATAATGGCAATTCCGCGTTAGTAGCGTTACTCTGCCGAAATTTTGAATGATTTTTGTTGGTTCATGTTTTCAGAAGGGGGTCGATTCCAGTTTAGGCAACTAAATCGGGGTTGGGTCCTTTCAAAATATCTTCCATGACTTCGGTTCCAAGGATCTCCATAATTTCGGCTATATTGCTCTTTTCTGGTTCGCGCAGGAGAAATGTCTTCTTCCTCATTTGCACCATTTTGGTATCCATTTAATTTGTCAAATGGTTTCGAATTCTTGACACCATTTGGGCATGCATTTTAGTAACCATTTAAAGATCATTTCTCAGACCATTTCTTCTCCAGAATTTGGAACTTCCTCCTTATTGCGTTTTGAGCTCATTTCTGCCTCATTTATTCATTCCTCTTTATTTTGGACCTAAAACAATAAAATAAGTTATACATAAGAATACTAAGGTCATAACTTAGCCAAATGTAGCGAGAAATATATTAATAATATATCGAGCATAAAAAGCGTAGATCAAATTCCCCCACACTTAGACTTTGCTAGTCCCTAGCAAAAACTAAATAAAAGAAAGACTAAAAATAAGAAAACACACAAAAATCCAACATTTGAGCCAATCTCGTTATTGGGAAGATTCTAAGGACTTTTAAATAATACAAACACTTCTAAGCCCTTAGCAAAAATGTCTCAGAAATTTCTTTAAGTGTATGGCTATGGAATCACAAGAATTAAGAGTTTAATGCTCAATAATTTCGAGAGATAATAAAGATATGATCATGTCATAAACAATTAAGACTTGGAAGAAAACAATGGTGAAGTTAAAGCTGTGCATGTTTCGAACATGTTTAAATCAATCTCACATGGATGCACTCGTCATATTTTTCACTCATGAAAAAATGGTTCACTCAAAGTGTATATGAATTGAACCGAAAACCTCATGAATATTATGAATTACTTACACAAATGAACCTAAACCATATGCTTACTCATGTAATTTACTCAACCAATCGAAGACTATTCATCTTAAGGATCATAAAGGACTTTAGAAAGGTTGTAATGAGGATAAAGTTAAGGCATTCAAAAATTTGGATATGTGGTGGTCAAAAATGTTCCAAAGACTTAGTCTAGCACTTAAAACTTCTCAAATTCGTGCCTCATCTTCTCCAAAACGTCACCATGGTCAGATTTCCATTTCGGGGGCCGAATTCATCATTTTGGGCCTAGACTTCATTCTAAAATTTCTTTCTTTGAGCTTTGCGGATAGGACAAAGGCCATATTTCTTCATTTTGGGCCTTTAATTCGTGGTACACTCCAAATCCGCAAATATGGAGGACATTAATCCAAACTTTAACATCTAAAACCCATTGCTGGAGAGCTTCTCAATTTTTTTCTTTTCACTCTTTTGTTTTTTAGCTCTCAATTTTTTTCTCTCTTTTCTTTTCTATTCTCAGAAATTTACACACTTTTTCAACTATTTGAACAAGTCTATCGCCATACAAACATCATAGCAATTAAGGAACATCACCAAAAATGTCATTTTCTCCTCTTGTCGACATTACTTCACACTAAGTCTGCAGAACATAGGGTAAAGAAGTCTTACACTAGGCTAAGTGTTTAGGGTTAAAGGTGATGAAAGAAAGGCTTAATGTGGGCTCATATGGGCTATCTATGAGTGTCGCATCTCGTGCGCACATAAAGGGCACATGGTTGTTTGGTTTAGTGGTGAAAGACCTAAATGCCTTTAATCATATCTAAAATCAGAGAATTTATCAACTTAAAAGCTTTGCAAATATACATGAGTAAGTTCTAGTATTCTCTAGTTCATTGAAATCTATGGTAAGCAATTAGATGAGGCATGTATTATTTTTGAGACACATACACGAAATTCACTCATCAAAGAAAGTATTACAGGCTCAAAAACTCACTTTAAGGTTCGTATGATTTAAAAGCTTATTCTAGCATGCGAAATCTGTACCATATTTATGCAAACCATATCCACTACATGTCATGACAATCAAAACATCTCAATTAGCACTTGAAATCCCATGCAACGCCATATATTTATTCTTTTCGGTCCATTTTCATCATAGACTAATTAAGGGCATCCTAAAGACTATTCAAAACACTAAGTTAAACAAAAAGACTCAAAACAATTTTTTTTAGGGCATCATCTGCCAGAAAGTTCCATTGTCTGCTCGGCTTTTACAATTTATGACTCAAATAAGTTGTAAACCCCTCCCCCACATTGTCCTCAATGTAATAAAGTAAAACATAGAATCAAGCATGAAGTATAGGATTTACTAAAATCTAACTAATAAATAAAAAGCAACCAAAATTAAAGAGATAAGGGAAGAGAAAGCAAATCTGGTTTGTAGACTCATCCATTGGGTTGCCTCCCAACAAGCGCTTGTTTTTTAACGTCTTACAGCTTAGACGTGTTGCTTTTCTCCTTTTTCACTTTTGACTTCCAAAATTCTTGACGTTTCCTTTGCTTGTGCACTTGCATGTATATGTTGGTGCCATCTCCTATTACTCCTTTAGCTCGGGCTTCTTCTTTTCCCTTGCGAGCTTGTTAGGGTTCATGATCCAGTTAAAGATACATTAGTTAGTGATCCATTAACTAATTAATTATAAACGTAGCTCATATAACATTTAAAACAAGTAGGTTTATCTTTCGTTACAAATTCATTACAACATTGTCCCAATTGATTTTCGCCAAAGATATATAATTATCACATGCATCTAGAATTTAAGTTAAGACTTAGATGATTAAATTGTGTAATGACTCGAAATCCATTCCACTTCTTTGGGAAAGTTCGGAAATGGCCAGTTGGGATAGATGTAACGCGAGAGGTAAGACTAATTTCGAGAATATTCTCTTTCTTAGATCCAAATCCTATCACGAATCATAACCCTTCTAGTCAGCATAACCGAAAATTTCTTACTAAGAGCAAATATTCAATACGATATTACATCAACTCTTTCAATCAAAATCCAACTTAAAAACTAAATACCAAGTGATAAAAATATAGCTAAGACTTATTATTTAACATTTTACAACAACATGCTCAAAATCAAAGAAACTGAACATAGCTACTTGCAGAATTTATGCAGAATTAATCATGTCGGAATTTCACGAAAATTTACGAGATGATACTAGACACATATATACATAACTCTGTAAATTTTCATAATTTTCCAAAACATGCAACCACGTCAGATAAATCACACAAAATAGCACATACACAGTCCCGAATTGACATTAACGCTAAAAGTAAAAGAATTATAATCATATTATACAATGACAATGACGAATCTCTTTACAACAACATGACTCTTGAACCTTATACAATTGACTCTTTAACCTGCAAAAACAAAAACAAAGTTACAACATGCTTAGAACTCAAGAACACATGAAAATTTCCAGATTCGCACAAAATTGAACAAAGCAGATTGACAAATTTTTCCAGAATTGTTGGCATGTCCGAATATAATAAAATTTTACAGGCATAAACACCACTCAAAGCGCAACACTTATGAAAATTTTCAGATTTTTCCAATACGTGTAGCTATGTCAAATAAATTGCATAAACTAGGTCAGTGCACAGTTCCGAAAACAGAAAATAAAAACATATGCACAAGTATAATATTTACACGATATGAACATATTTACACAAACAAAAATCACACAATAGATTTTTCAATCCCCAGAAATGGTGCAAAAATTGATAACGCGTGAAAGCATGCATCAAATATTAACACAAAGTAGACACTCAACACATATCTCACACGTATGCAATTGAAATACCTTCTTTGTAGATGTAGCATTGATAAGTAGGGATCGTTCTTAACCGGGGATTGAGGGTACTAATGCATGACAACGTTTTTGAACAGAAAATAAAAGGTATGGGGGGTTTGAAAGTTTGGTTATTAATCTACGAAATATAAAGACAAAACATGGCAGAAAACACATAGAGAAAACCTAAATTCTATCAAGCTTAAACTCACAGACAAGCTAAACAA